>OY728126.1:71855400-73055400 GCA_963277665.1 Viscum album | reverse complement strand
TGTAGACAAGTACTCTAGTTATTCATTCAAAAATAGTGAATGTAATTTTTGATTTTGGTTCTATGCATTATTTCATATCCCAAATGTTTAGAAGAAAAATCCCAAAACCACCCCAAATCATGGATGTTAATATGTATGTGAGAATAGAAAATGGGGAAATCCTTGCACACCATTAATATAACTCCTCACTTGTCATAATTTGTGGTTTTAAAATCCCAACGAACATTATGATACTCCCATTGGTATAATTTGATGAAATTCTTTCCATGTATTAGCTTTACTTATATATAGCAAAGATAAATTTCCATTAGAGAGAAATCACTCTCCATATGGAGAATCGATCCCAAATTATATACATGTGCAAGTAGGAGGATGAATATTCTTTAGCACCATTATATCAAGTTTGGATATTAATTCCCTATGAGAATGCATATCTGGGTCATATGGTTGAGTCTAAGGAAGCAACCGTCCATGGAGACAATCCTATTATGAGGGAATTCACTGAAGTGTTTCCTAAGGAATTTTTTGGTCTTCCTCTTAAAAGAGACATTTATTTCTAAATTGATCTTATTCCTGGGGCATTCACAATATCGAAGTCCCTATATAGAACGGTTGTTCTGGTTCTTGAGGAGCTAAAGAAATAACTACAGGGGAATCTAGATAAAGGGTTTAAATGCCCATGTACATCACCATGGGATGCACCTATCCTCTTTTAAAGAAGAAGGCTGTGGAAATGAACCTTTTTATTAATTATTTGTTTCTCAACAAAATCATGATAAATAATAAGTATCCTCTTCCATGAATAGATGACTTGTTTTATTAGTTACTTGGATCACAATACTTCTCCAAGTTGATTTGCGGTTGGGATATTACCAAGTTTGGGTGAATAAAGAGGACATTCCCAAGAAAAATTTTCCAACAAGATACGGGCACTATGAATTGTTGTAATGCCATTCAAACTCACTAATACTCCATCAATCTTCATGGACATGACGAATAGAGCATTTAGATAACACCTCTACATATTTGTGGTAGTTTTTATATAGGATATAATAATATACTCCAAAACCAATGAGGATGATGGGGAGCATTTAATTATTGTACTAGAGACCTTGAAAAAGTAAAATCTCTATTCAATTTATAGGAAGTGTGAGTTCTTGTTGATGAAGGTTTCATTATTGGGTCATATCGTCACAAGTAATGGAATATCTGTGGATCCCTCCAAGACAGCTGAAATTGAGGGATGGATGAGGCCAAAATTGGTTACAAATAAGCATAGCTTCAAGGGGTTAGTTGGATATTATCGCTGATTTGTGATAAATTTCTCACGATTATCAAACCCTCTTACCATGATAACTCAAACGGGAGTCAAGTTTTCTGGGTGTGATGAATGTGAAAGGAGCTAAATGGATTTGAAAAGGAGTATTCTCACTACGCCCATACTCACACTAACAATAAGTTGATAACATTTTGTGGTATTTAGTGATGATTCGAAGAATGGAATAGGTTTTGTATTGATGATAAATGATAATGTCATTTCCTATGCTTCCTATAATGTGTATGTTCAATAGAAATACTATCCAACACATGATCTGCAGTTGGATGCAATAATCTTGAAATTAAAATTTTTGAGGAATTACCTCTTTTTGTAGAAGTGTGAAATATACATAGATCACAAAATCCACGAGTATATATTCACAAATAAAGAGTCGAATATACACCAACGATGATGGATAGAGAGGATCAAAGAATATGACTACCCTATCCATTACCACCCTGGTAATGAAAAAAAATATTGGAGATGCTTTATGTATAAAGGACCCAACAATTCTATCATTAATGAGAATTGAAAAGGATCCAATCATCTTAGATTTGATGAATATGTACATGGGAATCATAAAGAAGGGAACATAATCAATCCTTTAACAAATGATTGCTCAAATTTCTCTTTTGTAAAGGTTAAAGAATGATCAAATGGATGATTAATGAATTATAAAGATATTGGAAACTATCAAAAAAGGTGAATCCAAAGAGTTCAATGTTAATGAAGAAGTAATTGTGAGAATTATGTCCAAACTATGTGTTCCTAGAAATCCGAAGTTAAAGAATGAACTTTTGGGTGATGCACATTGTTCAAATTTATCCATTCACCTAGGAAACACAAAGATGTATCGAGATCTCTAAGTGCATTATTTGTGGGATTAAATGAAGAATTAGATCACTAAGTATACATTAGAGTAATTGGTGTGTCAGAAAGTGAAAGGTTGAGAGGCATACGTATAAGGGGATGATGCAACCATTACCCATACCAGCATGGAAATGGGAGAACATCACCATAGACTTTTTCACTGGGCATCTGAAGAATTCTAAGGGAAACAATGTTATTTGGGTTGTTGTGGATCATCTTACAAAGACTGCACACTTCATTGCAATTTGAGAGGATTTCCCATTTGGTCAACTAGCCTAAATATATATACCAGAGAGGTAGTAATGTTCCACGTAGGACCACTATTGATTGTATTCAATCAAGATCAAAGACTCTCCTCTACATTTTTGAAGAGTCCTCAACATGGTATGAATATCAAACTGAAATTTAGTAAGGCTTATCACCCTTAAATTGAGGGCCGATCTAGGTGGATTTTCAAAACACATTAGGATATGTAGAGATCAATGTCAATGGACTTCAAAGGAATAAGGGATCAACATCTTCCTTGAGTTGAGTTCTCTTATAATAACTATTTCAACTCAAGCATCCAAATGGATCTTTATGAAGCCCATTATGGGAAGATTTGAAGAACGCCAAAATGTTGGGATGATGTTGGGGAGCAAAAACTCCTAGTTCTAGAAAAGTATGAGGAAATGGTGGAGAAGGTTAAGACCATCTAGTTAGATATTAATGATGATTAGAGTCGACCAAAGAGCTATGCTAACAATAATCGACGTGAAGTAGAGATGTATGTTGAAGTTATGGTATTCCACCTAATATCACCGTCAAAGAGAGTGATGAGATTTGGGAATATAGGAAATCTTAGTCGAAGGCACATTCACCCTTTTGAGATCCTTGATCATATTGGAGATGTGGCCTATCGACGGACACTCCCGCTGATCCTATCTCAAGTAAATGATGTAATCCATGTATCACTATTGAGTAATTACATACCTAACCCATCACATGTACTAAATCAAGAGGAGGTACCATTAGAGAATGGCCTCTCCTTTATAGAGAAGCCAATGAACATCTTAGATTATAAGGAACAAGTTATATGAAATAAGACAATTCCCCCTATCAAGGCATTGTGGAGAATCCAAATATTTGAAGAAGCATCATGGGAATCAGAGGAGGTGATGAAGTAGAGTCACACTCATCTGTTTTAGTGTTGGAAAAGGAAATTTTGAGGGAGAAATTTTTTAAGGGGGAATGATTGTAACATTCAAAAATTTAATTAATGAAACTCCCTATTGATATATTTCTATGTATTATTATAAAATGGTTATATAAAATATTTAAAATTCTTTGGTTTTATGATTTTTTTTATTTCATTATACTGTTAAAAATCATTTCTATTGCTAATATATTTGATGAATAGTGATCAATTGATTAGTATTAATATAGGGATTCAAAAAAATTCTATTTACTCAGAAAGGATTTGTTGGCCTCATCTAGTAGAATTACATCATAAGATTCCCATTTGTCAGAGCTTCAAAAGGGGGTGGCATCATTTTGGATTTTCTCTTGACCAATCCCAAACTGAGCTTAAATAAGTTAAGCTCAAACAGAACCACATATGGGACAAGTGGATGCTGATAGAGATTACCCCCCCCCCCCAAGCGACGTTATCGGAGCCACCCCTAGGGTTTTTCACCATCTCACACCTTACCAATTGGTCTTATGAAAGTGTTATAAGGGGTTATGTGAAAGGACACTAACACTATGATTATGTGAATTATTTTTTAATATAATAATGAATATAAATTCAATTTATTAATGTTAAATTTTAAATAGTTTTTAAAGAAAAAATAGTTCTTTTAGTTAATATTCACATAAGGAATCTACTTTTATTAATTAATGGTTTCTTAAATTAAATATTATTGTAATAAAATATTGTTAATAAATTATTTTTTATTAAATATAAATGATTTAATATTTTTTATGAATTCAATGGCGATTTTTATTATGGTTTGAAAACAGTTTTTTTCAAATCCCTTAAATTTTCAATAAATGTTGGTTTTTTTATTTTAAATGTAAAAATTCACATGTGTATAAAGTTATTTAGAATAAATGAATATTATTTTTATAATTTGGGCGTTGAAATTATCCAATGGTGTGTTTTTCGTAAATTTTAGAGATAGTCCAATTTTTGGGTAAAAATGAAATACCGTTTAATTATATAATGCGGTTTATGACCTCATAATGACCAAACTGTAATGTAATAGAATAATATAATTAATATTTTTAGACAATATATTTTTTACCATTAAAATAATGTTATTTTAGGTTTTTTTATTTTTTTACAAAGCTTCAGTGGACCCTCCGTGGCTTATAAAATATTTGATATTAATAAAATATTTTCAATGAGATTGTGACTCACCTCCACATAAGAAATCCTAATATTTTATGATATTCTACCATTGGAATTATAAAATAATTCCATCCACTCATCGTTTGAAAAAAAATGGGCATAAATCATCAGTTAGATTGTGGTTTTGATTAGTTTAATGTGTGGTGTTGAGAACATAAATAATAAAGAATTCCCACCCTTTTCCTATATATACCTACACAATATCCCACTTCTCTTAACTCAAGGCCTTTGGAGCTTGACCTAACCCTAACCCCTCTCTCTAAAATCCTCCCAAGGTTCCCCATTCTCCCAATAATCTTATATCAAGCCTCTTTCATGCCTTTGGGTTCACACTTCCATGTAAGGGATTTCTTCCTCTCTAATTTTGGGTCCATGTTTTTTCTAGTTACTACACCCTTGTATTATCAATTAAAAATGTTGGGTTATGATTTATAACCTCACCCATAATTCCCTAGTTAATTTTGAAAAACTATATAACCCTTTATCTCTCATTAATGTCTCCCACATACACCCATTACCATGCCAAAATTCTGTAAGGGATTTATTTCTCCTCATTTACATTAAAGAAATTGTTTTTTATTATGATTATAAATTCCAATAAATATTTTGGGACATGATTATATATTACCCCCATACTATCAATTTCATGTAAATATGATAATACACCCCTTTATCTCTCATCAGTCACTTTTATGAATTCGTATGCCACGTCGTTATGCTGCCAAAATTGCAACATGATTTTCCAAGCCAATGTTATTGTGTAGAGAATGCCATGACCATTTCTATATCAAGGGTGTTCACTTTAAAGAACATTTAATTACTGATTATAGATTCTCGTGTATGAATTTTAAATCCCATTATCACGGAATAAATGATTATGCTTAATGAATCCATGTTATATGATCCATATGGCACACTTATGCCTGAAATGAGATGATTAAGAAAGGTGTGCCCAAATAGTGCTCCAATTTAATGGGTAAAGACTAGTATGGTGATAAGTCATGTGAAATTAGTATTTAATAATTCTAATTCATGTGAAATGAGGTATTACTTTTTCTCCATGTGCACAGAGACTTGAATCATGCTAATATCATGTTAAATGTTGATTCCACATTTCCATGTTTTCCTAATCATGCTATATCTTACCTCTATTTTATTGTTTCTATTATGCTCTATTTATATGCCTATTGGATAACATGTACTGTATTGTTCATGTTATTCCTTTTTTACTCCTTTACTGGGCTTCATAGCTCACCCTTTTACTATGCATGTCCTCGGGTTATCCAATGAAATGATATTTATGGAGGAATTTTTGTGGTCAGGTAAAAGATGTTTTAAAAAAAGATGTTTATTTTATGTTTTATTATGTAATGTAAAGATCCTAATCCACAAATACAGTATACCTCTCAATCTTATATGTTGTATCACGTGAAGATTTTATGTAATAAATTATTTTTATGTATCAAATAATGACCAGGGTTGTTATATGATACCTTGGGGATGGACTTTGGTGATATGACACCTTGGGGATTAACATTGGTGATACTCATATTAATGTACAAATTAATTGTCGTAGCCACATTTTCATGTTATGATACGAATTCTTATTGTTATCATATTCATATTTCTCATGCCTTTATGAAATTACCCATTTTATAATTTATATCTCTCAAGATAACATGTAAACTATTTCCATTATTTTCTTTTACTGTATTTTTAAGCTCATACAAAATTTTTAAATTATTTTAATAGATATTAAGATTAGTAAGGTGAAATAAGATTCTATGATGAATGTATGTGAATATTTTCAATGAAAATAAACAATGTAACAATTTAAAATTTAGTGTTTTACTAAAAAACAGATGGCATGTAGAATGATCCACTTTTTAATATTGATGGTTTATGTATGATGTTGTCATAATTATCTAAAACTATAGACCTAAATGTTCTTTGGGAATGAATGAAAATAAATTCAATTCCAAATTCACTAGAATTAGTTATTTTTAAGGCCAGGTCCTAACAGATGGTATCAAAGGAGGTGTTAGACAACATTGGATATTAGAATGTCTTGTTATGGTTTATATGTTCATGGTTGTTCCTAATTTTATTTTATTATAAAACATTTTAAGGATTATGTTATGAAATTTCAAGGTTATTAATATTATTTTCTAAGACATATATTTTTATATTTATTTTTGTAGTTCAGAGTTTTTATGTTTTGAATGTCAAATGAAAGGTTTGAGATAAATATTGTGGTTAATACATGATATGGTTTTTTTAGGATGTTATCATATTTTGGGAATGTTATATGAATTGTATAATTTTAGAAAAAAATAAAACACACAGACCATGTGACAACTCGTTGCGTCGTACAATGATGATGGAATTGAATCCAAAACCAAAGTGAGATAGGAATTTATTTCCCACCACTGTCCGCAGTGAAACTCCTGGTTTGCATGACATTATTATTTTAAGTGAAATGATTTTATGAAATAATAATAAGTTGATTTTTGAGACAGATATTTTATCAGGTAGATAACCATGGAATTGGAAAATAATTTTGGTATTATGTGATAAATGTTATTTTGTAAGATGTACACTATTTTGGGGACTTTATATGATTATGGTAAATATAATAATGTAGATTTTCATTTGAGGATTAATGTATGAATAATATAATTGTGGACCAATGGGAATTATTAAATGATTAGCCTATCTTAGAGATCATATGATTAGGTTAATTTCTTTTTGGTGTGAGCCATTAAGAGTGGTTGATGTTATTTGAAGATAAATATTAATATTTATATTGTATGATTATGTGATCAAATACTCCTGATTTTGGGTTTCAATCATAGTTTGGATTATTTTTAGGAATTTAAAGGATATTTTTCTTAAATTTTCATTTATGAACTGTGGTTATTTTTTGTTTTATTATGGAGATTGAGGTAGTTTTTCATCATATAAAGTTTATTTTTTGGGGAATTATCATGTCATGAACTTATTTTCATTATTATGATCAATGTATAAAGACATGAGAAAACTATAGTCAATATTTTATGGATTATGTGATTCTATCAATGTTAAACTTTCATGAAGTACTCCTCATTTGGAAATAAAGATGAGTGTGTGGTGGAAACTAATTAATGGATGAAACTCTACTTCTCAAGTAACTATATTTACTTATGATCTTATTTTAGGTTGTAATGAAATTATTCAACTCTATAAAAAGGATCATGAAGCAAAAAGTTCATGTTCTTTTGTCAACATACTTTTACCCAACGATATATTTATGGTTTTGTGATGGTTAACGTTATGTGATCAAGTTCTATATCACTCTCCATTAGTCTTTGATAGTTAATTTTTCTTCAATTTCTTTGTTGTCCAACATGGAATCCTAGTATGCATTATCTTGGGTGACTTTTTTACTTATATTTCATTATTTTAAAGTGAATGTTTCACTTACTATTTTCAAACTGTAGGATTTTTAATGAATTTTTCATGACTAGTTTTAAAATAGCAATGATGGAATTTCCAAATGCGGTGAATGATGTAACATCTCATGTTTTAAGAAAGAAACACTATACTCAATAGAACACATTATACATTAAATTGACCATAAACAAAAAACTAAATATTATTATTTAAATGGTACCAATATAACCTAGTCGTTTGAATTGTGTGAATTAATTGAATCAAATGAATTTTGAAAATATGGTTTACACATGTTTAAATAAGTAGTCATTTATTTACTTATTAAAGAAAGATTAAAATAAATGATATTATAAATATTAAAATTAATGTAATTTTATAATTTTGACGTCATCCACAATTTTTTTGGAAGATTATGTAATTTTAAATTTTAGTTAATGTAATGTTTTGGAATGCAGAAAATTTGTTATTAATTTTTAAAAATCAATTAATAAAAAATGTCAAAATTAACTTAGCCTGATTTTTTTAGAAATTTTTTAAGAGATTTAAATTTTTTCGTACTCGATGAATAGTATTTGATGAATATTTTTTTAAAAGTAGTATTTTTTCAATATTAATAAAAATATATTATTAGATAATTATTTTGACAAATGATTTTCGAAAATCGGAAATACAATGTTGTAATCAGGGTGAAAAATGTTGTTCAGTGAGATGAAAATAATTTTTAGGTGAATGGAAACAATACCATTTGGAATAGTAATTTTATCCTTATGAATGGTAATTTGACCAATGTAACATTAACCTCACCTATGGAAGTATAAATATGTTTTAGTCATCATAAGTGGAAATTTAATATAATTATATCGAAGTATATATAAACAAATGATTCCAAAACTACTAGTTATGTATTAGTATTTTATTTATTTAAATTTATTTAAAATGGAATTAAGTTTTATAAAATGGATTTCACCTTTTAATTATACCCATTTAATAATGGTTAGGGAGATTTTTTGCGAATTTTTTTGATATAGTACAATTTTCGATTAATAGTAAAAAAATACAGTTTTGGGTTTTCGGTATGTTTAATGACATCACAACTATGTCATAATGACGTAATAAGTATGATAACATTCTAGTAGACTCCTATGGAATAATATATGATATAAGGTGTCCCAACTAACCAATACCATTGGAATATACCATGGGAAATCCCATTATTTGGAAAATACCACAAATAAGGTGTCCTTCGAAATTAATAAAATATTCCATCACTTATGATATAAATACACACCCATATTTCGTTTTAATTCCTTAAAAAATAATTACCCATGAATTTATGCCAGTTATACCTACCATGGAGTCTTTCTACGGTGTCTTCAAAAACCCAAGATCCTAATCCAAGAGTTTTAGAAGAAACTCTTCAAAGTAAGGGAACTTTTCACCATCCTCTTTCATTCAAATACATCTTTTATGTTATGTCTTTTAATTTCAATTTTATTATTCTGGTGTATGTTATCATATATCATAATTTCTATACATTTTATGTCCAAATTATGATAGCCACTTTTCGCTCTCATCATCTCATTTTTTGAATTTTTATGTTATGTCGTAAGGCTGCCTAATTTTCGAAGTGGAATGTAGCACCATTCTCATTTCAAGAAGTCCTTTAATGTTATGACTTCTTCATTTTTATTTTATTACTTTGGTATATTTTAA
The DNA here is from genome assembly GCA_963277665.1 of Viscum album. Classification (NCBI taxonomy): domain Eukaryota; kingdom Viridiplantae; phylum Streptophyta; class Magnoliopsida; order Santalales; family Viscaceae; genus Viscum; species Viscum album. The sequence continues at coordinate 73,045,675 of OY728126.1, read as the reverse complement.
TAAATATCCCCCGCACTATCCATAAAATGTAAAAACTATGATAGACCACTTTTTCACTCAATCAACTAATTTTATGAATATTTATGTGGCGTCGTTAGGCTGTTGAAATTTTTTAATGGAATTCATCACTACTCTTTTAATTTCAAGTTGTATTTTATGTGCTATGTTTTTAAAATTTACATATCATTTTCCTATTTACATTTTATTTAGTCCTTCTACATTATTACATTTAATTTATGGATGAGAGACCTTTTTCCACTCCATTTTTAATGTTTTAATAAAACATGTTTCATAGCCATTACGTTATACAATTTTCATCTCAAAATCATTCTAATTTTATCAAGAAATTATATTGTTTTATTTAAGTGCATAAAAAAAGATATTTCATTTTCAGTGGTACTCATTAGGAAAAAAATTATTTAATTTATTCTAGAATAAGCAAACATAAAACCCTATTTCCCTATCTATGGGTTACAAATGACATAATGATCAAGTGTTTATGCACTTTTTAAAACGGAATGTTTTTTATATAAAACCCACCCCTTATATTATCTTTGTATTATTTATTAAATGTTTGATTATAATATTCATGTCTCACATGAGGTTAAAAACATATTAACGATGCGCCCTGACAGCACTCCAATGCATTTGGTAAATAAATTAATCTATAGAGATGGAATGTTTTACGATACCTTGGTAAATAACCATGGTAATTTTTATGACACCATTGTGAATAATCAAAGTAAATATTATGATACCTTGGTGAATAACTGTAGTGATTTGTAATAAAACATTTGGATGGAACGTTGTGACATGATACCTTGGGGATTGACCTTGGTAATATAACACATTGGGGATTGAACTAGGTGGTATGCATAATGTCAAAATTAAATGTTGTAGAAATGATTTCAAGTTATGATCCATGTTCATTTTTCTATGATAATCCTATTTCTAAAGACATTATGAATTTCCTCATATTCTTATTTTTATGTCTGAACATAACATGAATACTATTTCCTTTGTTTTTACTTTCTAGATTTTTGGGCTCATTCAATGTTTTTAAATGTATTTCATAGGTCTTAAGATTGTCAAGGATGAAGAAGACTCTATAATGAATGTATTTAAATATTTGCCATGGAAATAAACCATGTTTCATTTTTGGAGTTTTTGTTTTATGAAAAAATTAATAGAGTGTATAATTATCTACTTTTTAATATTAAAATTTTATTTATTATTTTTTTCCAAATTCTATAAATCTTTCCCTAAATGATATTTAGAAATAAATGAAAATAAATTCTATCAAAATTCACTAAGATAATTTATTTTTAAATCTAGGTCATTATATTTTTGATTTCAGTGTTAAGGTTTGTCACAGTTTTTTCAACAGAATTTCCTCAAACACCAAAACAATCCCTCAAGAACCAAGTACTTTTAGAACTAGTTTCCAATGAAATAAGAATTGTGTTCCATTGAATGGAAAAGATGAAAAGGATGAAGGGTAATTTTTTTACCAAATACAAGTCAACATAAATTGGTGTCTTAATAATTATTTATATAATGTATAATTCCACTCATTGAATTGTTAAAATAGAACTGGACATCCAATAAGGCCATTTATGAATTTACAATGAATGTATTGAATAATAGAGTGGATGTTTACAGGAATAAACCCCCATAAGTTAAGAGTGGATAACCACAATATATGAGAGACAACCATGATTTAGAAAAAACATCATAGAATTTGAAATAGACCACAAATGTGTAGAATGGGTCACAAAAGTATGGAACTATTCTTGGATTCACACAACAATGAATTAAGGATAAGTAATAAGACATGTATACACATTCCCAACCATTCACAATTCTCTCAAATCCATTAATCAATCTTGAGGAAAGAATAATATATATAAGTGATCATCTTGGTAGTTACTATACATAATAAAATGCCTCTTTATGAAACTGTAAAAATCCAAAACAGATTCCCAAATTAAATTCGATAACTATATCTTAAAATCCATAACTCTTTAAGACTACAAATGGTCCCATTTGAAGAAATTGATATAATGAATCCCTTGAGGTGTGGCTTATCTCCCCATAGTAAAACCAACTGAAACATCTTTATGATTTGAATGCTATGGTGTAAAATATTCAACATGGAATATTAATTTCCTCTACATAGTGGACATAATTACAAAACACCATTATGAAGCTTCCACCACCACTACACTGTGGTTCCACCTGTTCTGGAAAGAAAGATCATCATACACACTCTTAAGCTTCCACATGCTTCTTAAATCCCAAATTGTTTTACAAAAACCAAACTAAAAATAAAAACTCAAAGTGTATAATGAAACATTACATTCCATATTTGGATTAAATATCAATCAATTTAAAATATCATATCTAGGTCAGTACCCATTTTACTAATATTATTACTTATTGATATGTCAATATTATTCCAATGTAAATGTTTGTAGTCATTTCTTATCCTTTATTTATCCACTAACATTAAAATTTTTTAGATTCAATTTATGATGTTTATATGATTTGTTATTATAAATTCATTTTCGAATTTCTAATGATAGTCCACTATTCCTTGTCAATTTTCTTCTTGTATAAGCTCATATAATTCGTAAACCCTAGTTGAAACCTATGTCATAAATCTAATCATATTAAAACATCATAAATTTTATGTTTAGTAAAGAGTATGTGGTTTCCTTGAAATGAAGTCCTTGATTATATACTAAAGTGGTTATAGGATCTTATTAAAATACACTTAGGGTTAATAACCATGAAAAAGGCTAGTTTAATGTTAACATGATCCCAAAATGTTGCACACAAATTGAACCTAACTTCACACCTGGTTTGACACCCATAGTGACATATTTTCATGAATCTCATGTTTTTTATGAACCCTAATTTAATATTTAAATATATTTTTATACTGTGTAATAAAATTTCAATTTATATATCTAATGTATATATGTGTTACACTATAACTGTAAGTGAGGTTCTATGGTGATTTTTATAATATTTCACTAGTCTTCTTATATAGGTAGTAGATGGATTTTATTACTTAAAAACCTTGATCATCTTAGTAATTTCATGTTCCTAATAAATATAATTCCATATTCCTTACTTGAAAAGGGTAATTATTTAATTAATTTGAATCTATGGTAATTACATATATAAGTCATGAAAATTATTTAAGATATCTTTATAAATTCAGTTATATGGTAAAACTATTGTTTTTCTACGTAATAAATTTTAATATATTGGAAAATAATGTTAGACACACCGCATTGAGTAGTAATTCTATGTATTTTTATGTTATTTTTTCATTAAAATTATTTCCAGTATAGCCTATTAGGATTTAGAATGTGTTGGAATATATAGTAATTTTATGGGATGGGTCGGAAAAAAATCTTATTTCCCCTCAGTGCACTAATAGGTCTCAAGATATGACTAATATATGTTAATTGGATTATCCATACCATTAATGTATTATTTCATAGAAAATTTCCCAGATGGTATGTTTTTGATTCCCAACACTATGCCTTATCATGATTTCCATTATTATGTGATCATTTACATATATCTCTGTGATTAATAATTTCCTTATTATTCTTAAGTATTCATCTATCAGCCATATTGTTTTTTTTCAATATACTATGACATTTTTATTCCTTGTCAGATTTCATTGTACCCATTCCATTATTGATCATTTGAGTTCACCCTTTATTTTTCCCATTTCCTATGTGAATAAAGAGGAATTCAATATATGATTGTCTCTTCGAAAAACATCAATGAAAAATTTTTTGTACTTAAATGATGTATTTTGTCATGTACTAAAGTAATGATTATGTATCTAGTCTATTAAAGGATACTAAAACATGATTATTAGGAATATAATATCAGGTAATCAAAATAACATATAATAAATAATCCAATATCTCCAAATTAAAAGATTTAAGGAAATTACTATTAGTATCATACCATGGTTTGGCAGAAACCTTAGGAACTAAATTTAAATGAATGTAGGTAATGAAAAAATATATATCCATTATAATATTCTAGAACCATATTGATAAGTTTCTTATACATGAGACCTTATTTTAGGAAAACCTAGTATTTTTCCCATGTTTTAATCATATGTTTTATATGGTATTAATATTAAATTTTTTACATTTATTATATAATGGTTCCTCCTAAGAGGACTGAAAACCAAGCCATAAATCAATGAATTTATGGGGATGGATTTTTTTTAATAATCATAATGGAGTTAATGTTTGTTCCAATCAAATTAGTATAATATTATAGAAATTAACTTAGGTTATGTAAAATAACCTCGCTCATGTGGAGCAACTAGAAACCCCTCAATAAAGATCAACAACTTAATATTGTTTAATGAGGCTAACATCCTTATTTATGTTATCCAACTAATCCAATTGTGGAAGAGATATTAATAGTCTCTATGAAAGATATTAATAGAATTATGGTGTATTGAGAAGGGAAAATTTATCATGGTTGTGTATCATTTAGGGGGATATGTGGACTAATGGTGGTCCTTAGTTCAAAAATATTAAGAAGATAGATGAGATAGAAAACATATAGTGGAAGGAATTTAAGGTTATTTTTTTGTAAAACATTTTCCTCTAGATAAACATTATGAGATAAAAATGAAATTAATAAATATATGACAAACAGAATAAGATAATTTTGTTAGGTATGAGTTTAATTTCATTTATTTTTTAAGGTATGTTTCAGATTATCTAGATGACCCAAAATGTAGAATTGATATCTTCTTTAATTGTTTAAATCTATGTCTTAGATGATCAATAGTCTCTATTCTTTTTACTATGAATAGATTTCAAAGAGTTAGATCATGACTAATAATGTAACACTATGAAAACATATAATAATAATCTTTATGGATTTATTAATTGATATATCGATATTTAAGAACATTGCGATACATTATAAAAATATTATTACTTAAATTTTAACATTATAACCAAGATGCTAGCTTGGATTTATTAATATGAATGTACATATATAATGAGAAATATTTATTGTGTATTTATATAATTAATATTTATTGATAAATTTATAATAATAAATTACTCAATATTTACTGAAGTCATTTTTTGATTCAAAAATAAGTTTTCATAAAAAATGGGGTTTTTGAAATTTTTGTCGAGAAATTATAATTAATTTTTAAGGTTTTTAATAAATATAAATTTATTAAATGAATATAATTTTGGAAATTTTCATGTAAGTATTATTATATGGTAATTGGTTGGATTTTTCTAAGAAGAATTATTTTTAAGCAAATAGATAAAATTCTTATTTTTTGTAAAACTATCAGTAATTTTCATTAAATAAAGTATATAATAAGTGTAATTAGTTTATTATGTTTATAATAAATTTTTTATATGTTTACTTTATATTGAAATAGTCTAATTAATTATATAGGAAAAAATTATACTTTATTTTTGAATATGATCCTTTTTTGGCTTAAAATGTATTTTTTTTAAAAACAGTTTTGCATTTTTGTTTACACATTTATGTTAAAATTTATTTCTAAAAGATATAAAAATTAAATATAAAAAAATATACCATTTTTCAATTAGGCGTTTGAAATTTGTTAAATAGTGCCTTTTATTTTTTATCATTGTGAATAGTTACCAAGGTAATGATTTGTCATATCACTAAAGGAAAAACATGAAAAACGATGATAAAACCACGAGGTAATGATTTAAAATTTCCCCAAGAAATTAAATTTTCAAATTTTATGAGTTTTGTATGAAAAATATAATTATATAGAGTTAAATAATTTAATTTATACCTTATTTTGAATTTGAAAACATGTGATATAATTTTATGAACACACATTATATTTTGACCAAACTGGAAACTATTTTTTTGTCATTAAGTTTAGTCATATAATTGAAAGGTACCATTCATATTTTTCTTGATCCAAATGTATAAAAACCTTAAATTTTAATTATTTACCAGTAAATAATCTCAATCAACAGCATAATTTATTTCAATGAGAAATTATATTAACACATAAATTTGGTATATTCCTAAATCATTCCACGTGTTTTCCATGACTATATTAAATGTAATTTCCTCCAGCTATATATTTTTAATCTAATTAAATTGATTCAAAATTTATTATATTAATTTCCAATTTTTTTTATAATTCCCCATTAATTTTTAATCATATTATTAAGTTATTGTGGTAAAAAAGTTATGCTATCAAGGGTATGGATAAATAGAGTTTATATACGGTTTAATTAGGAGACAAGGCCTAACATTCTTTCCTTGAATATATAAATGTGATTGGTTGGGTATTCTTTAAACTTAACACATCATATCTATCAATTTTGGTTAATTTTGAGTAATTTTCATTATTATTATATATATTATATCGAATTACTTTACGTAATACCATAAAAATGTAACCTCCTCTCTTCTCTTATTACCACAACATAATTAGTTTATACTATAAAATTAATTCCAAAAAATTTCATAGAAACATTCCATTGATTAATGTGATTATGTTATTGTAACATCCTATCCAGGTTTCCACACAGCAGTTCCCCATACTGGTTGGTCATATGACCTCACACGCACCTCCTTGTAAGATAGAGGTTTCTGAATAGTAGTGAGGGTTTGATAAGTGGATCATGTGGATACTATACCCTATTGTACCAATGTAATACACCATAATACAACTATAGTGAATGAGTATATGATCATAATAAATACCTATATCTCAAGATAATCCATGTATGAAATACAATATCCAACTACAGCAGAAAACATGCCATTCTAATGTACGTGTCATGTGTCTAAAATGAAAACCCAAATGAAAGACATTGATAACTCCTAGGGGCCCTGAACCACATATAATCTCTTAATCAATCCTAAATCCCCAAATCATCAATCTATCATTGGTACTTTACCTTAATATATCCTAAATCTATGAAATCTATCTTGGTAACGATCTGGAATCCCATGTTGGGTGTGAGTATAACTCAGTAGGCCACGACCGATGGTTTCTAAAACTAATCTTGTCAATAAATAGTGTATGTTGTTGTATAAGGAAATAAATATAGTCTTTATGTAAATTTTTTTATCATATTGTTAAATATTATATCTTTAACTAAATGAACCCCCAGTTTCCTGAACACAATATAACATTAATTCTTTCATTGGCTCATACAAGAGTCGGAACTGTCCCCAAGGGATATCATATATCCGAAATCCATATTACTATTCATTATAAAAAGTTATATATTAAAATATACTTAAAACATGTAAATAATTTGGGCATGATTAGTATAATCCTATGGTTCTATCGTTAAGGGTTCAATGTGAGTCATACTTAACGAAGAAAGATTTCGTTGAAGGAAAACGGGTTGGCACTCATGGTCATTCCCTCAGACAATAATTAATACTATTAATGACCCTTTGGAAAAAATGGAATATCTCATGGTTTTCCTATCGAAATTCTCACATGGAATTTCTTAAGATTCTCACATATTCCATCTCAATAGGCTCACATGGCCTTCCTCAATAAGCTCTCATGGACCTTCTCAACTATTTCGACTCACACATTGGTTATCCCATATTCTACTCCATACCAAAATAATCACTAATCAGTCTGTTAATTAATATATCAATTGATTATTTAAATCAATTTCCATTAATTAATTCCATAAGTAATTTATCAACCAAATTCCATTAATTAACCTAATGATTAATTATCCACATCAATTTACATTAGTTAACCCAATGATGAATTAATAATCTTATTCCATTTAATTGATTCAATAATTAATCATCACATATCATCCATTAATCGATTCAAGAATTAATAGAAAATTTGATGGCAAAAAATTAATTCAAAAATTAACTGTTCAATAATATTCTCAACATCCAACAATTAATTCACCAATTCATTATTGAAAATTCATAATTAAATATTGTGATATTTAACCAAAAAATTTAATATTTTTAATTCAACAATTCAATAAATTTATAATTTACTCTAAAATTAATATTTTGAATACCAAAAATCAATTATTCAACAATTCCCCAACTTCTCAATTAACTAATTGACCACATTAATTAATTCTACTATGGAATTGTATTTTCTAAGAAACTCTAGAAATTATATAACATGAACATGTGAATTCAAGATCCAAACTATGGGATTTTAATTATAGTCCACCTACCTCGATTTATTGATGAATTATTTTCTAATGGAGATCATGATAATTGACCCACACAATAACATAGATCTAGATCCAAATCTCAAAATTCTAAATGATGTTTTATGAAAACATGAACACTTAATTCCAAATTTTTCTTCACAAGCATAAATCTATAGTCATAAAATCAAGATAAAGATCTAAAATACATAAGATTACATACCATCAAAATAAGGAGATAAGGAATGCTGATAAACAAAGAAGCAATATGATATGATCCACATACGAGGATAGGAGAATATATTCAATACAAGATTCAAATCTAAAATAATGGAGGATTATAAGTCTATTAATTCATCTAGTTAGATACAAAATCATGAATGACTTCCTATGGCCGAATGGGGGTAAAAATGGGTGAGTTTTGAGGGATCAAAATATTTTAAAATAGTTTTTTGAATATGTAAATTCTCGTGTAATTTTTCACTAGGCTGGGGAGAATGGTTTTGCAAAAACCAGTGTCAACTTTACACCTATTATTTTAGGGGATCATGATTTATCCTTTTAGGGAACACTGTTTGACAAATCATATATTAACCTAGAAATTCCCCACATTCTAGGATTGAACTGTTCATTGGGTCTGGGTGTATTGTTTTCTCTATCCATCTAACAACCTTGAAAACCCCCTTATTATTTCATTTATTTAAAAATTATACCCAAAAACACCCCAAGATATATACTAAAATAAAGTCACTAAAATTATTAAGAAAGTGTACCTGAAAAATCACGATTAAACTCTAGAAATGGTTATGATCTTACAATATCCCAACCATATAACAACACTTCCTCAAGATGCACACCTAATAATCATTATGATTCCAAACCCAAATGATCTATCCACAAATCCCACATTTCCTCTTCCCTTCCCCATTTTTCCAAATTGTACATTCCCATGATGCTACAATACATGAACTATCAACACAGCCTTTCCCTATAACCCTTTTTCATAGTGATCAAGAAATGTATCAGACACTCCTTAAAGGAAACATCTTCCTATTGTCAATTTCATTAACATAGATCAAAATAAAAGCATCAGGGTGATACAACCATAGTTTTTAAACATGAAAAAATAGTGCATATAACTATATTTCTTTGGAAGGGTTACTCAGTCACCACCATCCCGATTCTCACCACAACAACAAAAAGTCTGATTAACAAAGTCACCAACATTATAGGTCTTTGTATCATATGGTGAACCAGCCTAGGGAACACATGAAAGAATACATGATCACCCTAAAAAACTCTATGGGTTTTCATCATCTATCAACAAATAACTTCTCTCTACTTTGAGTTGTAACCATACGCTTTTTGAATTAGCTACACCTTATTCGATGTCTCCATCAGAAGACTCAGTCCCAATAATTCATATCCACCTACCTCCATACAGTATAGTGGTGCTTCATAAGGCCTATCATAAATAGATTAATATGGTTCAATATGTATAGTTTTTTGATAACTATTCTAATAGGAAAACAATAATAAATCCAATTTCATCTCCGAAGACCCACTGATGTCAAGAACACATGGCCGTAAATATATTCCTGAGCACTTTTATAATATGCTCTGACATCCAATATGTTGGTGGGTGGAAATATATACTCAGTAAAAACTTTATACTAATGTCTTTATGAAAGACCTTCTAAATTCATGAAGTGAATCATGAGTCATGATCTGAAACTATAGTCTATGGAACCAAATCAAAATAGACTATCACCTGATCATAGAGTTCTTCCAGCTATTCTATCTAGAGAGCATCCCATTTATGTATGAAATGTGCTAAATATTTTGGTTGATCCAAAATAACCATGATATCATCATTCTTCCTAAGAATTTTAGGAATACCCACCACCGAATAAATTGTCACATCATAATACATCCATTTAGGAATGGGAATGACTGCAGTAAACCTCAATGTTGTTGATGGTCTTCCTTCACCTATTGATAGGTGTTTTATCATGTCATGAACCCTACAATATTTTTTTTTCTAGCATGGAAACCAATAAAATCATCATAGGTCACAACACATTTTTTTACACATATATATATTGCCCACCTCATGGAATGAAATTCCCTCATCAACTCCTCACACATAATTGAATGGAAAATAACCCAATTCATTTCATAGACGATCAGATACTTATAAATGATCCAATATGATGGTGAGTCCCCACCTTTAAAGATTATACTCAATTTAAAACACTCCGTGTCCTCATACATCTTGTCACGAATCCGTCTATATCTGTTACACTCCACTGCAACTGATACAAGATTCATCTTCTCTTATCTATCCCGATCCTCCCCATGCATTTCAGCTAGAAAAGTCATCATCTTCCACTAAACACTAAACTCTTGAACCACATGAGTATGAGTATACCTACCAAAAGCATCTTCTATAATATATCTTTTATTTGACATATATACTAGATTAAAATCAAATGACTGTATATACTCTACCCATCTCCACTATCGATGTTTGAAATCTATGTATGAAAACATATACATTATGCTCTTTTAATTGGTAAACACCATAAAATTATCTCCAAACAGATACTCCCTCTAACACTTCATTTAATATAAAATAGCTACCTATCAATGGTCGTGTATAGGTCAGTTCCATTTAGGGGGCCTCAACATCTGAGTCCCATATGCTACAACTCTATCTCCTTATATCAACATTGCTCTGAGTCCAATCCAAGAAGCATCGCATTACAAAATGTACTACTAACATGGATAATGTAGGTTCAAGATCAGTGTTGATGTCAAGCACTTATTCTTCTACTAAAAAGAATTCTCAGATGATTTTCACCAACCAAAATTCATCAACTTTTTGGTCAAGTGAAAATGTGGTGCTGCCATATGGGAAGTGTGTTTGATAAATATTTGATAACATAAATCTAGCCCTAGGAATATATGAATATCGAATATGTTTCTAGGTGTCTCCAAATATACCATTGCCTATACATGGTCTAAATACTCCGACACACCTTCCTCTGAGGTGATTTGTCAAATTAAGAGTACCTGGTCAATTCAAAAATTATGCTTAGATAGCTTGTCGTATGGTTAATGCTCTCTCTATGTACTCAGGAGGATTTTCGAGATTGTTTTCATGATCATCAGGATTATTGGAGTTCACCATGATATTATCCACAAACACTACCAAAAAATGATCTAGGCACAAATAAAAGATTTTTTTCCATCACGACTATACACATTTTTGGTGTGTCTTTCAACCCAAATGGTATTACGATGAACTCATATAGGTCATACATGCTTATAAATGAAGACCTCTAGATATCAATAGTATGAACCCTAAACTGATGATACCCAATATCATATTATCTTCACTAACATACATTATCCAATCATCTATTTAAATAAATAGTTGATATGCGGAAGCGGATGTCAGTTCTTCCCAGTCATCTGATTCAACCTTTGGAAATTACAGCAGAATTGTAAAATACCATCATCATTTGTTGAAAATAAAAAAAGAGAACCCCCAAGGATACATACCCGAATAGATAAATCATTTATCCTCCTACAATTCTAACTGATTCTAGAGTTCATGATGTAATTTTTGGTTCCATTCTATATGGTGGAATCAAAATGGGATTAGCTCCAGGCATAAGCTCAATAGTGAACTCTACATCTCTCTATTGTGGAAATCATGAGATGTCTCTAGAAAGAAAATATAGAAACTATTCCCATATTGGTCAAATATATCATTCATTAATCCTCTATTATCTTGTAATAAGACAGAAACCTGGGCTCTATACTATCATAGTTTCTATGTAATTGGCCCTTCTCGGCCTTCCTGGATATCTCACTCTCTACGGTGAATATTGTTTTCACCCTCATGATAGGTAATGGTCACTCTCATATGGTAACAACAAATTTTGTATTGTTAATCTACTAGCCATTACAAACCAATTTTTACCTTGACGCCTGGAAAATCAATGATATGGAGATCCCACATTAATTGATACTCCCCTATCATGAGAGAACAACCCAAGAACAGATATATTTCTCTATACTATAATCACAAGGGTGTATCTATCTTTATGACCCTGGCTAAAAATCCATCATCAGGCTCAAACCATTATCATTATTTGAATATATTAATGAATGGGAGGCACTGGTTTTAAATAAGTCAATACCTAATATATAATCTATCCAAATCAAACATCCCACTATAGATGGCTCAAACTCTCTATCCACAAGTGTAGGATCCTCTACATGTAATTGTCCTACACCACCTCCATGTGTTGTTGTCTGACTCCCCTTAGTTGCACCAATCAGATGATATGGGTGCTCTTACCCAAAATAACCACATCCTCCACCCCTACCACATCATCCAGTAGAACTCCATCTTCTTGAATAATATGTTTAATAATATCCCTTTCCCATGCCATGATTTTTTCTTGACCCTCCTTCACTATCCATCTATCTCAGGTTCTAACCAAACCTATGTGAATATCCTTTCTTTCATCATCCTCGAAACTCAACTGGTGGCTTGGAGAAATGTTTTTGGAAGTGTACTAACCTACCACACTGGTGGGAAATCACAGGATAAAGGTCATAGGTAATTAACTTTTTCCTCTAGACACTATATTTTTCTAATTATTTGGATCATCATATAATAATTATATTTCCTACTATCAGAAAAAGTACCACCTGAATAACCCTAAAAAGCCACATGTCCACCACTGGTAGCCTCCGTTAGGATCCCCTATAAGATGAGAGGACCATTTATATCTTTTGAAGTATTCTATAGTATGATGATATTTTACTGGGAGATAATTTCACACTTAAGACCATCCTTAAATAGTTTTACTGATGTATCCTCATCTACTTCCAACACAAAAAAGAACTGTAAATAAACAAAGAATCCATCATAGACCGTCACAAACAAACTCCATTGAGTCAACAAATTGAAATCAGTTACTCTCTCTTGCCTCAACATATTTGGGTAAACGTTCTCCAAAAACCACACTAATAGGTCATTCCATAACATACCATTAACCTTTCCATACAGATCCTAAACATCGCACCGACGCTTTGATAATCCTCTTCCCATATAAGCCTCCACCCTGACTTTCTTCTTATCAAGAGACTCCAAATGTTCATGTATATCCAAAATGGACTGAATCCCTAACACATATCCCTTAGGTCCACCCTATCCTATAAAATTAATAGGGTGCTACAACTAAAACTCACTCATCAGTTCACACATAGTCTTCACAATATTCCCTAGGTATCATTCAATTAATTGATAGAAGCAGGAAATGTTCAATCATAAATTCTCCTCTACGTCCTCAAATATAACAATCGGCACCTTAGTTCCCATTTCTTGTATCCAATCTCCAGCCATATCCTCTATCGTTCTCTCAACATGAGTAGCCATGTAGGAATATCTCTACAATGACAAACAATATATTACGACTAGGATTCGAAACACATATTGGTGGCATTTTTGTAAGATGAAATCATAATAAGTAACAATAATAATTTTTTCCTAAATATCACCAAACGTACAAAAACCATTCACTAACACTACCCATAACCATCCTACACCTATTTCTTTATTGTAAAATGGAATTTAAATTCTCATTGATCATGTTTTTATATTGTAAACACATTTATTCTCCTCAGGTATCATGTTACCAATCACTATTTCATATTGGGAACTATTTTAAATTTCAAAAGTATTGAATAATAGAGTAATCCCATGAATATACCCAAATAATTTTTTTCATATTCATGCTTAAAATGAGGCATTTCACAAAATTCATGTGTTCCTTGAATGATTCATGTAACTCAATTCTCTTTCCATACTGGTCCATGGTTCAATTATAATTAATTTTTATAAACAATAATCACACCACGCAACATGTGATTCGCCTATTTTTAAATAACATTCAACTATAATTACAAACAACAATTACAAAAATCCCACCCTTGGTACTTGTATTTTCCAAAATACAAGGGATTGAAACTCCAATGACCAATCCCATTTCAAAAAAGGGATGCTTCCCAGTATCATATATATATTTCCTAAATAGTAAGATAAAAGAAATTAAAACATGCCTTAGATACCACTTCGTAATGTCCTGGCCCAGGTTCCACACAACGATGCCTCGAGCCGATCAATCACATGACCTTAGGTGCACCTCCAAGTAAACCATAGGCTACCAACTAGCACTGAGGGTCTGATAAGTCAATCATGAAGATACTATACCCTCTTTTTTAGGGTAATACACGAGTTGAAATAACAAACAATAGTTAAAGCACATGTAACAATATATAATACCAATATCATAAGATAATCCAAGAAGGAAATACAACATCCAACTATAGCATAAAAAATTCCATTCTAATATATGTGTCAAGTGTCTAAAATATAATACCAGAAGAAAGAAACTAATGAATCATTGCCAGGTCCTATATCACATATAGTACCCTCATCTACACTCCATCTACAACTTATAAATCTAACATAGGGCTTTTTCCCTTAACCAGTGTTGCATCCATGAAATATATTTGGGTACAGATCAGGTAGCTTGAGCATGGTGTGAGTAGAACTCAGTCGGTCACCACCAATAGTGACTAAAATAAATAAAATAAATAAACAGAGTGTGTATTATTATAAATAAATAATTACATGGTTTATGTAAATAGTTTATAAAATTATTAAATATTCTCTATTTAACCACATAAACCCCATAGTTCCTAAAGACACCAGAACCTCAATTCAAACTTCATCTCATGCCATAGTTTTAACTATCGCCAAAGGATATAAATTTTCAAAATGTTATATCACAATTCGTTATGAAAATTTATATCTAATACAATACATAAAACATTTAAATCAATCATGCATGAGTAATGTGCACCTAGGAATCTATCTTCATGGTTCTAATGTGAGTAAGACTAAACAAAGAATAATTGAATTCCACAAAAGGGGGAAGCTCTCAGAATCATTCCCTTTGAAAAACTCCATGAATTATCATGAACCATTACGAAACTGAAATGGATGTGCCCACTATATTACTCTCAATACGATCACACATTCATTCATAATGGGATAAAATAATATTTCTTAATCGGAACATACATTCCTTCTCAAAATGCTCACACAGTCATTCTCACCATGATCTCATGGCCATTCTCGAAAATTTCTTACTCAAACTATAAATAACCCATGTGATACTCCATGCCAACATGTAACACCCTGACTCCAATTACCCAGAATCAGTTCATTATTACAAGACATTAGCATGATACAATGAATCATTTCCCAAAAAACAAATTATTTTAGTAGCCTTGGATGTACTAGATACATACATAATTTATACATTACATCATGAAAAAACAACAACATTGTGTCCCATTTGAACACACTTATATATATTATCCTATTATTTTACTTTAATAGTAAAATACATCTTTGCATCATGTGAAAAATAAATAATAAGAAAGGGGTGAGCTCAGATGCTCATTAAAGATAACAACATAGTGGAAAATTTCATAAATAATAATAATCATTTACGGTATTCAATAAAACTAGAACACAAGCCTTTTAAACTAAAACTTCAGCATAATATGGGAAAGATAAATTAGATAATTACATTTACTTATTATCATTGATATTATAATACTCGAAAAATAACATGTAATATCAATATCCAATTTCACAATGATTAAATGCATAATGCCAGACCTCATTACCACATAGTCAAGGCCTAGTTCCAGGACAATAAATAAGATTTTGTCAAGGCCTTGTGCCAAGACACTAGTTTGTGTCATGAGACCTAACGATGCGTCGAGGAGTTATAACAGGATCCATCTATATTTTACTAAGTCCAATGAATTCCTTATATGGAAAGGATTAAACATAACATTAACATTTGTATTAAAAATATCATACAAATTGTAAATACTTTATCCATAAACCATAAATTGTATAAAAATAACACATCCACATTCAAAACTATTACAAAAAATAAAATAAAGAATGGATGATTTGAATCATAATAAATCATCCTTGATCAATAATAATATCCCCAAAAGGATGTTGACATAGTAGAAAATGATCAGTAAAAATCCTTGAGAGAAATATCTCTTTTTATGAAAACATTTAATAGTGTCACTATTTATCAAGAAGTTTTTAAATAGATTTTTTAATCCATGTGTACCATTACACATTGAAATGTTTAAAACGAATTTAAATTTTAAAACATTAATGTCCATATAAATAAATCCTTAAACACTTTTTTAAACCATGTACATTAATGATAAATATTTAGAAGAATAAATTTATAAAATATTTAAAATGATATTTTAGTTAGACTTCCAAAACAAATGAGAGATGCTTGAATAAAAATAATTGATGTAATAAAAAATTTATAATATCATGAGAATAAAGGGATTCATTATATACTATGTCAAAGTACAGTATATACACCAAATAAAAGTAAATTGGCACATAAAAACAAATAAGTCTTTATGGAATGTATGTTGAGATAAATTTATTTATAGTGACTGTACCATTAGGTTAAGGATAAATCCATGACATAATTATGTGTGAAAAATATAAATATTTTAATATGATTGGTTATTCAATGAAAATCAATCATAGTACATTCACACATATTCTTGTAAAAACAACACCAATGACTTGGATGGTTAACTCAATGAATAAAAATTAAGTTAAAATTACTCTTTTCAACTTTATATCGCTGACATGAGAATTTATCAATGGAGATATTAGGTTTATCAAAATTATATCCACTCAAAGGTGTGTGAAAATTACTACATAAGTAAATAAATATTGATTTCACACATATTATTAGAGTAAAGTAATCAATTATGTTTGCGTAAAACTGAATGAGTGGATATTGAAATTTGAAATTCCCTTTCCGATTTGGTAACATACAAAATTTACACCCCATGAAAAAAGAATCATCAATTAATGATGTAAATACCCATTAATTAATGTATATTTTTCCAAAAATACAATCATGGGTAGTACATACACCACACAAAAAAGAAATAGTGGACAATATAGCATAAATCTCACTGGAATAAAAGTGAGATGAAAACTCCTTACCACGTTCTAATCAATCGATTCGTTAGACTAAAAGATAATACCCACCAAATGAATCACAAAATTCCATGAATATAAATAGAATCCTGAAAATATATATCATGTGGTTGTACACAATACAGAACATGAAATATATAAGTGTTGAATAATATAAATCTAACGAAACTATAATTGAGATGAATACCCCTTAAATTGTACATTTCTGTAATACATGGTTGGTTAACCTCCTGTATAATGGTGAAATTATTGTTATTAAATTATTTAGGAACCAAATACATAAATATGATCTCATTTAAGATCTTCTAATATTTATTTGTCAATGATATTTTCATAGTATCATTGTTTTGGTTGTTAACTGATTCGTTTTCCTTTATATGTTTTGTTAAGTAAGTTATATTTGTTATGTATAGGCTGTATTTGATTCATATCCAGAATTATATTAGGTTTTTAAAAATTATTTTTAATCATAAAATGAAAATTATTTGTTAATGATTATGATGTGGAAATGAATCTCATTGTGTTCATGGAGACGGTAACCCGTACATACGCACGAGCGACAATATCATTATATTGATGTGGAAATCATTTTTAAATGGATGTTATATCATATATAATGAATAATTAACATGCTGTATTTATTATTTACATGATTTATAATCATTAATATACCAATCCAAATAATGAAGTGTTTGAATAAAAAACTACACCATGACGTGGAGACGGTAAGCCGTACGTACACACGAATTGTGACTTAGTCATTTACAGGATGGATAAAATAATGAATATGGTTGTACCAGATTTATAATAACATCCCATTATTTAGAAGGTAGTGGATTTATTATATTGGTATGGAAACAAAAAATAAAGAGGAAGTTGAAGAAAAAAAGAACATGGAAGAGGGTGGTGAAATTATTACATCTTCATCAGGAGTTTCCTTTTGTGTTGGACAAAAGGGATCTACAGGTTGGCATTATTATCACAGTAAGGAATCTAGGTTAAAGTTATGGAATTTTTAAATTTATTTGGGTAGGGTTTGGACGAGCTAAATGGCTTTGGAGGTATGAAATTAAGAGAAGTGGAAGTGCCCTTTAATAAGATATGTGGGGGTCACTTTTAGAAAAACTTAAAATTTTATTTTATAATAAAATTATTTACGGTTTATAATGGATCCAGAATGATTTAGTTCGATGATAAGTTGGGTATGGTTATAAATCCTCTCATACAATATTTTTTAGACAAGTTTTGGTTAACATTTTAACTTTATATTTTAAATTTAACTCATAGTTAAATGGTTTAACATTTATCGTGTCTTCTTGTATTCTTACACTATATTGTTAATAACATACTATAAAGTTCAAAGAGAACCACAAGTGTTTTTTTAATGAGATATATAATATTTTTTAAGCCATTTTCTGGACTTATTATTTTTAGGAATATTATATCAACCAATAATATAGTAATTGTTTTAAAAACTAAATTATATCAATTTTGACACTATTTTGTATTTTATTTTTGTGAAAGTAAAAAAAACATTATAAATTTGAAAAAAAATTATTTAATAAATCCTAAGATGTCATATTAAACTATTAAATTCAAAGATGACATCAAAAAGTTTAAATTATATTTATTTTAATATTTATAATATAAACTATTTTAATATTTCATTAAGAAGGAAATTACAGCATCCTCATTGTGTCAAATATAAATTTAGTTATTTAGTCTCTAAAATTTATAAATAAAATACCATTATATGGGAAATATTTTTATCATTATAATGAATATTTATATTCAAATTTATCTTATGCATAACCCTATATTAAAGATCATTTATTTAATAAACATTGAATTTAACACTTTTTACTCTTATTTGAATAAAATAATAATAAACTTCTTAATCTAATCCAAGTTGACTTAAAGGATCATATTTTATTCCTAATGTTGTTTTTTTATTCAATTACACTTATCCCGTTGAATTAGGACATGTGTTAGGGTAATTATAATATCATTTTCACCATTAACTACCCAATTTACTTTTAACCGTGGTAAATAAAAGGAAAAAGTTACTATTCACTGAAAATAATTTTTATCTCTTTGAACCACATTATATTTACTGATATTAACCATTTCTATAGGAATTTTGAAATTCAATTCACAGAAGCAGTAAAATTATGTTTTATGAAAATATTTAAATGCTCCTAGAAGATTGGTAAAAGACGGTAAAAAGTTCAATAAAATTTTATACATCTAATTTTATTATAAAATGACTTAAATGAATTCAATTTAACTTATATAGATATTATATATATATTTTTACTTAAATTAAATTTATTTAAAATTAATAATTAATTAAAAAAAGTTGGTTTTAAATAATAACATAGTGTTTTTTACTATTCATCAAAAAATGAATGTTTTCCAAAAAATACCAAAACATTACCCTAAGACAATTTTGAAATTATAAATTAAAAAATGAATTATATTTTACCAAATACAAAACTTTGTAGTTTCATGAATTAATTTAAAATTAATTCCCATATTCAACATCGAAAAGTGGGATTTTAGAAAGTAAAAGCTATCAAAAGATTGACATGTGTATCTGTAAAAGTTAAATGTGAAATTACTTATAATGACCAACATTATGCTAAATAAAAAATATAATATAATTATACTTATAAACCATTGAAATGATTAATTTAACATGATAAATTATTTTTGATTAAAAAGGTTTTTTTCAATTAAAAATAATTATATTTTAGAATTCATGAAAATATGAATATTATCAGAAAGTTACCAATAATTTATCCAAAAAAAATTTTATATCCCTATTCAAAAGAAGAATTTAATTTAATTAAATTAAATATATAAATGTGTCAAATATCGATTTCAAAAAGGGTTTTCCATTAAAAGGTTCTAAAATTGCATTTTTTTAAAAATACTTCTTTTATCTAAAAAATGAATTTGTTCTTATATTATGTCAAAAAACACCTAATATGTATTTTAAAATTATATGGAGTATATAAAAATCAATATTAAGTTATTACTATTCATAACCTCTTTTTGAATGGCTAGTTTGGTAAGTCGTGGTGTGCTGAAAATTTGAGTTTTGTGTAGTGAAAGCTATTGAATTACATTAATGAAAATAACTTACTATGAAATATTGGGGTCTTTCATTGTTCCACAATTTTGGGAAATGTGTCCTTGCAATTTTCAAATTGGGCTTGGGAACATCATTGAATGTCCCACATCAAAAAAAGAGTCAATAAAACTATCACTTTAATAGAAAGAAAGAGAAGTGCAAAGGTCACCTGTGATAACCCACACTAGGATTCCATGTAGGAGAACATGGATATGGAAGATAAACTAAGAGTCAAGTTCTGATGGAGAGCGATAGAAAAAATGATCTAGAGAAAGTTAACAACAAGAAAACCACAAACTTGTGATGGGATAAATGATCAACAGTTTCCCAGTAGGAAAATTAAACAGACAACATTTTTTGTTTTATGTTCCATTTAATAAAGTTGATGAATTTATTTATGATATTGACTAAGAACATAAAGATATATACTAACTTATTATGAAGAGTTTCATCATTTAAAAAACATTTCCCACTAACTCATAATTTTTTTCAAACTATGAGTATTCAAGATGACTTTGTCACACCTGATGCGCTAGAATCAACTTATTGAGAATCACATTATACAGAAATGATAAACTATATATTTACCTTGTATTTAGTGATTAACCAAAAACAAAGTGGTTAGTTAAAGATTATATGATCCCCAAAAAGGATAATATTTTAGAGAATGAAATAATATTCTTAATTTCTAAAATTAAACCAATAATAACCAATGTTTAATTAATACCATTAAATAAAAAATTGTCCTTAAAATACTTCAATATAATCCAAACTAATATTTAATAACAAAACATAGAAGAATTTGATTACGTAGTCTTCCACATTAAATTTTATCTCCAAAAAACATTCACTACTCTTAAAGTCCCGTACATAAAATTAATTATCCTAATCAAATATTCTCTTTCTTAAGTTAATCATTTACATAAATAACTCAAATCACTATAAATAAAAAATAAAAACAACGATAAAAACCACCGTTACTCCTCAATTGAAATCCCATAGTATTCTATTTTCCTTAGGCATGTATTGATCCCATCAGAGAAAACGTGTTCCAAAATTACATTTATCAATTAATCAGCAAATCATTTTCCTATTCTAATAATATCCATTTTATAAGACATAATATCCAAAATCAACTTATTATTAATCAATAAATTCATTTAACTAAAAATAATTAGTGACACTAACCATGGATTTCACATAGTTTAGTGGTAGGCGATAAATCCCAATCGCACTCTGGTTGTGTGTTCAATTCCCACATATTTTTCTGACCCGAAGGGTTGTCACACAGTTTGCCTCATGTCCTTTTTCAAAAAATATATTTTATTACATTACCAAAATGAGATAAATTCCCCAAAATAATCATGAAATAATTTCAATACCAATTTTATACCATACATTGCATTTTCATCCCAAATTTTAATAAATTTTAATTGTCTCAAATTAAAGGATCATATAAAACCAAATTTCTATTTATAACTATTTCAATAATAGAAAAGATAATTCTTCCTAAAATAGCATTTTCACATAACAAACTGCATGGTTACACATAAAAGAAAAAATTATTCCAACGTAATCCAATCAACAAAGTCGAAACAGTATTTTACATTTCACCATTCATTTATTTCCACACAGGTTCTTCCTTGAACAAGTGGTTATCCTCTAGAATAGGTAATTCACTGTAGTAATGCACATGTCCCCTATCATCACATAAAGAATTTGTTTATTTCATGGAGAAAATTGCCTATATGTCTCCTTCATCATTTCATACCATATGGAAATTAAGATATCTTTTCTCTATGGTCTCCACTATTGGAGATCTTATCATTCAACGCCTTTCTCTTCTTTATTGAGTATGGGAGTTTGTTAATATACATGTTGTTGATCATATTTTGGAAAACTGATTCAGAATGAACAAGATATCTTTTACACCTATCCACATTCCATTTTGTTGCTCATTTACAACATAGTGCCCAACGTATACATCATGTTTAATGTAACTATGAATTCCTTCAAATACCGCTATTGACTAACACAAGAAAGCATAATGTGACTCATAAAATCATTTATAGAATATCATATCACCTTATTCTCAATCTGAAACACCTTTAGATTATTCAAGGTTATTTATTATCATCTTATATTAAAATCCTTCAAATCGGTTTGGAACGAAAATGTTAATTATCCTAATCATATCCCCTGGGAGTGTCATAACCAGGAGTGCAACAAGGCACATTTCCATGTACCAGGATACCCCGGGTCAAGCCCAAAACTCCTTGTCAGAGTTTTCACTTTTAGGTACATCTATGCCAGAGTTGCCTCTACCTGCTCATATCCAGACATGGATGTATTGCATGGAAAACCCACATAATATTTACATTACTACTATTTTTCAGATTTTATTCTATTATAATCCTTAATGTCTATCTTATGGTAGTGTTTACAAATAAGAGTTTTTTTCTAAATATAGCTTCCAAGGATTGTATTAAACTTCCACTGATACCAATTGTATTGCCTCGACCCATGTTACCCAGAATCGGTGTGTTATTACATGACATTGGAATTATACAAGGAATAATGCCCCGATAGACCGATCTATTTAATAGCCTTGTATCTACTAGATACATACATAAGTTATACATTACATCATGAAATAAAAAACAACATTGTCCCCCATTTGAACACTCTTATATCCCTTATCCATTTCATACAGGTTAATCATAATATACTTCAATGTATCTTGGGAAAAATAAACCATAAGCATGGGGTGAGCTGAGATGCTTAGTAAGGATTACAATATATCATAAACTGCCAAAAATAAGAATAAACATTTAAAGAAATGTATATGACTAGAACACAAGCCTTTTAGACTTAAAATTCATCATTATATGGTTAAGATAAATTAGAAAATTCCATTTACTTATTCATAGATATATTCTACAAGTCAAATAATCACATTTATTATCAATAGCCCATTTCATAATGATTGAATGCATTATTCCTGACTTCATAACCACATAGTCATGGATTTGTGGCAAGACTATAAATAAGATTTAGTCATGGAATTGTGCTAATATACTAGTTTGTCACATGATACCTACCGATACATCGAGGAGCTATAGCGAGCTCATCCCGTCATTTACTAAGTCCAATTCATTCCTCATATGAAAAGGTTTAAACATAACATAAAAATTCGTACTAAAACTAGCATACAAAGTCAATACATTATCCATAAGCCACGAATGGTATAAAAATTGCACATCCATAGTAAACATATCACAGAACCTTAAATAAAATATTAATGATTTTTATAATAATAAATATACCATGATCAAGAATAATATCCCCTAATGGATGTTGACATAGTTTAAAATGATCAATAAGAATCTTTTAGAGAAATACCCATTTTTTATGAAAACATTTAAAAGTCTCAATATTTATTAATAATATATTTAAAATATATTTTAGAATCAAATTGTCTCAAACAACTTTGAAACTTTTAAAAAGAATTTATATTTTAAAACATTTATTCCCATATAAATTAAAACTTAAAACCATTTTTAAAACATTGACATTAATGAGGATGATTTAGAAGAATAAAATTTTAAAATATTTAAAATGATATTTTAGTTAGAGTTCTTAACCAAAGGAGAGACGCTTGAATATAAATAATTAAGGTAATAAAAACAATATAATATCATGAGAATAATGGGATTAATTACATACTTTGTCAAAGTACATTATATACATCAAATAAAACTGAAATAGCCCATAACAACAATGAAGTTTTAATGGTATGTAATTTGGCACAAATTCCTATATTAAGACTGTATCCTTAGGTTTATGACAAATCAATAAAATATTTTTTCTGTTAGAAATGTAAATACACTAAATAGAATTGGATATTTCGTGTAAATCAATAAGAGGAAACTCACACATATTCTTGTAAAAACAACATGAATGACTTGGATGTTTAACTCAATAGATAGAAATTGAGTTAAAATTACTCTTATCAAATTTATATCAACTACTTGAGAATTTATCAATGGAGTGATTATGTGTATCAAAATTATATCCACACAAACCAAAGTGG
Source organism: Viscum album (assembly GCA_963277665.1). Lineage (NCBI taxonomy): Eukaryota > Viridiplantae > Streptophyta > Magnoliopsida > Santalales > Viscaceae > Viscum > Viscum album. The sequence continues at coordinate 73,021,064 of OY728126.1, read as the reverse complement.
AAATTACTACATAAGTAAATAAATAGTTATTTCACACATAATCTTGGGGTAATGTAATCAATGAAGTTTGCGAAAAAACAAATGAATGGAAATTGAAATTTGAAATTCCCTTACTGATTTAGAAACATACGAAATATACACCCATTGAAAGAAGGGTCATCCAATAATGTTGTAAATAACCATAAATTAAAGTATATTATGTAAAAAATACATTCATGGGAAGTACAAACACTAAACAAAATGTAATAGTGGCCAATATAGCATAAATCTCACGAGAATAAAAGTGAGATGAAAACCCCTTACCGCATTGTAATAAATCGAGTCATAAGAACAAAAGTTAATAGCCACCAAATGAATCACATAATACCATGAATATAAATAGATTCATGATAATATATATCAAGTGGCAGTACATAATAAACCACATTCAATAAATAAGTGGTTAAAAATGGAAATCTCACGAAATTAAATATGAGATAAGAAACCCCTTACATTGTACTTTTACTTAGTATAGGGTAGGTTAACCTACTATATAATAGTGAAATAATTTTTATTAAATTATACAGGAACCAAATAATTAAATATGATATCAAATATAATCTTCTAATGTTGCTTTGTTAATGATATTTTAGTAGTATCATTGTTTTGGTTGTTAATTGATTCATTTTCCTTGATATTCTTTCTAACGTAAGTCATGTTTGTTATGTATAGGATATATTTGATTCATATCCCGAATGATGTTAAATTATTATTTTTTTAATCATAAAATAAAAATTATTCTTGAATGATTACGATGGTGAATGAATCTCATCGTGTTCGTGGAGACGGTAAGCCATACGTACGCATGGGCGACAATATTATTATATTGATGAGGAAATTATAAGTAAATGGATGTTATATAATATATAAAAAATGATTAAAATGTTTTATTTATAATTTATATCAGTTATAATCAATATTATACCAATCTAAATAATGATGTATTTGAATAACAAACTACACCAAAACATAGAGGCTATAAGCCGTACGTACACATGTATGGTGACTTTTTCATTTACAGGATAGTTAGAATAAAAAATATGGTTGTACCATATTTATAATAACATCATATTTATTAGATGGTACTGGATTTATTATTTTGGTATGGAAACAAAAAATAAAGAGGATGTGTAAGAATAAAATAGCTTGAAAGAGTGTGGTTAAATTATTACCTCTTCTTTGCGTGTTTCCTTTTGAGTTGATAAAAAGGGCTCCACAGGTTGGAATTATGATCAATGTAAGTCATCTAGGGTGAAGTGATGGAATATGGGAAGATATTTGGGTAGGGGTTGGCTGAGAAAAATTGATTTGGAGTTGGGAAATTAAGATAAGGGAAAGTACCCTTTTATAATAGATGTGAGGGTCACTTTAGGAAAAGATTGAAATATTACTTTATAATAAAATAAATTTCGGTTTCTAATGGATCAAAAATGATTTATTTCATAGATATGGTGGGTATGGATTGAAATAATCTCAACCAATATGTTTTAGACACATTTAGGTTTCCATTTTAACCTTATCTTTTAGATTTACCTATTAGCTAAATAGTTTAACTTCTACTGTGTCTTCTTGTATTATTACACTATATGGTTAGTAAACATACTCTAAACATACATGGGAACCTCAAGTGGTTCATTAATTACATATATAATATCATTTAATCCCCTTGTAATATACTTATATTTTCAAGAATATTATATCAACAAATAATATAGTATTTGTTTTAAAAACTAATTTATGCAAATTTTGACACTATTTGGTATTTTGTTTTACTGAAAGTCGTAAAAATCTTATCACTTCGAAATAAATTTATCTAATCAACCCTAACATGTCATATTAATATTGTAAATTCGTGGATGTAATCAAAACTATTATATTATATTCATTTTAATATTTATAATATAAACTATAATAATATTTTATTACGAAGGTAATTACTGTATCATAATTATGTCATAAATAAATTTAATTATTTAATATATAAAAATTATAAATAAAAATGATTTTGTAGGAAATATCTTTATCTTTCTAATGAATATTTATAGTCTAATTTATCTTATGCATAACCCTATATTAAAAATGGTTTTGTTAATAAACATTGAATTTAACACTTTTAACTCTTCATTAAAAATAATAATAATAAACATCCCAATATAATCCAATTTGACCTAAAGGATCATATTTTATTACTTAGGTTGTTTTTGGTCAAATAAAACTTATCCAATAGAATTAGGACATGTGTTACATAATTATAATATCATTTTTACCATTAATTACCCTATTTACTTTTAACCATGGAAAATAAAATTCAAAATTTACTATTCAAAAAATATTATTTTCAGCTTCTTTAACCAAATTTTACATACTGATATTAACCGTGACTCTTAGATTTTTTAAATTCAATAGATAGAAGTAGTAAAATTATGTTTTATGAAAATTCACAAATTCTCATAGAAGATGGGTAAAAGACGCTAAAAAGTTCAATAAAACTTTATACATCAAATTTTATTATAAAATGAATCCAATTAATTAAATTGAACTTATATAGATACTATATATATATTTTGACTTAAAATATAATTAAATAAAATATATAATTATTTAAATAAAAAGACAGTTTCAAACAATAACACAGTGTTTTTCACTATTTATAAAAATCTGAATGTTTTTTGAAAAATACCAAAAATTTATCATAAGATAATTTGATATCCCAAATTCAAAAAATTAATTCTAATTTACCCAATTCAAAATTAATAAGTTTCATTAATTAATTTAAAATTAATTCCTTTTGTCAAAATTGTAAAGTGTGTTTTTTAAAAATTAAAAACTATCAAAAGATTGACATGTGTTTACGACAAATTTAAATGTGAAATTACATATAATGACCTAAATTGTGTTAAATGATAAAACTATAATCTAATTATAATTTCAAACCATCCAAATTCATAATTTAACACTATAAATTATTTTTATTAAAAATGTTGTTTTCAATTAAAATTTATTATTTTTCAGTATTCACTAAAATATGAAAGTTATTATAAAAGTACCAAATATTTATCCAAAATAAATTTTTATGTCCCTAATCTAAATAAGAATTTAATTTCATTATATTGATTATATAAAAGAGTCAAATTTTTGTTTTAGAAAGGGTTTTCCATTAAAAGTTTGTAAAATTTCATTTTTTGAAAAATAGTTATTTTATCTCAAGAAATGAATTTTTTATTATATTATGTCAAAAGCACATACTATTGATTCTAAAATTATATGTAGTATATAAAATAAAAAATTCATTTAATACTATTCATAATCTCTTTTTGAACAGCTAGTTTGGTAAGTCGCAGTGCACTCGAACCCAGTTTGGTGTGTAGCATAAGCTAATGAATTACTTTAAAGAAAATAACGTACTATGAAATCTTGGGGTGTTACAAAAAATTATGAAAAATCATTACATTTATGGATTTATTTATTAATTAGATTATATTAATTACCATTAATTAATTCCATAAATAATTAATCAACCAAATTCCATTAATTAACCCAATGATAAATTAATCACAACCATTTGCTTTAATTATCACTCCAATTAATAAGTCACACCAATACCATTAGTTGATTCATCAATAAATTTACAAATCTTGTCTATTAATCAATTTAATAAATAATTTACCATATGAATACAAACAATGAATTAAACAATTAACTATTCAAAAATAATAAAAACATAAAATAATTAATTCACCTATTAATTATCTCAATCAAAAAATTTGATTATTCCATCAAACCCCTAATTTCATTATAAATTAATTGACCTCATTAATTAATTTAATCTAGTAATTTAGATTGATAAACAACTCTTGAAATAATACAGCTTGAAAATATGAAATAATGATCATGACTATGGTATTTGAATTATATACCACCTTTCTTGATTCGATGATGAATGATCACCCTATCGAAATCATAAAAATTGAGAAACACAATTGTGTATATATAGATCCAAATATCAAAAGCCTAAATCAAGATTTAATATTGCATGGTCTATAAATTCTAAACCAAGTTCAACAAGCTGAGATCAAGATTTAGAAAATAATTATCTAGATTTATTAAAAAAAATATTAATTAACATTAAAATAATGTGAGATGGAATTGGGATGAATGGGGAAGCAAAAGGATATGATCCACTTACCTGGAAGGGACAAGATCTTTGATCCCGGATTTGAATCACAAATAATGAAGGGAAGGATAAATTGGAATTTGCATGGTGATCTCAAAAAATGTGTAATAACTCCTAGGGTCGAATAAGGGTCAATATTAGTGAGATTCATAGGATCATGGAATTTTAAAATAACTTATTTGGAGGCCTTAATTCCTACGTATGGTTAGATGGGTTGGGGCACATGGTTTTCCCTAACCATGCCTCAACTATGATCCTATGATTTTATGGGTGAATGGTTTCTCATTTTTGGGTTCATAGTTTGATAAACGTTATTCTAACCATGTAATTCCTCACTATCTAGTGATTCACTATTTTCTAGTCTTACATGTACGGTTTTCTCTAATTGTGCACCAATTGTGCAGAACACATTTTTCTTTCATTTTTTATTTAAAATTACTACCAAACCCATAAGAATTTATAACCATACAAAAATAAATCAGATAAAGAAAAAAGATTAACTTAAAAAACACAATTGAACTCCCCAAATGATCAGTATCTTACAATTATACTACTAATATAATCGTAATATGGTTTAAGGTGTACACTAAAGGATGACTCCCAAGGAAGAGGTTATTGTGTTCCCCGTCTATTTAACATATAATTCTTCCTTCTATATTCAATAAATATATTGTATCTATCTCAACAAGATGAATATAATATTATAAATAATTTTAGATGTTATTATGATTAGATTATAACCATTTCCACACCATTTCTATTAAATTGGGAAATAAAGTATAACTCATGCGTAGGTGTGGACAACCACCTCTATATAACGATATGATACATTTTCTACTAACATCTAAAATTTATTTTTTTAATGATTAATTAAATAAATATATATATTATTTAGGATTTAATAATCACTTTTTAATCATAAAATATTATCTACATTCTTTTCCATTTTTACAAATGAGAATTTAAGTACAGTTCATGTGTATATATGGATTACCATCTCCCTGAGAGATGTATTTAATTTTCAATATAAACCTTTTATAGACATTAATATAAATATAGATAATGAATATATATGATACAGTTGAAATTAATAGTATTCTATAAATTTTATATTAATATAATAAATTTTTATGTTATTACTTGATCAGTCATTATAACTCGCTCTTGTTTAGGTCGGTTTTACCACAGACATGAGTGATGTTATAATATTCCTAATATGAATACTTATAGAATGTATAATATAGGGGATAATATTTAATAATGATATATAACATAAATGTTTGAAATTATTATATTGATTTAACCAAAATCATTGTGAGCGTATCTAAACTAGGAAACTGAAATATGCATGAAAAATGAAACCGTTATCACCCAGAACAAGACTTTTTTAAATCATTTTTATGGATAGGTGATAAGATGTTATATATTAACCATATATGGTATTATTATTATGTATATATATATATATTATAAATTTATAATTTATTTAAATTTATAATGCATTATTTAAATGAACTTACAATGAATGTTGAACTTGGGGAAAGGGTTTCTAGTCTCACTTTTGTTTCTAGAAGTTATATTCCATATTAATCACTTATTTCTTTATATAGGGTTATCTTATACCAATTTTATATTATATAAATTTAAATGAATTAAATTAATTGTATTTAATCTTTTATTTTATGTTGTTTCATTTTTTGGGTTATGATTTAAAAGTAACAAAATCGTTAATAGTTTTTTTCACAAGCTCAGGATTATTTAGTGTGGTTAATGTCTAACATTCAATTAATGGAATTATATGATATATCTATCTGGAAACCCATATATATTCATCTCCTTGAGTAATTTTAGGGAATTAAAATATTTTTATCGTGATTAAATTTATTTCACTCAAAATAATAAACTAATATTTTTATTTTACAATCAAATGGTATTTCTATTTATCTAGAAAAAATTCCTCCCATATCCATATTATCATTAAAAAATATAAATTTTTTAATTTGATATAATTATCTTATTAAATTTATTTTTACCCATGTTTTAATATTTCAAAATTCTTGAGAGGAATCATCTTGTCTATTTCTAAATGAGGTAGTTTTTACTAAATGTATAATCAAAATATCTATTTTAACGTATAATTCATGAAAAACCTTTCTCACCATAGTGATTATTATTGCCTTTATGTATTACATTAAAATTTTACTAGGGTATTAAAATGAAACAGTTTTATCCTAACATTATTTAATATTTTAGATTTTAAATAATTGATTGTATAATGAAAAGACGATTTTCCCTAGGAAATGGTCAAATGTTATTTTAATGGTATTTTTACCTATGTGAAAATCCATTGAAGAATATTATAATATAAAATTTATATAATATAATTATTCAATTCAACATTTTACTCTAGAAAAACTATGATAATCTCATTTTTGGGGAGAATTATTGACATTCCATATGCCAGTTTTCAAAAATGGATATTTTTAATGACTATGTATTAAATTTATTTTCACCCCATTCATATGAGGAATTAATTAGGATAAGTATGTGATGGGCATGCCCATTATAGTAATTTGATGCATTGGTAGGTGACATGGGAAAAAATATAAGGTATTTGGTGTATGCTGTTCCTATTTGTGTATGCTGTCTTGGAACAAAGCCTTGATGTTTTGATTTTGATGCCTAGAATATGGATTCTATCAATGTTAAATAGATATTAATAAACATGTGATTATTTATTTTATTATATCATTCATGTATATATACTCATTTTATGGTATTAATTATTAATTATTTTTATTATTTATTATCTCAACCACATTATTCATTCTTTGTATATTTTTTGATATCCTATAATGTACAGATTATATTTCTTAGCATTTGAGCTCTCCCATTATTCTGTTTTTCCACTCCCTTGGATACCAAAAATGGATATATAAATACTATCACATATATACTATAAGAATTAATAAATTTGTCACTATAATTTTATGTTGTATTTAATGTCTTCAAAATAACGCGAGAATGAATTATTCATATAGTTTCCCAAAACTACTAAACTATTTGATCCTGTAACATATGATATGTTGTATCTTGTTCCATTTTAGTAAGATTACCACCAATTATGGGTCATAAGATTTAGGATATTATAATTCATATGAGAGAATCATCCATGTATACTATGTGAACTGTATTTACGAAGTCACAGATTAGGGAATTTATCCCTACGATAAACTCAGAGGATAATTCCCAGTATATAACAACATTTTAAATTTTTTTAATTTAGAGATTGCGTTTTTAGGGAATAGATACACCTAGGGGTAACAACTCTAAAAGAGACATATTGATATTAACATCATTGTCACTGGTTTATGATGAGTGGGTCTATAACACCACACCTTGCTAGACTCTCCTAGGGGGGGGGGTTTTCTTTGGATGATTCACACACTCTTTATAAACCATAATGAAGGATTTTCAAACATTATTACAGCATGATAATATTTTCAAAATAAACAATGTTATGATTATAATATGATCTACTTATAAATTATTAATCTATTTATAGTTATTGACTAGATTTGGGATTATACACTATGATTTATAATCGATTATATTATGAGAAATTCTAATGTATTACATTTTTCAGATAAGAATCATATTGGATGTAATTGAAAACATATTTACACTATTATAAAATTAATGGATCACTCTACTTATTATATCTATAGAACTAGTGATGGGGTTGAAGATACAATGATTATATTAGGGAAACTGACTCATCTTATGAAGAATTTCTTTAAGCATATGAATAAACCAAAATAAGAGATAATCTAGAGTAATTAATCTTATAATTTTTCCTAACTATATATCTTGTGTGGTGATTAAAAATATGATCCTAACTAAACTCACAAACACATGAAAAAAATAAAAAAGATAGATTAATTAATTATTAGGGGGATAAGACCCTAGAAAGAAAATATTAAGAACTTAATGGGTTAAAAATTTAAGGATAAGTACTTAGTTAAATCACTAATGGGAATTATTTTTTTGGAAAAGGTTATCATGCTAATTATATTAAATATATGAATAAGACTAGTAATGAAAACTATATTAATTATAAAGACATGGAGAATTTTTAGAAATAATAAAACATGAACCTAGGATTACCCAGATAATTGTATTTTGGTATTTATTTAGAATATCATGATATACACTATTGGTTATGAATAGTCTGAGAATCTACTAAGAATCATTTATGAAACTTTTAGAAGTAAATGTGTTATTTGAGAACCACATTGAATATGAAAGTTTATTTCAGGAAGTTTATTTTCTAGGAAATATTTTATCCATATATATAATATATACTGACCCATCTATGATAAAATAAAATAATATAATATCACCCATGGATAAATGGAACCTCTAATGATTTGAATTATGCGTAATTATTTTTATTTAATGGACTATATGATTGGTTCAAATAATTATTTTTTATGTATTAGTGAATAATTTTATTTATATATTAATGGTAAATGTATATTGGATACATATGTGATAAAATCATTCAAATATTTGATTTTTTATATAGTATATTTGGAAGAGTTTGAAATTTTGTCATTTATGGAAGGAATTAAGTTTCACATTGAGATTTTGATATAAATCTAGGATTTCTTCAAATAATTTCTTATTTCTATTTCATATTATCTTAAAATTCGCTAATCATTATAGTTTTCCTTCGGATAGGTGGAATAACTTATTATCCCTTAATATATATTATAAATTAATGAATGTTAATTTTTGATCTCCAAGTAGTAAATATTCATCTATTGGAGTAATAATGTAGATTAAAGTGAAAATTGATCATTAACACACTAAAGGACAGAGTTGAACTTATGAAATGGAAAAATCATGTATTTTTATTTTTTTTGATTATTATATTATTACTATAAAATCCATAAAATATCAAAAAATGATCATGATTTAAAAAAATGTGTCATATTACATTAATTTATGATTAATTTAGGGTATTCATTATCCCCTAATGATTTATAGTTTTTTCTACTAATATTATCATGATCATGTTCTCTATCACAACTTAATTATATTGGGACATCATATTTCTCCTTTATATCCTATATTAAATTCTCACAAAACGTATCCATGTAATGTAATCATATGTTGTATTATTTAAGTTAAATTTATGTTTCTTATTTCCCCTTTTCAAAATAAGTTTTATTATTATTTTATATGTTGTGAGTTTTTAATCAATGTAATATCAAATAATGAACCATTGATTACTGATTTGATTTTTTCTAAATGGATGTAATTTATTTGTGTGGGGTGGTTGTAATAGCTAAAAAATTTATAACAATAATAATGACAACATCATTAACACACAACAACTAGTTTATTGGAACAACAATATACTACAAAAATATTACTATTTTAATGTCACCACCAGGACCGAGATGTTAAATTGAAGGTATGAATAGAAATAGCTGTATTAATAAAAAATATTTATACACTTTATATATAATGGAAATTTATTGATTGATGCATAATAAATATGTACCCATTTCACTTAGAAGTAATTTTTGTTTCAAAAATAAGTCTTCTTCGAAAATGTTTTTTTACATTCTATGCAAAGAAATTCCAATTAATTTCTAAAATTTTTTAAAAATTTATATGAATAAATTAATATTTTTTTTTAAATCATTTAAATATAAAAAAACGGTGAAACTATCTACATTATTCCAAAAATATTTTATTTTAATTGAATAATGAAAATACCATTTTCAAACTATTATTTCTTTTCATTATAAAATGTTATTAGAACACCCATATATTTGAATTTAATAATATTGTACAAAAATTATCCTTAAATACCAAAACATATAATCATTTAAATGTGAATGATTATTTATCTTGATTTGGGTGTGTGATCATTTTTTTGTTTTAAAATACATTTTTCTAAAAAACTCTTTTTTATTTCATTTTAGACAATTATATTACAATTTATTTCTACAAAATATATAAATTTAATCAAGAAAATTGGATTATATATTCAGAACAATGCGGATGATATTTTTTAAATAGTACCCATTTATTTTTTTCATTATGAATTGTTATTTCGGTGAGCATTTCCACCTTAGTAAGGGTAAAAACATGTAAACCTAGGTTAAAACTATCGAGTAAGGCTTAAAAATATCTATAACACATAAAATTATACAATTATGTTATTTTTAATTAAGAAAATATATTTTCAATGTTCTAAATAATATATTTTATAACATTATTTTGAATTTAAAAACCAATTTATGACTATAATGATCATAAAATATATTTCAACTTAATTTATAATAGGTTTTGGTCTTTTCTTTTAATAGTATAGTTCGAAGTTTCCATTTGATGATGGATTTATCATAATGTCAAAAAATATTCCACTTTTTATTATCTAAAAAATCGTAGAAAGCTACCTATTACTTTATTTAAAGATGAAATGTTTTTACACTTAAATCTATTATTTTTATAGAAACAATTGTTCTAGAGTATTCAGTAAACATATTAAATGTAGTTTAAGTCACATATATATTATTAATCAAATAAAACTTATTAAAAAAAATTTAATTGTCATTTTATTTTTTTGGAAGGCCCATTTTAATTATTACCATATTATTATACTACCACTGTAAAAAGGAAAGTTATCACATATATGGTTAAGTTGGGTTTACATAGGTGTAACGATGAGATACAACTTACAGTATCTCCAAATCATATCTAAATGTGATTTTTAGAGTTTGATTGGTCCCAATAAAATTCTATTTAATAATTTTTTGTCCATTAGTTCCACTTTAAATTATTATGATATATATTAAATTTATGTACTATGAGTAATTCCAAGTTCTGTATTGTCCGTCACTTATAAAAGGGCATCTTCTCACCATATTTTCCTAGATCACATTATATACTTATCTCAAAATATACAATCACTTAAAACTGTTATATATTACCTTCCAATTTTTTTGAGATATTATTTTTATCCTAAAATGATCATTAGAAAGCATATTGTTATGAAAGAGTAGGTCTCTCAAAGAAGATGGAATCATCATACCCAAATAATTTGATGTTTACATCTTCTTGTTCTTCCTATAATTGAAAATAATGTATCATTAAATAATTATGCATTATAATATTTATAATAACATTTTATTATGATTATGGTACATCCATTTTCTACCTCCATTAAATCAAATGGGAAATGAAGGTATCGATGATGCATATGTGTAGACTTCCACTTCCATGTTGTGATACAATTAATATTACATCACTTACAAGTATATATTGTAATTATTATGAATTTACTAAATATATTTCTTATTTAATATTTAATAGAAATTAATTAATGATAAAATATTATCTGCTCTCTTTACCCTTTTTCTCAATCGAAAATGGACGTATCTTTCATTCCTCAGTACAAACTACAGTCTCTATGAGAAATATATTTGGTTTTCAATATTATATTTCTATATAAACTCATAAAATTATAAATAATGAATATAAATTTTATTTATTACTTGTATACGATTATTTTAAATCCTTATAGATATTTTTCCTTGTTGGGTTATTACTCAGTTGGTCTTTATAACATGTTCTTATTTATGTCAACTTTCCCTCATAAATGAGTGATGTTATAATTTATAGTATAAGAAATATTTAGGAATTATGAATACAGTGGATAATATGAAAGAATAATATATAAATTACCTGATTTATATTATGATTATTATGGAACTCTGTTCAAATTGAATAGAACTTCCAAATCAAAACATACATCCAAAACAAAACAATTATCTCATAGAATGGTGATTTTAATAAATAATGTTTAATTAATTGGTGATTATAAGTTATATTTAAACGATATATGGTATCATAATTATGGATTTGGTTTTTTATTGATTCATAATAACATTAAATTTATTATATATGATCTTATTGGAACTTATGAGTCAAGTCAAATGTGAGGCATCAATTTATTGTCTCATTTTTGTTTTTATGACATAAGTCATATTCACTACTTGTTTCTTCAATGTGGTGCATAAACTAACCAATTGATATTTTATATCATTAATATAATTATATTTATTATATTTAATGTAATTTCATTGTTTTTTATGATTCAAAAGTTATCCATACGACAATGGTTTATTTCACAATCCTATCCTTATTCAGAATTGTTTCTCTTTAATTTTAATTTGGTAGAATTAAGTGGTATTTATATCTCAAAACCAAAATATTATCTTTTATTATTATTATTTATGGGTTATTAAAGACAATTATACATTTTTATGATCATTGAAACTTAAAAAGACTTAATAAATTTCCATAAAAAACAATCAATGTTATTCTATTTAGTTGGAAATCATTTTATTATGTGTCCATATTTTCCTTAAAATGTTTTCAAGAATAATTTTACTATTCCACAATGATTTATTAAATTCATTTCTACCCATTTTTTAGTTTATAAAAAATTATAAGGAATATTTATTTTGTTTTTGAACAATGTAATTTTATCTAAGGTGTGAATGAATTATTTGTTTTTCTATGTACCACACAAATAGACTTTCCCACCAAATTGCCTCTTTGTTAAATTGATTTTTATTACAAGTATCCATGTTTCATTCAAAAGAAATGTATCATTAGTATTATATATTTTTCTAATATTTTATATAAGATATATTAAAAAGAAAAGGGGGTTTTCATCAAGAAATTTTCTTGTGATCTTTTAAATTTTTTTTCACTAATGTAAACATAGTTTTATGAATCTTATGAATTACAAGTTATTTAATAAAATGATACCATCCAACATATTAGTCTGGATATATAATGATTATGTTAATGACTAGGAAAAATATTATCCATTATTCTAGTTTTCAAATATAGATATTAATATTTAATTTATAATGAATTTTTTATTCATCCCATTCACATAATGAATGCATTAGTTATAGTACATGACTGATAGGGTCAATTATATCCCCTAGATGAATTTATATGGCTCATGTGAAAAAGTATCTTGGTTATTTATGATATTCTATATCTATTTATGTATGGTTTCTTAGCATGTTACCTTGAAAGTTAAATCATGATGTCTGACACATAAATTACAACATTGTGATTCTAGTTATTGGTATCCTTGTAACAAAATATGTGGTAATGTCATCCATGTATATATTCATATTTTCTGAAAAATGTTTTTTGGAAAATTAATTATTTTTATCCTCCCTATATTAGTCATGCTTTGATTATTTTATAATATAATCTCTTGTATGATTTTCATTATTGAGAATCTAAACTCACTATTTTTTGTGTTTTCCTTTTCCTAGGACATGAAGAAGGGATCTATGAAGGAATTAGGAGATATACTTGGATAAATAATAAATTTCACACAATATATTATTCTTATTGTAAGATACTATACATTGTGGAGGTAGGCACCTATTTAATTCATTGATTAAATCCCTTAATGTTATTGAATTAAATTATGTCAATTAAATTATTACCATGTGTGTGAGGAGTCTTGTTTCTTCCTTAGGGGTTCAAGACATAAATGCAAAGTCAATTGGGAAATCCTTGGAATGTTTCGTGGTTGGTAGGTGGTTAGTAGTGACTATACACCCAAACTATGCTAGGAATGAGAAAGGAGACATTTTTAGTTAAACTGTGATAGGGGGAGGCCAAATCATGTGGATTTGGGCAAAGCCATACTTCATGGTTGGTTCCCCAATTATTAAAGCATACAATATACCCATGTACCTATTTAACTATCCCATCTTAGACAGAGGGTGGCATATGGTTTGGAAAAATGAGTAGCAAAACTATGTTCCACATTAAAAGTTTTATTTTACCCTCCCTCTTTGGGATTTAAGTATTTTACCTTATTTTTTCCCTAATGAAATTAATAGAAACACGAGTGATGAACCAAAATGCCCAATAATTCCCAAGTATTGATATCCATTGATTCTAAGTTGTATAGAGTGATGTTATATAATAATCAAAGCTCTATGTGACTCTAATATCCCTCCTCTATATCTTATTCTAATTATGGTTTCTATAGTTTCTCATCTTCTAATGAACCCCAAAATCCCTCTTATTCCAATGGATCTTAGGTCGGGGGTTTTATGGGTGTTAAGATACGAATCAATGGCTATGGTTAAGCGAGCATTCACCTTTGGAATCATTGTAGTGGTCTATAAGTTATATCCCACTATCTTGTCTGTTATTTTAGTATATGTGGTTGTGCCTGGGTGTATAAGGGTTTCCCACTTGGTCTACCTTAGTTTTAATGATAAATTGAATGGGTTATTATTTAATTGAACCCCTCGTGATCCATGTGGGATGTATTGAGGTTTTGTGGTCTGGTTAAGAGCTACCCAATGGGTGTGATGCTTCATGAACATAGAAATCGGAATGATTAGACTATAATTATTATTTATGACATATATACCATAGTAAAAATGGCATCATGTTAGCTCGTGTGTGAAATGAAACTCGTGGAAGTTATATCAATTTGTTGGTATCCCATAAGGTGTTTTTTGGAATAATGTGAAAGAGATAAACTAATTAACATGAATTTGATAATTGAATTAAGTGTTGTTATAGGAAATAAATAAATGAGTTAATTACTTTAAATGGGAATGTGTAAATTTATTAAGGAATTAAAATGATTACTATATAAAATGAACAATTGACTATGAATGTTTTGTGTGTTTTTTTATTTTGGTATATTGAAATGGTTTGTGCGATGAATGGTCAATAAATCATGTTTACATGGATTGGTGGTTTTTAGGGAATTTACTTCATGTTCTATTCACATGTGTTGGGATGGAATGGGGATTTAAACCCCACCCCTATAATGCACATGTTAGGCAGCCGAGCGGAGGATCTATAACACAAACACTTGCCTTGGATGAGACTACCATGAATGATGCTATAAGTTATATGTGATTTAATTAATCCGGAATTGATAGTAAATAGTGAGATATTAAACTTAACATATCTCCTTATACATAGTGGTTGATTGGAATTGTCCGTTGTGTGATAAAATAACTACCTAACCCACATAATAAGTGATGTTAATGATATATGAAATCATTGTTAAGTAATGGTACTGAGTTTTTATAATGTTTATCATTTTACACTTTTATCAGTTTCATACACTCTCTATTTAGACTAGAAATATTTTTTATACATAATTTTTGGTGGCCTTTGGAGATGTAATCACACCCTGCTCAGGCCACCATTAGGTACCTGAGCAGATTTCATGGTTACAAGTACGAACAATGGAAATGTCCCTATAGTAAACGGTTGATTGGGAATGTGATGTGCATATATAAGGGATCCATACATGGATTTGGGACTGATTTTTGTTATTCTTCTGGTTGTATTTTTTTTGGTGTTCTTTACACTTAACATTGTATGACATGACATATCAAATTTAGTATTTTCATGTTGGCTTGTACCTAATTTTTGGTCATGTTGGTAACGAATGTTTATTGCCTCTTTGGAAATTTTTTCCATTATATATCTTTGTTATATTATTGGATTACTTTAAAAAATAATGTAATGTCACCTCGCGTGATTTGGAATACCCTCACTATAAGTCAGTAACCTATGTTATATGGGGAGGAAAGCCTGAGGTCATGTGGTGACCTATTCTAGATCACTGGTTTAGTGGATCTTGAGATGGGGAAATTAAAAGTGGTATCATATCAATTATTTTTTGTGGTATAATTATTTTGGGATGGTATAAAAAAATGTAATGATGTATCAATTCTTATCAACGAGCTCTTTCTGGGGAGTACGGATCCAATTTATGGGGAAACCCCCATGTTCCAAACAAGTTATTATTGTTCTTGATGCATGATTTTACATTTGAATGATATTTTACCTTTGGGAGATGAATTTTTTATGTGATATAAATATTTTATTATTGTCTAATCATGTTAAAAATGAATTTAGTTCTTATATTCATGCATAATTTAAGGAACTGTGGGACATAGACTATATGCATCATGGTAGGCCAACACATGGAGGGTGAGCTGGACATCAAGGATAAAGTGAACTATATTTTCCGTTAAAATATAATGGAATTGGTGTGTAAAAAATTTGATAAAATGGTTAAATGGATAAAATTTAAATGAAATGATAAATAATATTTTTTAATGAAAAATGTTAAATTAGTTAAAACATTGGTGGTACCATGTTGGAATGGGGAAAGCTTCTCTAAAAGAGAATTATTTTCATTGCAAATGTGATAATGGTTGAAAAGGTTTTTCTAAACAATTTTCCTTATTTTTGATACATATTTAAGGATACAAATGGGTGTACTGTATTTATAATGAGTTGTTTATGGATTGTGTGGAGCCTCCTTTTGTTAAAGATGGGAATTCTTTTGTGTTGTGTGTTCATAGAAGTGTGTCTGGAATAATAGGAAGATTTCACAATGGAATCATGTTCTAGTTGGATGTCAAGAGGATGTCCCCCAGAATGATCCTTTGGAAGTGGAGAAAAAACCTGATGGTCCAATATAATAGGGGAAATTATCAGTTCCATGAGAAAATCACTTATTTTATACAAATGATGGAATGAGACTGATGCTAGGTTTTGTTGAGTATGTTTGAGTTGATTTAGGAGTTTCAATTGCAACACCCTATGAATTTTTTCAAGATAGGGTGGACATTAGGTAGATGAGTTTGGGATAGATACAATTTAGCTATTTTACGATCACTTATATAATATTCATAAGAAGAAATTCATGATGACAACTTAAATGTTGCGAGGTCAAGAAAAGCACTGGTGGGATATCACGGTTCTCACTAAATAGTTATAAGGAATGTTGTGGATGGTTTTCTAGGAGGTGTTTCAAGAATATTTATATTCCATAGAACTTGAGGAGAATTAATATGGTAGAGATTATGAATAGGACAAAGAAGACTATGACAATGATGGGTTATTAAGGTTTCTTCACTAACCTATACTGCTTTATTCAATTATTGGAAGTGGATGAGGTAGCAAGTAAGAGATGTTTCTTGGATGGACATAAACATGATATTAGATCCCATGGAATATATTATTCATAAAGATAATTTCTGATGTGGTGGATCATGTATTCAATTCATAAGGGAATGTCTAGGATTCCTTGGGTGGTGGACATTCGATTCCAATAGGGTAGTCCAGTGGTGTGGATTCCAATGGAAGGAAGGAATGATTCTAGATTTTCCACCAGAATGGTGGTGAATAGAGTTGTAAAATAATATAACATTCCTCTTATGGAAGTGATTTATATTTCTTCTATTATTGTAGAACAGTGGAACATATACAAGATTTCTATGCATGTAGCAAATTTTGGTATAAGTTGAAGTTCTATAGGAACCTGCAACATTTGTGTGATACCATAGGGCCAAGAGTTGTTTTGAGTGCAATTTGGGTGTCAAATATCAGGTATCAGGAATGAATTAGGAGCTCTACCATCAATATCGGTCGGGTTAGAGGACATTACACTCTAGTTTAAAGGAAATCTTGTCATTAGGGTAGTGAAGAACAAGGATTTCATGCCAGAGCTCATGGACGAGGGGTAGATCAGCTTCATGCAGTTCATCTTAAACATGGGATGGTGAGGTTGGGCCATTAATAGTTCACGGTATGATTCTTATAGATTCCAAAATTTCTAGTGATTTATTATATATTGGTTCTTCACTTTATGTTATATCATAAAAATTTGTGAGTTCTTTGGGCCTAGCGAGGGAATGTATATGCAGGTTGATGTCTATTTATATAATGCTAGTTATATGAGTATAAGATATCTAGAAATGTATGGGGTGTGCCCTCGAGATTGGTAGGTACCATTTTCATTGGGAGTTTTATACAAATATTATAGGTTTTTTTTCTAAATTTTGCATGGATTGGATATTGAGGTTCTAGTCCCAGGTTGACTGTTACATCCATAGGGTAACATTTACACCACTATAGGGGATTTCATATATTCACCATTCATAATGGGAACCCCAAGAAAGATTTGAAGGGACCGTCTTTCTAAATTTGGGTAAAATCATATCCCATTTGGCTTGTCTAGTTCTTGATTATGGTGGTTTAGAGTTACCTATCTTTCATCTTGAAGTGGATCAATTTTAGGACATCTTTAAAGAGGACTTCTCAGGGTTTCCAACTGAGAGAGAGGATTAGTTCATGATAGAGTTGTTTCTAGGTGAGGAACCCATTTATATTCCACCAAATAGAATGGAACCAAAAGATCTCCAGGAACTAAAAACTCAGTTGGAGGAACTATTGAAAATTAGATTCATTCCCCTGAGTACAAAACCTTGGGGATATATAATGTAGTTTTCCTTGAGGTCTAATGGATCCTTCAAATTTTTCATTGTTTATAGGAAGTTGAATGTGGTGACAATTATGAATTGATACCCTATTATATAGATATAGGGACTTTTTAACTAAAGGAGGGGGTGCTTCTGTGTTATCTAAGATTAATTTGAGATATGTGTATCACAAGTTGGGGGTGAGACAGTCTAATATAATGTGGAATGGATTCACAAGAAGGTATGAGTTGTATTAATTTTTAGTGATGTTTTTCGGGTTGACTAATCCACTAGAAGTGTTTATGAACCAATTAGACAAAATCATTCTCATATTCTTGGATTAGTTTTTAGTTGCCTTTGTGGATGACATCATGGAGTACTCCAAACTTGTGACCATAATTCCAAACATCCTGACATTTTTTGAGTACACTAAGAGAGATTATGATATATTCCATGCTATCTATGTGTCATAACAGGATTTACAAAGAATATTTCATGTGTCACATCATCTATAATAATGGATTTTCATTGGACCTAGAGAATGTATAGGCGGTGATGACCAGTTAATGGCCTAAGAATGTATATGATAATTTAATACATCTATGTTTAGTAGGATTTTATAAAAGGTTCCTAAAAAAGTTATCCTCTTTAGATACACCACTCCCGATCTCGACCAAGAAAGGAATCAAGATTCAATAGTCAGAAGCATGATAGAATTGTTTTAAGAAGTTCAAGAAGAAGATAAAAACTTCCCCAATTTTGATCCTACACTAGCAAGATAATTAATATAACATGATTAACGATTCATTTTTTTTGGACTTAGGGTAGTGTTGATTGAGGTTTACCGGGTTGTGGTGTATGGGTCACAACAGTTGAGACTTATAAACAACATTACCCTATCCCTGACCTTGAATTGGACATTGTGGTTTATTCATAAAAATGATGGCTACATTAATTTTTTTGAATGAGTTTTATTGTGTATTATTATCATAAGATCCATATTTACAACTTCTCTCAGTGTGATTTATATCTTCAGAAGCAAAGATCAAATAATTATATGTAGTTCATAGATTTTGATCTAGAATACACATTGGGATAGGGATTCAGTGATTTATATTCTCTGAGTTGAATGTATCAAAATTATTTTGCTCATAAACCCAATTCTGAGTGGTAATTATTGTGTTTTTTTTGCTGAGATAATTATAGAGGTTACAGATATGAAAATGAAGATGACACATGCTTCCATGCTAGTTGACAATACCCTTCTTAGCTAGATTAAAGATATGAATTATGAAGATCCCTAATGTTTATATTTATGGGAATGTATATAATTTGGGGAGACACATTTTGGTTGGAATTTTGGTGATCATGAGATCATTTATGTTTTTTGTTGTCTTACCTACATGGATGTAGGAAGAATTGATACATGAGTTTCATGCATCGAAGTGGGAAGTACATCCTTGTCTGACTAAAATGTATCATGATCTTTGTATATAGTATTTTTGTACTAGGATGATGAGGGATGATACATACATTGTGGCATGATACCACACCATCCAACGGGAGAAGGCCAAGAATACAGTATTTGGTCGGTTGTTACTATCACTACCCATTTGAGAATTTAAATTTGATAACATGAAAGTTGAATTTGTGTTGGGTCATCCATTTTGCCTAAAAATAATGATATGATCTTGGTTCTTGTGGATCATTTGAATAAGGTTAGACATTTCATATCAATTCGAGAAAATTTCAATTTTGATCAATTGGGAGAGTTGTATGTTTGGGAGATTGTATGATTTAATTGTTCTCCATAATAAAAATCATTTCATATCATGATGCTCACTTTACATCACCCTTCTAGTAGCATTTTTATAAAATTTTTCAGTATGTAGGTATTTTTGTGTATGTATTTTCACTCACATAGGTATAGGAAACCGGATATTATTATTCATTTTCTCAAGGTTCTGTTGAGTTCTTATTTCCTAGATTTGGGTGTATCCCTAGATAATAAATTTTAACTTGTTCGGTATGCCTATAACAATAGTTACATTGTGATGATTCATATGAGACCATATGAGGTGCTCTATAGGAGGTTTGGTAGATCTCTATTATGATTATTGGTGGTTGGGGAATTAGAGTTATTGAGACTGAGTCTCATTAAAGATACATCAGAGTAGTTTCAGTTAATCGGGTTGTGGATGGCTACATCTCAACGTAGGTAGAATTTGTTTGATGATCGGTTTTGTCAACCATTGGAATTTAAGGTGGGTAATCATTTGTTTTTGGGGGTTTCTCAAAGGATGGGTCACCATCAAATTCGAATGTAGGGAATGTTGGCATCCAGGTAAATTGGGCCATTTTAGATAGTGGAAATGATCAGACTGGTGGCATATTTATTGGCTCTTCCATAATGGTTTAGTTGTATGAAAAAATGTTTTCACATGCTAGAGAATCAATAGTATCACCCGAACCTTTCTCATATAATAAATATTAATTATTTTGATCTTGAGTACAATGAATCCTTTATGGAGTTTCCGTTTTTTAGTGTGGATCTATGTGAAAAATTCATGAGGAGAAATATTGTTCATTTGGTTTGGGTATTATGGTATCATGTTAATGTTCTGGAAGAAACATGTGAGAGGGAGATGGATATGTTTTCTAAAGGGGTAGCCTCTTTCCTTTGGGAACACAGTGATCCATGCTGGATTGAGGACATGTTATTATTTGGTCTGGAGGTTGTCAGATACTGGACTTGATAGATGTATGTAGATGTTTAAATTTTTTTTAATACATTAAATTTTGTTAATTAAATGTTTATTGGGGTTTTGAGGAGGCTTGGGCATTTCGTGGTGGTTTGGGATATAAAATAAAGGGATAATTAGGTCATCCTATGCATGATGCAATGTTTTCGCACAGTTATTTATAACGATGCACTGAAATTGTTCTAGCTAGGAGGAGGGGCACACGGTTTGGTAAAATATACAAGGTGGAGTCCAAACTATGTGTTCTTTCTTAGATCCACTCTATTTGGTTGGTTCATGGTTTGTTAAACTGTGCGAGATAACCATGTAATCATTCAACTTATCCCCTATTTGATAGATGTTGGTGCAAAGTTGGCTGATAGTTTGGAAACCCTAAGGCTAAACTATGTGCCTCATTAAAAGTGTAATTTTACCCATCCTACCCTTCAATATTTATGCAGTCTAATTGATATTTCATCTCATTTCCTCCCCATAAACCATAGTAATGAATCCAAAACTCCAAGGCTCCCTATGGGTTCGTCTCCTTTAATTTTAAGACATTTGGAGAACTTTTGGGTGTGAATATAAGCTCTAGGTGAGACTAAAATCCCTCGTGCTTCTCATTATATTATCAATGTTTCTATAATATCTTCTCTTCTACCAAATCTCAAAAATGAATCTTTTTCCAGTGGATAATAGGTTCTGGCTGTAAAGAGTGTTCAAATACAAAAAAATGCTAGTTTTAAGTGAGATTTCTCATTTAGAATTGAGGTAGGGGATCTAAAAGTTAATTCCCAAAATAATTCTGGTTATTTATGTATATAGGTTTATTCCATTGGTGAATTTAGTTTCCTATTTGTTTTTTATTGGTATAATTGATGAATTGAAAGGGTAAATATTTTTTGAATGCCTCATGATCCCCTTGGAATTTTTTGAGGTTTTTTTGGGCTGTTTATGGTCTATCTATGGTGTGTTTCACTTCATTAACCTATAAATTTGTTAGTTAAGCATAGAATTTAATTCTTCTGACATAGATACCATATTAAAAATTTCTATATGTTAGGATATGTATAAAATCAAACTCATGGTAGTTGTATCTAGTTGTTATCATGGTATAAGGGGTTTTTTAGAATACTGTTAACGTGTTAAATTAATTAATGAGTATTTTTTAAATTAATTTATTATTGTAAGGTGAAATAAGAAAATGAATTAAAGAATGTAAATGAGAATGTGTAAATGTGTTAATTCATAAGATTATTAATATATTAAAAAAATATGAATTGTGAATTTTTTATGTATTGAATGATTTTGGATTATAGAAATTGATTATGTGATTAATGGAAAATAAAGCATGAACGAATTGGAAGTTTAGGAGTAATTGACATTCGATTATTCCCCTATTAATCAGAATGGACTATGGCTCTAAACTCGACCCTAATAATTCATGGGTGAGGGAGTCCAAATTAGTCTATATGCCCCTAACCATTGCATTGGATTATATGGTTAGGACCATGGTGATGTTGAATGTGGTGGTATTCGGGTGTTTTATTTTGTGGTCAAAGACAAAAGATTGAAGAAATGGAGTCACCTCACTTAGAATTCTTTGAAATCAAAATATTCATAGTGGTAAACATAGGTTATGCAATAACATTAATCTATTTTTATAGTATCAATGGGGAGATATACATATATTATACTGTGGTGTATGGTAGTTGATACTTTTACTCTGGGATCATCATTACCATGTAATGGTTTGGTGAAAACCCTATGTGATATGTCACTGTAAAAGAAGGTTCATCCCAGATCTACTAAAATTAAAACTGTAACAAATTTTGGAGCAGACTCAAATTAGTCTTGTTTCACCCATTATCCATCGAAACCAAGAGATCCAAAGGGCTATTTTATAGAAAATTATCTTCATTAACTAGGATTTATCCCCCATTTTATCTAAATAATCCATTAGTTATCCATAATGAGTTTTTTCTTCTTTTGTTACTCCTCCCTCTCATTATCTCTTTCGATGCTATAGAAATTAGGTTCTTTCATTTAAAAGTTTTTTTTTGTGTTTGATGGAGGAACCATGGTTGGAAACCCATACATATCTTGAGTTAATTTTTGTATATGGCCTAAAAGATCTACACCATTCATTCCATTATTCGTAAAATATTGTTTAAAGTACAAGGTAACGGATTGAATACCTTTATTTTTATTTCATATGTTGATGTTGGAGTATATTGATTTAGATTACTTTTATAAACAAAGGATCTAGAAAAAAGAAAATAATAATATAATCTTGAATGAATTATATCAGTTTCATTATCACATGCATTAATTATTTTTTATGATACCACATATTTATTTCTAGATAGCATGCAATCTACTATGATTTTGGTTATTTTTTATCATGATACAGGTTTATAAAATTGTTTAAAAAATATAATGCTATTATATATGGAAATATCATTGAAATGGGAATAATAAATTTATTACCATTTTTCATTGAAATTTTTTGAAGGTGAAAGTATTACATGAAGTATGTTTTATTTCATTATTATGATTTTATAGTTATTGATGTCAGGTTTCTTATTATTGAATTATATTTTTAATAAATTTGTTATTTCATTTATGGTAATGAAAACATTGTTTAATAGAGATAAATATTTGGGATACATTATCCCATTATTGTTTTAATGAATCTGGAATGTAATATTTTTACAGATGTAGTCACCTAATTTTTTTAAAATTTTGAAACAAATCCTTGTTTTTATGCGGAAGGATGGTTTGTATTTTCTTTGATTTTTTTATAACATTATATTTGGGATGACTAGGTGTGGGAAATAAGTTGAGAGCATAGATTTATTTTAATTTGAATTGTAATAAGTTTAATTTTGTGATAGGGAGTACAACTTGAGAGTAATTATTTTCTATTTTCTATGTGTTTATATATGTATTTTGAGGGATATCATACTTATGAAATACAATTGGGTCTTTTATCTCTTTCAAGATGTTGTTTTTTGAGGTATGGTTATCATATGGTTGATTTTTGTCCCTCTAAATTACAAATTATAGTGGTTTTATATAATACGATTCAATAAACTTACGGTAGATTAGGATATACCAGGAATTCCCGAATTATATCAGAGTGTATGGATTAATGATGAAACCCTGTAATGAGTGTTATTTTTGGAAATGTTGAATATTGAAAATCAAGGGATATTTGTAATGAATTCTTTTAGAGAATGTTATAAAAATATATACACATAAATAAAAATTAAGAATCACTTTTTTTATAATAAATATAATTTCTTAGACCAAAATTATAATGTTTTTCAATGAATGAATAATATTTTGAAATTTATAATGAATATGGTTGAAGACATTGAACCATGATTATTGTGTTATTTTTTGAGATCTTGTTTCCTATGAATTAAAAGTGGTAATTGGGTATCATTGGGGATATTAGGTACAATTTGTTCGGAAGATAAATAGATGACCATATAGATAATGTTCGTGGTATCCATTATTATATTTTATTATTCATATAATCAATTTCCTAAGGTAGGATAATAACATTATCTTAAATGTTTTGTGTTTGGGAATTTTTTCCAACATCATGGTTGGTTAGGAAACAAATTAATTTCACATTTTCCTACTCTATATTGGGTGTTTTACGATGTATATGTGTATTTGATATGTTTTACAATATAGAATTGGGTACATGTCTATAAAATCTGCAAGGGATCCGAGTTTCATAAGACATGTGTGTGCATGGAATAACGACTTGAGGTTATGGCTCTAATATGTATCATGACTATACTAACTATGGTTTCCAATAACTATACTTTTCCACATTGTGATGGATTGAGTTATAATACAATATTTGTAGGTTGTAGCGGATTTAAATATTACTATTTGGTTATGATGATTGGTTTTTATGAGCTATATGGGAGGTAGGATGATATTGATGTGATCTTTATTAATATGGTGTAAGATTACTTGTTGAAGTGTTCTAAGCATATGTGAGTTGGTGTTAGGAAGTGAGGGTGAAAAACTAATCGAGATTTGTATGTGGTGTAATTTATTAAATATATATTTCTTAACATATATATACATATTATTACTTTTATGCATTACTTGGTGATTTTTCCTAATGAGGATTGGTTATCCTCTACGAATTTAGGTATCATGGTAATTTTAATTTTTATTATGTTGTATTTATTATACTTATTTCATATTTTGATGTGGGGATTTAGGGAGGATCCAACATTTTATACTTGAATGTTCACCTTATAAATAATTAAAATTATTTTTATGTCATGATGAACTGGTTTGTGAAAAATTGGAGAATTAATTTCTTAGAGTAGTTGATTTGGAGTAATTGAGTTTAATATTGCTTCCTTGAATTATTTTTCAGTGTTTCAAGTTTTTTCATTTATCATTAAAATTACATTTGTGTATAGTAATTGAATGTTTATTTATTTTACAATCCCAATTGATAGATCCCCTCTTATTGAATTTAATTCAATTTATATATAGATTTTAATTCCTCATTCGTGTATGTATTCTATAAAATTTACTGAATTTGTCAACTTATGACCTATAGGAGGAGGGATTCAAGGGTCATCCCAAGTTTTAACATAAAAAATGGAGGGGTACAAGCAGCAGGAGTCATGATAGTGTGGTATCATGGTTGATGGATAAAATATATGATAAAGTATTGATATATGAACTGGTGAGTATTGAATGGGTTAGTAGGGAGAAAAATTAGTTGAAATTATTGTGCTAAGTAAATTTTGGAGATAGGTTAGGGAATATGTATTTAGGCCCCCCAGCGATCTATTGTAAGGAATTTCATCTTCACTGAACCTCCTATGTAATGTGATGCTACTTAAATAGTATAAACATGGGTAGGGATCATGTATCATGATTTTATACACACGTGTCTTAATTGGGAAGACAATGTGAAATTTGATATTTTGAGTAAATTAATTAATTAATAATAAATATTCCTTATTTTATGTTTATGAGTATGTACCATTTGTTTTATTACAGAAATGTCTTATGTTCGATGTCCCTAATAGGTTCAAACGAATGGAATTCAACAAAATGTTTCATAATATCACCATGGAGTTGAGGTCGACGACAATGATACATGTTGAAGGATAATTTGAGAGTTTAAATATATGGGCATACAAAATTATGAGGGCTTCATTTCATATTAGGCGATGAGGACATGGTTAAAGGATTGAATACTTCTTCTTGCTTGATGTATGTTCAGAGTGCACACATGATATTATTGGATTTGATGATATATCATTAGGAATCTTGATAATTAGTGTTATTGTTCCTTGGAGACCATGAGGAGTTGGATTCTATATGACAGAAGATTCATGACCTTTTTTAGGATATGTTTTATTATTCATACATGGTGGTATACTATCGATAAAAAATTCTTACTATCTTCTAAGGTAATTCTAACATGTGGGAGTTTATTAGATGGTATAAGAATTTCTTATCTTATTCATTGAAATTCCTTCCATATAAGGTAACTTGGGTGAAGCATTTTGAAGAATATTTCTATCTAGAGATTGAGAAAAATGTCAACTTATTTATGTTTTCGTCATATCACATCTAATTTGTGGGGGTAGTTATTTTTTTGATAGTGATAAATAAGATTGGATCAACATGGGAGGGGATTCCCCAAGACCCTATACAGAGATGTTATTTTTCAATAAGTTATATTCTATTCGGTGTGTAGAATATTGAGGTAATAAGGGATAGTTTTAGCCTTCTTTATCCTGATTCAACAGTGTTGGGGGTTCTTAGACCCCTTCGAGTGGATTTTGAATGTTTTTATTAATTTATAGATCATGGAAACCAGTATCTTGGTTTCATGAGCTTCCATGGTAGTTAGTATATAACTAATAAAACTTTTCAGGGACTACCATTTTAATAGTATCCTCTTAAGAATTTTTAGCATTAGGGATCATCATACTTTTTTAAATAGATATGAGATAGGGTATGAAAAGGACACCTCCATGATTGCCCTCATTCTTAGGGGAATTGAATAAAATTTTATCATAGAGGTGGTTACTATTGCGGATAGAGGGATTATATAGATGTATTAAGTATGATGCATTCCGTCGAGTTTCTAAAAATAGTATACGTAGATTTTGTTCTAGGAATTATCTATTTATTCACTACTAGGATGTATTACTGGGGTGTATTGGCTTCTAGTTACCTTGGAATTAACAATACTAGTTATATGTTGAGCATGTTTATATGATGTGTTCATATATTGAGTGTTGATTTTGGGAAAATATTTCTATTGGGGATAATTTTTATATTTACAAATAAAACCATATGACATTTTCCACAACATGGATTGGATTTATTCAATGATATCTATTATATATTTCTATATAAGTAACATTATATTTTATGACACATATGAAGAATCAGTGATATTTTATGTTGAGTGAGACCCTTAGATGGGACAAATTCATGTCAACTCTGTGTTATCCTATATTGAAGAAATAATGATCAGTTCACTAAATGATCACCCATTAGTGTTTAATTGGGATTTATATTTGTAACTATTGTCTTTTTAGAATTGGATGTGGAATTATGCCCTATATGTGACTCTAATTTAGGGATAGAGTTACATCTAGGTGTCACCCAAATATCGATGTATACATATAATATAGATCATTTTGTGTTATGAGGGATTTGAATTATGAATGATGATCTTTTAATGTATTTACTTATTCATTCTAGTGTGTATACTTTGGTTTACCTTGTTTATATTATAATGAAATTGAAATTAGCCTACAATTTTATATCAATTATCATTCATTTAACTAAGTGAAAATAAATAAAATATATTCTCCTCAATTGTTTAAGTATTTTTTCAATCAGCTAAAGGGAGTGATATGGATTCTAAATATAGATATGTGATCTTGATATCATAATAACGGTGTTACATATGAGTATATCTCTAAGGATGTTTACATTTTTCATTATCTGAATTATGAGTATGTTGTAATGTTGTTCAGTGTTGGGAATTCTCCATCATTTTTCATTGGATAGATGAATGAAGTGTTTTTTAGTTTAAAGATGGATTCATGGTTATGGCTGTCAATAATATTGGTGTATCCTCTATGTCAGAGGAGGATCACAAAGAGAATATATGAACTATTTTGTGATCCTTATGTGTATAATCTCTTTAGAAATCTATCAATGTGTAAAATTGGAGCTTGTGAGGTCCTTTTCCTAGGGTATATTGTGACTTTATGTAGAGTAGTGAAGGATCCTTCAATGATTGACATGGTGTTCTCTTTGGTAGCCCATAATAATGATGCAGATGTGTATAGTTTCACTGATTGTAGTAATTATTATTTGATTTTAGTAACATATTTAACTCATATTGACAATCCTCAAAAAACATTTAATAGAAAGGATTAGTAATTTTTTGTAAACTAAACAGTTCCTATTTTCTTTATTGTATTGAAGGATGAATATATTCTCTGCTTTAGTTTAACATTTTCTAATGTTGACTGTTACATATGTGGTTTATTGTGATGTGTCACTGCATGGATTGGGATATGTTTTAATGCAATAGAGAGTGGTTATCTATTATGGGTCTTAGAAGTTACATCCTCATGAATGTAGCTACACAATCAATGATCTTGATCTTGTTGTGGTTGTGTTTTCTCTACTGTTATGGATAAATTATCTAATTGGTGAGTGATTTGTGATCTTAAGAGGTCACAAGACCCTGAGGTATGTAATATACCACAATTTTATAAATTGTAAACAAAAATGATGGATATAATTATATAAATTTTATGACTTATAGAATTACAATACACTCGGGAAATAGAATGTTTATATAAATGTTTTCTAGGGATTGTCTGAAGATGACGAACAATAAGTTTTTTATAGGGGTTTTTTTCTTTTGTAAGTGCATGATATGGTTCAACAAGAGTTTTATGGTTTATCTTTGGTAGTATATCATATCATATAAAATATGTATCATGCCTTGAAAGTTTAGGTTGATTGGTACGAGATAATTTCATGAGTCAAAGAGTTTGTTTATCGATGTTTTGTTTTACATATGGTAAATCCAATGCACCATATTCCAAGAAGGTTACATGAGCTACTTAATGTTTCCCATCGGTAAATGGAAGCTATGTTGATTAACTTCTTCATTGTTTTTCCTCTAGAGTAGTGAGGATGTATTCTATATAGGCGATATTTTACTATACAATGAAGTCAAATAACTTCTTATAATTCAAGGAGTGGTGCATAGTAGATATTTTTCAAAGAAATTCCATGATGAGGATGTATAATTTTACAGTTTTATGAAAATGATCATGTATGGTCTGGAAAACCATTTCTTCTTAAGAGTTTTCAGAGGTATCCAATAAGTTTTTTGTACGGAGTTATACAATTGAAACATGTTCACCTAAAAATAGAATTAAAAAAAATAAAAATTATGTAAACTATAGTGGTCATGTTTTAAACATGCAATCAATAATTTTTTTGGTCCATATACGGTGAAATTTCAAATAGTGGAGATTAATTTCTACAAGATTTAAAAATTTAACATCATTATAAACTCTTTTTAAGTATTATATCTCTAAACATTCTAATCTATGTTTTTTGGATTTAATTCAGGGATTTATAGTTTCTCTGAATATATTTGATATATATTACAATAAAAAGGTGTTGGTGATCTGCAAGTGAGTGAATGAAGTAATAAATTTTAAAATGTCCAATATTAATAAATGTTGGTGGCCCCTAGATTTCAATATCGGGGATTATTTTTTGATGGTTTTTATAATAAAGGCTATTGAAGGTTTGGTCATGGGGGTAAGATCATGGAACTCATGGAGGAACATTATTATTTAAAATTTGGATTAAATCCCCAAAAGTTTTAAAATAATGTTTATCAGGTGTATAAAAAAGACCAGGGGCGTTCTAGGGGATCACCAAATGAAATATAGTGAAATCATTCCATCTTGTGAATGGTGCATAGTTATCATATGATTAGTGTAAACTATAAAATGGATAGATAAAAACTATAAAACCTTGGATAGAGGTATTCCACATGGTAGGAGCACGGTTTGTCATTCTACATGGTATTCCCAGATAAACATTTGACTTGGAACCCTATTGGATAGATTTTGGCACATGATTGACACATAGTCTGTGAAATAGTGCGACCAAACTATGAGACCCATTAAAATGTAAAAATTTACCCCTCCCCTAGTGATTTAATGTGTAACCTTATTTTTTGCCCCATTTATTCTCCATCAGCTACAGTGACTAATGTAAGCACCAATATTTTCATAAGGGTCAATCTACGTTATTTCTAGGCTGTTTGGAGTGTCATTGGGTGCATAGAGAATCACTAGGTGAGTCTAACACTTATCTTGATTTCTTTATTTGTATTTGGGCTTTTGGTCTCATTATCCTTCTTTTGAATATCTCTTTCTTCCGAGGGATATGAGGATTTGGATTCAAAGGGTGCTTGAATCCATATCAAAGGATATGGGTAATGATGTGTACATTTTTAGATTGGAGGATGGTGGAATACAAGTTATATCCCATAGTCTTGGTGTCTATTTGTGCATTTTTTATTTTTTTATTTATTCTCTCTTGAATTTAATTTTGTTCATTTGATTTGATTTGGTTAAATTGTTTTCTAAATGATGATTTTATACCCCTCATGATCCTTGTGGGATGCATTGAGATTGATTAGACTGGTTTAGGGCCACCCATTGTGGTAAAAATATTCTAGAACATGGAAAATTTTAATGTTATTCCCAAAGATCATTTTTAGTTAAATAGAGCACATGATAAATGTTTTTACACATTAGTTTGAAATATAATGTGAAAAAATGATAGGTGAGACTCATTATTGGAAATAGAATGAAGGGTTGATTGAAAAAATGTTAAATAGTGTTTAATGAATTAATTGGAATGTGTCAAATGGATTATGAAACTATAAAGGGGATGCGTAAATGGATTAATGAATTTGAATTGATGAATTTGTAAAATGGTTTAAGGTTTTGGAGGTGATGAATATGTTAATTGTTAAAATATATGAGTGTTGATTATTATGCTCAATGGGATAAGGTATAGAATGGGAAATGGATTATATAGGCCATTCATATTAAATGGAAAATGAGATAATGGGTTAAATATTGATTATTATAGATACGTTTAATGAAATGCGATTTGTATATTTTGTTTGTATTTTTTGTGAATAGATTGTGATATGGTATATGTGATAAATAGATAAATAAGCAGTGAACATGGAATAGTAGTTGTCGGGTTTTAAGAATGAGGATCTACAAAAATAGGCTAGGTTATATGGATTCTCTAAACCCTATACCATAATGCAATGGTTAGTTATTAGGGTATATGCTCTATTCCCCCAATAGATTCATTTGATGAGATTACATATACTGAGGCTCCATAGTAAGAGTGAAGAATTTTCTATGAAATGATTATCCCTAGTGAGACAGGGAACTTGAATTATCCCCTTATGCATGATAATATTCTTTATTAGGACATTGTGTAAATTATGTAAATTCATAACCATTAGTACTTATGATGAAAATGAAATTAGTAATGAACAAGATATAAGAGATGATAAAGGAAAAAATGATGGAAATGGAAAATTTGAATATTTTTAACTACTAGAACCCGAGTTGTATTCTTTTATATAATAATTAATTTCATACTTACGTGAACTATCATTTTGGACTGGATATTTTTTAGTCCGCATTACTAGTGGACTACTGAGTTGTAATCACATTCTTCTTAGGACGTTGTGGGGTACCCAAGAAGATTTCATGGTTAAAGGTCAGGATATGGGAATGTGACTTATGATATGGAGTTGAGTTGGGATTGAGATTTCCATGGATGATGATCTAGACTTGGTGTGAGTACATGTTTTTTGGGATTTTGTTATTTGTATTTACTTTGGGTTTCCTTCACTTTTGTAACTATTATCAATAAATGGAATAATGATTGTTTGGTTGTGGTTTTTACCCTAACGAGAAAAGGTTAGTAATGGATGTTATTAGTTTAATGTATATTATTTCCATTGTATACTATGATATTTGCTATCGATTACTCTAATAAGTATATTATATTCTCTCATACATGATTCATTAGATTTCCATTGCTGTTGAACAACCTCTGGTGTATAGAGAGGCACTCTTATGGTCATGTGGAGACCCAGCTCGAGGAAGCACTTTATTTGAATCTAGGAAGGGGACATTACAAAGTGGTATTTGAGTAGTTATTTTTTATGGTTTTATTATTTTGGATGGTATAAGGGAGATTAAATAATGCTGAACATTGGAAATGACATAATTTAAGGATGTAGAGAACCATTGTATGAGGGAAACCCAAATTTCCTTGAGTTTTAATTTTGGGTTTTTTATGAATGGGTTATTAATGAATTATATTTCACCATTTTGTGGTACCCTTACTGTGTAATGTGAATATTTTATGGTATTTTTCTCATGGCCGTAACAGGACATGGATTTACATCCATGCATCATTTAAGGAACAATGTTATATAGGTGGCATGCATCTTAGTAGGCACACATGTAATAGATGTGTGGTACATGAAGGGGGGAATGCATTTTACCTTCCTAAAAACATTGAAGAAAAAGGTGTTTATTAATAATAAGTAAATGAGTAAATGAATTGAATGTGGAATAATGGTTAAATAATTTATCCTAGTAAATGGTTATTAATTAGATAAACATTTTGGTCATAATGGGCTGTGAATTAGGAAATGATCCTATGATGGAAATATTAATCTTGTGAATGTGGAAATGGATTAAAATGGTTTATAATGAAGGACTTCTGAATATGTTGGGTAGTTCACCTTAGGTTATCAATGACCCATGGTAGGAATGGTCGAGGCTAGTGATCTAGATGTTTCAATAACTATTGGTATTGGGTTTAAAAAATAGGGTTTTAGGGTTAGTAAAAATATTTCATTTATATAAATATAGAAGATTTATATTATGTGTTCTAATAGTCCTGTTTGGAATTGTAGAGAATTTCTACCCTAATGAAGTGTACCGGCCTGGAGTTTAGAGTATATATCTTGAAACACTACACCAATGGTGGAGAAAGAGAATATTTGGGTCCAAGATAACCAATAAGAGGAGAAGTTCTTTGATAACTTTTCTCATTTTATGCAGATGATGAAAAAATACCTATGGTGGGTTGTTCTATGTATGTTTGATTTATCCAGGGAGTTTTAGTTGCAACATCATAAAAAAATTTATAGATGCATTCCTTAAGGTATCAATGTTCTGGATTGAGTACATCCAAATGATTTTGGATCACATGGAGACTCATATAGAGAATACAGTAATGTTGGTGAGATATTTTTTTATATGGACCATCAAAGCATTGGTGAGAAGTTTTGGTTTAAAATCATCATGATATAAATATATTATAGAAGTACATTAAGTAATTTTTTTTTTGAGAATTTATATTTAGATACCTTGAGACAAGAGTGGGATATAGAGTTTATGTGGTTAACACCGAGGACTGTGTAGGTGATGAATTATGTCGTCCTTTTCCCAAACATGCAATGCCTTGGTCCAGTGTTGGTGGGAGAAGAGTTCATTATGGAGAGATTCTTTTAGTATGGATTTAGACATGAGATTAAATCCCAGGTGAATATCTATTTTTTAAAGATGTTTTTTGATTTAGTGGATCCACCCTTTCATTTAAAAGGTAACATAAACAAGGCATTAGGTAGCGAGTTCTGTGTTCCAATTAGTTAGTCTAGTGTTGATACATTCAAGGGATTGAATAGGTGTTGTAGGAATCTCCACCATTGTGGAAGTGTGAAGAGTAGTCAGAAGAGAGGAATGGCCTCTCAAGTTAATGATAATGTGTTTTTCTATTAGCATGGCAGGCCGAGGGACATGTGTGGCTAGTGAAATTGACCATAGGTTGAGTGTCAAGAATGTATAATAATGGGGAATGTGATGATGTTCTACAGTAACCCCCACAAGCTAGGAATGGAAGGAGGATAGAGGATTGTGTAGAGTACAACTAGGGGATCGATTACCCCTTATCAGGTAGCCGTTTTTAGTTTGAATGGTCATATCGGTAGAGGTGGAGGACTTGTTACTCTTAGAAGAGAGCATCTATATCAGCAGGGTAGTGGGGAACCATGAACATAGAATGGTTCCCATGGGAGAGGATAAGGTCATTTTCATGTGATTTAGTATGAACCAGGAGGTGGTGAGGCTGGACCATACACTATTCAAGGTATTATCCATGTAGTTTCTATGATTTCTAGTTCATTATTTTACATAGGTCCATCAAATTATTTTATTTTTTATTAGTTCATGGTTTTGATTGGTCTAGTGGTGTAATATATATATAGGGTTATGTTGATTGATATGACATTAGGGGTGCGAGTATAGGATATCTAGAAATTTAAAGGGTTTTATATTGGTGTTGGTGGGTAACATTTTCTTTGGGATTTTTTTGTGCTCAAGATGATAGGTTTTTTTCTTGAAATTATAGATGGACTAGATAGTGTTTTACCAATACAATTACTATTTTTACTTCTATTGGATCACATTCACATCTCTTGAGGGATACACTTATATATATTAGTGGGAATGTGATATCTGGGATTGGTCGTGTAGAGTTATTTTGTCGGCATATGGGTGAACTCACATCCAATGTGGCTTGTCTTATTTTTGACTATGGAGGAGAAGAGTGGATTTTTTTCACTTATGGTGGATTGGTTTCATGATTTATTTCATGATAAATTCACAAGGCTTCCCCCCAAGAGTGTTGTCAAGTTCATGATAGATTTACTGTTGGGAGAAGAACCAATTTCCATTCCTCCAAATAGAATTGTGCTCGTAGAAATTGAGGAAATTAAAATTCAATTGGATGAAATGGAGAATAAAGGGTTTATTCATCCTATTATTCCATCTTGTGGATCTCTAGTGTTGATTTCCAAAAAATATATATTGGTCTTTGTTGTTGTCTTTCCATTATAGGATGCTAAATCTGAGGAAAATATTGAACAATTTTCCTCCTCAAATCGATGATCTTTTTTACGAGAAAGTGGTACTTCAGTGTTATCCCAGACTAATATGATAATAGCATATCATCCACTAAGGGGTGAATTTATGATGTGTTAGAGTTTACATTTACGAGAAAATATGTCCTGTATGAGTTTTTTGTGTTGTCATTTGGGTCTAAAAATTCATCAGAAGTGTTCATGGACTTAATGAATCAAATCATTCTCCCATATCTAAATCTGTTTGTAGTTCCCTTTATTAATGGAATTTATGTTTACACTAAGACTCAAGAAAATCAAACCAAATATCTTGAAATTTTCTTGTGTACACTAAGAATGAGTGGGATATACACCAAGCAGTCTAAATTTCATTTATGGATCAGATGAGTGCATTTTTGGGTCACATCACTTTAAGGAATCCGTTTTAATGGACCTAGAGAAGGTGAATGTAGTTTTGTCTTGGAAGTATCCAAAGAATGTTTTGGATATCTATAGTTATATTGGATTGGTCGGATATTCCAAATGTTCATTAAAAAATATTCTTTTTTGAAGAACCTCTATTGGTTTTGATCAAAAATGAAACAAATGTAGAGTTGTATAGGGCAAATGAGAAATATTTTCCTGAGTTAACGAAGTAGTTGACTACCACATCAGTTCGGATCCAACATAATCCCTATAATGTGTATGAGTTTTTTCTATTGAATCAGGTATTGGGATCAATGAGGTCTAAATTAGGTTGATTGGGTTATTTCATATAAGTCATTTTTGTAGTGGCTCAATGAATGAAATTAATCTACGTATGATCTTTAATTGGCCACAATGGTCTATGCCTGGGATTGTTTGTGGCCCTACTTGTTGGGAGAAATATTTCTGGTGCATAATGATTATAAAATCATTAATTACATCTAATATAAGGGTCATTTGAATATTTATAACTGAATATGGGTTTAATATATGAAGTATTTTTATTTATAGTTAGTTTATACCCCACGAAAGGGAAGCAATGTTGTAGATTCTTTGAGTTGGACGACTAAAAATAAAGCTATCCAGAAATCCATCAACAAGAAGAAAATGATTTTGTCTTTCATTGTAATGCATCTAGAGGTTCAATATGGCCACAAAGAAGATGATACATTACATCCTTGGCAGTTGAGTTCATGATTCAGTGTCAGATCCCAGAAAACAAGAATGAGGATTTAGAGTGTCTGTCTTTGATGGAAAATTTTAAATATAAGGAGTCACCATCTGGTTGGTCCATTGGTGATGATGGGTTTTTTTATAATCATGGCCTTGTTTTTATTCCAAAATTTATCTAAGAAGAGTGGATGAATGATTTTTAGTCATCTAAGTGGATATTACATCTTTGTTTTACTGAAATGTATCATGAATGTTTGAGGCAATATTAGTAGCCTAGGAAGAAGAATAAGGTGCCATTTTCATGGGGTGATTCCATAATTGATATTAGGTGAAATATTAGCATTGAAAAAAAGATAGTTTTCTTCATCCATTTACATATATATAATTCAAATTTAATGATGTGACATTGTAATTTGTGTTGGGCCTCTAGAGAATGCCTCAGGATAATGATACGATCTCAGTTGCTATGGATTTATTAAACTATGGCCACTCGTTTTTTTCAATATGAGAGACATTCAATGTGGTTCAATTCGGTGAGTGGAATGTTAAAGAGGTATTGTGGTTTCATGTGGTGCCATGAACCACCGTTTCATATTTGGATCTACAACTCACTTCGTGCTTCGGATAAGGATTACATAAGTTTCTTGGTTACTATATGTTTTTGTGTTCAACCATCTACCCACAGAAAAATGGGTAGTTATAGTGTACTATTGAGCTGCAAGAGGACATGTTGAGGGAATTTGTCCTAGATTTCTATGCATTATGGAAAACTAATTTATACCTTATTGGTTTTTCCTATGAAAATATTCAATAGGATACAATTCATATGGATCTTTATGAGGCACGCTATTGCAGGCTGGGTCGATCTTCATTGGGTGGAATGGAATACGGGGAATTAGAGTTTTTGGGGATGAGTCCTGTGATGGATTCCTCAAGGTAGGTTCAATTTTTTTTCTAAACATATGGATATGGAATGGAGTAGGAAGAAGTCATATGAGAATCAACATCATTGAAATATTGAGTCTATTATGGGTAATCATCTGTTTCTTCGTGTTTATCGATGGAGGGTTCACCATCAGATTTAGAGACATCTTAAGTTGGATCCTAGGAATGTGGGCTAATTTCAAATTGTGGAAAGGTCCGGACATGTTCTGTAATGATTGGAACTTTAATATTGGGTCATTGTTATTCACTATTTATTTTAGGTATTATAGATTGGGCAGTATAACCTTGACACATCTCATGTGATTGACTTTCATGATTTTAGTCTTCAGATAGATACATTAAGGAGTAACCATCTTGTATTGTGAATCATAGTGAGAATGTTTTGGGAGGCAAAACTGTTCATTTATTTTATGTTTTTTGGTATCAAGGTAATGTTCTGGAAGGATTTTAACACTCCAAGATTTCATAGTATGTTATTTTTTCAAAGTAATTCAATAACTTGCACTACACATGACACTGAGTTCAAGAACACAACCTCTTACCAAGCTAGCCGTTCAAAAGAGGTTATGAATAGTATTTACTAAATTTTTATTTTTATATAATCTATTTAATTTTAGAATCCATATTATGAGTTTCCTAGACATAATATAAGAACAAATTCATTTTTTTCAGATAAATGAAGTATTTTTCAATAAAATGCAATTTTTCCACCTTTTAATGGAGAACCCTTTTTAAATCCAATATTTGTCACTTTTATATATTTAATATGTAAAACTATACTTTATATTTTGAAATGATAGATAAAAATTTAGTTTCAATAAAATTTTGCTGTCTTTCTGATAACATTCATATTAGGGTGAATAGTGAAAATTACTAAATTTTAACTGAAAACAACTTTTTTAATCAAAATAATTTATAGTACTAAATTATACATTTTAGTGGTTTTAATATGTAATTAGAATAAATTTTAATAATTTAATATAATTTACGTAATTGGATGTAATTTTACATTTAAACTAGACATAAACAAGTGTCAATCCTTTGATAGTTATTATTTCTTAAAAACACCCTTTTTGTTTTGATAGAGGAAATTAATTTTAAATTAATTTTTGCCACTTATGTGTTTGGAATTTGGAAAAAAGGATTCCATATTTGGGGTTAGTAGGTACAAATTTTGTAAATAGGTAACTTTTATTTTTACACATTATGAATAATTACTTTGGTAAATATATTATTTACCATGGTTAAAGGGAAAATCTGATAAATTTGCTAAATAAATAATATTAAAATATTATTAAACTAATATAACACTTTTACTAACCCTATTGGATGATACTTGTCTTACCATGGAAATCCTTGGGTTGATTTGGGGACCACTTGGAGCCACATGAGAGTGATAATGACACTTTATATTAATTAATTTAATGAAAAATTAAAAATGATAGAAAAATATATCTTTTAGTAAAATAATTTTTACAAGGTGTTATATAAGTTATTATTTAGACTATAAACATTAATCATAAAGCTAAAAATATTTCCTATATAATGGTATTTTATTTTTATTTTTTAGACATTGAAAAATTAAATTTCTTTATGACACAATGTTGATATAGTGTTTTCCTTATTAATGAAAGAATCAATGAAATGGTATTATACATGTTAAAATAAATACAATTTTAATATTTGGATGCCATAAAAGAATTTTATAAATTACTGTGGCATGTTAGGATTGATTAAATAAATTTATTCTGAATTAAAAAAATTTGTACGACTTTAAAAAAATCAATTATTAAATAGCGTCAAAATTGACAAAAAAGAGATTTTAAAAAACAATTATATTATTAATTGATATAATATTCTTAAAAAAAATAAGGTTCGACCAAAGGACTTATATGATGATAGGTATGTTATTAATGACCACTTTGGATTCTCTTAGCAGTTTATAGTATGTTTATTAACCATATAATGTAATACTACAAAGAGACGTGGTAAATGTCTAACTAATTAACTAATAGTTAAATCTAAACGATAAGGTTAATATATAACCCAAATCTATCTAAAACCTATTTATTAGTGGATTTAGACCCATAACTACCTTCTCATCTAAATAATTTAGTTTGGAGCCATTATAACCTGAATATTAATATATTATAAAACAATATTTTCTATTTTTCCTAAGGTGCCCCTCACCCCTCTTATAAAAGGGCACTCCACCTTTTCTCAAATTCATACCTTCAAAACCTTTTCGTTCGGTCAAACCCTACCAAAATAATATCTAAACTATCCTCCCCTCATCTTAGTGGCCTTAATTCAGTATGAAATCTAACCTATGTATTTCTTTTGATCAAATCAAAAGTAAGAACCCGATGAAGAGGTAAATATCTCACCACCTCTTTCATGTTCCTTCTTTCTTCCACTTCATTTTTCATTGTTATTTCCATTATATAATAATAAATCCAATATATTCTATATAATCTGATGTTATTATAAATATGGTACTACCAAATTAATTATTCTATCTATCCTTTGTATGACATGTCACCATATGTGCGTACATATGGCCTATCGTCTCCACATCGTGGTGTAATTGTTATTCAATACATTATTATTTGGATTGGTATAATAATGATGTTTAATTGATATAAATAATAAATATAACATGAAAATTATTCTTTATATATGATATACCATCCAATAATATATTATTTTAGAATCAAAAGAATGATATTTTCGCTTGTGCGTACATACGAATTACCGTCTCCACGAATGCGATGAGATTCAATCACCATCGTATCCACTCAAGTTTAATTATCATTTGATGATTAAAAATAAGTTTTAAATACTTGATATCATTTTATATATGAATATTATACGTCCCATCCATAACAAATATGACTCACATAACAAAGAATATAAAGGAAAACGAATCTATTAACACTCGAAATGACGATAATACAAAGATATTATTTACAATTCAGTGTTAAAAGATCATATATGATATAATATTAATGTATATGATTATTGCATAATTTAATAAAAATTATTTCACCATTATAAAGGAGGTTAACCTACCCTAGACCAAGGAAAAGTACAAGGTAAGGGTTAATTTCAAAATCTCTTTATTATCGGAGGTTATTTTTACATAAGTATCTACTAGGAATTATTTATCATCCACATCCATGTTCTTGAAAATGTATTTCAAAACATTCTTTCTCTTTTATAGACTATGGGTTAAAGTCATTCATACCTGGGTTTTTTTATAATATTTTTATAAAGGAATCTTTCCATCTTTTTCCAAACATGTTCTTTTATAACCTTTTCGACAAAATTATTATAAGAATGTATTTTTTTAACTTATATGGTGGGTGTGGCTATTTTCTGCATTTATAAAATTGTTGAATCTTCCCATACAATCTTATAATAATATTTTAAAAAAAATGTTTTCTTTATAATTTTGTGACTCTTTAATGATTTCAAAATAGAAATAGATATTTCTTTAAAAAATGTTTTGATTTCATCTATGTCAACATACTTTGTTAGATTTCTACGTTTATTTGAAGATGATTTATTATGATACAAAACTTCCATATTGTATTGAAGGTTTTGTGATATTTATCACTATGGAGGTTCTATTTTTATACCATTCATGGTTTATGGTTAAAGTATTAAAATTTTGTATTCTATTTTAAATACTAATGTTTATGTTATGCTTCAACCTTTCCATATGAGGAATGTATTAGACTTAGTAAGTGATGAGCATAGCATGCTATAGCTCCCCAATGCATCAGTAGGTCTCAAGAGACAGCTATACATGGAATTGGCCAGGAATTTCCCAATTTGATATATAGTTTTGGCCGAGGCCTTAATCATTTTTATACGTCTTGGTCGAGGCCTTGAAAAAATGTTTCAGAATGTCCGGCATTATTCATTCCCTTATTATGAAAATAATATTGATGGTTCATGTGGTCATTCGACTAGTATAATAACCATGATTATGTTTTATTATGGAATTATTTAATCAACTCATATTCCTACCATAAAAGTATTCATATTTATTATTGGTAATGTATTGTGGTTTCAATTATTCACCATGCATAATATTTATATTATCTTCCACTATATTGCTTACCCTTACTGAGCATTTGAGCTCATCCCTTTTCATAAGTTTCATTTTCCCAGGATATGTAGAAGTTAGTTATGAGTGACTTGCAGGCATAATCTAGGAGTCTTTGATGTTTCAAATAGAATATATTCGTGTTGTATTTCTTTTCAAGTTGTAATGTTGAACTTATGTATGTAATCTATTTTCAAAGAAAACTAAACTTATCGGTCCTTCATGACTTGATTCCTTGTAATTATACCAATGTATTAAAGTAATGCACTGACTCTGGGTAACTGAGGTCAG
The DNA here is from genome assembly GCA_963277665.1 of Viscum album. Taxonomy (NCBI): domain Eukaryota; kingdom Viridiplantae; phylum Streptophyta; class Magnoliopsida; order Santalales; family Viscaceae; genus Viscum; species Viscum album. The sequence continues at coordinate 72,979,156 of OY728126.1, read as the reverse complement.
GGCGTTATAGTTGGTATCAGAGAAAGTTTAGTACAATTATTGGAAACTAGATCTAGAAAAAATTTGATTAGAGCAGATAGCCCTAAGATAGAAATTGAGGATTTGTATAGAATAACATCATAGAATTTGGGTATTATGGAGATTTTGAGAGTTTTCTAGGAAATAAATCCCTCTCTAGATATGAGTAGGTAGAGGCAGCTTAGGTACAGATGTACCTAGCGGTAGAAACTAAAAACACCACTTTGAGATAGTCTTGAATGGGAACTGGTGCATGACAACAGGTGTTTCTCTACTATTGGATACGAATCTCCCGAGGGATATGCTTAGGGAAATTAACATTTTAATTACAAGCCATTATGAAGGATTGGGAGTAAATAATTCCTCAAAGAAAACATTTTTATGATTATATACATAAATTTTTCAATTAATCTTAGGTATTTAAAATGTTTCGAATTATGAATTGTGATTCATAAACCGAATTAGTGTATTCTATTGTTTATAAATGGCGCCCAAGAGAAGGAATGGGAACACCAACAATACATATGATCTAAAGAGTAAGAATGATCATGTCTTTCACGATATTAAGCCAATAATCTCCCAGGTATTCTCATCATATGAAGAAATAATATTGTGTGTTAATAAGATAAGTAAAAAATTCTCTGAGTCTTATGTAATTGAAGTGAATAAAGAGAAGAAAAGGATTGAAGAGCGAAATATGGATAAAGGAAAGAGGGGAAAAGGATTTTCCCATATGTGATTACTGTGGAATGAATCACCTTGGTAAATACTTGAAGGAAATGTGAGTTTTTTATAAGTGTTGAGAAAAAGGACATCATGTACGTGATTTCACGGATAATAAAAAAGTTTCAAATGTAAAATCTTCAACTGCAAGGAGTTCAGACACTACGCGAATCAATGTTCAGATCATCATAGTATTCCCCAAATGTTGCTAATAAATAATAATGATGTTATGATACTACCACAGGTGAAGAGGAATGACAAGTTTTCTTATGTTGTTATTAAATAATTGTTTCATTTTACTATTGTATCAACTATATACTGGTTATATAAAATATGGAAATAAATAAGGATTGTACTGTAGTACTATTTCATTGAATATTTGAGATTATATGGTATTATGAAAAGTGGCCCAACAGTAAGTTAAATTGTTTTTGAGAATACATAGTTGAAGGAAAGGTAATACTTAATATGGTCCTGATACTGAGGTAGTAATTTTGGAATATGAAATGGTTGATTTGGATTATTTATGTTGGATATTCTTTACTACCTTTGAACTAATTAAGGGTTTTTTATTTCATCATTATTGGAGTATTCAAAACTTATGGATTAAAGGAAGATATCTACCATTCTATAAGGAATAAGGGATAATGAATGTAATAAATAAGATTTTAAGGATATTCAAGGTGTTATCATGTTTTAAAAGAATAAATGATGAATGTATTAACATGTTTTTATGTGTAAAAATGGATCTCCATTTTGTTAACATTCTTTAAAATTTTTGGACTGTGAGTTTGGATAGAAGTATTTTGGATATGTCTAAAGGGTGGAATTCATTATGTTTGACATTGGATACTAATGTTATGTTTAAGTAATTTCTTTAGATTATTTTTGGATTACCATAAAAATGACATCCCTGAGGTTGGGCGACAACCTGTCGCATCTGACAATGTCGTGAGACTTGAACCCTAAACCAAAGGATGACAAGTGTGCATCACCTACCACTGGCCTATGTGATATCTGGGATTGTATAATTTAGTTTCTTTTTAAAAGGTCTGATAGGTGAATTATAAATAAATTATTTTTGTAACCCTATATGATTAAGATAATTAGAATATTTTTTTGAAATATTTTGGAATGAAAGATGAGTTTGTGGTAGGAATTAGTAAAAGGATTAAACTCTACTTGTGAAGTATATATTTTTTTCCACTTATTCTATTGATAAATTAATTCTAAAACTTTAGGGAGGGGATATTAAATAAAAATATATGTCATCCTAATACATTATGTTTTGTTGAACTGATGATATTTTAAATCATCATAGATTGATGGGTTGGAGGTCCTCTATTTTACACTTGTTTGTGATTTAGGACCTCAATCACTCGCTATAAATATTTACGTTTTCCCCATATTACATGTCTTTAATTGCCACCAATGTTCTCATAATTGAGATCATAATTTGTTGGGGACATTTTCATTTCCCTTTCCCTCTTATTTAGAATAAATTTTATTAACCCTATTTCTGATGTAGGTTTTCCACAAAGGTATTTTTCGATTTTAAACAATTAAATTTCTATGAAAAATTTCAAATTTTGTGGAAAATTTTTTTAAGGAGGGGAGAATGTAACACCCCAGGTAAATAAAGAGTATGAAATTTTCACATATATCCATATTTGTGAATAAAATATTAATATTACTTTAAAGGGGACACTATTCTCAATGGCGTACCCAACACGCAACAACGTGTTTCTTGGGAATCTTACGTTGCACTCTAATAATAAAATAATATTATTTTAAATAGTAGTTAACGCCTAGACGTTGTAGTGGTGGGAAGGAAGAGAAATAACTACAAAATGATTATATATGTTTTTCAAATATTTTTACTTTTTACAATAAATGTTAGAGGATTAAAAATGCGAATGAATCCAATTTTAAGCATAAACATTCTAATATTCTTTAAAAGGTTGATTAACCGCCTTTTGATGGAGAACCTCTTTTAAATACACTTTTTGACAATTTTATGTGTTATATTTGACAAAATAAAATTCTTCTTTAGAATAAGGAGATCAAAATTTACTTTGTGTAAATATTTGGTATTTTTCTGGAAAAGTTCAATTTTTAATGAATAGTGAAAAATGTTGTATTTTAATTCAAAACCTCTTTTTAATCTAATTTATTTATATGGTTAGATTATCTTTTGAATTGGTTTTAAAGTAAAATTAGAATATATATTTACCATTTAATACAAAAGTTGTCGTTGGAATTAATTTTACTTTGAAATTGGACTTAAACTATTGTCAATCTTTTGATACATTTTGTTTCAAAAAAGCACGCTGTTTGTTTTGACAGCGTGAATTAATTATTAAATTTATTAATGCAACTTATATGTTTTTAATTTTGTAAAATATAAATCATTTTTGAATTTGGAATATCAAATATATCTTAGGGTGAATTTTTGGTAATTTTCTGAAAAACTTCATTTTTTGTTGAATAGTGAAACCACTAAGTGGTACTTATAAAAACTATTTTTCCATTTAAATGAAATTTTGCCACCTTTTTGTTTTGAATTTAAAAAATATGACATACATGGTTTTACTTAAGAAGTAAAATGTGGTTCAATGGGATTAAAATAATTTTTTTGGTGAATAGTAACTTATTATGTTTTTAATCGCGATTAGAGGTAATTAGTGTAGTCTAAGGTAAGAATAACGTTTTAATAAAATTAAATGACCTAGAAAAATGTTCTACCCTAATTGGATGTGTCATGGCCGACCAAGAAAATCCATGGGTCAACTTGGGGACCCCATGGAGCCACATTGGTAGGAAAATGACATAAATACCTTTTTTTTAATGTTAAAGTAAGAATGACACAAACATGAGATGTTTTACTAAAAAAAATTTACATGGGGTTATACAAGTCATATATTTGACTGTAAATAGTCATTGTAAAGCTAAGAATATTTACTACATCATAGAATGTATTTTTTAATTTTTATACATTAAATAAATTAAATTATTTATGACATCATGATGATGTAGCGATGACCTCATTATTTAACTATTTAAATAAAATGGAAAGATAATGTCATATATAAGCCCTTAACATGTCCAAAACCAATTTGATGGGTGGATTTCGAACCCTTATCACCTTATCCTCTACACACATCAATTTGGGACCATTAAAATCCGAAACTCATTCTAAAATAAAGTAACATTTCTTTACTTTCCAAGAGTTCCCTTCCTCTCCTCTTATAAAAGGCCCCCACATCTACCTCCTTATCCACACCTCTCAAGCCTTTGGCTCGGCCAACCCCTGCCCATTTAATCTATAAAAATACCTCTATAACTCTTTGAAGCCTCACTTTCAGCAGAATCCTTTCCATGGATGCCTTTGTGCTCAAATTAAAGGAAGTTACCCGATTTAAAGGTAATGTCTTCACTGGTGTCCTTTTGTTTTATTTTTCTTCTCCAACCCCCTAAACTCTTTTTATTCATTTATTTTGTAACAAATACAGTATCTTCAATATACTAGGATATTGTTTTAATAATTATTCGAGCTACACTTACACACACCTACATCTAATGGTTAAAGAACATACTGTTTCCATGGACGACGAATTTCTGCCTCCCGAAATGATGATTGGTCAACATTCTTTTAACACCTTAAAATGTGGCCATTAAGATGTCACTATATTTATATATTATATATAATTTGTTTATTTTTTCTTTAAGATTATTTATTTTTCATTTATGGCATACCTTTATGGTTTCCATTATGGGTAAACACGATATCTTTATTTTAGAAAGTACGGACTACTGCCCCCTCAAAGTGATTTGATTCGTTAATGCCATATGTGGGACGTATAAAGGATTGAATTAATGGTATTACATATGTTATCATACTGGAATTATAATATACCATTATATATTTATTATTTCATTCAATTGAATACAAAAAAAAATGAAATGAAAGTAGCGTTCATGCGTACGTACGACTTACCGTCTCCATGAACGGTACATTTCATTTCGTATCTCAAAAAGTCATGTACTATTATAAGTACATATATATAATGGATATATATGTAATATATTACATCTAAATTATGGGTATAATTCTGGAATTATAATATATATATCTCGCATTTTGTTTTAATTCCATTAATATGGCAAAAAAATGAATGTAGCGTTCATGCGTACGTACGACCTACCGTCTCCATGAACGGTGCTTTTAATTTTTTATCTCAAAATTCTATGTAATAGTATGAAACGAATATATAATAGATATATATGATATTTAAAACATAAATACTATTCTGGAGATGATGTACCTATAACTACATGGAAAATTCTATTCCAACGAGCTCAATTTTTACTCATGTACTGAACATCGACAAAAACATCTGATACGAACTCACTTTATTAACCAATTATTATAACATTATAATATGTGATATGAACTGAATAATAATATTTAAAGGGATACATAAGAAATTATAAATTCACCAAATTTTATTATTCAGGAGATTAAAGAACGATCGAGTTATGTCAGACACGAGGTAAGGGATCCGACTCCTCTCTTTCTTTTTAAGTACACTCTTTTATGTCATTCCTTTTAATGATCAACTTTCTTGTTATTGGGATGTTCTTTTATATTACCCTTACTGTAATTTTTATGTTCATGTGATGAGAGACTCTATTCTCTCTCATCAATCCATTTTGGATGTTTTGAGTGGCGTCGTTAGGCTGCCGAATTTTCGTAAGAGATCCAACCTCTCTATTTCTTTTTATGTACTCTATTTTATGTCATTTCTTTTAAGCCCATATTTATTTTGTTTGAGGGTGTTATTTTATATCCCTCATACTTTAATTATTATGTTCATATTATGGGAGACCCTATTTGATCTCATAAATCCATTTTTGGAAGTTTTAAGTGGCGCCGTTAGGCTGCCGAGTTTTCATAAGGGATTTCTCATCTCACTTTTATTCCCATGACATTTATGCTATGTTTGCCACTATTTCCTTTGAGTGGTGTATGAAATACCCATTATTATACACTTTGTGTAGTATAATTTCATTTATGGGTATTTACATCTTCATTTTATGAACCTTTTTCCATGGGGTGTACTTTTCGAAAGTTACCCAACTCGGTAAGGGGACCTTTCACCCTCCTTTTTTTTAAAAGACTTCTTTTTTTATGTGTTTTAATTCACATACTATTATTTTGGGATATGTTCTTATATATCCGAATTTATGTAAATTTTATGTACAAGTGATGATATCCCCTTTATCTCTCCCATCAACCCTTTTTGTAAAATTTTATGTGATGCCGTTAGGCTGTCGAATTTTACCAAGGGAACTTCTTAACCCAATTTCGATTTCTTTGGGTTCAACATGTAGTTATTGAATATGTCATCCTTTGAATATGTGTGAATGAACTTTTATTGTTTTACACTTAATATCCACTTATATTGGGTGTATTTATATTTTTCACACATAATTATGAGATTGATTTATCCTTAATTTAAGGATACCTTCTTTAAAATGGATTTCATCTCATTTTACAATTATTTTGAGACTTCATTGTTGTTATGCACCAATTCACTATTATATGGTGTGTATATTGTCCTTTGACATATTATATCATGAATCCCTTTATTCTCATGATATTATAATGTTCGGATTAAATGTTATTCCACAATTTTTTATATTCAAGAGTCTCTCATTTTTTTAAAAACTCTTTAACAAAAATATCGTTTTAAATGTTTTAAAGATTTATTATTCTATATCTTTATCATTAATGTCCATGTTTTCAAAATGGATTTCAATATTTATATATATGTACATTAATGTTTTAAAATTATAATTCCATTAAAATATTCAAAGTGGTATGGGACACTTTGATTCAAAAATCTCTTTTAAATGGTTTTTGAAAATGGATTGATTAATTCAATATCTGGGAATTAATTATTGTGATTGCAAATGAAATGTTGTTATTGAAATGTTTATATTTTCAATATTTTATGTTTAATGATGGTACTTGGATATTTTACGGGTGGTTACGTGATAAACCATATGACGGGTGGTGCCGTGAATACCAGGACGGGTGGTTACATTATAACCTCCAATGCATTGGGTATAGAATTCGGCCGTATAGCTATTCCATTAAGTATGTGTGGAAGTTTTCCATATGGCTATTCCATTAAGTATGTGTCGAAGTCGACCGTATGGTTATTCCACTTAAGTATGTTTATATCCCAAGTTACCTTCATATGTTATGTGATATTTATATGGGTTTTATGGTAATCTTTTGGTTACATAAGGGTAAGTAATGAACTTTTATTCAGTGAAGAGTTTTTACTACTTCGAAAAGGTGAAATGTATTATTTTGATAATGTATACATGGTTTAATTGTTGTTTTGAAAAACTAACAGTTTTCATTCTTTGTATATCCCTTACTGAGCATTTCTATGCTCATCCCAGGTTTTTGAATTGTTTTTCACAGGACTTAACGTGGAATAGGGTCAAGGATGGGATCAAGGGAAAGTCATGCTACCTAAAACATGGAACTAGACATGTTTCTTTTTAATATTTTTTATTTTATGGAAACTTAGTAGAAGTTTCTACTTTGTAATCTTTTGAGATGTAATAGTTATGTCCAAATTCTCTAAAACTCTAAACCTGAAGAGATCTTTAAGGGGAATTATTCATTTAATTCAATATTAAGTATGGTTTAAGGCTGGGGTCTTATAGTTGGTATCAAAGGTCGGTTTAGATAACTTTAGAGGTTAGGGTATCCTCTAAGCATTAGTAACATTACCGTAATGGTTAGGATTTCAGAAAGAGTCCTAGTTTCAGATAAAGTGAATGAGTAGGTATATATTAGTGTTTATCTTCCTCATTATTACATGATGGTTTTGTTGATATACTCACACTAACACTTCTATTTTTAGTGAATGGATGGATCTAGCAGGCACCAAAGAGACAACTGGTTTGAAGGAAACTATGGTGGTTCTCTAATTAATATACTAGATAAAATGGGGAATTCAATGAGGAAACTCGTGGTTGATCTAAACCAACTATCAAGGAGTCAGGATCAACCACTTGAACCTTGGTATGTTCTGTAATGAATCATGTATGATATGACCAATCGATGTGGATGTTCAGGTAATAATTATAAAGGTAACCATTAGAGTTTATATGATCCTTAATTTTGAGGTAATTATGGGTTATTATATGATATGCTGGAAAATGAAAGGCATGAGATAAAATTGAGGTTAAAATATGTTATGATCATTTTTGAAGATTTTATCTCATTTTCGGGAATGTTTTAAAATTATATAGTTTTGGAAAAAGGACAACACACAGACCGTGTGACAACCCGTCGCGTCAGACAAAGCTGCGGGAATCAAACCCACAACCAAAGTGCGAATGGTATTTATCACCTACCACTGGACAACGTGAAGTCCCTGGTTAGTTTGACTAATTCTTTTTAGTTAGATGATTTTAGGAATCAAGAGCAAGTTTATTTTTGGTTATCTATGGAAATGATTAACCTATCATGGAGGATATGTGATTAGGCTAATTACTTTTCAATACGAGACGTTAAGAGTAATTGATGTTATTTGGAGATAAGTGTTAATTTGTACCTTGGAAGAATATGCGACTAAATCCTTCAAATATTTGGGTTTCAATATTATTTTTGTTTACTGTGAAGTATTTTATTGACAATTTGTTTATTGAATGGTCTTTGTTGAACTTTGGGCATTGTTTGATAAATTTTGGAGATTAAGAATAGATTTTTTTTTTTAAAAAAGTATTATCCTTTTTGGGTATTATCTGATATTGTACAAACCTTTTTGGTTTTGGTTTTGGTTAAGGTATAAAGGTATGGGAAGTATATAGTTCACTTTTGTGGATTATGTGATTCTCTAGAAGATTATTATAGTACTCTTAATGTGAATAAGTCTTCTTAAACACTCATCTTTTGGGGAAAGTATGAGTTTGTGTATGAAATCTAGTAAAAGCTGAAAGTCAACATGACTGGTAAGTATGTTTCCTTAAGATCAAAAATAACTTCCTCGATAGAGAGTAAATTAAAACAAAAGTGTTGTCTGTTATCTTTTCCTACTATGGAATCAAATACCGTTTAACCCATCACATGTTTGTGATTCTCTTATGGTTAACTTTCTCCTAGACATGTTTACTATCACTCTCCATTAGAACATGACCCTTTGTTTTATTCCTCCATGTCTATATTTTCATACTTGTAATCCTAGTATGGGTTAACTCGGGTGACCTTTGTACTTATCTTTCTTTATTTTAAAGTGATTGTTTTACTGACTCTTGTTCCGATGTGGGATTTTCAATAATGTTTCCAAGCCCGAATTGAAAATTGCGAGGAAGCAATTCCCAAAAGGGGGAAGGATGTAACACCCCAGGTAAATAAAGAGTATGACATTTTCACATTTATCCATATTTGTGAATAAAATATTAATATGACTTTAAAGGGGATGCTATGCTCGATGTCGTACCCAACACACAACAATGTGTTTCTTGGGAATATTACATTGCAGTCTAATAATAAAATAATATTATTTTAAATACTAGTTAACGCCTAGCCGTTGTAATGGCGGGAATGAACAGAACTAACTAAAAAATTATTATATATGTTTGTCAAATATTTTTACTTTTTACAATAAATGTTAGAGGATTAAAAATGCGAATGAATCAAATTTTAAGCGTAAACATTCTAATTTTCTTTAAAAGGTCGATTAACTTCTTTTTCATTGCGAACCTCTTTTAAATCCACTTTTTGATAATTTTATGTGTTATATTTGACAAAATAAAATTCTTCTTTAGAATCAGTACATCAAAATTTACTTTGTGTAAATTTTTGGTATTTTTCCGGAAAAGTTCAATTTTTAATGAATAGTGAAAAATGTTGTATTTTAATTCAAAACCTTTTTTTAATCTAATTTATTTATATGATTAGATTCTTTTTTGAATTGGTTTTAAAGTGAAATTAGAATATATATTTTCCATTTAATCCAATAATGATTGTTGGAATTAATTTCACTTTGAAATCGGATTTAAACTACTGTCAATCTTTTGATACATTTTGTTTCATAAAAACACACTATTTATTTTGACAGTGGGAATTAATTATTAAATTAATTAATTCAAATTATATGTTTTGAATTTTGTAAAATAGTCATCATTTTTGAATTCAGAATATAAAATATAACTTAGGGTGAATTTTTGGTAATTTTCTGAAAAACATCAATTTTTGATGAATAGTGAAACCACTAAGTGGTACTTATAAAAACTGATTTTCCATTTAAATGAAAATTTTTCCACCGTTGTATTTTTAATTTCAAAAATCCGACATAAATGGTTTTCATTAAGAAGTATAATGTGGTTAAATGAGATTAAAATAATTTTTTGGTGAATAGTAACTTATTAAGTTTTTAATCGCGATTAGAGGTAATTAGTGTAGTTTAAGGTAAAAATAATGTTTTAATAAAATAAAATGACCTAGACACTTGTCCTAACCTCATTGGATGTGTCAGGGCCGACCAAGACAATCCATGGGTTAACATGGGGACCCCATGGAGCCACTTTGGTTGGAAAATGACATAAATACCATTTTATTTAATGTTAAAGTAAAAATGAACAAAACATGAGATGTTTTACTATAAAAAATTTTACATGGGGTTATAAAAGTCATATATTTGACTATAAATAGTAATTGGAAAGCTAAAAATATTTTCTACATCATAGTATTTTTTTTATAATTTTTAGACATTAAATAAATTAAATTATTTATGACATCATGATGATGCAGGGATGACCTCATTATTTAACGATTTAAATAAAATGGAAAGATAATTTAATATTTAAGACCTAAACATGTCAAAAACCTATTGGATTGGTGGATTCTGAACCCTTATCACCTTATCCTAGAAACACATCAATGTGGGACCATTAAAATCCGAAACTCATTCTAAAATAAAGTAACATTTCTTTACGTTCCAAGAGTGCCCCTCCTCTCCTCTTATAAAAGGCCCCCACCTCTACCTCCTTATCCACACCTATCAAGCCTTTGGCTCGGAAAAACCCGGCCCATTTAATCTCTCCACATCCCTATATAAATCTTTGAAGCCTCACATTGGGCATAATCCTTTTCAAGGAGGCCTTTGAGCTCAAATCAAAGGAAGTTATCCGATTTAAAGGTAATGTCTTCACTTGTGTCCTTTTCTTTTATTTTGCTTCTCCAACCCCCTAAACACTTTTTATTCATTTATTTTTTAACAAATCCAGTATCTTCAATAATCATTGTTGTTATAAGAAGTATTCAAGCTACAATTACATACACCTACATCTAATTGTTAAAGAACATACTGTTTCTGTGGATGGCGAATTTATGCCTCCCGAAACGATGATTGTTCAACATTCTTTTAACACCTTCAAAGGTGGCCATTAAGATGTAACTATATTTATATATGATATATAATATGTTTATGTTTTCCTTAAGCTTCCGTAATATTCATTTATTCCATACCTTTATGGTTTCTATTATGGGTAAACACGATATCTTCATTTTAGGAAGTGCAGACTACAACCCCCTCAATGTGATTTGATTCGTTAATGCCATATGTGGGACATATAAAGGATTGAATTAATGGTATTAAATATTTTATAATACTGGAATTATAATATTCCTTTATATATTTATTATTTCATTCAATTGAATAAAAAAAATAAATGAAAGTAGCGTTCATGCGTACATACGACTTACCGTCTCCATGAACTGTACATTTCATTTCTTATCTCCTAATGTTATGTACTATTATAAGTACATATATATAATGGATATATATGTAATATATTACATCTAAATGATGGGTATCATTCTGGAATTATAAAATATATATCTCTCATTTTGTTTTAATTCCATTAAAATGGAAAAAAAATGAAAGTAGCGTTCATGCGTACGTACGACCTACCGTCTCCGTGAACGGTGCTTTTAATTTTTTATCTCCAAATTCTATGTAATAGTATAAAACGAATATATAATGGATATATATGATATTTAAAACATAAATACTATTCTGGAGATGATGTACCTATAACTACATGGAAAATTCTTTTCTAACAAGCTCAATTTTTACTCATGTTCTGAACATCGACAAAAACGTCTGATGCAAACTCTCTTTGTTAACCAATTTTTCTAGCATTAGAATATGTGATATGAACTGAATAATAATATTTAAATGAGGTCCTTAAGAAATTATAAATTGACCAAATTTTATTATTCAGGAGATTAAAGAACGATCGAGTCATGTCGGACATGAGGTAAGGGATCCTACTCCTCTCTTTCTTTTTAAGTACACTCTTTTATGTCATTACTTTTAAAGCTCATCTTTCTTATTATTGGGATTTTCCTTTAAATTACTCTTACTGTAATTTTTATGTTCATGGGATGAGAGACCATATTCTCTCTCATCAATCCATTTTTGATGTTTTGAGTGGCGCCGTTAGGCTACCGAATTTTCGTAAGAGATCCAACCTCTCAATTTCTTTTTATGTACTCTCATTTATGTCATTTCTTTTAAGCCCATCTTTCTTATGTTTGGGGATGTTCATTTATATTCCACATACTTTAATTTTTATGTTCATATTATGGGAGACCCTATTTGATCTCATAAATCCATTTTTGGATGTTTTAAGTGGCGCCGTTAGGCTGGCGAGTTTTCGTAAGGGATTTTTCATCTCACATTTATTCCCGGGACATTTATGCTACGTTTGCCACTATTTCCTATGAGTGGTGTATGTACTGCCCATTATTATACACTTTGTGTAGTATAATTTCATTTACAGGTATTTACATCTTCATTGTATGACCCTTCTTCCATGGGGTGTACTTTTCGAATGTTACCCAACTCGGTAAGGGGACCTTTCACCCTCCTTTTTTTAAAAGACTTCTTTTGTTATGTCTTTTAACTCACATAATATTATGTTGGGACATATTCTTCAAAATCCTTATTTATGTAAATTTTATCTCTAAGTGATGAGATCCCATTTATCTCTCTCATCAACTCTTTTTGTAAAATTTTATGTGATGTCGTTAGGCTATCGAATTTTACCAAGGGAACTTCTTTACCCAATTTCGATTTCTTTGGGTTCAACATGTAGTTATTGAATATGTCATCCTTTGAATATGTGTGAACGACCTTTGATTGTTTTACACATAATATCCACTTATATTGGGTGTATTTATATTTGTCACACATAATTATGAGATTGATTTATCCTTAATTTAAGGACACCTACTTTATAATGGATTTCATCTCATTTTACATTTCATTTGAGACTTCATTGTTTTTATGCACCAATTCAATCATATATGGTGTGTATATTGTCCTTTGACATATTATATCATGAATTCCTTTATTCTCGTGATATTATAAAGTTCGGATTAAATGTTATTCCGCAATTTTTTGTATTCAAGAGTCTCTCATTTTGTTAAAAACTCTTTAACAAAAATATCATTTAAAATGTTTTAAAGATTTATTATTCTAAATCTTTATCTTTAATGTCCATGTTTTCAAAATGGTTTTCAGTATTTATTTATATGGACATTAATGTTTTAAAATTATAATTCCATTAAAATCTTCAAAGTGGTATGGGACACATTTATTCAAAAATCTCTTTTAAATTGTTTTTGAAAATGGATTGATTAATTCAATATCTGGGAATTACTTATTGTGATTGTAAATGAAATTTTGTAATTGAAATGTTCATATTTTAAATATTTTATTTGTAATTATGGTACTTGGACATTTTACGGGTGGTTACGTGATAAACCATATGACGAGTGGTGCCGTGAATACCACAACGGGTGGTTACGTTATAACCTCAAATGCATTGGGTATGGAAGTCGGCCATGTGGCTATTCCTTTAAGTATGTGTGGAAGTCGGCCATATGGCTATTCCATTAAGTATGTGTGGAATTCAGCCGTATGGTTATTCCACTTAAGTATGTTTATGTCCCAAGTTACATTTATATGTTATGTGATCTTTATATGGGTTTTATGGGAATCTTTTTGTTACATAAGGGTAAGTAATGAACTTTTATTCAGTGAAGAGTTTTTACTACTTCGAAATGGTGAAAAGTATTACTTTGATAATGTATACATGGTTTACTTGTTGTTTTAAAAAACTAACAGTTTTCATTCTTTGTGTATCCCTTACTGAGCTTTTTTATGCTCATCCCAGGTTTTTGAATTGTTTTTCACAGGACTTAACGTGGAATAGGTTCAAGAATGGGATCAAGGGAAAGTCATGCTACCTAAAACATGGAACTAGACATGTTTCTTTTTAAGAGTTTTTATTTTATAGAAACTTAGTAGAAGTTTCTACTTTGTAATCTTTTGAGATGTAATAGTTATGTCATAATTCTCTAAAACTCTAAACTTGAAAAGATCCTCAATGTGAATTATTCATTTAATTGAATATTAAGTAAGGTTTTAGGGTGGGGTATTATAGAGAATGTAACACCCAAAGATTTCATAGTACATTATTTTTTCAAAGTAATTCAAAACATCCACTACACACAACAATGAGTTCAAGCACACAAAGACTTACCAAACTAGCCGTTCAAAAGAGGTTATGAATATTATTAACTAAAATTTCTATTTTATTTAATTATTATAATTTATGAATCCATATTTTGAATTTCCTAGACTTAATATAAGAACAAATACAATTTTTCAGATAAAATATTTTTTTTAAAAAAAATAAAATTTTACAGTATTTTAATAGAAAACCATTTTGAAATCCAATATTTGAAACTTTTATATATTAAATTTGGAAAAATAAACTTCTTCATTAGAATTGGTACATTAAAATTTAGTTTTGATAAATTTTTGGTTTCTTTTGAATAACTTTCATATTTGGGTGAATAGTGAAAATTACTAAATTTTATCTGAAAAAGACTTTTTTGATCAAAATAATTTATATTACTAAATTATAAATTTTAGTGGTTTTAATATGTCATTAGATTATATTTTTTATTTAATTTAATTTAATTCATTTTATGTAATTTCACATTTTAACTATACATAAACAAGGGTCAATCTTTTGATAGTTATTATTTCTTAAAAACATGCTTTTTGATTTGATAGCAGGAATTAATTTTAAATTAATTTCTAACACTTAAATGTTTTGAATTTTGAAAAATTAATTCCATATTTGGGATTCGGAGGTCCAAATTGTGTAAATAGGTAACTTTTATTTTTATACATTATGAATAATTACTTCAGTAAATATTTTATTTACCATGGTTAAAGGGTAAATCTGGTAAATATGGGTAAAGAAATAATATTGAAATAATATTAAATTAACTTAAAACATGTCCTAACCCTGTTGGATGATACATGTCCGAACATTGGCATCCATGGATCGATTTTGGGACCACATGGAGCCACTTGAGAGTGATAATGACACTTTATATTAATTAATTTAAAGTAAATGAAAAAATGACATAAACATATATCTTCTAGTAAAACAATTTTTACAAGGTGTTATATAAGATATCATTTCGACTATAAATATTCATTAGAAATATAATCATATTTACTATATTATGGAATTTTTTTACATTTTTTAGACATTGAATAATGAAATTTATTTATGACACAATGATGATAGAGTGTTTTCCTATTTAATGAACGATTCAAATAAATGGTATTATAAATTTTAAAATAAATATAATTTTAATATTTTAATGCCATCCACATATTCTATAGATTACTATGGCATGTTAGGATTTATTAAATAAATTTATTTTGGATTAAAAAATCTGTTATGACTTTAACAAAAATCAATTATTAAATAGTGTCAAAATTGACCAAAAAGAGTTTAAAAAAAACATATTATATTATTAATTGATATAATATTCCTAAAAATCTAAGGTTCTGCCAAAGGAATTGTATGATAATAGGTATGTTATTAATTAAACAATTGGGGTTAGTTTGGTAGTTTATAGTAGGTTTATTAACCAAATAATATAAAAAAACAAAGACACATGGTAAATGTCAAACTAATTTACTAAGAGTTAAATCTAAACGATAAGGTTAATATAGTTACCCAAACCCAAATAAAACCTATTGTATGAGTTTATTTATACCAATAACTACCTCATACTATGAATAAATCAGTTTGGAGCCATTACAAACAGAATATGAATTTATTATTAAATAAAATTTTTTGTTTTCCCTATGGTTCACCACACCCCTCTTATTAAAGGGAATTCCAAATTATATCAAATTCATACCTCAAAGCCTTTTGGTTCTGCCATACCCTTCCCAAATACCCTATAAAATTTCCTACCTTATTCTTAGAGTCCTAATGATATTCAGAAATCAAACCTATGGATCCCTTTTGATCAAATCAAAAGGAAGAACCTGAAGAAGAGGTAAATATCTCACAACCACTTTCAAGTTCCTTTGTTCTTACACATCCATTTTCTTTATTGTTTCCATTATAAAATAATAACTCTTGTATATTCTATATACTTTAATTTTATTATAAATATGGTACAACCAAATTCATTATTTTATACATCCTTTGAATGACATGTCACCATATGTGTGTAAGTACGGCTTACCGTCTCCACGTCGTGGTGTAATTGTTATTCAATACATTACTATTTGGATGGGTATAATAATAATATGTAATTTATGTAAATAATAAATATAACATGATAATGATTCAGTATATATTATATACAATCAAATAATATATTATTTTAAAATAAAAAGAATGATATTGTCGCTCGTGCGTACGTACGGATTACCATCTTCATGAACGTGATGAGATTCATTCCCCATCGTATCCATTCAACATTAATTTTTATTTGATGATTAAAAATAATTTTTAAATACTTGATATCATTCGATATATGAATAATATACATACCATCGATAAAAAATATGACTCACATTACAAGTAATATAAAGTAAAATGAATCTG
The DNA here is from genome assembly GCA_963277665.1 of Viscum album. Classification (NCBI taxonomy): domain Eukaryota; kingdom Viridiplantae; phylum Streptophyta; class Magnoliopsida; order Santalales; family Viscaceae; genus Viscum; species Viscum album. Next base: position 72,962,383 of record OY728126.1, on the reverse strand, counting down.
TTAACACCTGAAACGATGATAATACTATGATACTTTTAACAAATAAATGTTAAAAGATCATATATGATAACATATTAATGTATATGATTCTTTTATAATTTAATAAAAATTATTTCACCATTATATAGGAGGTTAACCTACCCTCAACCTAGGAAAGTACAATGTAAGGGTTAATTTTAGAATCTCTTTCTTATCCGAGGTTGTTTTTACGTAAGTATCTACTGAGACCTCTTTATCATCCGCATCCATGTACATCAAAATATATTTCAAAACATTCATACTATTTTATATAATATGTGTTAAATTAATTTATACCCATGATTGACTTTTTATAAGATGTTTATAAAGGAATCTTTCCGTCGTTTTCCAAATAGGGTCCTTTATAACCTTTTCGAAAAAATTATGGTAAGAATGCCTATTTTTTAACATATACGGCAGGGGTGGCGATTTTCTGCCTTTATAACATCGTCGAATAATCCCTTACAAGATTATAATAATATTTTAAAAATAAATTTTTTCTTTATTATTATGTCACTCTTAAATGATTTCAAAATAGAATGAGATATTTCTCTAAAAAATATTTTTATTTCATCAATGTCAACATACATTGATGGATTTTAAGTATATTTGAAATTGATTTTTTATGATAAAAAACTTCTATATTTTATTGAAGGTTTTGTGATATTTTTGACTGTGGATGTGCTATTTTTATAACATTCATGGTTTATAGTTAAAGTATTAACATTTTATATGCTAGTTCTAATACGAATGTTTATGTTATGTTTCAACCTTTTCATATGTGGAATGTATTGGACTTTGAATGTGATGGGTGGAGCCCGCTATATCTCCTTGATTCATCATTAGGTCTCATGAGACAACTAGATGTGGAATTAAACAAGGCATTTACCAATTTTATATATGGTTTTGGACGAAGCCTTAATCATTTTTAGACATCTTGGTCAAGGCCTTGATGAAATGTTTCATAATGTCCAACATTATACATTCCCTCATTATGAAAATAATATTGATGGTTCATGTGGTAATTGATCTAGTAGAATTACCATGATTATGTTTTACTATTTAATTATTTACTCATCTCATATTCCTTCCATAAAAGTATTCATGTTTATTTTTGGTAAAGGCATGTTGTTTCAATTATTCACCATGTTTAATATTTATGTTATCTTCCGCTATATTACTTACCCTTAATGAGCATTTGAGCTCAACCTTTTCTTATGTTTCATTTTCCTAGGATATGAAGAAGTTATTTATGAGTGACTTGCAAGCATAATCTAGGAGGCTTGGATGTTTCTAATGGAATATATTCGTGTTGTATTTATTTTCATGTTTTAAAGTTGACCTTGTGTATGTAATCAATTTTCCAAGATAGCTAAATGGATTGTCCCTTCAAGACATGATTCCTTGTAATCATACCAATGTATTTAACTAATGCACCGACTCTGGTTAACTGCGGTCAGGGCGTTACAAGGATCATAGGAGAGGGTGTTGGATAGGTGGGCCCAAAGGAACAATCTATTTACCTTTGAAGCTCTGAGATGATTGGGATGAGCGGCTCGAGGATAGATCATTATAAGGTTGGGATGTTCAAAGACTAAGGAATTCAATGATGAATGTTCTTGTCGAAATATTGGTTTTAATCCCTTAATGATAGATATTCAAATATTTACCTATATGAGGTTTTTCATGGGTGATCAGAGGCTTCCAAAGATAAAATAATAGGAAATCATCCCATCCTCTATATGTCACACACATGGTTCATGGTTATTTTAAACTGCTCATGGAGAAGATACAAACCATGAAACATTTCATAGAGGCATTACACATGGTTGGTGTAGGGATTCTCAAACAGTGTGGTATTATTAAGAAACCATGCAATTTGGACACCTATTGGATAGAGTTTGGAATTTGGTTTGTTAATGGTTTTTAAAACCATACGACCAAACTGTGCGGCCTACTAAAAAGTAAAAATTTTCCCTTTTCAACCTTGGTATTTTAAATATCTTACCAAATTTGTTCCCCCAATTATCATCCATCATCCCTATTGATGAATCATATATCTTATATCTTCACAAGGGTCGATCGACTTAATTTCTAGACTATTTGGATTATCAGTGGGTGAAGATAGAAGCTATGAGTTATATTAATTCTTCTCTTACTTCACATATTTGGTTTAGGGCTTGTTGTTTCATTAATATTATAAATAATCCCTTAATCACAATTTTCTATGGATCATAGGTTGAGACTTAAAAAGGTTTCTGAAACCAAATATATGTCTATGGTTAAGGGTGTGTTCATTTTCAGATTCGAGGTAGGGGGTCTACAAGGTATATCCCATCATCTTGTTACCAATTTGATCATATTTTGTTGTTATAGTTATTCTCTCTAGATGTTAATTCGATGACTTTGGTAATATCTAGAGAAAATTTATGCTTGATGGTGATTTTAGACACCTCATGATCTATGGGGGATGAATTGAGATTGATTAGACTTTTTTAGGGCCACCCATGGGTGCACCAAAATTCATTAACATGGTAAATTTTAACGTTAATACCATAGTTCATTTGTGTTGAAATAGATCCCATGATAAATGTGTTTACATGATAGTTAGAATTATAGTTTGGCACTAATGATAGTTCTGTCTAGTTATTTGAGATGGCATTAAGTATTGTTTTGAAAAATGTGAAAAAGGGTTTAAATAAATTAATGGGAATGTGGAAAACAACTAATTTAATTGGAATGGGGATAATAATTGGATTAGGAAATATGTATTAAAAAATGTGTAAAATGGGTTAATGTTCTAGAATTGATGAATATGTTAAATGGGATAATTTCTGAGACTGGATGATTATGCTAAATGATTTAAGATATAAAGAGGGAAATCGATTAAATGGTATGTTCTTAGTAAATGGAAATTGAGATAATGGGTTAATCATTGAGGATTATTTATTGGATGAATGAAATTATAATTTTAAAATTTCTATGTATTGGTTGTGAATGTATTTTGATAAGGTATATGTTGTAAGTGGATAAATAATTGTGTTCATATGGATTTTTTGTTATGGGGTATTTTACATGATGATCTACACCCACAGTGTGTGTTACATTGTAGATATAAACTCCACCCAATAATGTATTGGTTAGGGATTGGGACTGAGGCTATATGCCCCTCATAGATTCATATGATGAGACTACTAGGACCCAGACTAATGGTATGTGTAATGTAATTTTATGAATTGTTTATCCATAGTGAGATAGGGAACATGACTTATCCCCTTTTTCAGGAATTTTTTTTGGACTAGGTTATTATATCAATGATATAAATACAAAACTCATGGAACATGTGATGGAAATAAACAATGTAAAGAATACAGTAGAGGTGATGAAAATGGAAATAATGATGTAAATTGTTAAAGTGAGTATTTTTAACTAATTTTACCAGATTTTTAATTTTATATCTTATTAATCATTTCATACATGAACACATATTAAATCGGGAGAATATATTTTAGACACTATTGGGTGTGGACTACTAAGTTTTTCTCACAATATCCTAAAGTTATTAATGGGTACCCAAGAAGATTTCATTGTCACAGGTCTGTATAAGCTAAATGGACCTATTCTGGGAGTGGAGTTGGGCTTGGGATGTTCATAGATGAGTATATTTACATAGAGTTTGGATTCATTTTGTTGGATTCAGATTTTTTCTTTATTTTTGGTTTTTCTCACTTTTATAACTATTATCATAACATGACATGTTAATTTTTCTATTGTGGATTGTAACATGTGGGGAAATTGTTAGTAATGAATGTTAATGGTTTATTGTTTAATGTTTCTTTTAATTCCCATATTATTCATATCTTTTATGTACAATTTGTTTATGTATCCATGTTTCTAAAGAAACTAAACCTTTACTGTTGTGGGGTAGATCATAATGATATATAATAAAAATTCATATAATAAGATTTAATATTTCTATTTTTAATAAATGGATAAGACCAATATACCCTTCTAATGAATTAATTAATGTGATAAATCTCAATAGATTTCATTTTTTATTAAATATAATACGAGAATAATTGTTATCAATATATTTATTAATGATTCGTATGTATATGTTTTGTGTGAACATGATCAAATATTTATTCACATATTATTTGGTGGGTTTGATAATGATTTTATGATGTCTTATTATTATGAATATTTCATGTTCAATTTATCTAACAAATTATTAACATATGTCTATTATGATGAACTAATTCCTCAGATATGATGATGAAGATTTCAGTCACCCAACCAATAATTTTTATTAATTCCAATTTCTCTTTACATTAATCCCTCACTTTACTAGGATTTATGCCACCCTTTATTTGATGTATTTCCTCATGTGAGAACATATTCTAAAAAACATGATTTTTTTGTTTGGAATATGTAGAAGGATTAAAAAAATTGTAATGTTTAATGTATGATTATGATGTAAGAACATAATTTTCCAAAACAATAGACCTTATGATTATGTATTATATTATTATTATGTTAATAATATTAAAAATTATGCAATTAAAATCGCAAAAAATAAGTGATTCTCTATATAGATGTTCTGATATATACACTATGGGAAGATAAATTTCTCCCTAATCATTCTATGGTAATATCTCACAACCAGATCCTTGGATGGAAGCCTGAGTACACAGTCAGTCAGCAGTTAAAGGCTCAAATAATAAAATAGGATATCAATTCCCTACTCTAGAATATTAGCTATTTTTTTTGGTTGAATCCTATATTAATTAATATTAATCCATAATAATTAATGTATATATATATAACGGACATAATAAGAATATAAGAAATCAACTTCTAGAAATTTTGTCATACATGTATGATCACATCTATACCCAATAAATGATTCTTTCTACTTATTAATTAATTAATAGGTTATCTAAGTCAATATGAATAGAAATGTTGATATCATAACTAAAACCGGGTTATGTGTTCCTGAATATAAACTCAATAAACGTAGATTCAATTACATTAAATTCCAACACTAATCCTCACATGATTCTTAAATCCAAACTCAACCCCTCAGAAAAACGTATTATGATGCTACTATGCTAAAACCTGACCAACAGAGACCCCACTAGTATGGTTTATAGGCAATTGTTTCTACCCTAATTTATCTTTTAATAGGCTAAAGGCTGGTAACTAGAAATGAGTAGGTGTATGACAGAATTTGGCAATCCTTATCCAATTAAACCTACACAAGTCACATGTATACAAAACATTTAAAATAATATATTAATTATAAATATAAAAATGGAATATATAAATAATGGAACATAGACTAATCAACCACATAATATAATAAAAATTAGTAATATAATTTATGGGGGGAAAATAAGGGAAAAAATCCAAATTTAGACAAAAAATACAGCCAGGAAAAAGGTAACCACTTTTCAATTCATGGATCCTGACAGTAACTCCTCTTGTTCTGGTCACCTTTGCATACAACTAATCTCCCACCACACTGAAACTATTTCCACCATTTTTACCAAGAAACTACACTCTAATTTATAAGAAAAGATACTTATACAAAAGTTCCCATGTACATTGGGGTATACACATTCCTTGTATGGTGCCAAAAAAACCACACAATAAACTTTCACTCAAATAAAGACCATATTAGAAATTATTACTGATGTATAATTATTAGAAATAGATATTAAGATGTAAGAGAGCCTCACCCTTCACATCCTAGCTACAAAATAATGACATACTATGAAAAAACCATGAATTACCTACCTAGAACTACCAAACCCACATCTCCTCTCATAGACTATTGATGGGGACCAATGTATGGACATGGAATATACTGTTTGACAAGGTAATACAAGAATTATTTTATTACCACCAATACATTATTATATGAACATAAAAGGAGGTATTACAAAACTCTATATATATTTTACTCATGACCCTTCAGTGGTGGAGTTCCAAACTCTCTCATCCATGTGAAGAGGCCAATACTTATTTAGGCTAAGGGAGTACTAACCCCATGATCTAACCTTGAGGATTCATGCAAGAATTTATGTGGGGGAATATAGAACTCTAAAAATAAGTATAGGGACAAATCCATGTCATTAACACACATCCATAGGTGTTACAAACCCTCTTTTTACTCTAATCATCTCTCTTTAACACTTTTACCAAATTTAAGTATCCATGGAACCCAAATCATGTTCAATAACTATATATATCAAATATGATGTCAATTAGGTAAATTCCATACCAATAAAAGTATAAAATTTCTCAATCCACTGACCAAAATCTGTCACACAGACAATAAACATGAACAATTTCATAAAGGGGTCGAATTAGAAAACATCCATATTAGGATTCGGCTTAGTTGCATTAAAATGTGTTCTTTCATTCCACAACACTAGAACATTATATATCATACCATAAAAAGAAAAACAAAACTAGACTCATTTCCTCCATGCCATATCCTTCCACAATGTAAAAATATTCACTATGCCACAATCATCACCTTGACGCCAGAACCCAATCTTATGTCAAAGTCCCCGAGCCTTAAATTTATGGCGAATCCCATCCTTGACATCATGATTCTATTAGACAATCATAATTATCCTAGTTATGGGTTAATAATGATACAAAATAATTTATTTTAGTGAGTGTTACCTTAATAAATGGAAGAAAATTTGTGAGGATTTGTCTACAATTTGACATGCCTTGTCATGCTACAATGTGACTCTATACAACACAATCTCCTTACATTATTCATCAAAAATGAGCACCAATGACACCATAACATTATATTTATATCTTGTACTATCCCATCCATCATTTATCATTATGAACGGTTACTCCCATTCTATGAAACCGTGCAAATAAAATTGTAACAATTTAATGTATGAATCTCTAATAGTGATGATTAAACAATAAAAAACATGTTATAATAAATTTATTTAAAATTGTAGTTTCATAGAAATAATTATGAATTCACATTGATTAAATCATAATGTAAAAATTGTTGTTACCATAATGAATATTCTAGAAAAAGATAAAAATAATATCATTAAATAACAGATCATAAGATAAATAATAACATATTCCTTAGAATATTCTCATTGGTGTAACACAAATCCACAATCAAAATGCATTGAGATTTATATACGAAGTCACTATTGATATAAGTGATTTTTTAATGTCCTAATGTTTAAAAAATAAAAATTACCATATTATAATTATATAATATAGTATAATCACATGAAATCCCTACATAATGAACTACAAAGTACTATGTGTCCATCAAACATAATATTTTCAGTTTTGTTATTTGAATTTTGAAAATCTGACACACACAATTGTGATCAGTAAGATGTTTGGAGTCTAATTAGAAAAAATTAATTTTTCAAGTGAATTGTAATGACACTTATGAATAGTAATGTTACAATCATGAATAGTAATATTAACCTTTTTAATAGTTAACATTTAATGAGAAGAAGTAAAATTTCCAATGAAAGTGTAAATTAAATTCATCCATATTTTAACTGATAATATGAAATAATTATAACATAGTGTTGGTAGTTTTATGTTTCATGTTTATTTAATTACAATTTTCTGATTAATTTAATAAAATTAAAGAGAATTTGTTTTCATAAAATGTATTCATAAATAATAATTTTGATAACCCATGATTATATAAAAATTTTATGAAACCTTAATTAATTTTTTAATGTGTTAGAAAAGTAGTTTAAATTTTAAAATATGATTTTTTCAAGTAAATTATGATTTTTATTAAAAATTAAATGTCACATATTAAGGAAAATATTTTCATAAAATGAAATTCAGTTTTTTAATTCTGTATTTCAAAAAATGGTTAGGTAAATTTTTGGGATTTTTCTGAAGTGCTTTATTTTTTGGTGAATAGTAAAATACGATAATTTGTTGTATATATACATTGTATATTAAATAAACTATTTATTGTGTCATGGTTGATTTAATCATATTTTTTTCGAACTCACATGAACATATATGTTTTTTTCACAATAATCAATTCTCTTTATTTTCATGAACAAAATAATAAAATAATGAACAAAATATTGAGAAATCCCTCCTCTCCTCCACTATAAAACCACCCTCACCCATGTTCTATTAGCTCCCCTCAAGACTTTTTACTATTAAAAATTATTCTAAAATTACTCCCCAATACCCACTCCCATTAATAGGATCACTTTTTCTCATAAAAAGATCAAATCATCTCCCTTAAATAGGTTCTTAAATAAGATATATTCAAGAAGAACATTGTTCTTTCTATTTCTTTTATTTTCTTTCATGTTCCATTATATTATTTTTATTTATTCACATACATTCATCAAAATGTTATGATAACTACTGTAACTAAAATGTAATATAATGTTGTTTTGATAATGGAATAATTCATTATCATCTCTCAGTTCCCCTCATTTTAAACTATAAATGAAAACACCATCCGAGATGTGTTAATTTATCACATTCAGGGATGACTGGTTTTCAATTTCATTTACCAACATCAATTTTGGTCATGAAACATTTTTTATAGTTTAAATAGACTATAATATAGCTATTTTTCCAACATTAAGGTTCTATAATTATTTTACACGTAATATTATTTTATAAATAAAAAATTGTTTGTTGTGATAAAAAATATCCATTTATCCAAAACAGTTATCAATAAAGTTTAATATAGTGATTCTTCTTCACTCTAAATAAAAAAATGAAATTAGTAACCATGTAATCCAATGTATGATCAATAATAATATATAAATACAATTTTTTAAACCATTCCCATCTAAAACATTTATCCTTAGATGAATATTAGTAAACAAATCCAGAATACCAATGAATTAAACAATGGAATTATACCACATAACCCATGAAAAAGTCCATGAATTGAATTAAAAAAAGTTTTAAATAAAAAATTAAATAATATATAGGTTCTATAAATATTAGTTGATAAATTTAATTTTTATATCCATGACATTAATATCAAGCTAATGACACCATCGAACATTAGGTAAGGGATTCTACCTGAACCTCATTTATTCATTCAGGTTTCTCTATCAGTAATTTTATCCAAATGAAGTTATATTTTATATTAACCTATTCTAAATTCTATTTAAAGTCTATAAAAATATTTATAAAAGATGATTTATTATTCTATTTGGGGATCTACATGTGTTTAAGTGGTTCCATACTCAATACATCCCTGAAAGAAAACCTGTGTTAAGGGAACATCCCTGATTGTTACCCAATTTCTTGTACACTAGATAATATATTTTAAGAGACTATTGTTTATATAAAAGATAGAATTTTATTATTAAAAGCATATTGGTTCACTTCTAGTTTTATATAAAATATTATTATCTTTTCAATTTTAATACCTCGTTTCTATTTTTCTAAAAATCGTATTGATGTTTTTAGTGATAAAATTACTTAAATAATTATATTCCATGTTTTGAATTTTTTTGACATCACATACCATGATCTATTCATATTTCCATTATAAATTCCCATGTATTTTTTAATTAATTTCTTTCATGGACACTTGAATGATGCACCCATCTATTGTTCTTTATGAAATGATTATGATACTCATTTCAATCCATGGGAACCCTTATGTTTATTTATGATTGATTATAAGTGATTAAATATGTGGAAATAATATTCATTAAAATATTATAATGAGTGTGATTAGATAGTGCTCCACTTTATTGGGTAAAGTTTAGTCCCATTAGATGTTATGTGAGACGATATTTGAGGTTATCTATGTCTCAAGAAACCATGTGTAACAGTATTGGTGGTTAACCATGAATTATGCACTTCGGTGTGAAGCGTGACTTGAATTGTGCTAATTTCATTTTTTATTTTTATTCCTCATTACTTTGACTCCAGGTTTATATTATCCCATTTTTATATTTTATGATTACATAGGTTCCATACCATTTTATATAATTATGTCATACCTTTAAACCCATGTGTGGAAGCTTTATTATTTAGTTAATTCCATGACTGGGCTATTATATCATCCATTTATTCATGTTATCCCTGTCGTATCTTATAACGATGTATGAGTAAAATGGGAGTTAAGATCACTTTATGAAGAATAAATAATGTATATTTTTATTTACTCTCATTTTTAAATTTTATGTACCTTGTCATCCAAGACACTAAAAATTATGATTTTTATACTATAATATAATGATTAATTGGGGTTCAAATCATGTAATTTTATTTATCAAAGGCTATAGTCTCTATATTTTGTATCAGAGGATGGTCTAGTTATGTTTTGAGAATATGAATATCGATCTTTATTATGAACCTTGGGTATGATACTATGTGTATTAAAACATCCCTAAATTTTAGTAAGTATAGACTAAGTGGTATATCAATAAAATACATATCTATCTAGATACGAACAAGTTGACATGGCCATATCACATATTTATAAAGGGTTAAAACCCAAAAACAATGCTTTGAGATAGAATCAAATGGGAATTGGTGCATGACAACTGTCTTTTCTGCACTTTGATTTGACACTCCAAGGGGAAATGATTTGGTAACCTACAAATCATAGAATGGACCATTATTAAAGGGATAAACCTATAAGAATATATGTTATATAATAGATCAAGGATAACCTACATTGAAACCTAGTCAATCACAAGTTTGGATATACTTTTCGTTTAAGATTTTATCCTTTTATATTTAATGTTTCCTTTTTATGTTTAATATCTATGTATTGATGCACTATAATTTTTAATTATTTTTCATAGTTAATAGAGGGAAATAAAAGAACACATGATAATGATAAATGTAATAGTAAATGTGATGATTTTACAAATGATCTACCAAAAATGATTAGAAAGGGTGCTCAATCTTTTATGATAGTACTTTCCCAATTCAATCAAGTCATGAATAAAAAATTGACTATTGTGGAATTATCTCCTCCACCAATGAAAGAGAAATTTGATTTCGAATCTTTCATGCAGAAAAGGACTCCCATGTTCATCGGATCTTCCGATAAACTCCTCATGGAATAGTCTAGTAACTCCATTGATAAGATATTCTTTGTCCTCTAGTGGTCAAATGAAAGGAAATTCATGCATGTGGTCTAACGTTTTGATGTAAAATATAATAGGTGGTTGACATAGATCAAGAATACAATGTCCTATAGGGAAATTGATTCCATGGATTTAGAGGAATTCATGAAAATGTCTTTCAATAAAAATTTTCGCTAAAACGACCATCTCAAGATGGAAAGAGAGTTCCTCTGACATAAGAAGGAAGATGAGTACATCATTGTGTTTGAAGAATACCTCACATGGACTGTAAGGTAAGCCTCATTATTTTCCATGAACACTGAATGCTGGGTGGATCACTTCATTAATATATTACATTTCGGTCTAAAAAAAGTGTTGTAAATTCATTAGTTTTATAGTTTTTAGGAGAGTTTCTATTATGACCTCAAATATTATATGGAGATCAAATACTCTCAATGGTCTTGTGGGACCCATGAAAAAAGGCATTAGAGTCTATCATGGGTGGTTTAAAAATAAATCTGAGGATGGGCAGAACATCGAACATCCAACGAGTGAAAATTATGTGAAGAAGCATCTTGGGAACAATCTAAAGGGAACCGATAATGGATTCAGATGTTGAAGAATGAGACATCTTGCAAGGAATTCTAAGATGGATATAAGGAATCCCACTAATGTGGAATAATAATGGAAGGTTCAGATCAATTATCGGCCTATATAACAATGCTAAAACTTTAATGAGCATGGGAATTGAGCAAACAATATCCCTAAGACAAGGGTTGTTAGTGGAAATCAACATCAATCTTAAACAAAAAAAGGAAGGGATTATGCTATAATTACTATTGAGGTGGAGCCAAAAAATGATGTGGTGATAGGCATGTTAGTTATTCTTGAATGAATAAAGAATGTACTATTTTATTCTATTTCTACACATTCTTTCATATCATGCATGTTTAGTAGAAATATTAAAACAACACCTCCAAACATAGAGGTTGAGTTATCTATGAGAACAAAAAATTGGGAAATTACTTCATCTAATGTATATAAATCATCCTTGTTAATGTTTTTGGACTGAATCTTTCATAAAATATCATCATACATCTTTTATTAGAGTTCTATGTTATCATTTTCAAGGATGAGCGATCATTAGACAAATCGAGAATCACATTTCTAGAATGGGATATCACTCTACAAATCCTAAAGAATCCTCCAATTATTTAAATGTTTAAGGGGGAAGATGAATTTATTTTAGATTCATTGTCTTGTGTGTGGATATTACCGCCTTATGATCAATCAAGTATATATCAAATGATTTAGATAAAGGAGATGAAACATATCAAAGATATTCCCATAGTGAGGGATTACAGTGATGTATTCCCTAAATAATTTCATGTTCCTCTTCCTAATTAATAGGTTGAGTTATGAATTGAACATATTCCTGGATACCTACCAATATTAAACACACCTTTTATAATGGCCACTTTAGATCTCATGTAGTAGTTATATTCGAACTATGGGAAGGGTTTTTTACTAATGAGTTCTTTATAATGGGGTTCTCTATTCCTCTTCATCATGAATAAGGATAGACTAGTGAAACTCTGCATTGATTATAACAAGATCAATAAAACTAGGATATTGAACATGTATCCCCTACCATAGATAGATGACTTTTTGATCATCTTCATGGGTCTAGATACTTCACTATGGTAGACGTTTTGTTTGGATAACACCAATTAAAGGCGAGGAGGGACGATATAAGTATTACAACTTATCAAAAAAGGTATAGAAACCATGAGTTCATAGTGATTCCCTTAAGACTCACTAATCCTTAAACAAAATAAATGGATTTAATTAATAGAGTCTTCAGATATTAAATCAACAAATTTATGGAATTAATTATTGATGATATTTATATATACTACATGTGTAAGGAAGAACATGATGAGTATTTCAATATAGTACTGATGACTTTAAGAAGGGAGAAACATTATGAAATATACACTAAATGTGAGTTCGGGATAAAGGAATTGTCATTATTTTTCCATGTTATAAAAAAAGGGATTTCTATGCACCCTTACAAGAAAATTGGAATGGATGAGTGGCCCATGAAAACATCTATAATGCAGATCTATAGCTTTTCAGGTCAATCTAGATATTAACGATGAATTTTGAATAACTTATCATGATTGTTAAACTCAATGACCATGCTAACCCATAAGTGTAGAAATCTATGTGGTGTACAGTTTCAAATAAGGGAATAGAATTTTTATTGATGAAAAATTATGAAGAGATAGAATATGCATTAGGTAAACTAAAAATACATGAACAAAACAATCCCAAACATGATATAGAGTTGGCGGATTTGTACTTTGCAATGAAAATCTTGTGGAATTATGTATAAGGGGAGAAGTGTAAGATATAAACTTATCAAAAGTGTCTCAAATATATATTCACATAGAAGGAGAATAATATAGTCTAGAGAATATTGTTATAGATCATCAGTTATTATGATATCACAATCCACTAACATCCAGGTAAGGGAAATAAGGTGTCAGAATCTCTAGGTAGAAAGGTTCGAGAATCATTGTCAATGATTAGAGTTGAGAAGTATTAAATCTTCTTATATTTTTTTAGGATATATATGGGAATCATTAAGGGAGGAAAATCATTAACCATTTCTCAAATTTTTTCTCAAAAATACCCCTTATATAAAATAGCGAATGATCAAAGAAATGATGTGAAAATTCTAAAAATGGTGGAATCTATTAGAAATGGGAAATCCTCTAATTTCAAGATTGATGAAGGAGTCTTATGATTTGGGTCATGAATATGTGTAAAATCCGATCTAGATATAAAAATTGTTTTTTTAATGATGAACATAGCTTAACCTTATCTATTGACCCAGGGGGCACAAAGATGTATTATGATCTCTGAGAAAACTTTTTTTGGGAAAATAAGAAGATGGGTATTTCTGAATATACATTAATGTGCTTGGAATGACAACATGTGGAGGCTGAAAGATAGAAGTCTAATCGGTTGATTCAACCACGACCCATACCAACATTGAAATGGGAGAACACCACAATGGAGTATTTGACTGGACATTTAAAGACTTATAGAGAAAACAATGATATATAAGTCTTTATGGATATCCTAAAAATGATAGCTCACATTATCATAATTTGAGAGGATGTCCCACTAGATCCACTTGAACAAATATATATAAAAGTAGTGGTAAATATTCATGGAGTGCCACTATCTGTTGTATCATATAGAGATCTGAGATTTACATCAATGTTCTAGAAAAGTATCTAACACGTTCTATGCATAGAACTGAACTTTAGTACGGCCTGTCATCTTCTAACTGATGGACAATCAGACTGATGTATTCCTACACTGGAATACATGTTGAGAGCGTGTTCTATAGACATCAAAGGATAGTGGGACCACCAACATGAATTGGTCAAATTCTCGTAGAAAAAATATTTTCCAATCATGCATCTGAATGACACCATATGAAGTCCTTTATGGGAAAAGCTTTCGAAAAATTGCATTTTTGGATGAAGTCGGTGAGCATAAGCTGCTAGGATTAGAAATGGTCAGTGAAAATGGTGAAGAAGGTGAAAACCATCCATCAGCACATAAAGGTGTCCCAAATTAGACAAAAGGGACACGAAGACAATATTCAATGAGACCATGAGTTTAATGTTGTAGAAAAGATATTCCTCCTCATATCTCCATGGATGATGGTCAAGTAATTTGAAAATAAAGGAAATCTATGTCCCCAGTATATTGTCCCCTTCAAGATCCTTGATCATGTCAGTGATTTGGCCTATTGAGTAGCTCATCCACATACCATGTCTAATGAATATATAGTACCCCAAATATCTATTGTAAGGAAGAACAAACCACAATCATTCAAATATGCTATCTTCATAGATGTTATAGTTTGAGAATGAATTTCATATGAGGATCAGTTTGTGATGATGTTGGATCGTAGAGATAAATTTGTACAGAACAAGACTACTCACCTTGTTAATGTACTATAGAAGAACCATATGTATGAATAGAAATATTTGGAACTAGATGAGGAAATGAAGGAAAATTATCCACACATATTTATGGCTTAGAACGTAAAATGAAATATATATGGTTGAAATTTATCAGGGGATAAGAATGTAATTACCCAAAGATTAATCAAAAGAAATTAAATTCTTATAATTCTGTTATATAGTAGAATAACATTAATTCAAAATAAAATGAACTACTAAGTACTATGTGACCTTTAAACACAATATTGTCTATTTTGGTATTTGAATTTTGACAATATTACGTACACAATTTCGATTAGTATGATTTTTGGAGTTTGATAAGGTAAACATAATTTCGGTGAATATTAAATGACCCTTATGAATAGTACTGTTACCCTCAAGAATAGTAATATGAACCTTATTAATATTAAATCATATATGTGAATAAGTAATCGTACCAATAAAATTATAAATAAAATATATCCATCTTATAATTGACAATATTATATAATTATATCACAGTCTTCATATTTTTGTGAGCCATGTATATTTACCTACATATATATTTTTAATTTAATAATATAAAAAAAATATTATTTTAGTAAAATCTATTCATCAATAATTATATACATTACCTCTTATTACATGATAAATTTAATAGACGTTAATTAATTTTTTAAAGGGATAGAAAATAAGTAATAGTTTTAAACATTGTATTTTTTACGAAAATATAAAATTTAATTTAAAATGCATTTATACATATATAAATAATTAGTTTCATAAAATAGAGTTTAATTTTTAATTATACTTTTTTAAAAATGGTTCGGGTGAATTTTTGGGATATTTCTGAATTACATGAATTTTTAGTGAACAGTAAAATACTATAATATGATGTACATATACATTATAAGGTAAATATACAATTTATTGAATAATGGATGATATAACCACCTTGGTATTGATATCACATATATATATACACACATTTTTTCACAATAATGAATATTATTGATTTTATTGAGCAATATAATAATATAATGAATAATATATTATGAAAACCCTCATCTTCTCCACTATAAAACCACCCTCAAACCCCCTCTTCTCATTACACCTCTCAATACTTGTAACATGTCAAATTTATGATCAAATACATTCTTAATACACTATACCACTTCGAAAAATCCTTGGTCTCTTAAAAATGACAAATATCATTCCTTAATGAGGTTCTTAAGGAAGATATATTAAAGAGGTAAATTCCACTTTTTCATTTATTTTTTTTCTTTCATGTCCCATTCTTTTATTTTTCATTACTCACCTCTATTTAACCAAATGTTAGGATAACTTCATTAAAAAAACATTTTATTTAATGTTGTTATGATAGAGGAATAATTCATCATCATCTCTCATTTCCTCTCCTGTTATACTAGAAATGAAAACCCCAACCAAGATGCTTTAATTGATCACATTTAAGGAATATTTGTATTCAATTTAATTTACCATATCCAATTCTGGTCATGAAACAAATTTTAGGGTTTAATTAGAAAATAAATAACTTATTTTTAATAATTTAAGGTTTTGGTATCTTTTAAACAACTGATATTAATTTAAAAAGAGAAATGTGTTCGATGTGATAAAAACTGCCAATTAACCTAAACAGTTATAATTAATTTTTTATATAATTACTCATCTTCACTCCATTATAACCCAAAAATATAATTTATGATCACTAATAAAATATAACTTCCATTAGGGACACCAATTATCATCATACATTTTTATCCTTACATGTTTATATGTATAACAATAAAGAAAACATATGAAACAAACAATGAAATTGACCTTCTTAACACTTCAAAAGATCAGGAATAAACATAATAAGGTTATGATAAATATATTACATAAAAAAAGATTATGTAAAAATTAATAAATGAATTTAAATTTTTTTATCCATGATATTAATAACATGTGATGGAAACCATCAGAATTAAGTAAATGGATTCTACTTGAACATCCTTTATTCCTTCAGGTTTCTTTGTCATTATTTGTACATAAATGAAGTTTTATTTCTATGTAACTCATTTAAATTTTGTTAATATTCTTCAAAATAATTTATCATGTTCTATTAATTATTATATTTATGGATATAGATGTATTTATGTTGTTCACTCTTTAATACGTCCCAAAATGAACACTCGTTCTAAATGAACATCCGGAATTCTTACCCAATTTCAAGAAAAATCTATCATTTATTTTAAGACACCATTTTTTGTAAAATAAATAATTTTATTTTGAAAAATTATTCATTATATTATAGTTTTATATAATGGATCACCCCCTTTATATACATTTAAAGGGTCTTTAATATTTTCATAAAAACTGCACTAAAATGTTTCGACGCTAAAATTTCATAAAAACTCTTCTTACATTATTCACATATATTTGACATCACATACCATGATATATGCTTCTTTTCTATTATCATTGTCCATTTATGATTAAATTAATTTCATTCATTGAAAATTTTATGATACACCCATCTATTATTCTTTATAAAATGATTATGATACCCATTTTATTCCATAGGTACCCTTATGATTATCTATGATTCATTTTATTTGATTCAATATCTAGAAAGAATATTCATGAACATATTATGATGTGTGAAAACTGATATAACACCAATGCATTGGGTAATTTCTAGTCTCATCATATGTTATGTGTAACAGTCAGGATGGTTAGGCTTGACTCGTGATACCACATGAAACGGTCTATGTGGTTAATCTTTATTTGTACTCCTAAATGTACAATGAGCCTTGAATCCTGAAAAATTCGTGTTTTATGTTGCTGACACATTACTATGAATCTATATTTATATGATACCATGTTTATATGTTATTATTCCATATATTCAATGCCCTTTTATATCATTATGTTATTCTTTATAACCCATGTGCGAAAGCATTATTATCAAGATTATTCCCTTACATGGGTTTTAGTTCATCCCATTGTTCTTGTTATCCTCAGGTTATCCTATTAAGATGTATGCGCACAATAGTATTTATGAACTCTTTGTGAAGAATAAATAATGAAATTATTTGTTTAGTCTCATGGTTTTATTTTTATGTACCTAGTCTTCCAATACACTATAATTAACGATCCTTGGATTGTAATATGATGTTTTATTATACCTAAAATATTGTAATGTTATGTCTAAATGGTAATGGAAACTATAGTTCGTTGGTTTATCCAGGGATCCAAATGAATACCATTGAGTTATTATCAGTTGATTGATTCAAGCATATGTTTTGGAATAAATGTTTTGACCAAAATTTATAATGAAAACTTGATACAACATGATAAAAATTCAACACACTTTGTTGAAAAATAATTATTTATAGATGGAAAAAAATTATTGTATATTAATAAATATAATCAAAACATCATTAAATTTGGATATAAAAACAAAAATGTTTTACAACCATTCATAATTAACCATTAAAAACATAAAATTCCAATTAATTTTACAAGGAAACAAAATTTTGTTTAATAAAACTTGGTGTCAGTGTAGTGTTCTTAATCCTCTAGTAATCAATATTCGACCGTCATACCTCCTCTATTATACCCTAAAAACAATGATGCACCTCCTGGAACTGTGGCATAGTGCCCAATATTTAACCCATAAGAACCACTAATATGAACATTGAAGCCTATAACACCATAGTAAAAAAAATATTATCCTGATAGAACTCTATATTTTAGGCCACAAAGAGATCCCTGAAGAAAAAAATTATAATATTCAAAGGAAAAAATCTAGGTAATAACATAGGTAATTCCATTATGTGATTGGGATTTGACATATATATATATATATATGGAAACATGATATGATAATATAAAATACATGAAAAAAGTGATTCTTGCAAACAAAATATAATAATATAATATATATACCAATCATTATGTTATGTTTAATTTTAGGGGATCAACTGACTTTGTACAATTTTATGGCCTTAGGCATTCTTAATATTCTGTCATGTACTACATAACATGGATATAAAGTGTTCGTTTGATTTATAATTGGTTTATAGTGTATTAGTGTGATTCCCAATATATTATTAGAAAAATATATTTTCATAATTTATTAATTATTTTCATGGATATTTGATATTACTTTTATATATTTTGTAAAATTTTCTCGAATGAATGGCTGATATGAATGTGCGATGAAACCTTCAAAGGTGGAAGATTTGGAATAATGAGTTCTATATTGCCTCGTTAATTCTTTGTAATACCATGTATCATAGAAATTAATTTTTATAAATAATTTAAAAATATCATTTAAAAAAAAAGTATAACCCCCTCATATGTATTCCAATGAGGATCGGGTTTTGCCTACATGGATTCTCGTCCCACGATTCCTCATTCCCAATTAATTAATTAATTTTTTTCCCTAGATTGTTAGTTATTTTTGAGGTTAATATCTACAAACCACTTTATTTATCTTTTACAAATCATATTCTTATATATTTATACCCAAATATTAACATAATATCCATTAGTTTCATTTTGGGTCTATAATTTGTTTTTTGTTTTCAAGATTGTTATCTTCTAATAAAGACAGGATCTACCACTTCTTGTACGATTCAGTTTAATTTTATTGTTTTTTGGAAGGAGATTATATTAGTTTCCCACATTTTTTTGGGACATTAATGTTTTGTTTCATTTGAAATATATTTTATAGTTTTTTTAATACTATTGATTCGATTATTTCCAAATTGAATTAATCAAACCAAGATAAATACATCTATATTTTACATAACATCCACAAGATAACAATTATTCCCCAAAAAATAGTATTACAATCCATGAAGGGATGTAATAGTGCCTTTGAAGATCAATAAAATATGTAAATTATATTTAAAATCATGTGAACATTAATACATTAGTTAACATACTAGACTCCCTTCAAGATTTTTCACGAGGAATACAAATCCTCCTAACCTAAGGAAGATAAAATTGAAAATGAAGTGAGATAAAACAATTGTTAATGGATATAATATATAAAATTAGTCAATTATTAGATCATATTCATATTAGAGAAGATGATCATGTGATAAATATATTATTAAAAAGAACATCATAAAAACAGAGTAATCCATATGCTATAAGGTAAGGGAATATAATCTCAAATGGAAAAAATTAACCATGTAAACGGAGTGTAAATAAATGATATAATACACATGTTTTATAGAGAAAAATATAATCATATAACATATAATTTTTTAAAATGTTACAAATAGGTATTCAAATGATTTTGAGCATAGCTAGCCACATCGAGTTCATTCCCATTCTTGTAAATGTGTTAAATCTTTATCATGTCAACATTTAATGTTGTGAATATAGTGCATCTAGATCATCTTAAATCATAATATTGTGAAAATATCCCTTAAAAAAATTGTTCATGATCAACTTCATTACTTCATGAGGTATAAACCTTATCCAATACATTATAGGAAGATATAAGAACCCGCCATTCAATAACCTTAAATATAAGTTACATAAGACTATAATCATTCAAAGAATCGTGAAAACCCATGGGAAATAAAACAAGGTTCATTCAACACATCATAAATAATCCATGGAAATGAAAAAGGGTCTTAATACACTTCCTGTTGGTATCAAAAACATTTACCTCAATCATTCAAATAGTTGATACCAAAATCCAATCACTAAAAAAGATATCTTTATAAGAATATTTAGAATGTGATTCATAAATTATAACCTATATATTAATAAACACTATAATGATTAAGAATTTTTTTTGACGAGTATTAAAATGGTTTTTTTATTAAATTATTAATATTTATTATAAAAATTACATTTTAACTTTGTGAAGTCTATTTAATGGAAAAGTATAAACATTTTAAAAATATTTACATTTTAAAAATGAAAATATATTATGAGATAACCTTATTAAAAACACAATTTACAAAATAAGTGCTCACATAAGAACATTAAGAAGTAGAGAAAAGAAATATTATGGTCACATGAGATAAAAGATAATTAGGTTTAAAATTATAAATGGTAACATTAGTGGGAAGAAACATTATGGACAAGGAGGGAAAACAGTCATTAATGTTGATACGAATTATTCTTAACAATGATATAATTATTAGGAAATAAATTCGTCAATTTAATGTTAAAACTAATAATTTAACATTCTCCATAGAGAGGCATTTTAATATCATCATATAATAGAATTAGAAGTCCATATTTTAAAACCAGAACAAAAAGGGATTATTTTGACCTAAAAAAGAATTTGAGTCATTAAAATCTCTTATTACTTTTAAAATT
This sequence comes from Viscum album, assembly GCA_963277665.1. Classification (NCBI taxonomy): domain Eukaryota; kingdom Viridiplantae; phylum Streptophyta; class Magnoliopsida; order Santalales; family Viscaceae; genus Viscum; species Viscum album. Next base: position 72,940,884 of record OY728126.1, on the reverse strand, counting down.
TAAGAGTCAAAACCCCATGAGGGAAGGAACATAGAATATTGAATTTAATGCAATAAAATATAAAAAAAATATTGATCTTAAATTATTATAATTATATAGATACACCATTACAAATAAAGCATACTCTATATATGAAATGTGTCTCAACATTTGAAAATTTGTCCAAGAAATCCTTATACTGAATTCCAACATATTTGAACACACTCTAAAATCATGTATAATAAAATAAAACTATATTGATTAGATATTTTATATCCTTATTAATATCCATAACATTTTATAAAATTCATTTCTAAGTATTCACTTGCTGTATATTAGTTAGTTATTATCTATTTTCAAAATCGAGTGTGATTACTCTTGATTCCCATGATCTACTTTCATAACAATGTTATTGTCAATCATTCTCATTCCAAATGTCATCATTATAATTTCATAAAATTATATTTAATTTTTGTTTTATATTTTTTTGTAATATTATCACTGTATGAGATTTATAGTTGTGGTTCTTGAAGATGAAATCAGGGATAAGCATGTATTATTTTTTTTAAATGATCATTATAATCATATATTATGTGTTAAATGTTTATATTAAAAAAAATAAAAAAATAACTATTAATGTCTAATATAATGTTTCTAATTCCATACATGAATAAAATTTATATTTTTTTTCATGTTAGTGATTAATCCAAACCAAGAATAGTATTATACAATCTATGTGTGGTTAATTTTATAAAATATATCCTTTTTATAATATAATTACCATAAAAGAATGATGATATATTATGGAGGTTATTATTGTTATGAATCCTAATTTTTAAGATTTTTAGGTAAAATGTAAATGAAAAGTATGTTTTCAATTATAATTTAAAAATTTATCTTCATGGTATATTTGTTTTAGGTGGTTAGTTTTACAATAATCGCATAAATTTAATATTTCATGAATAAATTCTAAAATTTATTGATGGATTATAAAAAATTTCATAAGTAAAAAATTATATTCACCGAACGCCATTATATAACCATAATTTAATGTGATTACAATATAAAAAAATGTCATTCATGGATGGAATATTCCACACACACACTTTAAAAACATTTTAATTTATCTGGTTGAATAGGAGGGGAATCATTAATGGTTATTCCATAAATTGTATAACACTTCCCTTTTTATTCATTATGATGTAATTATGTACATATGTTTATAATTTTATATTATAGGGTGGGTGACAATTGTAATGAAATGATGTAAAAGTGTAATTAATACTTATGTTCCAAATATAGGTCTTCTCTTGAACTATCTTGTAGAAATAAAAGACATTTATCAATTTAGATGGCTTAAGGGATGTCAAACCTGTATTGGGTATCCATAATAATAAAATTGAATAGATGATCGTGGAAATTAAAAGAAGTGAGTGTGTCTTGAAAATGGTTCAAGTGAGCTTATTTTATAAATGAAAAAATGGAAAATCATTTGAAAAGAAAGTTAGGTAAGTGGTTATAATAGAATTTCATGAATGTTAGGCCATTTAGGTGAGGAAATATTTTTCAGAAATCTGGGTCCGAATTTCCAACCTATCATTGTTATTCTATAATTTCTATGTGTCAAATTTATTTATTAACCTTTGACCCACATTAAATTATACTTTTTTAACACTTACTAATATTGATTAAAAATTAAACATTGTAATTATATAAACATAATGAATTAAATATAACCATTTTTTGTTATTTGAAAATTTTAAAATCACAAATGGACTCAATTCAGTCTAATAAATTTCTAAATATAATAAATTTTGAATTTTAATTAAAACAAATAATGTGTTGAAAGACTATTTTTTTTAGAAAAATGTCATATTAATAATTAAGTGTTATTAAAATTATCTAACATTTATTACATATTAAATGAGTGTTAATTTATTTACATAAATGTTTAAAACATATATTATTGTATATATTTCCGGAAATGGTTAGTTCAATTTAAAATCAGAATATTTAGTAATGTAGAATTCATTGACAAAATTGGTTTATAGGGGTAACTAATATTAATCTATATAACATAAATTTATCCCAAAAATAAAATTTATCCTATTACATAATTTTAAAATTCTTAAAAAAATATACAAATGATTTTATATGATTTAATATCTAAAATAAATAAAGATAATTTTTATTATAAACATCTATAACTGATAACTTTTTTATGAAACGCATATTTTATAAAAATAAAATTAATTTATTACTTACTTAGAAATAAAATTTACATTAATTGTAAATTTTTTTAATCTTATATATACTCAATAAATTCTATTTAATCCATTATTTAACCAATATATATTAAACTTCATAGTTTATGAAAATTGTTATTTTTTATGAAAATTTATTTTAACACATAAAATGAATTTATTTGTTACTAAAATATAGAAATAAAATTTTATCATTAATTATTACTAATAATGACCTTTATTTTTATTACTATATATAAATATCAAAATTTTGAATCCTCTATATGTACCTTCCAATTAACATACTAAATTTTAATTACTATATAATGGTCTACAGATTGTTTTGTTTCACTGTAACTAGTGAATTTATCTTTTAATAACATAAGGATTTAGATGATAAATATATATAGTAAATGGTGTAAGGGAATTAAATTCCCCCCCATAAAGAATTACAATCCTTATAATATTCATTATCATTATTTAATGAAAATATATAAGTTACTATAAAACATATATGTCACTTAAGTAACAATTTAAATAGTATATAAACCCTCAATTGATTATATATTTAAAGAAGTTAATTCATGAAAATATATTGAACTCCTTGTAATTGACAAAAAGTCATTATGATATAGAGGATACTTATTCATAATTGTGATCTTTCTATGTTCTTATTAATCATTGCAAAGAACAATTGATATATCATTTTTTCATTGCAAAATTAGTAGTTTATCTTTGTTGATAATTACAATACAGAATAATTACCATATATATATTCTCTTTGAGTTTATTCTTCAAATCATGTAACTCAATATGGTCTATTCTATATGAAGTATTTAAAATATGCATTTCTATATGTATGAGGATTATAGACAACACAAAAGTGATATTTTTTGGATGATTAGTAGTGTATTGAGGAAATATATCATCCCATTCACAATAATAAGAAATTTTTCTTTGCTGAGTTTATCATACGATATTTAAGATAAATAACCCTTTTCAATAGGTTTTAGAACCCATATAATTGAATTTATATTTATTTGAAGATATAGTTCGTCCTCACAGCGATAGATGATCCTATATTGATTAATAATATCGATTGTTACATTTCTTCCACAATAATTGATATGTTATTTATGTTGAGAGAGCCAATACATTTTCTAAATAATATCAAATTAAACTAGAGTAAGAATAAAAAAATTTGTTGAAAACAAATTACCACAAACATATATTGTATAGAATCTATAGACGTTTTATGTAGTCATCCTATCATAAATATTTTTCATTTCATCAGTATTTAATCATTGAGGTGGTGATTTGATACCCATAGAAAATTATTAAAAAATAAATGAGTTGGTAGAACCCGAATCAAATAAAACATATTCAATTCTATAGTGGATGATTTGTGTAACATTCACCACATCACTAGTATGATTCACTTCAATTGTATATTTGTATATGATTTTCCTTATACTCTAATATTCAATTATTGTATGATTACTTTTTGATTATAAATTAGATAGAATAGGGTTTAATATCCTTATAGTTAAATCACTATAATTTTATGGTTTCTACCGTAGAATTTAATTTGTGGGCATGATGAAAAATTTATCCACACAGGTTCCAAACATCACTTCCAATTATGTTAGTAACATGGTGTTTCTTTCCACAAATAAAAAAATTGGAAACACCCCATTATCTTATTCCCCTTATCCATTTTTTAGTTTCTATCATCACCTTATCTTAAAATACTTCAAATTTATAATACCTGGATAATTATCTATTTTTCAGAATTTCACATGATACTATATCATCACATGATGGGAATGGATGGGCGACTAGTTCTTTATGAATGATTAGCTTTGTCCTATCAAATAAATAATTCATTTTACTCTATAGACTATTTTTGTAGTTCAGAGTATTACTTAACAACCTAGTATTTCTAGAATCATAACTTGAAACATTCCCCTCTTCCTCTTTCTATAGTCTTAGGACTTAACTTTCCATATCTTAACATTGTTCATTAGGAATTTTTTTATGAAATGTCCATAAAAATTCATGCACTCCATGATTGTTATTTCAACTACATCCATCAGATTCTGAATCATTTAACACAATTGATCAACATCCATAATGATATGATAAACTAAAATTAAGTCTCTCTATTTCATTACCTCTCAATGAAAGAAATATACATCCAAATGTATTTACCAATTCGTTAGCTACAAATGGATTTATGGTTCTATTTAATGATAGTTCATGTTTTCAAATGAAACAATATAACTTTGTTACACCACATTATAGATCATTATAGTAATCCCTAAAAGTATTTTTATTGGCTATAACATGAGTAAACTATCATAAAATTGCTAAAATTATTTTAGTTACAACTCTATATTCCAGTCCATCTTTATTATCTTGTCCAATAGAGAAATACATTAATGTAATATATGTTTTTGCATGGTTTTCATTTATTTTACCTGGTGGTCCATATAAATACTAGAATACACTAGATTATATCATAAAATTAAGAATAATAATGTAAAATTTTGAAACTTGTAAAACTATTAATTTAAATTTAAATTTTTGAGAAGAGAATCTCAAAATCCTAAGCTTTTTATCTTTTAGAATTTTATAAAATCAGATAAATATGTTGAAATATTTTAAAATAGTGTATAATGAAAATTTTAAATAACCCAATAATGTACCATGAACATGTAAAATAATGAATATATTAATAAAACACTAACTATGCACCAGAATGATGGTTGAGATATACTCAGCCATTACTTTTCATGTTTATTACAATATGATATATATCTACCAAAATGACATTCACTTGTGATATAAAAAAACGAAATTTATTACATATAAAACCATTTACTATCTTCCTTAACAAAAATTAATATATATATATATACTAAAATTGGACTTATCCTCAAATCATGTCATATGTTATTTTTTTCAAATATATGTTTTCTGAAATCTTATTCCCAAGGATTATACTACATATTAATTGATAAAATTGTAAAGCAGCCTAAACTAGAACCCTAGATCAAGTGGTTATGTTATTATATTGGTACTAAAAACTAGTAACATCATCCGAAATTTCCAAATAGTTTATTAGTATTTGTAAACATGACAAATACATGAATATTGCATTTTATCTGAAATCATAAAATATGTAGACTTATTTTCTTCAAGAACATTGTTATTCTATCTATTATATCCTATAATAGAAATTATTATTAATTTCCTAAAAAACTAGCGAGATTAAACAATTGAAATGGGTGAGATCATATGACTAGTTATTTAATTCTTATAAAGTATTCTATAATAAAATGACTAAGTCGTGAATAATATAGAATAGATAAATAACGTCTAAATAATGTCATATAAATTATCATAGAATCCTAAAATAATTCTATATATATCGTAAATCTCTTAATAATCACATGGACGTCAATAACTAGGGTGATATTGATATAATTCATAATTTTAACCATCGTAAACTTATCATTAAGGCCTTGTGCCAAGACTTCATATATAAATAGGTAATCTCTTGGCCAAATACCCAACATGTTTTGTTTGATGAGACCTATTGATCAAATAAGGGTTTATATAATTTTTGTCCCAACTTATTAACTAATAATTTTAAAGAATTAATTCTATAAAAAGATAATACATCTTAATAAATGTAACATATAATCAATGTCTTCTCATATCAGAAACATTTAATAAAAATTTTCAACACATTCCACAGTCAAAATAGTCATAAAGCATCAAGAGAAATATGTTATATGATATCATTATATTATATTTATTAAAAAATTAAATAATCATTATGGTATGTTAAATTAAAATAAAATACTTTTAACAGCTCACTTGTATATTTCTAGAGGAAAATATCCAATTAATTTTGAAATAAGTTATTTAATATTTTAAAAAATCCAATCTATTAAGGGAAAAAAATTATTTTAAAATAATCTTTCAATATTATAAATTAATCTTATAAGTAAATATTATTCATGATGGGGTAAAATCCCATTCTTGTGGTGCACATTAAAACAATTATCTCTTCCACACATTCTGTAGAATGTGCCATTTATTTCAAATGAAGAGAATATTATTTTTTAATCCTTTTTATAAAATTTAAACTTATTTAAAAATTCCATTAACTAATTAGTGTATAATATTAAAATAATCATTGAATTTTTTAAGAAATGCATCTACATGGATGTAAACAATTCATGTACAAAAGAAAATAAATCAACAAGTTTCTTTATAAACATTATTTGGGTATCAATATTAATTAAGAATTGAAAAAGAAAAAGAAAATTTTATTTTAAAAAATAAACTGAGGATAAAAATAGATTTCTATTAATATATATAGATAATATAATTCCTCCAATTAATATGTAATCATAAAAATCCAAATTAATTACGAGGTTGTTAAAACCCCTAATCTCAAGATCGAATTGCTTGAATATCTCTATGTAATTATGTATAATAAATTTAAATTTATTAAAATTCTATACAATATCCATTTACATGCTTATAATATTATATATGATCCACAGATAACTTTTATACAACTATTTATTATTAATTCATTATTAAACTCATCGTTTCCTAGTGTTAACTATTTCATTTTTCATGGATGTTTTGACAAAGAAATTATAAATATTAATCCATAAAATATTGATATTGAAAAATGTATTACACAATTCATGGTGATGGTAGGTCATAGATATGCAATAGCGGTATTTCAATTTTTCGACAGATAGAATGAAAGAACGTTAAATAATAATTACAAACTCTATAAAAATAATAATATCAAAAATAAAATGTTTATTAATTTAATGTATTATTATCACTATCCATGTAAAGTGGTGATGAAGTCACACCGCTACATGGAGATGATAAGTAATACATACACAAGAGTAATGTATTCGCTTTCCATATAATAAAAATAAGGGGAATAATGTTTGTTCCATTATCATAAAAAACATTAGTTTTATTTAATATACATAATTTATTATTATACTATTTATTGATATGTAATGAGACCCTAAAATAAAATTGACACATAAATGGTAAATGGGTTATATATTCATCAATATAACATTCATTTTTCAAACTATAGTATTTTAATAAAATTAGAATGTTTTTATTATAAAATATCCTAAATATAATTCATAGAGAAATACATTATCATTGAATTTAATTCCATAAATATTGTCATGTAACTATAATAATAACAATTCACACATATCAAATATTTTATATTTATCTAACAATATCATGTAAAAGAATAATTCATCGAAATTGTCATACTTGTATTATTTAAAATATCATTTATTTTATTTATTTATTAGATGAATAAATACATGGTTGACGTCGCATATGAATTAAGTTAATTATTCAATAAGTAAAAACTAAAAAATAAATTACCATGATAAAAAATTAATTTATATATAAATTAATCATTTGAAACTGAAGATAATCACTTCTAATATATATGTAAAAATATTAAATATATTAAATTCAAGATAATGACATTTGTTATTTAATCATTTCATAAAAGAATAGAATTTTAACAATTAATGAAAAATAGTTCGAAATTTCCATATATTAGATACTTGGATGTAAATTTAAGAAATAATGCAATACAATAGGATAAAGTAAAGTGTTACAGAAATTTTAATGCATTATCCCAAATATTTAACTATATTTTACCCATTTTACTATTCCCAATGTGAAAAATATTTATGAAGGTTATTATTCATAATAACCAATAATAAAAATGAAATAATTATAAAATTTTATTCTTTAAATTAATAATATGGAATATATTTTTTAAGAATCAATTCACATAATCAGTTTTTTTAATTAAAAATTATTCATGTAAAATTCGATGAAAAGTAGATCTATTGAAAAACAATTCTCAAATGTATAAAATATTTTATACAAAATTACAACATGAATTTATTTAATTTGACCTTATTTAGATTAATCATAACCTAAATTAACGGATTTTACATATAAAGAATTAAATAAATTGAAAAATATTAATTTATTAAATAAAAAGAATATTTTCAATAATAATTGGTTGTTTTCAAAATTCAGGGATTTTTTTCATAAATATATAAAAAATTCACTATAAGATAATTATGAAAAATTGATTACATTAATATAGATTAAATTTTACCAATAATATTTTTCAAAATTATGGTTAATTATTTATATAATTCTTCCACAAATAAAAAAACCATATTTTAGGGAAAAAGTATTTTTATTGCATAATATGAATTTATTGAAAATATTACTACTTACTAAAAAACTATTATATTTATTTTCTAAAACCTCTTTATTCATATTTATTCCTCCAACTTAATCGGTATTTTATATTGATATACATTATTAAATTTCATTTACACACATGATTGTGTGTAATTTTAAATTGATAAAAATTCATTCCGTAATAATAAATGTATAAATTTTTTAATTTTTTTTAAAAAGAAATTACGTTCAAAAATGTATAATAAGGGGGTTTAAAGTTAAAACAAAATTTTTAAAAATATAAATTCACTAATAAAATACATATTTTTGTTTAGATAAAGGTTTCATAAATTTCTAATTCATTTATATAATATAAATATTTCATAAAAGTCCTATTACATTTAATAACGATATTTGTTTTATTAACCAAATTTTTTTATAAATAATAAAATGAAATGTATCATACTCTAATTTTGAAATTATTAATCTATAAATTATGTTAATTCTATCAAATTCAGATTGAAAATCTTATATATTTAGTTATTTAAAATACAATACCAAATATAAAATGAGAGCTATTTTTTATTTGAAAATTACTACTTAAACATCAAGTGTAATTAATCTTATTTTATATAATTATATAAAATATTGATTCTTTTATAAACAGTATATATATATATTACCAATTATATTAATATTTTAAATGAGATCAGTTTAATTTAATAATATAATTTACTATACACCTTTTTAAATACAATTTTTTTTTTAAATTCATCATTTTTAAAATATTAATAATAATGAATAATAATATATTCATATTTTAATAAAATATTAAATTTTTATATGCTAATGATTATTTTATTTATTTAATTTTAATATATCATTGTTGGTTTTAGATCGGTTTTTTGTATGGGGAAAGGTGTCGAACATATTATTTATTAAAAAAAATGTACAATGAATTTATTGGTCGTTAAATACTCCAACAATAAATAAATTATGACCACATAATTATAATTATTATACATTGATGAATGTGGGATCATGTATTCTTAATATATTCATCATTTATTAAGTAACCTCAAATATGTCATCCAACTTACTCTCTTAGGTTAAATTAAGTTTCTTACCATTATTTAAACAATATTAATCCTTGACATAATAATATGCCCCAGTATGTATATAGCATAATTATATATCCTCCATAACACACCATTACCAAAAATATTAATCTAAAATATTTTAAAATAAAAGTCATCACCTATATTCAAAATTAACAATTACATTAATGAACTAGTTCTAAAAATTATGCACATGTTAAAATAATCCCAAAAATTGGAACATCACCACAAAAAGCATGGATTAATTATTTTTTTTAAATCAATTCTAATAACATCTAAATCAATTTTCCCAGAACCAATCAACCCATTATTACCTCAACCTCAATAATACAATAATCTGAAGAGTTATCCATGCACTCCATCATGTGTTCTTTAATTGTTATCCCTAAAAATGTAACCTTTTACTAAAATTATCCATCAGGGTTATCAATCCCATTTAACTTATGATTAAAAAAATTAAAAGGGAAACTAATGATCTAAAAACTATATATGTTTTTTATAACCTTAATAAATATTATAATATACATAAATTTCATTTATAAGTATCACACACTAATAATAAAAACTATTATTTTCAAAATAATAATTTATATTATAGTATGAACCTCATTACCTTAGATAAGACCAATAAAGTCACCTTTTATTTCATAACTTGAATATACCATGATTCAAAAACCACTTATGTATACAATCAAATTCAGTTATAAAAAAGAGTTTCATGGATATATACCATTCAAATATTCATATTCCGGATCATATTTTATCCAATTAATTGTACCTAAATTGTTATGAAATTATGAAAAAAATGAATGTATATAAATTTGAAATCTCAATATGAATATACCTTCTCAAATAACACATTTATTTCAAAATTTTATACTTTTATTTCAAATATATCATTATTAATTTATCTTATAACATACTATAATCTACCTAGGATACATTAATTTGTATTCTATCATAATTCTTAATGTAATTATTTAATGTAATTATAAAATTAATATTTTAAATGGTATTTATAGGAATTTTATTAAAAAAATCATATCCTAGGGGTGTTTCAAACACGGTGTAAATATCGGATTTTTTATGCTCCCGGTGATGATTACGTTCATAATAAATATTAACTTCTGAGTATTTATACCCCTAGGTACATCTATTCCATAGAATTCATCGACATTGTGTATCCAGAATGAGATTTAATTTTCTAGAAAAATATACAATATATACTTTAAATAAATTTCAAGATGTTAACATATACATAGACAAATATATAAAACATATCCCTAGAGTTTTCAAAGTATATGTTTTATTGTAATCCCTAGAATACTAACTCAACATGACTAGAGGGTTATATATAACATTGAAATTATAATCAACTTTAATTTATCAGCCTTTGATGAAATATATATCTTATTTTTTATACTAAAATGATATTATATTAATAATTAATGTTTTCTAAACCCAAATCTCACACCAACTAATAATACTCTCACCTGATCCTGAGGTAGTTACATGAATTAAATGAAATATTATAGTACAAAATATTTAAAAGATAATTTAAATTTAGAGATTATGATAATTTGGAATGAAACTTACTTACAAAACTCATCTCCTCTTAAGGTATTATACATTTATCATTCCACTATGAGAGAAACTGATTAATCAATTTCAAGTCATCCAATTATCCCATTAACAATTTCACATCTGATATGCTTCTAGAAATGATTTATGAATTAAATTTCTATATAACATGTAGAAATGGCATTTTAATAAATGGGCCAGCTTATTTTCTTGGTATGTGTGAATATATGTGATATAAATCAAACATCATGAGAAATTATAATTATATTTTACAAGAATAATCATGATATATAATAAAATCAGAAAAAAAATCTTAGGTTATAAATCACGACCTAAAGCATGACATAAAATATGACATGAATAAAAAAGTGATTCAATAAAATGTGTCATGATATCATAACATAGTAATTGTAATAAGAATAAAAATGTGAGACAACATTGAAATTTTGGAAAAAATTATATTATAAGTAACATAACATCCATGATCCACACCATCGGTTTCCAAGCATATGATAAATGAAAATGTACTAAAAAATACCAATATTTCGAGATATAGACCCCTAACCAATACATTTTAGGGTGATATTGGACCCCCCAAGTCTACATATACACATATTAGTGTAACTTAGAATCAATCACTTATCACTTCATTAATAACCGAATAAATGAAAATGGGTTTTAATTCAGCACATCATAATGGACCCAAATAATTAAAATAGGGTTTATATGGATTCCCATAATTAGAAATGGAATAATTATATAAATACTTATAATACGATAAACCCATGGTAATTAAATGGGTATCTGATGAAATAAAGTAACATTCATTTTAAATACCATTAAATATTGATAATAAAGTATATAATATTTAAGCCATATAGTTAAAGGGTATATAGTTACATAATTAATTTCCCAAAATCAATAAATTTTTTGAATCCTGGTTATCAGCCTTTCATTAATTGAATAGAAATTAAGGTATCATAATGGATAGACACATGGAGTAATGTTAGGTTTACTCATAGTTGATGGTTATGATAGAAATAATAAGTTATAGATAATTCCTATATAAAGATAAGTTCATTATATAATTCATATATTGATATATGGTGGATGGATATGTTAAAATAATCTCATTGATCATGTATAATGTATGTCCATGTATGTGGACATATATGACCACAATTTTTATGAGTATTAATATAAAACATATTGAAAATAATAAATATAAATGATATTTTTCAAAAATAATTAGACTGAAATATTTAAAAAATAATAGAGAATAATATGTTCTTTTAATAAAACATTAATTATTGGAAATTAAAATCATATTAAATGTAAAAGATGAAAAAAAATTGGTGTTCATAATAAGTGTATTAAAAAGAGAATTTTTACATTTTAATGAAAATGAAAGACATGAAAAATGTTAATTTTTTTAAAACTATATAAAAAAGATAATGTAGTAGAAAATTACCTAAATAAATATTTTAGGAATATGTTTTCAGAACAATCTTATTAATTATGACATTGAAATGGGAGGTACCACATTGAATAGGAGAGATAAAGTAAATTCCATGTTTAAGAAAAATGTTTTATGAAATATGAGTAATGTTACAACGATATGTCAAGGGAACATATAAAACCACAGGAATATAAAACAAAAATTAAGAATTTTTTTCTAAATAATAAAAATTCTATAGAAGTATTTTCATTCAAAAACAATATATATTTGAAAATATGAATGACAGTGAAACCCTTACAATTTGAGTAACATTTTAGTGAAAACAATGATGAATATATTTAAAAATAATGGATATATAAATAATTTTTATGATATGGATCATTTAACCCCAATGAATTTTATAAAATGAGTTATTCTTGTAGAAATGCCACCATATTAAAGGTTTCATGGTTCAGATTAAAAAATAAGTCTTAATAAATTAAATTCAAGATGAATAATCACTTAACGTGTTTCCTAGAATAGTTTAATGAACTCTATGATCAAATATAACAAAATTAAAAATCATAATAACGTATTTATTAAACTCTCTCACATACATAAAATATTTTAAACATCATTATTAATTATTATTTATATTTATATTAGTATGCTGTTAATTATTTTTGTTGTCACGTGTGGGTTATCTTGGTCGTTTTGATCTAGTATTATAATAATGGTGTTGTAATTTATTAATCTATAAAATTTTATCCTTACAATTTCATTATATTTAAAATTATGTATGAATTATAAATTTTTATTTTGTATAAAATTTCTTTTCATCAATACTTTTTCCTTTATCTAATAAAATTTAATCTCCATCATTCATTTTCTAGTGATTTTTTAAACCAGGAGTGGTGTTTTTATAATTATCATGTTAAATATTTATGAATATTTTTTAAAAACCACAAAATAAATTATTACATATTTATAAAATATTAAACTATTAATAAAGTTTTTATAATCACCCATGATATAATTTCATAGAATTCTTCATGTAGGTGGTCAAACATTTCTAGCTACAAACATGCCATGTTTATTAATGAATATATAGTGTTTTGGTCACAGTATCGTAAAACATGAAGCATGATTATATCATTTAGTGTTTATTATTGAGATATATTATATTTATAATTGATTTATATGATTAAGAAACAATTATTAAAATATTACACAATTTCAATTGAATATTTTCCCCTTAGTATGGTTAAATTAAATGATTAAATTAACAATATTCATTTATTGATCATGTCATTAATAAATTCAAATATTATTCATGAAAAACGTAATGATATCATAGATATACAGTTTATCCATTAAAACCATTCTCATGACCATCAATATAAATCTTTTTATTAAAATAAAAATAGAAATCAATCATCCCTCGGAGGTTGTAGTCCATATATATGTGTGGTTGGAGATTTCATTTTCTCTAGAACTAGATAAATAAATAATATTTTTTATAATATCCAGATATAACTTATTTTTTATGTATAACATTTTTTATTAAACTAAACATTATCATTATTCATGTGTTATGTTTAAGGAAAATAAAAATATTCTTATGTGGCGATCATATTCATTACACAGAAAAATTTGGTGTTCACTTTTATAATAAAAAAGGAATGGTGGATAAATATTGTTACAAAATTATAAATAAATCAAAGCATAATAAGTATACTAATATTATATTTTTTATTTTGTGATAAAAATTATAATTCTAAAATTCACATAAGGAATAAATCAATGAGGAAGAAAATGATAGAAATCTACACCTCACTACATGAGTTATATCCTTTGAGAATGGGGATAAACCATTGAAGGATGGTGTTTTTAGAAGGGTGAAAAACATTTGTTGAGTTTGAATGTGTTCAAAATAGTTTTTTTTTTAATTTTGAGTAAAACATATGTGGTTTGGAGTGACTGTAACTGAGGAGAGGTGTTTACCTTTTACAAGTAGATAAGAATGCAATATTTATAAAAAATGTTTCAATTATGGGAAGTCATTATCAAGGAAATTGGATTCAAAATTTATAAATATTGTAATGGAAAATATATAACATCCATCAACCTATAAAACACAAAATTAGAAACTTTTTTTAAAAATATTATGCCCTTTACCATATTGATTTACATATATTTACTATTTTTGTTTTAACAATGGAAATTAGTTTTTACCTAGGTAATTCAACCATTATAAAAAAATATAAAATTGTACATGTTATATAATTTGGACCTAATTATTTCAAATTCAAAATTCATTTCTGGACTCAATTTTAAAATGTGATAAATCATAATTTCAAATACTAATTGTATTGATTATTAAAAATAATTTTTTTGAGAGAATAAATATTTAATTCTAAAAGCATAACTATTGGATTATAAATAAAAAAAATATTTTTTGAAATTATAGATTTTCTAAAAAAATATATATTTTTTTTATACAAATTTATCATAAATTTTAAATTCATACTAAAATACAAATAATGTATTAAAATTTTTGTTATTGGAAAAATTTTTTTTCAATATACCGCTAAAAATCATTACTTTTGAAAAATAAAAAAAATTATATTAGGGTCATTTAGACTTTGGAAATCAATAAATTTTGCAATTTTTTTAAAATTCGAGGTATAAATTATTAAGTTAATTATTATGAATAAAAATTAAATATATGAAAAAATTAAATGAAAATTTAAATCATAAACAACCTGTGAATTTCATCTTATCTCACAAAATATTATAAATAATTGAATATTTAAATATAATTTTATAAAGAGAAATATTAACTAGTACAACAATCTTTTAAAAGTGATCAATTTAATTTATTATGGTTATATTCTATACCATTTTTATAAATTATTTTTCAAACTAAATCATTGTTAGAATATTAATCAAACTAAACAAAAATATTTATTTATTTTAATTAAATATTATCCATTTATTTACTAATGATTATATTATTCCTATAAATTAAATATATCAAAGCTCATTTTAGTTGGGTTCTTCCTGAGGAGAAATGCAGTTTACATTATTTTTATTTAATGAAAGCACAAAAGAAATATATGATTTTTTTGCATTAATAAGAGTTGTTATTAATATTTAGCTATGAAAGTGGATGGAATAAGATATGTACAATTTGAATGTGTTGTTTATATATTATTTATTTGTTGAAAAATATTTTTTGAACTATTAAAGAGATCACAAAGAATTTATCTCAATGGGAGGAAACACTAAAAATTAGTTGTATCTTAGTTCATTAATATATGAATATGTTGGATACCATATTCATGGTACCCATATCAATATAATATGAATAGTACGATTAATAATGAGATTCAGGGAGGATTTCCTATGAAGTGAAAGATTATTCCTATTCTAGTTTGTCATGGATATTATAATGTTGTGTGAAGGTATATTGAATGATTTATGATATATATATATATCTATATGTGTGTGTGTGTGTGTGTGTATGTATTTGGATTGGATGTGTCATTTTTTAAATTGGTGGATGCTTCCTTAAATACATATGATGCATGAGAAAATATGAAAATTTAATATTATACATAATATGCTCTTATTCATACATGATAATAGATGTTGATACATATGAAGTAATATATATTTTTTTGTAATAAAAGATGTTTACTCAGAAGTTGGTTTTTTGTATAATATGATCAGAAGTTGGTAAATTTTTAAAGGAATGGAATTCAATAAAAGAGGCTCCATGACATGTATGAAGTTCCATTTATTTTTACATAATATACATCAAAATAGTGATATGTGGTAATCTCATAGAGTATCATGATGGTACATAATATGTTAGATGATATGTTTGATGGGGTTTGATATATAAAAAGAAAAATTTTATTTCTCAATGAAATGATGTGTAATAATTTATTTTTATTATGTATGATCCATATTATTGAAAAACTTATTGATGATGATTAGTCATTTATAGGGGTTTATGAAATTATGTTTTAATATAGTTAATTATGAATAATAAATCATATATTTTATAATTGAGAGAATCAAAACTCAATTTTTTAATTAATTAAATAATATATTAAAATCTATGGATTAGATATGGATTTGACTTCACACATCACAACATATAAATTAAATGAGGATATACAGAGACAACATCGATGTAAACTATATTTATTTTTAAATAAAATTTTTTACTAAAGATTATAGTTTTTATTATTTAAAATATTATAATATATTTAATTGAAATTTAAGATTGGAGAGTATATTTTTGTGGATTATGGATGGTATGAAGTGAAATATTGAGGTATTTCACATATATAATCTAGAATAATATTTGGAGCTATTATTCTTAGAATATTGGGAAAAAAATATAGATAATTAAATGATCCACCACCAATTTGTTTCTATAAGTGGGAGAAACAATAAGAATTTTATACGATTCCATATTTAAATAGGAAGGGTGGTTTTATTAATAAATCTAAACTATCAAAAATATTTGATTATAATTTTGGTTCATTATCTAATAATAGAATAATAATATGATTTTTAGTAAAAACGTGTATAAAAATTCATGTTATAAAATTGGGAGGGTGAATATATTCTAGAAACATTCTATAAAGGAAATATTGGCATTTCATAAAGGACCTTAATATAAAAAGGATGGAATTATCTGACGTATCATATAAATTAGTGATGTTTTTTAAAATAATTCCCTAATATATATGTAATGGATTAATTTGTGATGTTCAAAGGAACCCATATAAATTTACTACAAGCAACAAAGTAGTGGTCATATTGTGTGTTTTTGGCTGGTGTTCCAACATTTTTTTGCCGTTAGGTCATTAAGATAAGGAGGGATGTTTGAGGGGAATTATCTCAAGTTATTAGTGAACTAACCCTAAAAATTATAATGGGGTGTACACCATATAGAATTTCCCTCACTTAATCTTTACATGTAATTAGATAGGTTAGTTGTTTTTAGTTCTTGTCCACTTTATCAATTGAATTATCCGAGGAGTATTCTAGTGTAAGTGAACCAAGTAAAAATAACTAGGTCTCTGGGTATTGATGTTTATATTTATAAAAGACTAATATTTTATAATATTTAAAATTAATCAGAAGATAAATCCACAATGGTTATGTTAGGTGAAACAGTATCCACATCACTATCATATAAATAGAGAAAAGTGACCATAACTACTTTGAGTTCATTATCTGATTTGGGTAGAGAAAATTTAAGAAAAAGTATTTATATTGGTAAGAGTTTTCATACTTTGATTCACTCCATCTCAGGGATTATATGCCCTAATGCCATTTTGGTCCTAATAATTTGTTTCAAAGAATATTTTTTTATTTATAAAAAATTTTCCATCTAGAGAGATTCAATTTTTATTTTGGTAACTTTTTTTTTCTTCTCATACATTATATTGGAGACTACAGAAAATAAATCAATTTTTATAATAGGTAAACTATAATGTATGTTCATATATTGGATCACGTTATGAGAATGTTGTTAATGATATTGAAGAATCTAGTAGATCTATAAGAAATATTATAGAACAATTTTATTATAAATTTTTTAATTCATCCAATGACGATTCATGTCCTAATAAAGATATTGATATGAGAAGTGATGTTGGATCCAATGACGATAAGGTGAACCCAAAAAGGTCAATAGAAGACGGTTTTTTGTTGAAAAATTAGTTAAATCAACAACTAAAATAAAAAAAAATTAGCATACAATTATATTAAATTTATCTATAAATATGTATCAATTTTTTTTAATTTTAATTTAACAAGATGAATGTTTTAAAAAATTAATAGTGAAGATATTAATTGAATTTATATAGAAATATTACTCACAAGATCAATAGATATTGGATTAGTCTATAAATATAGATAAACTGAAATTTTATTTGGAGGGAAATAATATAAACATAAATGATGAAGTTAAAATTTTATATTCTAAAAAGATGAGCATACTACATACTAGAAGAAATTGGATAAGTAAATGAAACAGATGGAAAAAATAATGTATGTACTAATTAATGAATTACACAATTTAACACCATGATAAAAGAGAAAAGTTCCATTACCAAAAAACTCATCCATAAATTATAAGAGGAGATGTATAGTAGGGTAACATTGAAAGAAGATATAAATTTTTAGATAAAAAATCGAAAAAATATCCTGTAGTTCAAAAAGGATCAAATCTTGACCGAGAAGAAAATAGAACAAGAAAATTTCATTGGTATGAATAAAATAAAATATACATTTTATTTTCTATTTGAAAAAAATTAAAAATTGTTTTTTTATAAAATCATGATAATAATGTTATGACCCAAAATCCAAACTATTTGGGAAATTTTGGTTCTGGTCATTATAAAATCCCTATTAGACACGAGAAGATGTGAGATATGGAAATTCTAAATAAAAATAAAAATTATAGAGGTGAAAAAAATATACTATAAGTGTTCCATAAAAATAGAAAGTAAATTGACATGGGTTATAATGTATCATATAGAGATATGTTATATTATTATAGAAATCATTGTCATATATTCATTTTTTATTTTGAAGCATTGAAATATAATATTAGTTTTGAAGTTGGTGGAAGCTTTGAAAAAAATTACCAATCACGAAAAAGATTGTATAACTCTCATTCAAAAACATATTACCATGTTAGTCATGTATTTAGTGTAATTTCGATAAAATATCATATATGATGAGATATGAAACAATTCCTACACTTGAAGATAAATATGTATTTTCATGAATTTTATATTGAAGATAATTAAAGATGTATTTCATATTGAAAAACTAGAAATCGTTTCCTAATCCACTACTCAAATTATTATTTCCTAGAAAGATAAGAATAATATTTTGAAATTATAAATGAGATGACATGGTGATGAAA
This sequence comes from Viscum album, assembly GCA_963277665.1. Taxonomy (NCBI): domain Eukaryota; kingdom Viridiplantae; phylum Streptophyta; class Magnoliopsida; order Santalales; family Viscaceae; genus Viscum; species Viscum album. The sequence goes on along the minus strand of OY728126.1, from coordinate 72,921,282 downwards.
CTAGAATATTACATTTGAATTAGGTGTACCTAATAATTTTATAGGTTGAAATATATTATTTATATTTTAGGGATAACAAAATAGTAAGAAGGAATTTAAATTAAAAGATGAACCTATACAATTTCGAAAGAACTATTTGGTCAAGAGATCACAAGGATGTGAATGTTGTAAAGAAAATAGTTTGCCTAGTGAACTTTAGAATGAATTTGATTATATCAAAATCAATTAAAATTAGAATATAGACACTAAAATGAGGGATTAAGAAAAAATAGTATCCCACAATGACATGGTATCTTCCTCAACATTAGGGAAATAGAATAAACCCCTTTCCCTATTTTTTTTATATTTATAACTATTCATTACCGGCATGAAATAGAGGGAGATAAAATAAATGTGGAGGATATAATAACATTGTGTATAATATTAAACTAAATCTATATTTTATCATGCTGAAAAAAGGATCAATTAATAATTGGAGTAACAAGATCTTTAATCCAATATTGATTTTTGAATTTGAATGTTTTGATTATGTTTTCTTTTCATAATAGAAAATTACACAATGTAGTTTTGTTGATGTAGAAGCATTATATAAAATAATATATGGGGGAAAATCAATATATGTTTAAATTTTTTATATCTAGTCATATATAATGTAACCAATGGTATATTTCTGAATATAGTCTACAAAAAGTTAGAGTCATACCACTATGAAGAAATATCAAAATTCAAAGGAGGAAGAAGCTTCATGATTTAAATACTTTTCAATTTCATTTATATAACAATTAGAGGTATTAAATATTTATTTTAATGGGTTAATAAATGAGGTAGAATATTAGTGGTTACTATTATCAAGTGGTGTACCCAAATAAAATGAAATTTTATTATTTTGGTGATATAGACCAGGAATGTTTACAATTCCAATAAAAAGTATAATTGCAGGGACATAAAAATAGAAAAAAACTCATTGATAAAGTGGACAAAAGTTTCCTAAGATGGTATAACTATTATCAATTTTTATCAAATAGAGATATGTCCCACACTCTAGTGTATTAAAATTTAAAAAATGGAAATTTCATGTGATTTTAATTGTGATAAACTGATTAGTTTTTTTAAAATTAAGAATCAGGTCCATGATATACTATTGAGTAAAAAAAAGAAAAAGTTGACATTTATGACATAAAATCACGACTCCTACATTGATACCCTACTCAATAAGCTCAAAATATTTTTTGATGACCACATTTAAAGTGATAATTTAATCCACTATAATTAGATTATGTCATATAGTTATAGTAGAGAGAGTGGCTCAAAGAAGGTAATGATAAGGGTTATCGAGATGGACAGTTCGATAAGAATGTTTTAAATATGTTAAATAGTTCTAAGAGAACATTAAACTAATAGGTGGAGAAAAAGGTTGTGGTGATTATAAATAAAATATTCTAATATTTCTAAAGGATAACATTAAAATGGTTGATAGATCCAATATTCTTTTGGTTATCAAGTCGTGGTAATAATGGGATGGAGAAGAGTTGATTAAAAGGTAGTAGAACATAATCTATTTATATAAATATTTATGCAACATTCTTTTTTTCCAACATAACCTTTAATATATTTGAAAACATTCATCATGAAAATTACTAATAATATAAGAGTAAATATTTATAGAATAATCACAATGAAATTCAGTAATATATAGGGATTTATATTAAATATAAGTCCTGATGTGAGGAGACAATTTATGTTTCATTGAAAAGGTGGGATAAAGAGGATGCCAAAAATTGTTATGAGTTTTCGATATCATTAAAACATGATGAGGTTGACTTTATGAAATTTTTTCAACAAAAGTAAAATGGGGATATTTTTTACAACTAATGATTATATGTAATATTTTATAAAAAATTAATATTGGAATGTATAACAACAGTTTCAGTGTTTACTAACAAGAATTTTTAATGAAACATCAATAAACTGCATGAATTTTATGTCTATATCTTTTGTATTATTTGTAATAGATGTTAGAACATTTCATAAGAGCATGGTGCATGTATCAAGATATCAAGAATATCTGCTAAAAGGCATAGAATATTTTTTTAATGAAGGAACCAAGATGACGGTTACTATATTAATGGTACACATATCAGGACAATTAAAAGAGTTTAGAACAAGATGATATTCATGTACGAGTTTTTGATAAAATATAGATTAATCCTATTTTTGTTTACTTTCAATGATAGAAAGTATTTTTACGGAATTATGAATGTTGTTAATAACCAATATTTTGGTAAGAAACAGAATTAGTCTTAGTGATAAATGTTTCCTTGCAAACAGAGTATGTATTAAAAATTTTTAAAATGACAATGTCTATGAAATTCCCCATATAAATAATATTTTTTAATTTTAATGTTCAATTTTTTTAGAATGGTGAACTTGATTTTGATTTGAAGTTGCCTATGTATTTACCATGATGTCCTAGTACATATCGGAAAAGGAAAAGTCAACATTCAATAAAGGTATAGATTTCTTTGAATAAATATTATGAAACTTGGGTATTTAAGATGTATAGAAAAATAAAATTGGAATATTCTCACCAATATTTATACATTTATGATGTATGAATTATGATATGTTAAATGTATTTTTCTAATATGTAATAATCACTACTTCCAATATTAAATTTGAATAGAAAATGTATGATGTAATAAATTTTTTAATGATAAGGGATGATGTATAAGAAGTAGGTTTGATTTTAGTGATGATCAGAAGTGGTGAATTTCACATAGGAATCAAATTCATAATTAGTGATCTTGAGATACGTAAGAATTTCCAATGGGTGGAAGATAAAAATAATCTAAAAGATGATATGTAGAAATGGAATAGTGCATTAAGGTGATATGTAAGGTCTTATTTAGAACATATAAAAGGACTTAATATATAATTCAAAAAACGTTTTATCTAGAATAAATGATATGTAATAATTAATTTTTCATATGTATGATCTATCATTTAGGAAAATTATTTGAAATGTTCTATCATCTATTAGGGATTATAAAATATCTATTATCTATAAAAAATTGTGGTTAATATATCATCAAAATAAGAATATATAAAATCGAGATAGAATGTTTTCATTATTTTAATAAATGAAAAGGTTGGATATTGTGGATCTATATATGACCACAAACATGAACTGGAAATGGAAGATGTCAATGTAGTGGCAACAACAACATGAAGACGGTGTATTTTCAAATTAATATTTTTTGAATTGATTGTGGAACTAATTATTTGTTATTTTATTGGTGATTTGATTAAAATTTAATATTTTAGAAAATCCATATATAGACCGTAGATGTTCTATATTCCAATATAGTGATATTTATCAAATCAAAACTAGAAAAGTATTTTGTCTTGTTAAACAATGTAGAAAGTTGTCAAAAATATGGGGAATTAAATGTTTCGTCATATAATAAAATTTAGAATTATGAGAAACTATGAAATTTATGCAGAATTACATATTTAAATATGGATGTTTATCTCATTTGTATATTCTATTTTTATATATCAATAGAATAATTAAAGAAGTAGAAAGTGTTGATACAGTATTTTTTTGAATAACATACATATCTATTGAAAATAAGAGAGATCTATTTATACATTATGACCAGAGAAGAGATAAAAATATAATTTACATACCTAAATAATAATAATAATAATAATAATAATATAATTGTTGTTTGAAAATAAAATAAAAATCAATCATGTTATTGAACTAGAAAGGAGGAAGTGTTCCACACCCACGCTAAAAGGAAGAGTTTTTAGAATATCATGAATGGATTTTAAATTTGAGGAATAGAATTTAGTGAAATATCATAAAAAATGATGATATTGTTTGAGGTAAATTTAAATGATTTTAAATGAAGGAGTATTTTAGGGGTTCAGCGGCACCGATTAAAATTTGGAACAACCAAGATGGTAGTGGTGAGGCTATAATGTTTTTTTACATGAAAACTAGTATTTTTTCATTAAAAGAGTATGTAAAGCGTGGAAATGACAATAGTGTTGTAATAAAACAACTAGAATCATTTTAGGAGGAGTTTCTATATGATGGAGTGAACTAGCCTAAACCCTCATCATAATTAGTGAGTTTAGTGGGTTTGGGGGTATCTTTAGATTATCAATTTCATACTCCAAGAAATTTCTCAATGCTGGATAATAAGTAAATTCCATGTGTCTTTTTGAAATTTTTTATATTTCTTCTAGTAAAGAACTAGTAGAATGGGAAAAACAAATCACAAGATAACTTTATAATATATATGTTATGTGAAATAATACCTGAATAATCATCCAATAAAGAGATAAAATTGTGATCCTAAAAACTATAAAGTGAAGATAATAATAGGCTTTTCATTTTTTTTAAATTAATGAATTTGGAATAATTTTCATAAGTTGATTCATCTATCTCTTATTTAATATCTTACATACACACCATTAAGGAATAATTATTGGGATCATGTAATATGTTCTATTTGTTTTATATTTTCTCCCTAGAGTGATCTGATTATTTTTTGTCATAAAATTCTAGTATTCTCAATCATTTTATTATTTATATGGGAAAACAAATAAATTTTATGAGGAAGTATAACTCTAAGAGAAGTTTATAAATAAGATCAATTTATTATAAATTATTATTAATATAAAGGAATATAAAAGCTCTATAGGGGAAGGTTTGATGTAATTGGATTATTAATATTTTAATTTATTCCGCAATGTTAAAGGGATTACTAAGATCCTAATATGCCATTTGATGTTAGATCTTATTACTTTTCTGAAATATTAATAAATCCAAATCAATATGTTTTAAAAAGTAATTGGAGTTAGATTAATGAATAAAAAAAATGATCCTAAAAAAGAGAACATGTTTCATGAAATCCAAATCAGCTTTCTTGAAAAAGAAGTTAACAATATTAAATGTTTGGAAACATTAATATATTGAGGTAAAAATGATCCTATGATATAAAAATGGAATAATTATAATGAGTTTCTAGAGTTTTTTTAACCAAAATATAATATAAATAAAATATCATTCCATATTAAATACATTGAATTAAACATATTTTAAAAGTGACATGAAGGAAAAATTCACTAATGTACTAGAAGATTAGTTGTATTGTGGGAATACACTCATGAAATATGTGAATTCCTAGCTCAAAATAAGCAATAAAAAATATCTAATATCTATAAAAGAAGTTAATCTAGACCAAGAATTAGGTGGAACAAATGAATGTCAATTTTATGCCTAATGTAAAAGAAAATTTTCAATTTTTATTTTATTAACCATCCATAGTTGATTATGAGATGAGGAAAAAATATGTCATTTAAAAGGAAAAGGATGAATAGTTTTTTCCTTCAAAGTCTATAACTAATTATAAAATTCAGTATTGGTAATATTAAAATATATCAATGTTAGGAGAAGAAGAGAACCAATTAAATTTAGTTGAAGAAGAAATATTATATAGGTTTTAAAAATGCACATAAGAAGTCCCCCTCTGAAAGATAAGGACAATAAAATGAGTAATAATTTTGTGTATAGAGACAAGAACATTTATTTTGGAATTTATGTTCATAATTAAAATTTTATTTTGAATCATTGGAATATATTTGTTATTATAAAGTTTATATAATATTTGAAATATTATGTTACCAATCCCAAAAAGTAATGTATTATTAATAATACCATAAAACATCAAATATTATAATCTCATTCATCCGTAGATCACAATGTATAAAACATGTCATTAAATGCTACTCCATAAATTATATATATAACATGGATGAATTACTTTAACATAATAACAACATTGAGTTTAACATATATTATCATATTCACTATGACTGAAAAAATAATTCAAAAGAAAAATGAAGGATGAATTGAAAGTAAGACAGTTCATAAGAGGATTTTTTTGTTTTAATTTTCTTCCTATATCTACAAGGGAATCATTAGAAAATTTTATTTCCATAATAATTATAATTCATACAATCACTATTAATTATCATCCATGTAGGTCACAAAACAAAGTGATTACACGATAAACATCCTATGTAACCAAACTATTTTATAGAGGTCCCCACTTAGTAAAATATTGTCACTAATGTCCTATAATTATGAGGGTCCTTCAATTATACAAGATTACTATTTATTCCCTATAACTTTCCTAGACATAATCTCTAATAAATGATATATTAATAGTTCTCCCTAAATATAATCATTTACTATGAAATCCATGTTGATATTGATTGAAAGACTGGTAAAACCATTCTCCTGGTAATCTAACATATATCGATCAATTAATGAATGGTACACCTAATCATATGTTGGATCGATCAATTGTCCTAGAATCCATCATAAATTTAAAACTTGTGACCAGGTGACCACAAAAAATTAAAGACCTAATATAAATACTCCAAATAGAATAAAATTTTCTATAATGTTTCTTTATTCTAAGGAATATTATCCAGTGATTGAAGAGGGTTATAAAAAATGAATATCTTCCACTTGAGGAATTATTCAATGAAATCCACGGAAACTTCAATCATTTGGGAAAAAACAACATATACTACCAATGAATGTAATAATTATCCTTCTATTCATTTTTGAAATCCTAAATGAGGAAAAATATTGCCTCAGATTCTCATAAATTAATGTTTTTGTAAACATGTGTGTGCGGTTTTTTTCTAGAAAACCATCAATATTGCAACTCTATATCTTCCAGATAATTCTGAATAAAATTTCCTATATGGTTTATTTGTTTTTCCCTCACCTAAAAAAATAGATTTTAAACCTATTTAAATGAATTTTTACTAACATAGTAAATAATTTCATGCTCCTAGATACTTATAAACTCTTCAATAATACTCCTCAATAAAACTCATCAACTACACAATTTGCATCATCACATAAACTAATTTAACTTGTGTTAATCAGAAGTAGAGAGTTTAATCAGTGGTTGTGAATTTGAAATCTGTCTAATCATGGATTTGTTGATTATGAAAACATATCATGTTTCACACATACATGATTTGAAGTCAACCCAATGTATATATAAAAATACTTCATAAATGGATTATCCTATTCAAATAAAAGGGAAATATCTTTTATTCCTTTGATGCATTTGATAATTCACATAATGACTTCCTGGTGATATTTTACAAGATTCACTATCGACTGACTAACCACTCCCACTACATGTGTAATATCTGTATTATTAATGACAATTGAATATATGATACTTCTTACCACTGAAGCATGACATAATCTCTCCCTGAGTTTGGAATCATCTTATATTTTTTCTTTATATTACATTAAATATTTAAAATTATTTACATTAGTATTTGAGAGAGAGTTTCATCTAGTTTGTTAAAATAATTTAACAATATTATGAATTCACTCTTTCTATTAAAAAAAGTAAAATTCTCATATAATTCAAAATTCTTATGTAGAATATATTTTCTATTTACCAACATCATTTAGTTAAAAAATTATAGATAATTTATTTCTCTTTTTAAATCCATTTAATCAATAGATCCACCGAATAAATTTCATCCACATACAACCTAAAACCAATGATTTTTTTCTTAATATAAACCTTCGAGTAGTAAAAACAATAATTTTTCCCATTATTAAACCATTAAATCAATAAATGAATCAAAATTATTGTTTCACTACATTGGTGATAATTTCCAATAATAAATATTTATCTTCAATTTTCACAACATGTATGTAATCTTATGATATTCAAAACCAATATGTTATATTATATATATTTCTTCCTCCATATTTCAGTTAATGAAATCTATATTTATTTCTATTTTTCTAAATATTATACTGCATATGATACCTAAATGTTCAATATTCTAATTTTAGTATGTTTTACTATCATTTAAAATATCTGAGATAATTTATATTAATTATTAAAAAGAAACTCTTTGGAAACAAAAATTAATTTATATCATTTACTTCCATTATTATATTCCCTAAAAACACCAATTTTCTCTAGTTTCCTCTTTTCCAGAGGTAGTTATGCTTTATCGAAGGTGTTTTTTATAAGATTTGAATCTATCTCCATTTTTATGTAAAATGGCTACATACTTGAATTTTTTTGGTTTGTTACTAAGTCTAGTGTTTTCTTGTTCTCAGTTATCTATTATAAGAAAATAGTTCAATTACACAATATTCTTTATGCTAGATGTATAACTCTAGTTAATCAAAAAAATTCTACCTACAACTCTCCACTCTTTAAAATTGAAATATCTAAAATTTAACCTATATAATTTTGTATAAGGAATAATAAATAACATGACATTTTTTTATATCATCAATGTTTCTAAATCTTCGACCATATATACTTCCCTCTGGACATGCATCCAAAATTTATGTACTTCTGGTAGACTAAAAGCCATCTAAATTCTATGAAATTTGAAATCATCTATAATTTCATTTCTAATCAACATAGATTTTATTTGATTCAATGAAATTAATTTAATTTACCTTAACATTTTTTATATATAGGACCTCATCATTAAAGGAATAATTTATTCACCCAATGAATTTCCTCTTTTTGTTATGCTAGGGTCAAAATCCAATATTTTAATTTCCATTGCCCAAAAATAAAAATGCTCAAGATGAATCCTCAATCATAAATATAATATTTACACATAATATATTATTGTATAAACATATATATATTTTAAAGAGAGTTAAATACTGTGTTTTACTCATCCACAGTTCTTTTTTAAACTACAGTCCCATTGATAGCAAAGTGATTCTATTAACTAATTATAGAACATTGATCATTTCATCCATCTAAAATTGATTTATAAATTTTAAATGCTTTTTTATTATCTGTGATATTTCTATATATGTTTTATTCATCCTATAAGTATTGAAATTGTTTTAATGAATTAAATGTACGGTCTACAAATTCCTATTACCCCATTCTCTATATAAGTTATGAATGCTTTTCAGAGTAAAAATAAAAACAATTTTATAACATAATAATCATAAAATTATTCTTAGTTAAACTACTATAAAAATATTTTCACCATAAAAATCTTCAAAATAATATTTAATTAAATTTTATGGATTATATCCACACTGTCACCATGTATTATCTAATGAATGTCATAAATTACTATGATCAACAAATAGATTTCACTAGGGTATGTGCCCAAACATATATATGTAAAAGATCAAGAATCATAAATTTTTGTGTTCATCCAATGAAATTAAATATCAGTTTTTTTATTTCTATGTATTATTGTTTTTTAACATCTAAAATCTATATGATATGTATTCATTGTGCCATTTTTTTCTAAAACCATTGTACCTTTCTTATTGAGATGCCTAAGTTAGTAGTGCCATATTTCCAAATTTTAAAATGTTGAGTTTTTTAAAAGTGTAAATCCCAACACATTTATAGAGTGATAAAGTGTCTCGTCCATGATAGATATAGCTATAACTAAAATCCATGTGTGATTTTGCACACTCTATTTTGAATATTTTATTTAATAACATGCTTCATCCAACTGTTTAGTAAAAATTGAATTATTATATAAACCCAGAATATATCTAACACATTTGATATCTTGAATATTTATCTATATTTGTATACCCCCATTTCTAATTATGTAAATATATTCCTCATATACTGTATATACATTTAAATTATTCAACACAAATAATTTTTTATGTATCCCTTTTTACATGTGTATTGAAAATTGCTTTGGAATCAGCTTTCTAAGATTAAATTAGAGTATTGACACTAAAATGTATATTCAAAATACTCCAAATAGTTTATCCAAAATATCAGAAAAATTCAAATTTTGATATTCTAGAACATATTTTGTTTTCACATCAATCCTAATTTAGATAACAATATTTAATATAATTCAAACATACTGGTCCAAATATGGTAGATATACCGTTTCTCCTTTCTCTTGAGTTATCTTATAAAAAAATATGACTTATTTTATTAGGTTATTGCACTATTTTATATTAAATAAATTAATTACCAAGATATTCTTGAATATCCAACCTTTAGATATACTCACTAAGATTCATGTAATGTACATCATTAAATAAAAAGTCACTCTTTTTGCTAGAGTAAAACTCGTTGTTGTTTCCATTGTATCCAAGGATTTCATTAATATTGATAATAAATATATGAATAAACATAATCTATGAATTTTACATTTAATAACTCTGGTTGGATTCAAATGAAGTTTAACTCACTCACATGATCTATTAAAAACTCTTCTTTTAATATCCTCATTCAAAAAAATCAACACATAAAACCAAATTTTTTATATTTTTTGTGCTTTTCATTCATATCATCCTGATTTAGGATAAAAACCACTATATTAATCTTCCCGAAAATACTTAGAGATAATAATTATGACAATGAAATCCTCTATAAACCAAATTCCTTTATGTATAGATTTTCTAATTTTTCACCGAGATTCGACATCACTCTCATTATTAAATTTCCAAATCAGTCTACATGATATAATCTGATTGTTTTATCCTCTATAAACTAATATCCATCTTGTAAAATTTATCAATCTAGACCTTTATATATTCTAGTATTACAATATTTTGATAATGTGACTCACAATAAAAAGAAAAAAATCAAGGGAGAATGTTGTAAGAGTATTTTTTGTGTAAACCCTATATATTATGATGAAGTAAATTATCCATTGATATTCAATATTGATAATTACATAAATAAATTAACGATAATAATTTTATTACATAGAAAACCATAATGGTTGAAACAAGTGACAAGAAAGAACTCTCTAAATTTAGTAAACTACAACTTAGATAACTGACCTCACCAAAATAAATACACTATGTTTATCTAAATTCTACATGTTCATTCAAACCCACATAAAAATTCAAAAAATTAAGGACATAATGGCTCAATATGTTTTAAATTGTTCACAAATTTATCTTTTTCCTATGAGATAACAATTAAATTTTTTATTTCCATCAAAAGTGTTACTTTTATAGTCATTAAGACTTTTTAGAGGAATTGATCGCTAAAATTGATGATCAAATGACACAAAAACTTTTATTTTGAAATAATTTTATTTAGGTTCCCATATAGTAAAATGTTTTAACAACCATACAATCCTAGGGGTCCATTTATTAAACATGATGATTTTTATTCGATGGATCATTTCTCATGTTGACATCAGATCACCAATAAATAAATTTTTTAACTATTAGTCACTCCTTTACAATAAACTCTATATTTTGAGTGATTTAAACATAGACTAAATCCTCTATTCAATTATCTAGAATATTTTGAACTTCTTATTAAATTACCATCTTAACATCAAATGCATTGATCAATGTTCCTAATATCTATAAACAAATTCACAAATTCTGACAAACTCACTATCTAGTGCTGAAAAACTTCCTTCAATACTCATTAAAGTATAAATATTTTCTATTTACATTCCTCATATAATGAATATGGTCCACGACTTTATGAGGCATATCTAGTCTAAATAGGTAATAATGATATTCCAAACATACTTTCCATTCTAATCAAATTTACAGTTGAAATGTTAAGAACATATCAACTAGGCTGATAAATGGAAACATGCCTATACATGAAGTTAAATCATTGATTTTTTAAAAAATAATTTATATTATACGTAGTGAAATATTTCATAAAAATATGGCCTGAAAAAGAGTTCTAGATCTACTGAAAAAAAGCATCTTAAAAATACCACAATTTGATTTTTTAAACAATAAATGAGATCAAATTATAATGAATATGAAAGAACTCATTTTTGTGTATTGTCCCAATGTAATTTATTTGCTCAAAAATATAATAGTGATTAAATGGATAAAAATATAGTAAAATTTGTGGAAAATAGAATACAAACATGTAATTTTTGAAGGGAACTATATGGGAATGAATATTCAAGGACGAATAGGTTGTTCATTTGGTTTTGAAAAAAATAATTTTGTAGTGCACGAAATGGAATGGGATTCTATCAAAATAAATTCAAAATAGATGATAGAAAGATAAATGAAATGACAAAAGAAAAATAATGGTCCACATTAACACATGATCATTCATTACATTAGGAATATAGAAGGTAGTCCTCTACCCAATGACTTAAATATTTCTAACTATGGAATATGTGTAGTATTTTGTGGGAGATAAAATCCATGGAGAACATTTTATAAAATATAATATGAGATTTATCTAAATAAAAATTTTATTAATATGGTTATAGGGGAATAAAAAAGTTGTTTTTAGAGGGGATACATGTCTTATTCAGATTCTTAAAGTTGTATTTTGGGATAAATTATTTATTTTTAAATTTATTATTACATAATGATCATTTAATTATATAGAATCCTGATATTTAATAATTTTTTTTAAATCATATTTGATGAAAACTATTTTATTAAGACCAATGTGATGTATGGAATGGTATCATGCTATGTTCAGACCAGAACATGTTCAATTGTACTAAAATAAAAAAAGAGTACTTATTACAGGGAAAAAGCAATCACATGATTAAATTTCATCTCAATTTTGTTAACATACTGACAATAAGTACATAATACATATTGTTATATGATACTAAACAATACTAAAAATGAGTATTTACTCTCAATAAGTAGTTTCCCAAAATTGAATAATATTATATAATTTTTAGGCTTAATTTATTTGGGGTTAGTGATAAGATAAAAAAGTATATTTAGACTAATCTAAAAATGGAATAAACCTAAGAAGAAAAATAGAGGTAATGATTATCTGTTGGTATCACTATTATCATTATCTATCAATTTTTGTTTAGGATCACATTCTTATTATTTAAAAAACTTTACACTGAAGCTTTTGTGATAATTGGATTGAGATCAACAGATGATCACTATTTAATGGAATTAGTTTGCCGAAAGAGTTTCAAGGAAAAATAATGAGCATCATGGACAACTGGGAGAATTTTAACAAAACTTCTTTCCTACATGGTGACATAAATCATTAGGCTAAGAGGATTTATTTTTAAATAAAATGATATCAGATAATTTCAATCCCATGAATTCTTTTAGTTAATGAATCAATTGTGAAGAATGTGGCTCAGAGATTACAAGGAGGTGAGTAATATATTTATACACACCGACTAGTATTTATTTATATATGGTATACATTGTTTGGAAAAAATTTAATGAGTGGATAGTGTTGATGGATGAATTAAGAATAAATAAAAAATTCCTATTTATAGATGGGGACCATTATAATAGTGGATATAGATAATATATCTATGTGTTTCAACTTGATAGAATAATGAATAATTTAATGAAAAATCAAGGGAATAGTTCCTCATTATCTGATGATAGAGGTAAAATGGTTTTCCCATTTTTCCCTATAATTTCATTAAAAAACTAGTGTATGTAAATTATTTTAAAAGGATGATTAAAATCTGGTAGATTAACACAAATAGAATTCAAGAGTATATGAGGATATATTTTAAATCCAAATATAAATCTGATAAGATTCTTTGAATTTAAATTTAAATGGGGGTAAGGAAGAAACCATAAAACATAGTATTTTTTTATAATTATTGATTAGTATGGTTGTATTTTAGGTAATATTTTCAACAAAATATAATGGTGTTGATTGCCGAAAAAATGGGGTATTGTGTTTGGTTTTTTGACAATATATAGTGGAATCTTTTATAGTTGTTGTGTTTGCTAACAAGAATGTGTGAGGAATATTAACAGACCTATCTAAAGTAGGAATCAATATATTTTATATTTATTAAAAATAATTATTTAGTATGGTGTTGAGACATTATAGAATAATGTTTCATAAAGTAAACCATTAATAAATGTCATGGTGTCTTGGTTCATGAAGCTACATGGACGTTGGTTACCATATCAATGGTACACATATTAGCATAATATGCACAGTTCAATATAGGATGGAATTCATTAAGGAGTTAATTATTGAGGCTATATAATTCTTATTATAGTCGACCATGAATTAAAGAATGATTTTTCGGATATGTTCTCTTTTATTTTTGATTAATAATTATTTGGAGTTGAAGATAAAATTATCTAATTTTTATATGTTTCATTGAATGTGTATGTTAAATTGGAAAATGTAAAAATGAATATTTCTGCAAGCGTTTCCAAACATATTAATTGATCTAAATTAAACTTGTGATGTTTTATGAATGGTTAAATGGGTTTTTCCAGGAGTTCTCCATGTACATACTATGAATTTGTGATATATACGATACATGGGAAGGATTAGTTTATGAGAACGATAATAATTAATTGAATACATATAATACATAGAGTATGTTGATGTTTATAAAAATATAATTTTTATTTTATAATCATTATATATGTATGTAAGATACCTAAAAAATGACACATTTGTTGTGTTTTAAAGATACATAAGAATCACTATTTTATATTTTAGTAGTAAAATCGACACATATAATGTAGTACCCTATTTATAAAATATATGTTGATGAATAATAAGTTAGGTTATGAATATAATGATAATAGGTTGTGTATTTAGTATTAGAGTGGAATGTATAAGAGTATAGCTAGTGATATATAATATGCTATTGAATGGAAAATGGTGGAAAATTCATGAAGAATTAAGGTAAAATATAAGATGTTGGTTGGTATATATGAAGGGGGTAGATAAGTAATATGAAACACCTTATATTTGAAATAAGTGATATGTAAGGAATTAATTTGTTTTATATAGGATCAAATAGTTATGGAAGTATCTGAATATTTTTGGCCATCTATAGAGGTTTAAAAATATATTTTATTAATAACTAGATATGTTTAATAATTTAGATTGATAATAAATAATATAATAAATCCATAATGTTACAATTAAATAAATATATGATTTATAAATTTTTTTGGGATATAGATTTGGCCCCACACACCACGACATATAAAATGATTGTGTTTGTGTGGATGATATAACAGCATGAACTAGGTTTTTTTGGAATATATTATTTGGACGAAAGTTGTGGAGAATATTATTTCATATATTTTAGAGGATTTTATTGAAATTTAACATTAAATATAATATCATTTTTAATGGAACTTCTATATTAAAATATGATGGTATTTCTCATGTCAGAAATAGAAAAATATCTAGTGTAGTTACACCTAAGGGAATTTGGTAAAAATTATGGGTAATTAAATTAGTCGTCCTTAACAGTAATATACAAGAGGATAAAACAACTATATTAAAAGAGTCTTCAATGATAAATATTTAAGGATTTCTTGATTGACTATTTTGAATATATGTAAAATTCATATAAGGATAAAAAAGAAGTGAAGATCAATACATTATCTATTTCAAAATGTTGTCAGTTTAAAGATGTGTATAGTGGTTCGATAAATAAATCCAAAACAGATAATATAAATGACAAGAACTACCACACCAATAAAAGAAGAATATGAATAAAAATAATAATAATAGGTTGTAGAAGGAGAAGAAAAATGTTGCAATACATAAAAAGAAGACCCATTATTGTTACAAGAAAATGTGAAGGGGTTCCTATGACATCCCAACCCTTCCTATTTACATCAGAAGATGGAGAGATATTACATGCCCTTAAGAGACATAACTAAGGCCCCAGAGTTCTTTCAATAAATGTGATGGGCTTCAAAACATTTGGGGGATGATTTTACCTCTCAAAATAAAACAACAAAACCAAACACTCCATAACCAAATAACCACTAAATTATGTGTGATATAAATGTGTAAATCTAATGGTATAAAAAATAACTATTATCCCCAACTACAAAATGAGTACCAAATTATAAGACAACTAACAATAATGCACAAAGTAGAAGTCAAAACCAACAAACCATAAGGACCCAGAACAGTCCGACATAGAAACCCCCAATATTCACATGCCCAAATCCTGATTCCATTCCCATGTATCATGAATCACAGCTACATAAGTTCTATGAATTACATTTACCTATATCTTGAAATATAATATCTATAATAAAACCAATGTTCTAATGCATGGGATTGTAATGAAACTCAGTAGGTTTGTACCAAATTACTCCCCTACTCTCCCAACAAGTATAGAAAATGATATCACATTTATATAAAACAATTTATAAAAACAATTTATATAAAACAATTTAAAAAAATTTAAATTTTTTATTGAAATATTAATCCATTTACATAAAAAAATAGTTTCCCTGGAAGAAAACAAACTAATACTTTTAAAAAATTACATTCTTTATTTCCATGCCCATTTAATGACTCACCCACACCCCCACACTTGCATGCTTCACTTGATAGATCCATAAAAATGAGTGGTTCAACATTCATATCACATGTCATCATAATGAGGGTAATCACCTAGTTCTCTATTGAAAAACTCCTCTAATTTAGGTTCACGTCTATTTATACCCTAATGAAACTCGACCTCTATTTATGTCCATGTCAAAATAATTAACTCAAATCAACCCATGTATGCAGAAAAACCATTATAAAAAAAATACAAATACATTTAAATAATATCGTTATTTTATTAAAAAAAATTCAGACCAACATTTTCATTAATCAAGCGGAGCCATATTTGTTTAAAAATATTTTTAAATCGAGAAAAAAATCCACAAAAAATTCCCACAAATCCAAAAATCCAAAAATGACCAGTAATGAAGTTTTCTACTATGATTGAAAACCAATTTAACAATAAATTTCAATAAATTTAAAAACTATGAAATAAGTACATCATGTTATAATAATAGGGATGAAACTGAAGCCTCATACATCATGAATTATATATAAAATGAAGAATGTCACCAATTCATCAATAAAGCTGTGTTGAATCTCCAAAAAACCAACAGTAGATCTATTTCTATAAAATTAACAAATCTTGATCATATCAGTATTGTGATAAAAACCCCATATCCATCTAAAGTAGACTAGATCTAAGAATCTAAGAGATTATATATGAAAATAGAGGAGGAGAACTACCCCACATGAATACTTTTTTGGGAATGGGGTTATAATGCATCGATATTTTCCATCAAAACACCTATGGATCGATGGATAATAACTCTAAATCCATTTGGGGGATGAAATACTGAGATATGGATGAAATGGAGGAAAAATGAGGTCCTTTGAGGTGAAAAAGAGTGTGATCTACCTTTTTGGATCAAACTTTTAAAATATGAATTGCAACACACGTGATTAGTTAAACCATTCACTAACTATGTTCCACCCTCCACCATAAGAATAACCTCACAAAATTTGACCACATGGTAAAATAAACCATAAACCCACCATGAAAATTCCCTATATCGTACCTTGGAAATTTTCAAATGGGGGGCCGCATGGTCTAGCCAATCTATGCATCAAACCCTACGCATACCCTGAAGCCACTGTTTCAAAATGAACAATTTACAATTGTATTTTCATGGCATCCTCTAACTATTATAAATCCTCAATCATTTATAAATTCCCCATAAACATTCAAAAATTATTCAAAACCCTCTCAAACATTACCAAAACACTTTATTTACATAAGAATAAAAAATAATGGATTACATACTTGAAACTGAGGGTGCTACAATATCCCCATCGTTGGCTTATCCATCCCCAATATAAAGAAACCACCACAGGTAGTAAAGGGGTCGGGCAATTGGTCGGTCATTTATTTTTCCCATTCCAATGTCTCTTTATGAATCATACCATGTTTCCTAATATCATTTACTACGCTGATGTTTTTCCTAGGAAATAAGTTGTATCTCCTTTCCACAGTTTTCACTAGCGCATACACCAAACACGAATTCATATTTAGGTATACGTGATCCCATCAATTCACATAGTCAGGATCAAGATGATTATTTTTCATCTGAGGTACATGAGAATGATTACGCACAACACTAAACTATGGGGGAATTGAAATCCAATATTCCTCCTCTACAACCTATTATTATACCTCAAAAGGTCTTATGTATTGAGGAGGTAACATTTCCAACATCCTAAAATGATGAAGCTTAAGCCTAGAAGAGATTATAAGAAACAAATGATCACTCATATCTAGTAAAAGAGGCCATTAAAGATGATTAACATTTGATTTATGGCAGCACTGAGCTATCTCCAACCTCTTTCTGATCAAATCAATCTTCTCGGCTGTCTCATGGACTAGGCCCAGACCATCCTATGAAGAATCACCTATTTCCACTGAACAAAGTGGGGGAAAAATAAGGATTTACATATAATTATTTGAAGGGATATATATGTATCGAGGACTGATAACCTTTATTATGTGAGAACCTCAATAACTTTATGTTACCCTCCCATTAGCCCCCCAAATCCATGACACAACCCTACAATATATATTCCAATATTCATACCATGCCTTTTTTATTTTCCATACGTCTAAGGATGATACGCTGTACTCAGTGTGACCGAGTTCCCAGGGCTTACTGTAATGATATACCGAAACAAGATGTAAACCACGGATCACTATATGGTACTCTAGAAACTAGTATTCCATTCTTTTTTGTCACTCATTGGATATAATTTTTTGACAAGGAATCCACCATATGTGATTAATTAATAGGGAAAAAATTAACCAACTTTCTTAGGCAATCCAATTTTAGCCATATTACATCATGTTTCAGAACCATTATTGGGATACCTATTACAAAATCCATGGATATCTATTGCCATTTTCATATAATAATAGTTAAAGACTGTAACATATATATTATTCGTCGATGCTCTATCTTAACCTTCTCACAAGTTAATAATCACGAATCAAAATACACCAACTTCTTTTCATTATGATCCTTTAAAATTGTAATTTTGAATCCGTACACACCTTCTCTATTCTATGATGAAAAACCCATCACAAATGGATGTATGCATGGTGTTGTAGTTCTTTACAAGAAAACGTTACAACCATCCAATTATAAAACTACAACACTAAAATCCCATCTAGATTTTATCCCTCAACATTCTCCCATCCAATGAGTTTTTATGTCATAGAAATTCATTCAAAGTAAAATGTATGTACATAATTAACCATTTTAACAAAATCAAGATCCATTGGAACTAGAAATAAATCTTCAACATCAAATCAGTATTCTTATTATTTTTTAGGTTAGATTGTACTGACATCTACTTCCACTGATCAGAATATTTATTTTCCAACATAACATATGACCTTTTGATTATTGCATCTTAAATATAATCACCTATAACCAATGTATACATTATGTAAATGTCAAAAATTTAGAGATCATATCTCTATCTTATTTTACTCATATTCAAAACCATTTTGAGAAAATATATTTCTATCTCTTATGATATGTAAACAACATAAATTTATTAATGGAGAGGTAATGATGCTAAGTATTCAAATAACTAACTTCATTAGATTACACCAAATCGTGTACTTGTATTTCTTAACATTTAACTGCAAATCATTGATCCATAAGAAACAACATGATCTCCCAACAAGAAAATACATTCTATCCATTATCCTAAAGAATCACAACACACCACATAGCCTTTTCTTAATTCATGAAAAATTAAGATTATTATTGAAGTATTGAGAAAAATAATAAATTTAAAAGGATTAAAATATTGATTTATCTAATGGAATGGAACATTTTCCTTTTCAAAGAAATCATTATTGAAAATAGTCAAGTTGAATCATGATCACACCATTAGTAATAACCATCCAGACTAAGAAAACTATGAATCTGGATTACACTCTTCATTGTTTTTAATGATATCACAACCTTTATCATTTCTACCTCCATAGAAACTCCTCTTTCATAGATACAACTACCCAAGAAATGTATTTATTTTATCCAAAAATAAAATATTGATAATCTTTCATACAACTGATGATCTTTCAAGATTCCAAACATTGTGTCCATGTGTTACTCATGTGGCTACCTTGTCCTTAAATATCAGAATATTTTATCCACAAACCCCACAAAAAAATATCTATGATATCACAGAAATATCAGATTCCATAATTCCATAAAGGCCCCTGGAGAATTCATATGACCTAAAAGTATAACAACATATTCATAACAGCCATATCTTATACTTAATTCTTTCTAGGAGATATACTCCTTCAAATATCACAATTGATGACATCAAAATGATATGCCAAATTTACAGATCCACTGGGCTCCCCAAAATTGATCAAACCGATCATCAATTAATGAATGTGAATAAATATTATTTATCATTACTTTGTTATGATTATGTTAGTACCTACATGGGCCATGATATCCATGCACATTTTTGACACAAAAAAAAGAACCGAACTACCCACAGAGTAGTGTTAAGCTAAGTGAACCATTTTCTTTCATTCTCCTCCAACGTTAATTTTCATTCCCTTAGTTTTTTTGGTACCATCTGATAATATGTAATGTAAACAAGACTGGTCCTAATAAGGAGATAAATTTTAAACTCCACTTCTCTTGTGGGTGGAATCCCATATAAATTTTAAGTAAAAACCACAATTTGTGGATCCCAAACAACTAGAAAATTTATATAATTAATCTCTAACATCAATGCCAAAGTAAATGCTACAAACATGTATGAGATCATTTCAACTAATAGTTCCAAAATTCTTTTTGTACCTAAAATTACATTCTTTTAACATTTAAAGAGATTCCCAACTCCATCATCACTCATTAAACTAACATTTCTGGTATAAAAATTGATGCTGTCCTTAAACATTGTTAACCCCTACATATGTGAGATTATATCAAAGCTATCCAACTTGAACGAAGTGAAATCCTATATCAACTATTTTCCATCCATAATTATAGAACATTCTTTACACACAAATTCTTGACATTCTCTTTTAACAATATGATTTTTTTAGTTTAAAAATAAAAGGAAGCTTCTCCACATTTAGCCTAGTAAATATATATAAGGCATAGTAATAACTGAATGTGATTCCGTAGTTTCAAAAAAATAATGAATACATTCAAATCCATAATAATCATACATCCTGATATCGATGTTCATGATTTATCTTCCAAAATAAATTACTCATATATTTAATATTTCATTCATAGTGAACTTTTTTCCTTATTACCTTGTTGAGAATATCATTGATGATGAGTCAATGTATTCTGTGAATCATCATGGATAACACAGTTTAGATGAAGAAAAATATTCAACTAACCTCGTCTTGTCAAGAATAGGTCTTTTGTGACACCTAAGAAGTTCCCCAAACTACAAACATGGGATCAATATAATAATATAACTGATGATTCCCCATTGGAATTCAATTATGGTATGATCATGGTGGTTCTAGACACTCTCACATCATATGGTCAAATAAACCATATAGAAAAAATCTACTATTTCTATTGTGTCCTAAAAAAGATTCATTGATCCCACCATCTAGTTATATGTAATCCCATAATCTTGCAAATTGGGGACCCTTTTCCATTCATTCCCATTATTAGAGTTCCCACCATTTTCTATAAATATCAACATTCTTCCTCATCCCATAGCACATGAGAATTCCATTTCATCCATCATCACACTATTGACCATCTCTGTATATCTCATTACATAAATCATTGAAATAATTGACAAAATCTATTATATCATACCAAACATAAATACGTGTGCCTTCAAGAATAATCTAATATGATATTTGGGTGAAAAGTGCACTAAATTAATGAATTTAGCTGCATATTATATCAGAATGAGATTCTCCAAATTCAATCTGAAAAATTATATGGTTATTGCAATTCTGAATAGGTGGTGATAGAATTATTTGTTGATTAATATTTCAAAATCCTCCCATGTCAAGACTTATCCTATATTATCATCAATAAAAATATTCCCACCATTGGCATGTGGGATCCTTTAGAATGTACATCACCAATAATACAATCATCTTTACTGGTGTGATATAGAAACTGGAGTTTTGATTCATCTTGTTAAGCCACACCTCTTACTGATCTGGTTTTGATTCACCCCAAAAAATTGGTTTACACAGTTTATAGAATTGTACTATATGATCCAATTACCTTGATTCATCCCAATTTATCCCTAAGACAGTAGCCTGAAAAGAAATATATTTACTCAACACTAGCTATTGTTTCACTTGTGTCTTTGGTGCAACTGAATTCTCAACAACTTATTCAGGCTGATTTCATCTATGCCAACATGGTTCCATATTCATTAAACACAGAATATTCTATAAGTCTCACTCTCATGAATCAAAAATCATTACATTCTCAAATTCTACCACTTGTCAACTATAACAGAATTTCATTCTCAAAATATATCACTTTTAATTTTGATGATTTTTTGAAAATCTCACTATTCTTTCAAATATCAACTAGTTCCCAAACTACTACCATCAATCCATGTCCAAAATCTCACATTTAAAAGTAATTTTCAATTAATTTTTAAAAATAAACACAATTGTAATAAATATTAAAACATTACTCAAAATGTAATATTCACCCCCAGTGGGAAGTGATTTATATAATGAATGTCATGCTCGTCTCATTGGCTTAACCCATGATAATAAAATTATATTCCTATAATGTCTCCAAAAAACATATTTACCCAACATCCTAGTAACATTAAATTCCTTATAATAAATACAGTTTCATATACTTATTTAGTAAAATTTAAATCCCAAAAAAACTTACTCATTTCTACCAATATCACATAAAGAGTAATTAGAAATCATTTAAATCCCAGGACTGATATAGAATAACTTGTTTTCCAAAATATTTGGACTAACCAATATTAGTAACACTTTCTATTCATGGGCCAAACAATTTGGCACCATTTCCAAAAGTGAATGATGGATTGGCCACGAATGATACCATTTGTAACATCCTTCCCCTCCTCATTAGCTCGAGATGGTAGAAGGATATTTCTTCTCCTTGAGGGAAATCCCCAAGGTTCCAAATTCTTGAAATAAATTAAAAGGGTTTAAAAATAGTTGTGGTATTATTTTTCATTTTAACAAAAAACAACCCATCCAAAGAAACCATAAAAAATTGCTAAATGATACATGAAAACAGTGTCTACACCTTAAGGTATTATTTTAATAACACTAGTACTTATATTTTAAATTTTGTCATTTTTGAAATTAGTTTATTAAATTCCTTGAAATGAATAATGATATAAGTGGATTTTATTTAAATTAGTGAATCTATAAAAAAAGAATTGTAACCAATTATATTAATTTATATATAAAATTTATGTATCTTATAATTGAATATATAAAATACATATATCTTGTAAGAAGTAAATAAATTTGTTTATTTATATTAAAATTTCTATTTGTATTATTGTGGAAAATATTTTTTTTTCAAATTTAATAATTAATATTATTTTTTTTATAAGTTAATTTGATGATATCTTAATTATATTTTCATTTTGTTATAAAATCAATAATAATTTTAAAATACTATTTTTTGAATAAATCATTATTTTAATTAAAAAATTAAGTTCCTCATATTCACAAAATTATTTTTAAATAATAGAGTCCATTTTTTAATTCAAAACATTGAAAAATTAGTTGAGTTAATTTATAGGATTTTTTTAAAAATGTTTAATTTTTAGAGCATATGGAAGACATTAATTTAAGTTATAAGCTCAATACACGACATATTGAGTAATGGTTGATGTATTGATGATGTTAGAACCATTGTTTCAAACTCACATTCACTAGTTACTATATGAACTCTTGGTAATAAAGTATATTAATATTTTTTAGCCCAGAAAATAAACTAACGAAAAAATAATAAAGAAACACCACCAACTTCTACCCTAATCTCCACCCCTCTCCACCTCTTATGCTCACACCTCAATGATTATTATATGTTTTAGATTCCCCCAAAATTACCTTTCCAAGACAATCAACCATGTCTATGACCTGATGGTCTTTCAAAAATACCAAAATCAGTTTCATTTGTGAGGTTCTCTAGGAGAATAATTCAATAGGTAGAATCCTTTTTCATTTTCATTTGATTTCTATTCAATATATTTACTTTTATTATTCAATCCTATCATCCCCCTTATATATGGGAAACTATAACTATATTAACATAAATGTATTATAATTTTTATGTGTCAGTGTAATATATATTATTGAAACTCCAATAATATCATTTTATTATAGAAAATACAATCATCATTCGTGACATGTCAATTCCCCACCTTCATGAACTATGAGTTTTCATTTTCCTTTAACACCATCATGTCAAGTCATAAACCAATTACTATGGTTAAATAATATTAAATTATGAATTTTATAAGTTATATAATGTTCAAGAAGAGATATATAATAATTATATTAAATAAAATTTAATAAGTTTGTGATGGTAGTAAGACCATCAAAATATGTTAAATCACTTTCATTAATGTTTTCTCTAATGAATCATCATCATATTAGAGAAAAAAATGAAATATAGAATAATTTAAAATTATAGAAACATATTATTCAACTTATTTCAAATTTTTTAGTGTTTACGTCATTAGACTAGAAAATACATTGTGAACCAACCATGGAGACCAGGGAATAAATACACTTGAAACAATGATAATATCTAAATATTATTAATAAAAGGGTTGAAAGATGTTATAAGAAGATTATATAAGGAATTATAGATATGAATATAGTTGTATTATATATTAATAAAATCCTTTTAAACAAGTATCCATGAGGATTTAACATTTTGGAACTAAGATGATCCCGAGTTAAGGGATTTTTATTTCCTCTTTAATGACCTATTTACAAACTACAATATGAATTTTTTAACTTATATTGTTTGAGGATATTTTACAACCTTCATAATGGCTTATTATTTTTAGGTTTTCATTTTAATATTTATTTTTTATTTTAAATTAATATTTTTCCTCTGCATGTGTGTAGTATTTCATTAATAATGGTTATCTGAAATAATGATTTTTGAGAAGAATGTATCCATGTTTTACTACTATAGTCTGGTGTGTGGGCATTATTTAAGATGAAGGGTGGGACCTAATTCACCCTATAATTTATTTGTTATATTTATGTTATAATTTTAAAGTAATGGTTCCTATATTTCTTGCTACGATGGTTACATTATAAGGTAGTCTAGAGGGTTACATCATAAGGTAGTTTTGAGGGTTACCTTGTAAGGTAGTCATAAGGGTTACCAATCATTTGGTAACTTCATGGGTTACAATCTTAAGTAATTAGTTCCAAACGATACCTAATTTTTTTATTTATGTTCTATGGAATCCTCTTATAAAACAATGTTAGTATACGATACTTTATTACTAACAAGTACATCCATATGAAAACAATTTCCTATGTTTATAAGTATTCATGTACTAATAATTCCTTTAAATTTTTTGTCACTTACTAATATTTTTTCTCATCCAATGTTTCTTCAATGATTTTCATAAGGATTATGGATTTTTAAGATAACAGAAGAATCCATGGGGAATGTCATGAAAATTTTCATGAAAAGAGATTATATTTTAATTAAAACACTTATATTATGAAAAAATTGATAATTTTTAAAAAGTACCCACTTTGTATGCTTATGGGTTAATATGTATGAATTATTTCCTAATTAACTCAAAAAATAAACCATAAAGGTATTTAGGAATGTAAGAAACTAAATTATGATGGAATTAATAATATTATGAAATGTTAAAGGTTGGGTCATTATATCAGGTATCAGAGCACAATTTTGATATCTTTAGGGGTTAAGATGATGTTAATAGAATAAAATATATTATTTTTACCTAATTTTGTGCTGAAATTATATATAATTTGATGATTACCATATTTCCTTTTATATCATATGTATTTTTAGAATTGTTTTCTGTAGAATAAATATGGATGTTGTAGTTGGAAAGCACTGAGAGGATGATATCTTTCTGAATCTGCAATATGGAATGGTAGGAATTGGAATCAAGAAGTATCTAATAGTAATGGATTAGTATATGTATTATACAAAGGGCAGTTTCATCCATGTAATAGAACATCTAGAGTTACCATGAATTAACATTATGATAGGTGAATGTTTAATAAGGCCACACCCACATGCTCTTAGTGGATATTCTAAAACAGTGAAGGATGAAGGGTGGATTAATGACCTTGATAAAATATTCTATATAATTGGGTGTGTAAATAATCAAAGGTTTTTTCTTTATATGTATCATTTGAAGGTGTATGTGACCAGTTGTGCTAAGTGGTCTAGAATATTTAGGAGTGAGTATAGATTAGTTCCATGGAATAGGATAAATTTGAGTATCTTTTAATAAATAATTATCTTACTATGGATGTTTGAATTAGAATTGAAAAGATATTCCTTGATCTGAAAAAAATTTAGAGTGATTCTATGTTTCTTTATGACAAAAAATTCACTCTATTGAAAAGGTACACTCCAAATCCTATTCAGGGTCCTAATAGTAAGGTCATTCATTTTTTACTTAGGATTAAATCTAAGAGACTAAAGGTCATTAATCACTCATGAATTCAAATGTTATAGGAATATTGATCGATGTGTTCAGAGGTTGGACATGTGATCTTATGATGTTCTTGTATAATTTAAAAACAACATGAAAAATATTATCATATGGTATAAAATGAGTAATATTCAATAAAATAATTATGATCGTAAGAAAATACAATTTCCAGTTTGTGGGAAATGTGGTAAAAATCCATCATGGAAATTCCTTGACAAATTCTATATGATTTTTCAATGTGTTATATTTTGAAATATTGCATGATACTGCAATGAAATAGATCTTAGTGTTGTTAGGATTAAATATGATAATCCAACTGTGAAGTGTTTCAAATGTGGTGACATGAGGTGTTATGAATTTACCTTCCCAATGAAAGATCTGAGTGATAGGAAACATCAAGTCAATAAGTAGAAAGGATTAGTAAAATACTTTGCGAATACTTTTCAAATTTTGGGCCATCTAATGAAGTGGTATCACGTACATTGATTTTTTACTCAATTTTTTTTATAATAATTTGTTTGATATGGGGTCTCCATATTCCGTTATATTTGATGAATTTTATAGTAAATTAAAAATATCTCCTCATTAAATGAGACCAGAAAATAAAGTTAAAAAATTAGTCGAAATATTAAATAAAAAATTAAATATAATAATATTTAGGGTTTTTTCGATGGAAATAAAATACTTATAATTTTTTTTGTTTTTATCTAGTATATTTTTATGTTTTTTAGGTTTGTATGGGATTTATCTTTACCATGGTAATATTTATTATAGATTTAAATAAGTTGTTTTTCTAAAACAGTTTCATTTTGCAAACATGAATAAACCCATACCATCGATAACATACAAGGATGTAGAGAAACTGTTCAAATATGGAAATGAATGTTATCTTTCATATATTATTCAATGAAAATAAACTATTTAGAATAATGATATTATAGTGTAATATGAATAAATGAATATTTTCAAATGATTTTTCTAATGTTATGCTAGATTAAGATGTTCAAGATAATATTGACTTAGTTCTTGACGCTAGAAAAATTTCAAAACCACTCACCTAGTGGCTCCAGTGGAACATCTTGAATTTAACTATTATCTATAGTATTTTCTTGAAAATGGAATCATTATACCTAGAACATCAAATTGGGGTGACCCTATTTTATTGGTTAAAAAATAAAAATGGTTCCACGAGGCTTTGATTCTATTATAGGGATATGAATAACATTTATGTTAATAATTTGTATCCATTTCTTCATATCATTGGCTTGTTTGATCAACTCCAGGGAGCATAGTATTGTTCCATGATTGAATTGAGATCCAGGTATCATCTACTAATAGTTAAGGAGGACGAAAATCGGGAAAAAATATTCCATACTAGATTAGAGAATTATGAGGTTGTTGTTGTTCCCTTTGGTTGGAAAAATTCTCCAGTTATATTAATGAATTTTATGTATATAATATTCTATAAATATTTGGATATGTTTGTTGATGATTTAATTGATGTTTTTTTATTTTGAAATACATTTTGAAGATTAGGAAAAAAAATTAGGATTATTCGAAAAATTATCAATGAAAATAAGTTATATATTAAATTTGGAAAATCATGTTATTGGTTAGAATTAAATTCCTTCCCTGGGAAACTTTTCAACAAATATATAATTACATTTTATCCTATTGAAAAAAATAGTTGTTTATGAATGGTCAAGACACACACCTGTTATTGATATTCATCATTTTCTAGAATTATCAGGATATTAATGATGAATTTTTAAAAACATTTAATGGTTATCCTTCCAAATAACATTTTTAACATGATAACATGTTAAATTTATATGGAGGGAATGGTGTGATGTTTTTTTTGGTACATGAAATGAGATTTTTGAATGTTACAATTTTGGACCCACCATCCGGAAATAATGATTACTTCAGTTATATTTCTCATTCCTTGAAGGGACATGGTTTTTTATATATAATGATCAAGAAATAATATATTATTCAAGACAACTGAAACCTCATCAGTTATATTATCCAATGCATCATTTGGATTTTTTATTTGTGGTTTATGAATTTAAAATTGATAGGAATAATTTAAATACATGAAAATGGAAAATATATACTTACAATAAATTTTTAAAGTATATATTTTATCATAAGTAATTTATCATGAGGCTGAGAAGATGGATGAAATGGGTAAAGGATTATGACAGAACAATCAATTACCATCCTTGAAGATAAATCAATTTGGAGAATTCATTGATTAAAAAATCATTATTTATTAAACATATTATGTTTGTAACATTACACATTAGGTAATGATTTGATGAAATATGGCTTTAATGTTGTTGGTGCAAGAAATTCCATTATTTTGTTTTAGGTGTCAGTGGAGTCATCTACTATAAAAAGAATTAATCAAGCTAAAAATGAAGACTATGAGTTACAAAAAACCATTATTTTTTAATGAAATGAATTTTTAATATATTTAATTTAGATAAAGATTGTCTCGTGATATTTAGAAAGGGATTATGTGTGTCTTGTGATTCTTAGATGAATAAATGTTTTTAAAATCAATCTCATCGTTCTCAATTTTCAATTCATCATGGTAGCAGTAACATGTATATATAAATATATATATGTTTTATTGTTCATCGACTCACTAAATCTACACATTTCCTTCCTATTTGAGATATTATGTCTTCAGATCCACTTACTAAACATCCCCGTAAATAGATTCTATAGTTACATGGAGTTCCACTTTCCATTGTATTTATTGTTGATCCCAGGATCACTTTGACATTTTGGAATGTCCTTCATAAATTGTTGGGAATTGAATTAAATTTTAGTACTACTATTCATCCTC
The DNA here is from genome assembly GCA_963277665.1 of Viscum album. Classification (NCBI taxonomy): domain Eukaryota; kingdom Viridiplantae; phylum Streptophyta; class Magnoliopsida; order Santalales; family Viscaceae; genus Viscum; species Viscum album. Next base: position 72,891,855 of record OY728126.1, on the reverse strand, counting down.
TATGTGGTGGATAGATTGAGAAAAATATTTAAACATTATTAAATTTACGACGTACTTTCTCAAGAGGCTACCATTGTGGTTTGGAACCACACCATTCTATTGTTCTGTATTCTTATAATAATAGTTTTAATTATAGTAAACATATTCCACCATTTGAGGAAATATTTTGGAAGAAATGTTGAACACCACTATTTTGGTATGAATTTGGAGAAAGGATATTTATGTAACAGAATTATTAGAGGATGTGGATGGGAAAGTGAAGATAGTCCAACAATATTTTTGGTCGACTAAGAGTATGATGTTAATTTATGCAGATAATTGGATGAAATATTCTTCATTCAATGTATGAGATCATTTTAATTAAAATTTATACATTAAAAAGTGTTAGGTATTATTTTATTATAGAAAATCTTACACCATGATTCATTATACTGTTTTAGTTCATGTAGAATGTATGAAAAAATGACTCCGAGTATCCATAACATTGTGTTTATCTCAGGTACGCATTATTTTTCATGTTTTGATGTTATTAAAAGTATGTTCTAGATTCATATCATATTTTGAGCCTAGAAGTAGATCAGTTTGAAGAGAACCTATATTAAAAAGCGAAACCTATTCAGATACTTGATTATATTTAGAAAGAATTATAGAATAAGATAATTTAATAGAGTATGTCTTTATTGGGAAACCACATGGTTGTAGAATAAACCAGGAAATTTGAAAAATCAATCAAGGAACGATATCATAACTTGTTTAATAAGTGAATGAAAATTGCAAGGATTCAATTTCCCAAAGTATGGGAGAATGTGATATCCCATGTACTTATAATATAATTTGTTATTATTGGAGAAATTAAATAGTCAAATTATTTATAAATGTATAATGAAATAAGTGGATTTTAGAGAAATTAAATATTCTATAAAAATAGAATTCTAAAATCACACATGGACTTATAAATAAAATATATGTATCTTATAAGTGAAAATATGATATAATTATATTATGGGATAAGTAAATAAATATTTGAAAATGAATTTTTTTTGTATTATTATTTATGTGAAAATTATTTTTTAACAATTTTATAATTTATATAATTTTTATTATAATAATATTTTCTATAACCTTGTTTAATTTTTCAATGTGTTATAAAATCAGTTATAATTTTAAAATTGGTATTATTTAGAATAAATAAAAATTTTAATGAAAAAAATAAATATCCCATTTTTATAAAATTATTTTAATAAAATTTAGTGATGTTTTGAATTATATATATCGAAATATGTTTATGGGGAATTTTTGTAATTTTTCTAAAAGAGTTAAATTTTTTGTGAATATTTAAATACGATAATTTACAGTACAAGGCAAATACATGAAATAATGAATCATAGATGATGAATAGAATATGTAAGAAAAAATTGGTTTGAAATCCCATTACCTAGTTACTATATTAATATTTGTAAATCAAAACTATTCATTGTCTAGAGCCAAAAAATAATAAACTTACGAATAAAATAATCAAAATCACCCTTTCTCCTCCACTACAACCAACACCTCTTGCCACATCTTCTACTCACACCTTAATGCATTGTAGATTCCTAAATTTCATCCCAATTCCATTCCCAATATGGATACCCACATTTAGTACCTTTTAGTATCACCAAAGGGCGAAAACCAACTTCTTTAAGGAGTTTCCCATGGATAGGAATTCAGTAGGTAAAATCCTCATCCATTTTTTTTATTTTATTTTCAATTTATTTTATATTATTATTCTCCCCATACCTCTCCCACATCCATGTGAAATTTTAAATATTTTATTTTACATAATTTATAATGTTATTGTGTTAATAAAATATCCATCATCAAACTTATCCCCTTCTTTTCTTATTCTATAAAATGAAAACAACATCCGTTACATGTCAATTCACCGCCTTCGTGGATGATGCATTATTATTTTCCATTAATATATTCAAGACTCTTCATAAAAATATTAATATTAATAATTAATACTTTATATAAATATTATAGGTTATATAATATCATAAATCCAACATATAAACATGATGTTAAAAAATGATATAACTTCTTGATCTTCAAAGAAACTCCAAAAATAAATTAAATTACATTCATTAATGATTTATTTAATGATTCATCCTTATATCATTAAAAAATTATATATGATGTAATTTAAAATTATAGAAACATATTAATACTATTTCATTCCATTTATTGAGTTTTTCATCCATTCAACTAGATAATCCACAATGAACCATCTATGGACACCATGAAATAAATGCACATGAAATATTGAATGAAAAAAATATTATTAATCAATAGATTGATATATTCTATTAGAAGATAAAATTTGGAATTACTTATATGAATGTAGTATTTTAATATATTAATAGCACTCATTATACCATTATACACGAGGTTTGAAAATCATTTAAGAAATATGAACTTGAGATAAGGGACTTTTCATTCCTCTTTAGTGTTTTTTCGAAATTGAAAAAGAATATTTTTAACTTTTATAAAAAGAGTGTATTTTACCTATTTCATTACAATATAAATTTTTTATGGTTTATTTATCACATTTGATGGTTATTTTTAATGAAAATGTTTTCTTATGTATGTGAGCATTATTCCTTTAATAAGTGATTTTTCTGTTGGAATGATTTTTATGATGTAAGTATTCATGTTCTATGATTATGTTCTAGTTCATGAGAATCATTCATGATAAAGGGTGGAACCTAAATAACCCTACAATTAATTGTGTATTTTAATTTTTAATGTTGACCATAATGGTTATTCCAAGAGTAAGTACGATAGTTTTATAATAAGGTATATGTGAGGGTTACATCATAAGGTAGGGGTGAGGGTTACATTTATGATATCTGTGAGGGTTACAAATCATATGCTAGTACCTAGGGTTAAAATCCCATGTAAGTAATTATCCAAGTTACAATTATGGTTTATTTATGTTTTACAGAAATATCTTGTTTTTACAATTTATTTATACCAAGAAATTCCCGGATCAGGCCAAAACCGGTCCCCAAAAAAATTATTAAGCAAAAGAAAAAGAGATTCAGCCAACAAAATAAGTATTACAAGACCGAGAGTGAAAAACACCACACATATCTACCTCCATCAATGAAGAGTAGTATTCAAGGATAGTGAATTACCATAACATATCCATCGCCATGGTTTCCTTCTTGGACAGAACATCAGTCACCTGATTGACCTCTAGGGAACCATGCGAGACAATCATGTTTATGCGACTAACCTGATTGAGACATTTAACCCACTTTTGAAGTATCCACCAAGGCACATTCTGATTTCTTTTTTTTATGGATTGAACCACAAGTTGAGAATTCTATTCAATCCATATCATGTTACAATTATATAACACAACACACCAAATAGCATGAAAATTTTCTCAAAACTCAGCTTCAAAAGAAACACCAGTGCCAGTGAAATGATAGAAACATCCTTTCACAAAGCCACAATACATATGAGAAACAACACCGCACCATGATGGGACTGGTGCACCCGAAGCAGCTCGATACACATTAACATTGAGCCATGGGATGATCGGAGGAATCTAGCAAATATACCTGGTCATTTTCGGCTTCCACGGCTACCCAGAAACCCCAAGTAATCGCTTAATTTTCAAGTCTGAAACATTGTTAGACATCACACCATATTGGACCTTCGAAGCTGCAAAAACCTCCTGATGAATCACCACCATGCCATCCTGAATGGGAACCATTCTGTCTTCAAAGGCTGCAACATTCCGAGCAGCCCAGATGGCTGCAATCACAGCCACAACAGCCACCAGAAAGAAATTATGCACCTGCTCACTGCAGCAGAACACAAACAGCCCTGCCACCATGTCCAGCACCAGTATCCAGTGCACCTACAACCCAAAAAGATCGCCAATATAATCCCACAACCTCTTTTCATATAAACGCTCCACAAACAGGTGTTGAACAACATCTTCAGCGTGCATGCATAAGTAGCATGCAGATGCAAACATAAAGCGAGACTGCTTAAGTTGATAATGAGTGGGAACACGATTCATCCAAATTTTCCATAAAAAAAATGGGAGGGCCGAATGAAAGAGAACCTATATTTCTTGAGCCATGCAGGTGATGAAGCGTTTTTGTGTGTGCTCTCAAAAATATTTATAACTAAGTGTAGCATAAGGGCTAACATAGGTCGTTCTCCTGAGGAGCCTTTTTAGTTATTCACTCACATAATCTAATTCAACTAAGATGTAATTATTATTGTTGTTTTAGGTTTTATTAAAAAAAATAAAATAATTGAAATGAAAAATAATTGGAAACTAAAATTTAATTATAAATTACCATGCAATGCTAAATAGAATGGAATTATGGAAGAAAGGAAGTTCTCCCGAGAGAATATTCAGGGAGCACCTTCATTGGACAGCTTCAAATATTCTTAGTGTACACACTCCATCGTATGTGTGTACACCTTATTCTACACTGGTTATGAATGAAAATTCTACTAAGAAATCGCTAATCACACCCTCCATACACCTCCTCAATCGAGTGACATTGGTTGTATACTAAGAAGTTAACCTTTAGACAACCACAATGCGGATTACACCCGCTATAAATTATACTTAGAATTAACTCAAAGAATATTAAAAAGATGGTCTTCGGTTCAAGAACCTGATTAATCCCTTGGGATATTCCTCTTATTAGTTTCTCATGATCATGAGTATTATAGTACACGATGGTAAGATGAGAGGAAGAAAATATGGTGAATCGATGGACACAAAAATAAAAACAATTCATTAATTTATTAGAAATATAAATTACAACTGAAAACTAAAAATAAAGAAAAATAAATAAATTAAAAATAAAGGGGGAAGATTTGTGTCCGGCCTCCCTCAGTGGAGATCCCCTCCTTGGTGCCTTGAAGGAATGGATGGAGAATGAGATTCTTTGGGAAGGAGGTGAGGGCCTCCTTTTATAGGCCTAATTCAACCCCCGAAAGATTGTGCATTTTAGACCCCATAAATTACCTTTTCACGCGTTCCAACCTTAATTAATGCTGTTCATAAATATCTTGGCCATCTCTCCTCCGTATTTTAGATAATTTTGAAGTAGGAAGGAGTTATGAATTTTTAATTCTCGGTTTTTGTTTCTGGACGAAGCATCCTGGATGGTTCCTCCAAAAGTATGTCATTTCATTTTTACCTTAATGACATCCAAACTTCCCCAAATTTATTTTAAGGTCGTTCCCTGATGTCCTCGTTCCATCCCAGTTGGAAAAACCTCATTTGGATGTCTGTAGGCTGCATTTTAGTTTTGTTAAATTGGTCATGTTCACGCGGTCCGCCCTGAAAAATGTCCAAGTTCAATGAATTTTTAGTCCCTTTAGATGGCCGAATCATCTCCTGATCCAGAAGACAAAAGTGCTGGAAATAAAATAATAATTCTAAAAAAAATTTACTCATAAAATTTGGAATAATATTTTTCAGGAAATGGCCAAAAAACCCTTGAGGTAAAAATCTGTCAAAAATCCAAAATTCTTCATTTTTCACATTTAGGCTCAAAATAACACTAAAACCTAAAAATTTGACAATTACTCATATAATAACACTATGGTGGGATTATAAAAAATGATTTATAATATAAAATATATGAAAATATGAGCTTTATCATCAGGTGAACTACAATATCCCCCACAAGCCAACTGATAGTGATCCCTACTGGTAAATTGGTCATTCCTGTTATGCTTCCATATCAATGTGTCACATTCCATGAAAGCATAATCTTGAAATTCTAGCTCCACCTAAGGAGGTATCATGCGATCAAAAAGATTCTTATTGGAAACAAATTCGTCAATGGAGGGATTCCCATCACCGGAGGGAATATCCATAGTGTCTTGATGTTACCGATCAAGCCAATTCGTTGTCCAACAATTGAGGTTAGAGTCACGCCAAACCAACCACTTTGTGTCATTCATAATCTTCATGAAGGATAATTTGAGAGAATCCCTAATAGATCATGCAAGGTAATATTTATAACCATTTATTATCCTTCCTTTGAATCAGTTAACAAAAAAATCACCAGAATTATCATTGGATATTAGACCGTAGGAGAACTTCCCAAAGAGTCCATCATTAAATTTCCTGAGGTCCTTGATCCCATGACCCCCAAAGTTCAACAGGCTTGATGCACTCCTTCTAGCCAACAGTAATGAGCCTGCACTCATGAATTGACCATGTCCAGAAAAAAGTTCTGATCATACTTTCTAGCTCTTTAATGAGTCCACTGGGCCACCGATAAAGAGAGAAGGAGTACACACATTTATATTTTATAACCGAGTTGACAAGAAATATCCACCCAGACATGGGCATCGACTTCCCTTTCCAGCTAGCATGTTGGTTGAGAATACCAGACTAAATCCCCTCCAAATACTATCTCTTCAACTTTAACCAAAATAAGGGATCACCAAGATATTGAAAGGGAAAAGATACTTTTCTAACCCCGAGAGATCTAGCAATATTGTTCTGCTCCCCAGTCGTGAAACCATTTCCAAAAAAAATGAAGGATTTCTCCCAGCTAATCGCTTGACCAAAAACATCCTCAAAATGTTGAAAAAGGGCCTTAATAGAGCAAATAGTCTTCCTAGAGGCTTGCCCAAACAGCATAATGCCATCAGTATACAACAATTGAGATGGATCAAGTTCATTCATACTAGCCTGAATTCTCTTATACATACCCATGTGTGCAAGATCATTAATACATCTACTAAGATAGTCCTCAGTAATAGAAAAAAAATACCATATAGTGGATCCCCTTGTCACACACCTCTTGTACATGGAATGAAACCCCTAGGCGTACCATTAATCAAAATGGACAGCCTTGATGAGCATAGAATGGTGCTAATCAATTTGATAAAATCATTTGAGAAACAATAATGTTTAAGGACCTACAAAAGAAAAATCCATTTATTTGTGTCAAAGGCATTTGAAATATCAATTTTCAAAGAAAAGTTTTTTGCTTTCTCCTTCTTTTTTATGAGATTGACACTTTCTGAGGTAGTGAAAAGGCACTCCTGAATATTCCTTCTAGGAAAAAAATCAAATAGGTTATTTGTAATCATATCACCAACCAGTCGACCCAGCATGTTCATAAGGATCTTACTGATCAGCTTAGGGATAGTATTTCCCAGAGCCACTGGCCTAATGTCGTTTATGTCAAGAGCATTACCTTTCATAGGTAATTGGGTAATAAACCATGAGTTCATCCCATATGGAAAGTAAGAATGAGTGAAAAAGTCCATGATGGACAGAATAAGATCATCCTGCACAACATCCTAGGAAGAAAAAAAAAATTGATAGTGAACCCATCTGGACTAGGGGCACTGTCAACATTTAATGATTAAAGAGATGTTCCAATTTCCTCCTTGAGTGGGGGAGTGATAAGAAGATGGTTGTCATAATCCCCAATGCGTGACTAGATATTTCCCAACATTCTATGTATATTAACCTGTCCATTGTAATAATACAATCCCTTGAAGTGTTCCTCAACTGCCAGAGAAATCTCATTTTTAGAAGTGAATAACTGACCATTAATGCTAATTTTTCTATCCCTTGTCCATGCTCTTTTCTCCTGATGCAGCCTATTAAATAACTTAGAGTTCCTATCTCCATACATTAACCGTCTAACATTCAATTGAAATCTAATCAACCTCTCCTTGATTGTTAAAAGATCATCCAGTTTATTATGAGCCAGAACATCCTCTCTATAAGGGCTATCCTAATGCTGATCACGGTCCTGAACAGATTAGAGCCCTTCCTCAGCAGACATGATGTTAGAATCCATTTTAGAGAAAGAATTTCTGCTCCATTCCTTAATACTAGCCTTGAGAAATTTCAATTTTTGAGCAAAACTCTAGAGTGTACATCCAAGTTGTTCAGTCCTCCACGCTTCTGACACCCTTTCCCTACATCTAGGTTCCATGATCCACCCATTATTAAACCTCAAAGGGAAAGGATTTGACCTTGTAAACTATGTGCTAATGTCTACCACAATCGGGTTGTGATCTGAGTGATGTTTTGGGAGTGTAAAGCCAGAGATCCCATTAGAAACATTATGATCACTAATTTGAACAAAACATATGTCAAGCTTGATATCTTTCCTCCCACTCCTGGTGTATCTACACCAAGTAAACTCAGACCCAGCAATCGGGACCTCAACAAAATTACTCAGATCAATGAAAATGGAGAAATCAGAAGCAGAAACCCTATTGAAATTCCCACCAGTTTTTTCCTCTGGCCTAAAAACTGTGTTAAAGTGTCCCACATAAATCCATGTATGATCCATTCACCTATATGCCACTTTAATCTCCTCCTATAACTCACTTCTACAGATGTTAGAATTGGAGGCATAAACAAATGACACTGAAAAAGCATAATCATCAACATTGCAAGATAGCAGAATACTCATAGACTTATCCAAGAAGTAGGTAATACATATAGACTCATGCCGAAATACCCAAAAATGAAACATCTCAATTTGATGAATGTCTTGTGCTACAAACTTGTACCCCATGGAGTCCCATTTAAAACCATTCGAATTGTCAAAGATTAACTATGGTTCAGCAATTCCAACCATCATAGGCTTATGGGCCACAATGTAATGTCAAAGGGCTCTGGACATTTGGGAGTTTCCCAGCCCTTGACAGTTCCAAAAGAAATCCTTCATTGGGGATGGGTCTTACCCCTTATCTGGGGGCCACCCTATGACACCAGAGGCATTCTGCCTTTTCCTTTCCTCCCCTTTCCCTTTGTCCCTAAACCCTGCAGGTTAGCAGCAACTCCAGGCTTCCTGATCAGATCCCCATCACCCTTTACTACTATAGTAGTGGAAACATCCCCAGTGCCCCCAATGCATTGAGGTGCCTGGACAGAGGGTTGAACCCCTGTGATTGAAGGATCAGCATTCCCATGTGTTTCAGCCACAACATGTACAGAGTCCTCAACTTGCTGAGGCACATTATTAATGTCATCCCCTGTGAGAGGTTGCATAGGTAGACTCACCACAGTGGAATCTGCTGCACTAGCAGGAATGGAAGCAACTAGATCATAGGGTTGAGTCTCATCAACTTCATCAGACCAGAATATTCCATTCAAAGGTGTGAATTTATTGTGATCTTTTAGGTGAGAAGGATCACTACACATTCATGGTTTCCTCTTGGAAGCTTTGGAGGGAAAATTCTGAATGAAATTACCCCTAGATCAGAGATAACAAAGGCCTCAGCATGCCCACCACCATTTCTAACTAAAATTGGTGTGTCAACCTCAACAAAATGAAGTGTTCCATGCGCCATAGAAACATAATAAGCCACAAAACTAGACACCTGAGCTTCCATCATCATCCCTTCCACATTTGAAATCACCACACCCTCCTCTGATTGAGGTGTGCTTTGCATTACAGAAGGATCCTGTGAAACACCAGGGCTAGCATCACTAGGTACCCCATCAACCATCACAGGCCCTTCCACCACCCCTGTAACCCTGATCAAACGAGGTTCCTTCCCTTCATGAGGCTTAACAGGTTGGCCGGAATCAACCCCTTCCTTCAAACTCTTGTCCAAGAGAACATTTGAGACATTCCCCACCCTCACGCATGGATTTAACATGTCTGTAGCATGGGGGTCATGTGAAACTTTCTCCTTGAATTTACTTTTCCTATATGTGGCATCATCATTCCCCTTCAATTTACACACAATACATTCCTTATTTCTTTTGCATTTAACCATGAGATGACCAAAAACAAAACAGCCCAAGCAGAATTTAGGCATCTGTTTATATAAAATGTCCAGGATCATTCTATCATCATGTGTTGTCAGAATAACCTTCTCCACAAGGGTGGCCGACATATCCACTTCCACCAAAACCCGAGCAAAGTGCCCAACCCTCGGGTTAATTTACTGCCGATCCAGACAAATAGGATTACTAACAGTAGAGGAAATGTCCCATAGAATCCATGAGTGCCAGTAAAACCAATTCATCTTAATGATCTGAATCCATATTTGAGCATATGTGTTCCGAATATTAATTGGATCAAAATTGCGATCCCAATTCAGAATGTTCAAAAAACTAGGCTTCAGTGGGATGGTACCCTTGCTCCATTCCTTTATTTTACACTCATCCAAAGGGAATACCACATGGTAATACCCCAATACCATTGCAGTCATGGACCAATCCTCAATACCCCACACCTCCACAATCCTTTTATTTAAATCATTTAACTTCCATTGGCTCTCAACCTTGGGAATCATGACACGAGCAATTATTGAGAACCGACACAAATTAGCCCTCTCTTCAACTGCCTCCTAATAGGCCGACACATGAGCAACCCTACCCTTCTTAATCACCTAAACAATTGGAGGTGCATCAAAGGAGAATGCAGGCCGAGAATAAACTCTCACCACATCCGCAAACTTCTGCCCCGGGTCAACAGCCATTGGAGGAGCAGAATCAGGTACCCCAAAAGATTTCTTCGCGACCGAGAACATCTCCTTATGACCGATGCATTCTGAAAAGAAGCATGAACTGATATATTTATTCCCATCATTAATAGCACTCACTAAACCATTATACAAGAGGTTTTATGTCCCGTACTGATATATTTATTCACATCAAATTTCATTAAATTTTTTAACTAAGTTTAAGGATTTTAAAGATAAAATAATATTCCATGATTCCTTTCATGAAAAATTAACTGGAAAATAACTCATGTTTTATTAAACACAATTTTAATAGGGAATTAATGGATATAGTATTAATAGTATCCACTTACTATACATGTGTGTTTATATGTTTTAATTATGTCTTGATTATATATAACTCTAAAAAAAATATCTATGGGAATTTATAAAATTGAATTATAAATAAATTAATTAGATGGTGAAAATTTTAAGGTTTCATCCTTATAGTTGGTATCATAGCATGATTTAGATACTTTTTGGGGTAAGGATGATGTGAATATAATACCATAAATTAATTTTACAATATTGGTATTATGAAATGATATAGAATTTAAATATTAAATTGTATATTATTCTAATATATTTCTATTCAGAATTTTTTTCTTCAGATGAAATAGAGAAGCTGAAGTAAGAAGGCACCCATGTGATGGTATCATTCTGAATTTGCAACCAGGAATACTGGGAATTATAACCAGAAGATTGTGATAGTAATGGATCAGTTTATTTAGTTAATGAATGTTAGTGGATTCCATGAATGAAAAAAATAAAAAACTACCATAATGAAACATATCGATAGTGGAATATTTTATATGGTATCACACCATACTTTTAGTGGATCTTCTAACCTATTGGTGGAGGTAGGGTGGATTAATTACCTTTAAATGATATTCTATGTCATGGGGTGATCAAATTTTCCAAAGGATAGTTTTGATATTTACCTTTTAAAGGTGATGTTGACTAGTGGTGGTCAATGGTCAATAATATCTGGGAAAGAAAAGAGATTGATGCCTTAGAATTGGAATAATTGAAGAATTATTTCCCCAAATTTTTTTTCCTATTATGGTTCAACATTGGATGAATAAAAATATCCATGAATAAAAAAGGGGGAATATTCAATGACATTGTATAAGGAAAAAATGATTCGATTTGGAATGTACGCTCCAAACCATATTCAAGATTAAGATAGTAAAATCAATCATTTTTTAAATAGGATAAATTCCATGATACCGAATTTATTTGGACTCTCGTGAATTAATAAGTTAGAAGAAAATGGATTGATGTTTTGATAGTCTAGAAATAGAATTTTGGGATGTTCATTTGTACTTTTAAAACAAGAATTAAAAGAGGCCTACATTGAATGAAATAAGTAAGAGTAAATCAATGATATATGAAGGTAAGAAAATATAGTTTCCAATGTATTGGATATGTGGTAAAAAGAACCTTGGAGAATGACTTAACAAATCTTGGAAGTGTTTTTGTAGTGGAAATTTTTTAAAAATAGCCTTATATTGAAACAAAAATTATCATAGTGTTGGTATGAAAAGTGTTGACAATAAAACTGTAAACTATTTCAAATATAGTGATGTGAGACAATATGAAAATACATACCCAATAAAATATATAAATGATTGGAAAATATATAATATAAGAAAAAATTTATAGTGAAATCATTTGAAAATACTTTAGCATATTTTGTGTTGTCCAATGAAGTAGTATTAGGTACATTATTTGATTACTCAAGTTTCTCCAATGTCTTGTTTGCTATGGGGTCTATACAATCCATTATTTTCTAATAATTATCTTTTAAATTGGAAATATAACCTCAAAAAATGAAACTAGAACTTATGGTTAAAACACATAGGGGAATATTATTGAAAAAGTAATTATAAGAATCATCTGGTTGTAGAATGTGGAATGAAATTACCTAAAAACCTTGATCTATTTCCTCCTATAGAGTTTGATGTAATTCTGGGTATGGATTGGTTTTCTGTTTATCTTTATATGATTGATTATATAGCTAAAGATTTATTTTTTAGAAATAGTTTCTATTTTTATAAAATAATGAATTCATAACATTGATAACATATCAAGAATCATAAAATTTCTAAAAAATAATTGAATTTGATCTTTAAAATATTATTCAATAGACTGGAACTATTATAATTAATTTTGTGCCAATTGTATGTGTATACATGTATGTATTTAATGATATTTTTCACGATGTTATTCCAGATTAAGAATTTTAATTTACTATTGACTTTGTTCCTGAAACTGGGGAAATTTCAAAACCACCTTATCAAATGAATCATGTGGAACTTCATGAATTGAAAAAATGTTCTCAGAGATTCTTAATAAAGGATTCAATCATCCTAGAACATCACCATGGGGTGATAATGTATTGTTGGCTAAAAATTAAGATGTTTCAAGGAGTTTTTTATTGATTATAGAAATTTTAAGAACATTACACTTAAGAATAAATATCAATTTCGCTCATATCATTGACTACTTTGATCAGCTCTATTGAGACCAATATTTTTACATTAATGAAATGAGATTTCAGTACCATCATTTAATGGTGATGGAGGATTAAATTCCAAAAAATACATCCAGTACTAGATATAGACATTATGAGGTTGTTGTTATTCGATTTGGCATAAACTTTAACGACCCCCTCCTCACAATGTGTACCCCTCCTGGTCCAGCAATGTGAGAAGGGAGATAATGACCCCCGAGTCCCGCCTCTAGTAGGCCCTGGGTTGTCAACTAGCACTGAGGGTATAGTAAACACACAAATGGGAGGCATTACCCTCTAAGATAACACATGAAGAAGAGATAGATCAGATAGACACCAATCAACTCCAAATCAGAACTGGAATAAAAAAGAAACCCAAGTAAACATATTAAATGGCATGAAAAAGTACTACAACTTTATGGGAAAAACTGCAAGTACCCAAAAAAAAGTAAAATAGCACTAACCACAAGCCCGAACATCTCATGTAACCCCAGTCTAGTAGAAACCAGCTTGATATCCAACCTGCTCCAAGTGACCTGAAAAATCATTTATATATTTGTATAGGGTGAGTATAATAGTATACTCAGTAGGATCCTCCCAGAAGTCTCTCGTGCAAAAGTAAAGAAAGCATACTAAAGCACAGTGAAGAACAAATGAAACTAACTTATCACCTATAAAGGTATACTATGTTCCAAACCTCACCATGGCCACTCTCACCAAGTAACACATACAAGAATATAGAATATAGTAAAGAATATCAAGGGTACCCCGCTACAACTTCCCCACTGGTTTTCTGCTTTCCCCAACGTTGCACATCCTAAGCATCTCTCTCCAAAGAGGCTTTCCGGCAGACACCTGGGCTAAGCACCACAATTTGCACCTCATGCACCAAAAAGTCTTGCTCGTAGACACCTGGGCGAAGCACCACACCATCCTCTGAACCAAAAGTAACCGGGTAGTTTCTAGGAGCCACCATAGCTCACATAACGTGTATCATACCTCGGGTATTATACCTCAAGCCATTACCGCTCATACAACGAGTAAGGATCCTCAACCCATCACAGCCTATACACGTAACACCAATAGTAGTCCATAGGATACTATATCCAGAATATATGTGTGTGAATAACCACAAGCTATTACAACCCTCCACACACATATATGGGGAAAACTAACCAATGTGCATATCGACACAAGTAACTACCAAGAGAAGAGAGAGGGGTCAAAGGGGGGTAGTCAACCATTTGTCATCCCATCGGAATGTTGGGGAAAACACCCCCTTCCCCCCAGGGCTCAGAATCCTTGGGGTGTTAGTTTCCCTTAATGACAGGGTGGAGTAGCATATAGAAACACAAAAAGTACAGGATATATTATATCACACAACCACACTCTGGGCATTACCTAGTCTTTGAAACAACCGCAGCTAACGTCTCTCAGACTCTGGGATGCTACATCTAAGACTAGGTATCCAATAAGCACACAACCATTTGAAGAGATTTATTAGATTACTTCATTCTCTTTCTATCAGTTCGACATTACGTTAATTAATTCTTTAAACATTAATTAACCATGAACAATTTAATATTAATCATTATTAGCATCACACCCAATATCCATTGTACCATCAAAATTATAACCTTTTCATTATGTTCCAGCAACTCCAACCTCATGTGTTAAAACCATTTATTCAATTGTTCATTACAGAATTACTTTCCCATATTCCCAGACATTATAGAAAATAATTCTATGCTACTAAACACAAAGGTATCAACACGGTGAGTCGATATACTACCCGTCAAGTCTTTGATGCATATAGCAAGAGCGTAGACCCATTATCCATTGAGAGGCTAAACATGGAAAGCAGGTGGAATACCCCGCATGTCTTCGCATCCTTCAGAAGAATGGTAAGTAAGACTATCTACCTTGATTAGTGGGGAAAAGTAAAGTAGATAATCAACCAATGAATCAAAAAGAATCAAGTAATAACATCCATCCCATTCCATGATCCCTAGTGTCCTGCCCGACACCCACATGCATAAACTGACGCATTTTTCCACTCTAGGCGTCATCTACTGCCTCCACTAAAACTATTCATCCCTCAACATATCATAACATCCATCCAGGCTCACATCACAACACATGTAGCTGGAAAACCAAAATCAAATAAATGGGGCTTTTGGCCCTTTAACAATCAAGAGGTTATCTCAGAACCCTTTTTGAAATTATCAAAAAATCAGTTCATTAATCCATCATGAATTAACAGATTTATTAAATGTAGGATCCAAATTCAAAAAACCTAATCAGTAAGCTATAACAGATAAATAATCATGCTTACTGCTCTAATTTGATTAACATCAAATTATAATAAGAACCAGATTCTTTTCATGACCCATTATCATTATCCAACAGTTATTAATTAATTCTAGATTATGTTCCATACTGATTTCCATCGAGAACAAACAAATAAACAAAGGAAGAATAGATATCACACTATCAAGAAAAAGAAGATGCAATAACATATGATAGATATCAATTTATTTATCCATTTCAAATATTTATTATGTCAATTCAATTGTGATCCACTAGGATAAAATATGTTAACGATACAGTTTCATGTAAATGAAAATAGTATCACCCAATCCCCTACCTCAACAATTCTTGACATTCTTTATTCACACAATGGGTCACAATCCTCCTCTCGTGACAAATACATCCAACGAAGGATGCCACGGTATGACAAAACCAACCAAACCCCAAGAAAAACCCATTAAAATCATGGAGATTATATGGTATAATATAGAATGGAGAAACAGGAGACGATGATCCCCAAAGGAACGATGATAAAACATACATTATTTGGAAGATTGACCGACACAGCTCGGTTGCATCCAAAATAGAGCGGAACCAATCAGATAAGTAGGGAATGATTGTGAAACTCTTACGGGAAGGATTGAAAGGTTCTAGCATCTCATAGCCGAGAATAAAGAGTAAAATCAAGGGAGGATGATATCTTGTCCCCTTTGAAGATTTAATGGGGTGACAGTTTAAGATATGATTAATTCTCCATTAAAAGCGGATCACATTATCCAACGAGGTTTGACCAAGTAAAAACATCCCGAGCTATAAGGATAATTAATATAGGGTTTATGGAATTTGAATCGGCCTTAAGAGTTCTTAAAATAAAGCATTAAATGTATTTTACGTCAAAGGAAACGACAAAGGGGTGAAACTGTAGGAAGCTGGAAACAATGTTCACATACTCAAAATTTTGAAAAGGAAGGAAAAAGTCACCTTTAGAGCTTACCGTTAGAGGTTAACAATAGACCTCACCGTTAGAGGTTACCAGTAGACCTCACCCTTAGAGGTTACTGATATACCTCACCGTTAGAGACTATTGATACACCTCACCATTAGAGGTTACCAATATACCTCACCATTAGAGCTCACCGATAGACTTCACCGTTCTGGAAACATTGTACACCTACCATTCTGGAAACACTTTTCAAGTCTACCGATCTGGAAAAACAGTAAAAGTATACCGATAGACCTCACCGATAGAAACATTGTTCAAGTTTACTAATCTGGAAACACTGTAAAAGTATACCGATAGACCTCACCAATAGAAACACTGTTCACTGAACCTCACCGATAGAAACATTGTTCACCTACCGTTACAGTTCATAAAACTGGAAACATTGTTCACAGAACTGGAAATTTGGCAGTGTTGGGGATAAGTCACCTTGACCTCACAAAACACCTCCAACACCACATTTCCACAAAGTAATAGACCAGAGAGGTCCGGGCCATTACATCAGATACCTCTTAAAACATTCTTGTCCTTGAGAATTCAAAACCAACCTAAAGAGACAAGAAAAAGATAAACGGGGCCGAACAAACACCCATCCAGATACCTCTCAAAACGGAACAAGCCATAAAAGGAACAAGATAAGTTCATAAATAAAACATGAATGGTCTAACAAAAAAGGAAACATCATTAAATAAAAGGAGTTAAACAGCAAAAAACTCTGGGTACTGAGCAAGTATCTATGACTCACGTTCCCAGGTAATATCCTCTGTGCCACCATGTCGCCACAAGACACGAACTAAGGGGATAGAATGACCACGCAACACATTCTTTTTGTAGTCTTAAATATCCACAGGTAGCTCCTTAAAGGTTTCATCATTACCAACATTGATCTCTCCCCAGTCGATAACGTGAGAGTCATCATGAAGATAATGACAGAGCTGTGATACATGGAAAACATCATGTATCTGAATCATCTGAGGGGGAAGTGCTACTCGTTACACCACAACTCCAACATGTGATAACTCCTCGAAAGGCCCAAAAAACCGGGGAGAAAGCTTACTTCCATGACCAAACCTTTGCTGCCCATGATGGGGAGTCACCATCAGAAACACATAATCCCCAACATTAAACTCTAAGGTTCTCTTTCTTTGATCAACATATGATTTCTGATGATCTTGCTATGTCTTCAACTTCTCACAAATCACCTGAACCATCTCTGTTGTATTCTTCACTAGTTTTGGTCCGAGAATTTCTGACTCTACGACCCTAGTCTATCACACCGAAGAACGGAAAGGCCGACCATATAAGTCTTCAAAAGGATCCATTCCAATGGTGGAGTGAAAACTATTATATTAAGTGAACTCCTCCAAGGGTATGTGCCTCATCTATGAACCTCCAAAGCTTAGAACACAATACCACAACATGTCTTCAAGAGTAAGGATGGTTCGCTCTGCCTGACCATCTGTTGGAGGATGAAAAGAAGTGCTAAGGCATAGTTGAGAACTGAAAGTATGTTGGAGACCCCTACACATCCTGGAGGTAAAACAAGGATCTTGATCAGAAATGATCATCCTAGAGGCTCCAAGAAGTCTCACCACCTCCCCTAGATACTTCCTCGATAAAACTTCCACTGATCTCGACTCCTTGATCACTATAAAGTGGGCCGATTTGTTAAACAATCCACTACCACCCAAATAGAATCATGTCCTCCCAAAGCTCGAGGAAAACCTATAACAAATTCCATTTAAATGTCATACCCCTTCCACCGAGGAATCTCTAATGGCTGGAGAAGACCACCCGGAACATGGTGTTCGACCTTCACCTTCTGGGAAACTAAACATCGAGACAAAAACTCTACAACCGTACACTTTAGCACAGGCCACCAAAACTGACTCCTCAAGGATCGATACACCTTTTTCAAACTAGGATGTTCTGATAAAGGCGAACTGTAGAACTTTCTGAGAATCATCTCGCACATCTCCAAGGGAAAAAAATCCTTCCTTGGTACAACACTCGGTGTTTTTCATCCTTAGACCAACCATCAGGGGCCTCAACCCAAACAACTCGGTCTCTCCAGACCACCACCTCTAGATCTCCCAACTCGGAGTCTTTCACCTTCTGCATCAGGGATGACTGTACCGTCATATGAAAAAGACAGCCTCTACCCACAACTTCTCCCATATCAAGATGTAATGCTGACAATTCTTCCATTACTCTCTAGGAATCACCGAATTCACACACAGCATCACTATGTGACTTTCATCTTAGCACATCGGCTAGAACATTCCCTTTTCTAGGTGTATACGATATTTGGAAATCGTATTCCTGAAATAACTCCATCCACCTATGCTGTCTCAAGTTCAAGTCCCGCTGAGAGAAAACATACTTCAAACGCTTATGATCGATGAAAACTAAAAAGTTCTCACCAATGAGGTAATGTATCTACAACTTCAGAGGAACCACCACGAATTCCAACTCAAGATCATGAGTGGAATAGTTACATTCATGGGGATGTAACTACCGAGACCCATAAAAAACAAATTACCTCTGCTTCATAAGGACACATCCTAACCCTTGATTCGAAGTGTCACAGAAAACATCAAAATGAACTCCCCGAGCCGGAAGACAAAGAACTGGATCACATACTAAATTCTTCTTTAGATACTCGAGTGTTTCATGACACTGATCAGTCCATATAAATGCTTGATCCTTCCTGGTCAATGCTATTAGAGGAGTCACAACTTGTGAGAAATTGTCTACGAACCTCATGTAGTATCCTATGAGCCCAAGGAAACTTCGCACCTCTGAAACTGTCTCGGAGGATGCCCAAGACACAACTACTTCTATGTTAGATGTATCCTCATCTAATCCTTTTTGGGAAACAACATTCTCCACGAAATAGACATATCGAGCCCAAAACTCACACTTCAACAACTTCGCAAATTGCTGATGTAGGCGAAGAACCCCCAAAATGGCTCGTAGATGCTCTATATGCTCCACTTCAGATGTGGAGTACACAAGGATGTTGTCAATGAAAACCACCACAAACTTGTCCATGAAATCACGGAACACAACATTCATCAATCCCATGAACATAGCCGAAGCATTCGTCACACTGAACGACATTACAACAAACTCATAATGCCCATGATGACAACGGAATGAAGTCTTCGGGATATTCTCATCCTTTACATGCATCTGATGATATCCTTACCACAAGTTGATCTTTGATAACCAACTTTCACCCTTCAGTTGATCAAATAAATCATCAATCTGTGGAAGAGGATAGTGATTCTTTATTATCACGTTGTTTTGGCAACAATAATCATCACACAACCGCAAAGTGTCGTCAGCCTTCCTCACGAAAAAAACTGGTGAACCCCACGATGACACACTTGGCCGAACAAAACCACACTGTAAGATACCATCAAGCTGCATATGTAGTTCTCATAACGTAGAAGGGTCCATCCTATATAAATACATAGATATAGGAGACACTTCTAGTTGTAGCTCGATCCCAAACTCAATCTTTCATCGACGGGGTAATGCTACAACCTCTTTGGGAAAGACATCCGGGAACTCCTCTATGACCCAAGGAAACGCCAACTAATGATCTTATGAGGAACTCAACATCAACATAGCCATCATGGATGATAAGGATGAAATTTTCCTATGACCCATCCGAGGATCTCGCTCACCAAAAAACACCACTTAATCTCCATCTGCACCAATGAAGATGACATTTTTCCTAAAGCCATCCATGACAGCCTGCACTGAATACAACCAATCCATGTCGAGGATGAAATCATATGGTTGTATTCATAAACATGGGAAATATCCCAAAGAGCGGTGCTACCCAACACTAGCTCACAATCTCTACATACTTCAAACAAGTCAGCTCGACCTCTAACTGGTGTAGTAAATGCCAAGGGCACTGGAAGTCTCTCTACCTCAAGTCCCAAAATAATGGAAAAGATTAGGTGATATGAAAGAGTGTGTCACTTCTGAATCATACAAGGCATACACCAAGGTATAAAAAAAGCAAAGGGTACCTCGTACGATGTCAATCTCGCCTGGAGCTTGCAAATATAGAGCATGAAGCTGACCACAAACTCTTCCATAGACTCTCTGACCCTGATGACGACCCCCAACACGGTCGTGCTCTACTCTATGAGGGTGAGGAGTGTCATGGGGATATCCTCTTCCCGCCCCATCTACCCTCTGCTGATCTATAGCTGGTGCAACTGGCTGCTGCTGCCTCGGCTGGAACTGCCTTAACAACGGAACTTGGAGCGTAGTGCCTAGGGTACAATGGCCATTCTGAAAGGTCGGGAACTCCCACTACTGATGACCATGAGAACCACAAGAAAAAAAAGAGCATAATTCCTTGGTATAGGCTTGAGAGTTACTGCCTCCTGTGAAACGAGATGTGAAGGGATGGGACCTACCCCTGGGTGAACAAAAACTCTTCTGCCCTGAAAACAGAGATCCCTGGACCACATCTCTGCTTTATGTGGAATCATGCCAATTCCCCTCTCATGATGATCCGGTCCTGGAAAAATTCCTCTCGACATCCTATGCCCTCTCCAGCACCTCCACATATTTCTTCAGCATAAATGGGGTGACCTGGCGCTGGATCTCTGGATGCAAAGCCTCCTCAAAATGCCTCGCTCTGGTCTCCTCATCTGGCAGTAGGTCTGAAGAAAATTGTAAAAGGTTCCTGAAAAGGAATCCAAAAATTCGAACACTGGAACTCCCCCGTCAAAGGGTAAGAAGCTCCTAGCGACTTGAAAGCTTGGTATTCGAAGAAAGAAACTCGACTCTAAACCTGTCTCGAAACTCCTCCAATGAGATAGCTGACTCCTCATGATCCCCGAGGAACAAGAACCACCACTGACTCACAGATCGACGTATAATTGTCACATCCAAGGACACCCAGTGCTTCTTACGAGCATGAATCGAACTGAAGCCATTCTCGAAATCCTCTAACCATTATTCTGTGACTGCATATGAAATAGAGCCCTCATACTTCTGCAATCTTTGGCGCTGAAACACTCAATGTGTCTTCCTCCATGTATCGTTTTCATCAACCTCTACCCTGCGGCGTTCTGCTGGAACAGTCTGCTAAACATTTTCTACACAAACCTGAAGAGGACGTTGACCTGGAGCCGTACCTGTAAAATAAAAAACAGTTAGAGCTCAAAAACCTGGAATATATAAGACTCAACATTAATTAATTACTATTTTATTTCATTCATTTTAGGTTAACCTATCCCAAGTTCACCCATTCAAACATAGGAATATGAAGAATGATGTATGATCCTTTCTTAGGTCTCTACCCTGTAGCTTGTATTAACTTGTTTAGTTGCCTTTTTAAATTTAATAGTCTGTACATCAGATCATAGGGGGGACTAAACACCTATGTCTTAGCCAGACTACAGTGTTTACCTCAATTGTTAAACATGTATGACACTGTTTCACTACCAACCCATGCAGCCCCACTGATACCTAACTCCAAAATCCATCCTATCCCTCATCCATACCTCTGATACCACTCTGTCACGAACCCCTCCCCACAAAGTTTACCCTCCTGGGCTGGAAATGTGAGAATGGAGATAATGACCCTTGAGTCCCGCCTCCAGTAGGCCCCTGGTTGGTGACTAGCACCGAGGGTATTGTAAACACAGAAATGGGAGGAATTACCCTCTAAGAGAACACGTGATGAAGAGAGAGATAAGATAGACACCAATCAACTCCTAATCGGAACTAGAATACAAAAGAAAACCATGTACACATAAGAAATTTCATGCAAAAGTACTACAGATAGATGGGAAAAATTGCAAGTACCCAAAAGGAAGTAAAACAGAAGCAACCACAAGCCCGAACAACTCTGGCAACCCTAACCTAGTAGAAAGAAACTTGATCTCTAACCTGCTCCAAGTGACCTGAAGAACAGTTTATATATATAGGGTGAGTATAAAAGTATACTTAGTAGGATCCTCCCCGAAGCCTCTTGTGAAAAAGTAAAGAAAGCATACTAAAGCACAGTGAACAACAAGTAAAACTAACTCATCACCTAAAAGGTATACTAAGTTCCCAACCTCACCATGGCCACTCTCACCAAGTAACGCATACAAGAATATATAATATAGTAAAGAATATCAAGGGTACCCCGCTACTACTTCCCACTGGTTTCCCGCTTTTCCCCAACATCACACGTCCTAAGAATCTCTCTCCAAAAAGGATTGCCTGCCAACACCTGCGCGAAGCACCACAATCTGCACCCCGGGCACCACAAATTCTTACCCGCAGACACCTGGGCGAAGCACCACACCATCCTCACAACCAAAAGTAACCATGTAGTTTCCAGGAGCCACCATTTATTGCATAACGTGTATCATAAATTGGGTATTATACCTCAAGCCATTACATCCCATACACTAAGTAAGGTTCCTCAAGCCATCACAACATATACACGTTATACCTATAGTATTCCATAAGATACTATATCCAGAATATATGTGTGTGAAAAACCACAAGCCATTACAGCCCTCTACACACATATATGGGGAAAACTAACCAATGTTCCTATCAGCACAAGTAACTACCAAGAGAAGAGAGTGGGTCCAAAGTGGGTAGTCATCCATTCATCCTCCCACTAGAATGTTGGGGAAAACACCCCCAGGGCTCAGAATCCCTAGGGTGTCAGTTGACCTTAATGACAGGGTGGATTAGCGAATTGAAACAAAAAAAAGTATAGGATATATTATATCTCAAAACCACACTATGGGAATTACCTAGTCATAGACACAACTGTAGGTACTGTCTCTCAGACTCTGGGCTGCTACTTCTAAGACTAGGTATCTTATAAGCACACAACCATTTTAAGGGATTTATTAGATTACTTCATTCCATTATTATTAGTTCCAATGTATGTTAATTAATTCTTTAAACATTAATTCATGATGAAAAATTTAACAATAAACTTCATTAACATCACAACCAATATCCACTTTACCATGAAAATTATAACCTCGTCATTATGTTCTAGAAACTCCAACCCCATGAGTTAACACCATTTATTCAATTATTCATTATAGAATTACATTCCCATATTCCCAGACATTCTATAAAAGTATTCTATGCTACTAAACACAAATGGCTCAACACGGTGAGTGGATGTACTACCCGTCGAGTCTTTACCCCATATAGCAAGAGAGTTTACCCATTCCCCCTTGAGAGGCTAAACATTGAAATCACGTGTCATACTCCGCATGTATTTGCCTCTTTCAGAAAAAGGGTAAGCAAGACTAGCTGCCATGAGACATGGGGAAATGTAAAGATGATAATCAAACAAAGAATCAAAAAGCATCCATAAATCACATCCACTCCATTCCATCATCCATGGTGTCCTCCCCGACACCCACATGCATAAACCGATGCATCTTGCCACTCTCGGCATCATTTGCTGCCTCCAACAAAAGTCTTCATGCCTCCACATATCACAACAACCATCCAGGCTCACATCACAAAACAAGTAGTAGGAAAACAAAAATCACATAAAAGGGGCTCTTGGACCTTTAAAAATCATCATGGTAACTCAGAACCCTTTTAGAAATTATCAAACAAGTGGTTCATTAATCCATTATGAATTAATAGATTTATTAAACATATGTTCCAAATTTGGGAAACCTAATTAGTAAGCTATCATAGGTAAATAATCATGATTACTACACTAATTTGATTAACATCAAATTATAATAAGAACTAGATTCTTTTTCATGGAACTTTATCTTTTGCCAACAGTTATTAATTAATCCTGGTTTACATTCCTTACTGATTTCCATCAAGAAAAAATAGCTAAACAAAGCAAGAATAGATATCACACTATAAAGAAAAATAAGTGGCAATAACATATAATAGATATAAATTTAATTGTCCAGTTCAAATATTTATTATGTCAATTCCATTGTGATCCACTAGGATAAATTATGCTAATGATAAAGTTGCACGTAAAAGAAAATAGAATCACTGAATCCCCTAACTCAACAATTCTTGACATTCCTTATCCACACAACGGGTCACAATCCTCCTCTCGAGACAACTACATCCACTGGAGGATGGAACAGTATAAAAAAACCAACCAAACCCCCGAGAAAAACCCATTAGAATCTTTGTGATTACATGATATAATATGGAAGGGAGAAACAGGATAAGATGATCCCCAAAGGAATGATGATAAAACACACCTTATATGGAAGATTGAATGGCACAACTCGGTTGCATCCAAAATAGAGTGGAACCAATCGGAGGAGTAGGGTTTGATTGTGAAACTCTTATGAGAAGTATTGAATGTTTCTAGCATATCATATCCAAGAAAAAAGAGGAAAAACAACCGAGGATGATATCTTGTCCCATTTGAAGATTTAATGGGGCGCCGGTTTAAGATACGCTTACTTCTCCATTAAAACGGGATCACATTATCCCATGCAGTTTGACCAAGTAAAAACATCCTGATCTATAGGGATAATTAATATATGATTTATGGAATTTGAATAATCCTTAGGAGTCCTTAAAATAAGGCATAAAATGTATTTAACGTCAAAGGAAATGTCAAAGGGGCGAAACTGTAGGAAGCTGGAAACACTGTTCACATACTCAAAATTTGGCAAAGGAAAGAAAAGGTCACCTTTAGACCTCACTATTAGAGGTTACAAATATACCTCACCGTTAGAGGTTACCGATAGACCTCAACATTAGAGGTTATCGATAGACCTCACCGTTAGAGGCTACTGATACACCTCACCGTTAGAGGTTATCGATAGACCTCACCATTAGAGGTTACCGATTGACTTCACCGTTCTGGATACACTGTACACCTACCCTTCTAGAAGCACTGTTCAAGTCTACCAATCTGGAAACACTGTTCAAGTCAGCCGATCTGGAAACAATGTACACCTACCGATCTGAAAAACACTACACAAGTCTACCGATAGACCTCACCGATAGAAACACTATTCAAGTCTACCGATCTGGAAACACTATACAAGTCAACCAATCTGGAAACACTGTAAAAGTCTATCGATATACCTCAATGATAGAAACATTGTTCAAGTTTACCGATCTGAAAACACTGTACAAGTCTACCGATAGACCTCACTGATAGACCTCACTAATAGAATCACTGTTCACTAAACCTCGCCGATAGAAACATTGTTCACCTACCGTTACTGTTCATAAAACTAGAAACACTATTCGCATAACTAGAAATTTGGAAAAGTGTTGGGGATAAGTCACCTTGGCCTCTCAGAACACCTCCAACACCACATTTTCACAATGTAATGGAAAGGAGTGGTCTGGGCCATTACATGACCAATCCTCCAACTATATTTGTTGATCTTGTGGATAGAATATTTCATCAATATTTGGATAAAATTTTGATTGTTTCTATTGATGATATTTTTGTGTATTAAAAAAGATAAAAATGACAATAAAAAATTTTAAGGATTGTTCTATAAATTCATAATAAAAATTATATATATTGAAATATTTTCAAATGGGATTTTTGCATATTAAAAATTTCTTTCCTTGTTCACATTGATAAAAAAATTATGGAATAATAATAGATCCTTCAAAAAATAATGTGTTTTATTAATGGACAAGACCCAAAAATGTTACTAAGATTCTTAATTTTCATGAATTAGAAGGATATTATTTATAGTTTGTTTAAAACATTTCTTGATTATCTATCCCACTATCTATGTTTAAATGAAAAAGGTATTACTTTATTTTGATTGAAGAATGTTATGTTATTTTTCCAAAACTAAAAAGGTGTTTGGAGAATGGTCCAATTTTGGCCCTTCCATCCTAAAATGGTGATTTTGTAATCAATAGTGATGATTTATTGAAATGAATTAGTTGTTTTATAATGAAAAATTATCAGGTAATTTCTTATACTTCAAGATAACTAAATCCTCATGATTAAAAATACCCCACAAAAGACTTGGATTTATATGTTTTGGTTTTTGATTAAAAAATTAGAGGAATCATTTATATGGATCAAAATGTGAAATATATACTGACAATAATAGTTTGATGTATATATATTTACTAAAAAATAATTGAACATGATATTTTGAAGATGGATAAAACCTATAAAATATTATGATTGAATGATCAATTAAAATCCTAGAAAAGAAAAAAAAAGTGGTGGATGACATGAGTCAAAAAATCAAGAAAATATGACTATGTTACATTTTGAACATGACCATTCGGGTAATGATTTGATGAAATTTTATAGATGTTGTCGGTGGGGAAAATTCCTCTCTTTTGTTTCATGTAATATTGTAGTAATCACTCTCAAATAAAATTAGGAATGCCTAGAAGAAAGAATATGAGTTATAAAAAAAGTAGAATTGGTTAAAAAATGTTATTTCATCATTTTAATGTTGATATAGATTGTTTGAAGATATTTTGGAATATATTATGTGTGCCTTGTGATTCCCAGATAATGAAAAAAATGATATGTGATGCAAATAGTTCTATATTTTCAGTTCATCCTAGAAAAATTAATATGTATAGAGACCATTTGGAATATTACTCATGTGATATAATGAAAATATATATTATGATTATACCATGAAATGTTTGATATTTCAACTAGCTAATGCAGTGAAGAAACTTCTATAGAGGATGAGTGATCCTTTTCCAGTACAAAAGTTTAAATGGAAAAATATATCTAGGTACTTCATGGTGGGACAACCATATAATTCTATAGGTAACTGTGTTATTGGGTAATTGTTCATAGGATGACTAAATCAATGAATTTTCTTGCAATTAAAGATAACCTACAATTAGATCAAGTATCTCAATTATACCTCAAAAATATTGTCTTATTCCATGGAGTTCCCCCTTCCGTTAAATTGGAAAGTGATCTTGTGTTCACATATATCTTTTGGAATGTCCTTCCAATGCCATTTGGAATTTAATTAGATTTCATAACTGATTTTTATCTTCAATCTGATAGACAGATCGAGGAAATAATTTAGATATTTGAATACATAATACAAGATATTTCAAAATACAATTAGGGATGTTTCGATCAACATCATTTTTTATTTTATTTTTCTTATAAAAAGTGTTTTCATTCTAGTTTATAGATGGTACATTTTGTGGAATTATATAGAAAGTAGTTTCGAACACAAACATTTTGTAAATGATTAAGGGAATAAAAGTTCATGGGACCATAATTATTAGATGATGTGGCTGGGAAAGTGAAGATAAACAAAAACCATATTAAGATAGCTCAGATAAGGTAGAAACATTTTGTAGACAATAGGAGAAAAGAACCTTCTTTTAAGTTTGGAGATCATGTTTTCCTTATAATATATTCAAGTAAAAGTGTTATGTGTTTTGATAAAAATACATTGATTTGTCCATTATTCATTGAACCTATTTAAATGATAGAGAAATTAATATGAGTTTCTTAATCAGTAAACTTACCTCCAAATTTAATTCATGTACATAATTTTTAATCATGTTTCATTGTTAAAAAATTATTTTCCAAATTTATCTCATGTTTTGAGCCAATAAGTTTCTCACAAGGAAGGGAACCTTTTTTATTAAGAGAAATATGTTAAGATTTTTTATTGTAGATAGATTGAATGGTAGGATAAGGTAAGTCATTGAGGTAAGGTTTTTTTAAGAATCCACAAGGTTGATGAATTGAAATGGGAATCATAAAATGTTATCTGGGAAAGGTATCCTCACTTGTTTAATTTGTGAATGAAAAATTTTTTGGACCTAATTTCCAAACGTTTGGGAGACTGTCATTACCTAGGTACTTATGAAATAATTTTTTTCTTCAAGAAATTAAATGGATAAATTCTTTATAAATGTATAATTTAATAAGTTATATTAGGAATCTATACAATTAGAAATATAACACCACCTTCGAATGTATAATGTATATTTATATATCTTATAAGTGAAAATATGATATATTCTCTTAATAGAATAAGTAAATAAATGTTTTAAAAATGGATAATTAAGTATCATTATTTTTTATATGGAATAGTTTATTTACAATTTAATAATTAATATAATTTTTTGTTATATGATAATTTAATGAGACCTTAATTAAAATTCCAATGTGTTATAAAATTTGTTATAATTTTAAAATTGGTATTTTTTAAATAAATGACGAATTTAATTAAAAATTTTATAGATATCATATTTAAAAAATTATTTTCATTAAATGGAGTATATTTGTTAATTCTACACATTTAGAAATGGTTAGGCTGAATTTTTGGAATTTTACTAAAATAGATGCATTTTTGGTGAGTAGTGAGATACAGTAATTTAAAATATAAGATAAATAACTAAAATATTATTTCATGGTTGATGTATGGATTTTTTAAGAACTATTATCTTTAACTAAAATTCATTCATTAATTTATTTATTTTTTTGAATAATAAATACTTATAGTTTTGAGCCAAATTAATAAAATAATGATTGAAATAATATAAAAAAACTCCTCTCCTCCACTATAAATACGACCAATAACTACCTCTTATAATGACATATCAAAGACTTTTAGATGTTTTATTTTCTAACCAATTCCCATTCTATGTGTCATCTCTATAACTGAGGCTTGATTGTCTCACTAAATTTCCAAATCCAAGTGCCTTAATGAGGTTATCAATGAGTCAAATTCTAGAGGTAAAATCCTATTTAATTTTCATTTATTTTCTTTTCAATTTCATTTAGTTTCATTTTACCTCCTTTCCCCCTAATCCAAGAGACATTATAACTACATTATCATAAATATAATATAATCTTATGGTTTTAATGTAATAAACAATATAAAATATAACCTCATATTTTATTATTCTATAAAATGAAAACATTGTCCTCAACATGTCAATTCACAACATTCATGGATGATGAGTTTTCATTTTAATTTACTTCCATCAGGCTATTATTTACACCAATATACAATATAAATCAGGTTTTATTATACATTTTATATGTTATATAATTTTTTTGTAAGCAATAAATAAATATTATATGATATAAAATGATATTAGTTTGTGATCATTGTAAAAACCACCAATAGAAAATAAATGATTCTTTTAATGTTTTATACAAACAGTCATCCTCATATCAAAAAAATGAATTATTATAGAAATTAAAAATATGGAATCATATTAATACCATTTATTTCTAAATCTGTTGTGTTTATTAAATTCTATATGAAAATACATTATGAACCATCCTGGGAAACCATGAAATAAATTCAACCTAAATAATGAAAATAAAAAAATATTATTGATAAATTGGTGGGATGATATTATCAAAAGATAATATAAGGGATTATAGATATGAATATTTTTTTAGTAATAATAATAATAATAATAATCCATCATACATGAGTTTAGAAAATATCTGATGTAAGAGGAACCTGAAGTAAGGGATTATTCTTTCTCCTTTAATATTTTTTTATGAAATTCAAAAATAATGTTTTCATATTATAATGAAAGATCATATATTACCAATATTATTAAACATTAATATTTTGAAATTTTATTAATATTATTTCATGTATATTTATAATGATTTTTTCCCATGTATGAGGGTAGTATTCCTTTAATATGAAATTTTTCACAAGGAATGATTTTTATGATGTAATTAATCATGTTTTATGATTATGTTCTTATTCCTAGGATTTTTTTATGATGATTTGTGGGGCATATATATATCTCTAAATAATTTGGTATTTTTAGTTTTTTAGTTGACCGTAATGGTTATTCAACGGGTGACTGTGATGGTTACATCAAAAGGTAGTCCTGAGGGTAACATTATAATTTAGTCATGAGGGTTACACGTTGAGGTAGTCTTGAGGGTTACAAATCATATGGTATCCATGAGGGATATGATCATAATTATGTAATTGATTAAGTTACCTAAATAGAGTATTTATATTTTTTAGAAATCAAATGTGTTAAAAATGTAAGTACATGATACTTTATGGTCATGTAGTACGTCATTGTGAAAATAATATCATATGTTTATATATATTCATTGTCAAACATTTACTTTCTCTTTTATATACCCTGCTGAGATTTTGGTTCTCATTCAATGTTTATCAATGTTCTTCAAATGGATTAAGGATTAATAAGAGAAAATAATAATCTAATCCCCATTTTATGAAAATATTTCATGAAAATTGCTCACGTATAATTAAAAACAATTTTATAATGTTCAAAATTGATAGTATTTTAATAGTATCCTTGGTGTATGCTTGGGGGTTGATATGCATTAATTATGTTCTAATATTCATAAATATCATTGGGAATGTAATAAATTTAATTAAATTTGAATTTAATATATTAATAAATGATGAAGGTCGAGTCTTATAATAATAAATTAATATCAGACCCAATTATAATCATAGTACCACAATAGAAAACAACAAACATCAACGTACATTGTGGAAGAAAAACCCCATAAAACTCAT
This sequence comes from Viscum album, assembly GCA_963277665.1. Taxonomy (NCBI): domain Eukaryota; kingdom Viridiplantae; phylum Streptophyta; class Magnoliopsida; order Santalales; family Viscaceae; genus Viscum; species Viscum album. The sequence goes on along the minus strand of OY728126.1, from coordinate 72,860,987 downwards.
GGAATCCAAACACACCATCATAGAAACTACAAATATTCTCCAAGTTCCAAATATAATTCCATGACCAATTACCATGAAGAACAACAAAATAAGTGTGAGAATTTACATTATCTTATACCCTTATAGACAATATCCCCAAAATCACCAGTTTTCTAAATTATGGGTGAATTATGAAACACTGTATGGTTTCCAAAACATTCATACATACTCACTCAACTGGGATATATTATATTTTATAGAAAATAAAATAAAAATCTTTAAAAAATATTAATAGTTTAAATCTAAATATAAAACCAGCACAACAATAAAGTAGTTTCCATGGAAAATAGGTAACCAGCACCTGAAAACCACTTCAAATTAATTATTATCATACCTATTCTAGGATTAAACCTTCGATGAATTTTTTATTTTATAGTTCCATACATAGTGTGTTGTTTTAATCTATCCATAGGATCATCAAAAAGTGAGAAATCACCATGTTCCCCAGTGACACATGTCCATTATTCGGATTGACATCCATTTTTACCCCAATGGTTCACAGACCATATTCATGATCGTGTCAAAAGAATTCACTCACATGGAATTCTGTATCCCTAAACTATTTCAATTCAAAAATTTATATACATTTTAATAAAATTATTATTTTATTGAAAGCCTTTCCAACAATCCAATTTAAAAAATTCCATAATTACATATTTTAAAAAAATATTTTAAAATCAAGAAAACAATTCACTTTTCAAAATCAATTTCCAAAAATCCCCAAATCCAAAATCCATCAATAAAAAAGTTTTTTTCATGCTTTATAAACCAATTTAAAATTAAATTTTTAAAAATTAAAAAAATTTGATAATAAGCCATCAAAATCTAATAAGAGGAGTCGAGGGTGAAGCCACTTACCTAGAGAATAATGGAGAAAATGAATAACAACACTAATTCATCAATAAAACCAGGTAAAATATCCAATAAATAACCTTATATTTCATTCTCTTCCATCAAAATTTCCATATATTATCATTAGTTACATAAAATCCCATGATCCATCAATATAATTATATATCTAAAATCCCAAGAGAAGAAAGATGGGAAGATATATTGAAAACTGCCACAAATGAAGACTTACCCAAGATATTGGATTCGAACACACCCTTAATTTCCTTCGTATTACTACTAGATCGATAGAGAAATATTCCATGTCCATTGGGAGTAAGAAATATCATTTTAAGGCGAATATGGAGGAAAAATAGAGCCATATAGGAGGGAATGAGTGGGATATCCTTTTTTAGTATCTCACGTTTAAACAATTCTTAGTGAGTCATGTGATTTGGAAACAAATGATCTAAAATTATGTTGGAAATTTCCTTAGGAATCATATATCATGCATAGACCAAACTATTACAAAAAACATGGAACACCCATGAAATATCTATATATCACACTTTTTATGGTTTTTTCTAGGTGTTCTAATGGACTGGGAAAATCGTGCACCTAACTATGCACCAACCTTAAAGCTGAAGATTCATTGTACATGACATCATCTAGGATTTTAATAGTTACCACTATATATAATCAAACCTTTAATCATTATAAAATCCATAGAAACATTATAATGTAACCCCAAGCCTCTAAAATGTAACAAAAATAATTTAAATACATATAAACACACATAAAAAATTATATACATGAAACCGGTGGTGCTGTAGTTCTAGACACTCATAGGATGGTGAAGGGAGTATCATTTTAAAATGAGGTCCAAAAAAGAAGAAAATTATAATGGGACTCATGGGAAACATGTGATACTATTTGAAAATAATATAAATTTTTTTTGTTAAGGAGATGTTCAAGGAGTTCAAAGTCACCCATCAAAATTTCATGCAACCAAAGAAGAAGTGGAGAGATACTGTGGTTTTTTCCTTTTTTCAAAAAACTTTTCTTTGGAGTAGAATTAAATGGACGCATTTTTTTTGGGTGAAGTGATCCTTGGGTGGTATTAAATGATTCGTAATTATTTTAACGGTAGTGAGCATAAAAAAGAGTGAAATAGCTTAATCACATCTAGCAATAAATGATATTTTTGGATTTTAGTGCATTGAAACCGTACCAATTTCCTGATTGTAGAGTATCCTACCTTGGTTTATTGAATTAAAAATCCTCACGTCCATTTAAATTTATATTATAATTTACATATGATAAAAATTTCTTAAATAGGTAACTATGATAATAATATACATTGATAAGAGGTATTTTAAGTGGTAAAGTCACCAGATCATCATAGAAAAATAGAAAAATAGTTACCCTATTAATTATGAGTTCAAGACATGAATGATGATTTGATAGTATATTGAAAATTTTTAAAATTTTATAGAGTATTCATATCCTAATTCACACCATCATATGGTATGTATCACCAAATCCCCATTTAGGCATTAAATTATTCATTGTTGGTTGGCGGGTATGCTCCCAAAAGTGTATATAGGTTCTTCTATATAAAAATATATATGCTTTGTCCACAGATAGACATTTGAAATCTTGAGGATCATTTCAACAAATTTTAATATAAAATTATTTTAATTCTTTATAAGTTTCATTTTTTAATATGTTACCAATAGTATTTTTATAAAATGTTGACCTAAAAATAATCATTAGTTTTTCATTTTTAATTTTTTTGAACAAAATGATATTTAATTCATAATAAGTATAAAATAACTTCATACATATACTATTTGGGATCCCAGTAAAAATTATTTTTCATGATAATGTAAATTAAAATATTCAATTTACTCATCTACTAATTAAAATTACTGTTCTTGTAACAGATTAGGTGATATATGAGGTATAATTATAAGACATATTGATATGTATTACATTTAGTGTGATTTTTTGGTTTTTTATTTTATAGCCATATGTGTTTAAAATCCATCTAATTATTTAATGTTTTTATATTATTTTCTATTATATATATGTTACATAAACATTATAAATGCACACACATAGATATATATATACATTGGTTTTTGTTTATTCACTACATAGTTGAGATAAATATTACTTATAGTTTATGGGTTTGTTATTTCATATATATATATTTTGGATTTGAACATTATGATATGATTGAAAAGATAAATTTTTAAAATATATTTTTCATTATATGTGACATTTTGAATATATGAGTGCACTGTAAAATTTTTTTCATAAAAATGTATTTTTTATTATCACTTAATATAGGATGTCACAACTCCAGATGTACTAGTTTTATTTACATAAAACAATTGATGGACTATGGATATTGATAATGTTCTTTAGTAATTTTGGTGACATTTCTTCAAGAATCTAGTTAGGATGACTTCTATTATCTAATTATAAACAGAGGAACACATTCATATGGTATATATGGGAGGTGTAAATTTGTATTTTGGAACTAATTTATGTAAATAAATTGTAAAAAATTTAAAAATGATTTTCAAAATAGCTAAATTTAGTGAAATGATATTTCAAATGAATAAAAAAGGCATATAAATGATAGTATTTAAAAAAATTTAAATAGGATTTTTCTTTCTTAAATTTTATACCAAGGGTCATAGATATTTATAGATGAAATGAGATCAATTTTTAATGTGTAACAAAAAAGAATTTTTTACCCATATGTGAATGAAATTTACAGATATATTATTTTAATATTTTTTTGTCTGCTTAACCTCCCTAGAGATATAATATATTTTTAATTTTGGATGTGTTTTAGTTCTCTCATGATAAAATATTTCATCATATAGATTTTTTTAATCAATTTGGGTGAACTATGATTTAATATAATGTATAAAATACTTCCTATTAAACCTTCCTTAGTACAAGCTTTATAATTGTCTATAATGAGCATCGAGTCCCTTGGGGACCATATGTTTGTTGATATATTAGATTTTCCTATAATATTTAGGTTGAGTCTAGAACATAAGTGTTTCCATTATCAAAAGGGGTTTCAACATTGGCGTTTAGTAAGAATTTTATGGATGATTCCTCAAGGGTTGTGATCTTGGTATGGGATTACCCTTCAAGAGATGTGGCACAAATTTATTTATTGGGAGATAGGTGGATGAGTTTACTATAGACCAAGTTATGAATTTTTTTATCACTTGTATGGATCCGAAGTCTACTATGTTAAATTTTTTCCTTTATTATTCCAATGTCGAAAACCCTTCCAAATATACCATAATTAGTGACTTATGAGATAGTCAAGGAGATTTTTCTATGGACTTAGGGAAAGAGTAAATTGAGAACCATCACTTTTTTTGGTATAACGATGGTTCCTCATGTTAGGATTATAGTATATTACCACATTAATTGTTATGATCTATTCCTTTTGTGAGTGTGATCCTATAATATGTAAAATATACATTCTAGGTTTTCTTGGATATATGATGCATGTTATGATACATGTTAGCTAAAATCCATGTGTATTGATTCATAGAATTCCATGTTATTATTTTTCATACAATATATATATAATAAATGTGAGTAATTGAATTTATAAGGGTTCACATATGTTTATGTTGTCCAATTATAAGGGTGAAATTGTTGAGATTTAGATACAAATATACCGACAACCTATTTTGGGGACACTACTAGAGGGTTGGATATGGACATATTAACACATGATTCCATGGATTTTTTTTAAGAGTCAGATATAATAATTTTAATCCAAAATTTTGAACATATAGTCAAAGGGATAAATACATTCATACTAATGTATAATTACATTGTTCACTAATGAGGGTTGAATACTAACATGTATACATAATATTTCAAGAACACTTTCATAATGATCAAAATAATGATGATATCCCATAGTTGTGGGGATTATTATTGATGTTTAGATAGGTACATCTCAATAGATTATTTATTGTTAATTTTATATATTCATATTCTTGAATATTGTGATCGTTATTTTTATAGTTATCCCATAGAGATAGATTCCTGTATGAAAACTCATTATTAGGAGAACCAGATACTAACATTCGAGGTTTTAGTTTTGGCCCTTATACTAGACTATTGTGGAAGGATTTGATAAAATTTATTATGGTAAAGTAGAGATACATTTATTTAATGAAATGGGAATTAGTACCAATGAATGTAATCAATTATTGTGATAGATTAGGTGTTGGTATAAGGGTATTCACAATAAATCTAATGGGGGTTGTTTATAATAGACAATACCAAGGCGTGAAATGGGACTAATACTCTGTTGTTACATGACCAATGGGTTATTGGGTTACATTTATGAGATGATTGAGTTAGCCTTTATAGGTATGGATAGAAAGAACTAGAAAACCATTAAATTATGAAACTGTTGTGTTTCTTCTTCTTCCTGACCTAGCCTATTTTTAGGTCCCCTTGGGGGTTCATCAAACTTTTATACTATGAAAACATAAATTTGTGGAAGCATTGTCTGTGCATTAATGTGATACAGGATTTGGTTTTCTAGATTAAAACTAACTATATTCTTGAACATATATTCACTTGATCAACACTCAATGAGTTATAGATATTATTGTCAACCTATAGGGTTGTTGGAATCAACCTTACCTGTGTACATGACATGAGTTTCAATGAATGTTGGTATATATTCATATGTTTTTATAGAATTATGTATTATATTAAAGATTATGTATAGTTCTAAAGGAGAATTATTTTAGAGGATGGGGAGTTGGTTAGGGAATGTGTAAGGGTATGGATAGAGGCCAACATATGTTAATTAATTTTATACACTAGATATGTATCAATAGTGGGGTTAGCTTGTTATGTATTTATAGATTCATTGTTTTATATATTATTTTAATTGTTTCAGTGTTGTTTGTGTATATCATGTAAATGGATTTTTTTATATTGGATGTTAGGAAAACATTTTTGTCTCCATATTTTACCTATTCAATGATTGGTAAGTTTGATGTATAATTGCTCCATGTGAGGTTCTTGTTAGGTTTAACCAAAACACTATGGTTCATCTATTGTCATAGTCGACTATTTATGAAATATTTTCTAATTAATAATCTAAATTTATTTTGGTATGAAGAAGAATTTATATGGTTTTATGGTAACCATTAAAAGGTTCTATATAAAATAACGTGTCCAAGGATATAATAATCCCCCTCTTTAATGACTTTGGAATTTTTTTTGAAGTATTAAAAAAGTACTATTCCACACTCATAGTCCATTAACCACATTCATTAAATCAATAATATTAATTATGAAACCATGCATCAGAAGATTATATCCAGTATTAAAATATCCATCATATCATACGTAGTAGATAAAAAATAAATCTACATCATCCCCTTCTATGCACGGTTGTTCATGGTGGGAAAAATAATATTTACTTTTCTATTCATGGAATTTATATTATATATTTCAAATATTAGATTGATAAATAATACTATTTAAAAATTAGAATACAAGTTAAAATGTATCCATAGGATCCTACACTCTATAATGATAATAATAAGAGAATCCCATAATGGGTTCACTAGGGGTGAACCAGTGAACAAATTTTACATCTCAACATCTAGGTAAATTCATTAAACCAATACTTATTTATGATATAATATTGAATTTTATATTTTCAGTTTTGAATATAATAGATATTTATTAATTCTAAAAATTATATATATGATAATTCCAGAGGTTCATAATTCGAAATTAATTCTTAGATCCATTTACTGACATAGAATAATATCTTATCATAATATAATATTGTATTATCTAGTCAATACAACAACCATGATATATCAATATTCTCATTATAATTTTTCTATCCTAACACAATGTGTATTATAAAACATATTTTAATATATAAATGATATTAATAAATATCAAGGATATTATATTCTTCTTATTGTATTTTGAAGCTATGTAGATGAATCATAACAAATATAAATCCCCATGAAGAAAAAAACCCATTTATATTATTGTAGTTAGGGTTTGGATTAGTGGTAAACAACCCGTAATACTATATTAAAAATGGGGGTTCAAAACCCATTAGGATCGGGTACTGTAGTGGTATTGTAGTAGTGGAGGTTCTGTAGCAATGTTTGTACTGTATCTATCAAAGGAAACTATCATAGAAATAGTGAATTGTAGTAGAAGCAGGAACTGTGCGGGCACTATAGCAGGCTGGTACTGTAGCTGTACTATTTATAGAATGGGGTTTGGGCAAAAAAATTGGTCCTACGGGCTATATAATGGGCTACAGGACCACTGGGCCTTTGGTCTATATAATGGGTCTCCCTCTACCCAATTAAAAGTGGTATTTTCATTGCTTCAATAATAAAAATGAGGCTTTGGCCCCAAATTTTAAAAATAACACATTTATATTATTAACTATTTTGAATTGAAATTAGTTCTTTAATTATTAATGTTTCATATTTTACGGAACCGTGAATTTTTATGAAATCAAAATAATTTATTCCTTTATTATTAAAGATAAAATAATATAGATTATTGATAATGATCTTCACAAAAAAATAATAAACTCAAAATATCACCACTATAAACCTGAAAATACAAAACATATTCAACATAATGTTTTGAAATTAAAATATATGTAATCACATATATATATATATATAAATGAATCCATGATGATCTATTTAGAAATTTATATTCTCTTGGTTGTTAATATTATCTATTTTCTAATCATCACTCACTTTTGATATAAAAATTATCCAAAAATTCATCAATTATAACAAAACAGTCTAAAACACAAATTTAAATGCATGAAAATTATAAATTCTATAAAAAATTTAATATACTTAAAATTTAATATTTTAATATTAAAACTCTATCTTCAATTTTTTAGATAATTATTTTTCATGTCATGGGTAGAATATGAGGTTTCTAAAGTGGTAAAACCAATGAAACATCATTAAAATGAAGAGATACATTTTTCAATCAAAACCCCACTACATACCAACTATCCCCCATAGGGTACCAATTATAATTAAATACTATATATGAATATATCTTTAACCTACTCCATGTATGTATTGAATCACATCTATATGTAATTAATTATCATTATTCATTTTGAGAGAAATTCCAATCATAATATTACTCTCCATTTAGGGTACCTACTATCCACTACAAATCCACTGACTAACTAATGATATATAACTCTTTAAAACATCTATATGAATTAAAAACACTTGATTCAGGTCCTTTATACATTATATACTCCAAAATATGTTATTTGTTACTTTTAATAATGCATTAAACCAAATCAATAATTCTCTTAACATATTCACCAATATTTCTCATATATTACCCCCAAACAAAATGTTTTGAGGTATATATAATCAAGTTAAATGATTTCTCATTAATACATAACCTCCGCAAACTTAAACTCTATTTATATATCCTTAAATGTCATTTAAAATATTTTAGTATTCATTATAAGGAACACTAATTCCACATAGTTATTATTCCATCATCAACATCACCTTGTTTACATGCATCTTCTATTATATAGTGACACTATATTATATTATTCTCCTCTGTTTAATGAAAATTTTGATTAATATTTATATATTATTTGAGGACATGTTGGTTTATGAAGAGATGATGAGGATGATAGAGGTTATAGTTTAGATTATATTTCATAATGATTTTCTTGATGTTTTATTCATATATGATCTAGGTTAAGTTAATATAATGGGAAATTTCAAATAGATATTATGAATATCCTATACCAGAAGATTTTATTGGAATCAGATATCAAATTATCATTTTCTAGGTATAAGATATGTTGAAATTTATTTATTTTTTATATGAATTTAACTTTTTATTATATTGGTTTTGGAGGATGATAGTGTAGTACATGATTTAAAAATGGGGTTAATTAGGACTAAAAGAATAAATAAAGATTATGGTATCTTGGAATTTGTGAAATAGTTATGGATAAAATTTAATGAGTTTCTAGGAACTCTTATTTACTGTTTATTATAGTTTCTTATCTTATAAATTTTGATATATTATTATAATAATGGTTATGAAACCAACACTTGTATTGGTTTTAAATAAGACCCAACATCAATTTGGTATTATATGAAAAATGACTTTTCCCCTTCCACTATTGATTGACAAATGCTTTATTCCCTAGTGATGATGTGGAGGGATAGTGTTTCCCCTAATTATGAAGTGGTATAGGCAGTTTCATTATTTATGTTAAATTAATCGGAGTCTCAAGGGATTTTTATTGACTTTTTTTATTAGACCAATTAAATGTTTCGTAGTATCCATTATATATATATATTGATTCTTATTACATTATAATCTGATTTTCTTTTTTATGGGTTTGTTTAATGTTAGATATGATTATATATTTAAAATGGTGGTTATATTTTATAAAGTATTAGATTTCAATATTTATTTAGTCATTAGTGGATTGGTTATAATATCTAATAGCATAGAAAAGAGCCTTTTAAGGATGTAACATATCAATTTATTTAATTGTAATATCTATTTTTTACAATCTATTGTTGATTTTCTCAAATCAAAATATGTTAGTACATTTGATGTATAATTAAATGTTGTGTTATAATGAGTTTTATTTTATATCAATTTTTAATATTATTATAGACTTATTTATCTTTGTTTTTTTAATCTTATTGTACTATTTCATTTAATGGTTTTATAAAATTGAATCATAGAATTTATTTTTATAACATATTATTGGTATTTTTTATTCATCTTATGATATGAAAATGATTTTGGATTTTGAGTTCTTATCTATTAAGTGTAACGTATTCAATTATTTTGTGATTATAACCTAGGTAAGAGTCAATATATCCTAACCTATATGAGGTTGGTTTGGGGTTTCATTACCAATATATTAGTAGGACCATGAGAAGTCATCATGGGATTAGGTTATGAAACGCATTTATAAACTTCTTTATATAGGTGGTTGATGTTTATATTGATTTTTTCTTTCTCAAAACATTTTAGGATAAAAAATTATTTTATTTATTTAGTTCATAAATAATTCACCATTAATGGAATAAACGAACCATATATGATAGTGGTAATCATAAAATAAGTGACTCATCAAATTGTTTTTTCTTATTTATATAATTTGGCCAGTCCATAATATTTTTTTTCAAAATTTGTCCAATTTTGGATAACATTTCCATATGTTTATCACCCCACTTAGAGAATAGTTAATTTTTCCATTACATAAATTCCTCGTATAATATCTTCTATTTATATCCATTTAATAAAATAAAAAATATTTGTAAATAGAATAACATGAAAAAAATACACAAGAATGTATAAAAATGGTTATATTGTTAAATGAATTTAATGTAAATACCAATATGCATTAACTTATGATGCCTTATGTTCAACCTAGGCTGTTATTAATATATTTTTTATTATGTTATCTATCATTATCTTAAAAAATAACAAAACCATCCTTTCATAACCATTATAATAATATATAACATAGAAATAGAATTTAATTATATCTTATATAATAAATATAATAAACTTCATCATAATACACACAAAAAACCTTAATATTTAATTTCATATTAAATTAGGCCCATAATTATTGTATTTTAAATTTCCAATTTATTTAATTCTTCATCATAGTCATTCTATAATATATTATTCTCACCATGAAACTTGATATTCCTTGAGGAGATATATTAAATTAAATAATGAGCTAAATATTGGTATATGTATAATAAATAGTAAAACCTAAACAACATAACTAATTGGTGATATGATTAGATAATTGTGCATATAATGATAATTTAAATGAAGAGAAAAATAATATGTAAAATGATAACATTTCATAGGAATTTGGAATTCTACAGTAATATAAATATTTTCATTATAAATTCAATGTAATGATAACTCTCAAAACATCATAACATAATGTTCTAATTCACATCTAATGAACTTACAAAAAAAACTTATTATATTAATATTAATTATATAATTGAATGGGGAAATTAAAATTTTAGATACACCCCCAAATTATATCATATATGTCACTTATTGACATATCTGTAAGTTAACTCCTCAATAACTCATTTTGTAGGCCAAAGGCTAGTCACTAGTGAGAAGGTATCCACTCGAATGATGGGAGAAGTAACCATTAATTACAAATTATCACATACTATTATGAAACATCAACCACTATTTCATATATAAATCAATATTCATTCTCTGAAACACATGAATTTATCTAAAAATATTTACATAATTCAATGAAAATTAATCAAATAAATCACCAAATAAAACAATACATCAAGATCATATGCAATCCCAAACACAAATGATTGAAAGGTGTTCATCATAATGTTAAATCCCTGCCACTATATAGCGCATCTACCACCCATATCCAGCTTGTGACATCATTAACCACTAAAGTGTTCTTATTTATTCCTACAAATGGTGATAAAAATTCATGTACGTATTCAATGGTGATTAATAACAATGATTATAAATATCTCAAATAGTTATCCCACACTATGAAAATATATTTTCAAAATGCATTAATAATAAATAATGGGTTTTATCGAGTGCGTATTTCAACATGGGATAATTGAGTATCTAATAAAAATTTAGATTTAAAAATGGATTAATTAGAAATCCCATAATTAATTTAAAATGCCCATTTGATCAATATAGAAGATAGTTATAAGTTATAATCATTAAAAATGTTTCATAATGAGTCTTTAGTCCTCATGTATGTAATATACAATATATTTTACTCCATTGAAAACTATTTACTTAATTAAAATTTTATAAAAACACTAATGCATATTATCTATGAAGGTATTAGTTTTTATTTTTTTTACAAAAATTTACCTTTGAAAGTGGAAATAAAGTAACAAAAACAAATAGATGAAATTTGAAATAAGAGGTTTATTTTAAATATGTCACATAGTTTTCTCCACTTAGAGATCACCCTATAAGAAGAAGTTTTATATGAAATAAACCAGTAGATCCACAACCTATATTTGGTATTACAACAGTTTATAACTGTGCTGGTCAAACATGTTCAGGTCTATATATTTACATAGGTGTAATGAAAATAATTCCACACAAGTTCCTTTACCACTTTTATCCATGGGAGTACATGGAAGAAAGAGTCTATAGTAGATATAAATTATCATCCATTTCAGCATATGTGAAAGTATTCATGTGATAAATCATAGTATTTACATACACCGTTCAATATGTAATAAATATTAATAGAACATATATGTATTAGAGTGAATTTTTAAGAAATTTTGGGTCTATAGTACTGTATCATGTGATTTCTAATTTGATTTGCAGTAAATCTTGAGTGAGGTTCTCTTGAAACACGTAGATGTATAGAGTGTCATAGATTCTAGATCCTGACTTTCAGAAGTCCTTTTTAGGTAATGATGTAGTTCATATTCCATGTCCATTATGATATCTTCATATTCTTAAAATCAAGTTCATCTCTATGAATTTTTCTATAAGAACAATCTCTATGATTTCTATCAGACTTAATGAAAAATGTGTTGTGAATCAATTTAATTAGAGAGTCTTATATAATTTTATCATGAGGAACAACAAGAATATCTATGTCCTCTCTCCTTCCTCAGACATCATGTATAAAAAATACATCAATGCATTCTGTAAACTATTTTAAATGAAAAAAATTAAATATATATTTGTGATTAAATTCTAAAATATATTAGTTACAACAATTTAATTGTAATTTTTATGTTTGGAAATAGTGGTAGTGTCTTCTTCTGGTGGTGTGAGTATGGCGGGGACTCTATCTGACAGTGTCTCAGAGTCTGATGGAGTATCCTTATAATGAGGACACAGTGATGGTTGTATCATGTAGTTATCCACAATTCTAATTCACTGGTGGTTACTCCTATGTCATTATGTCAAGCTTTTGGTGTTCCATAATTTTCCAAATTTGGGTTCTAGAGGAATTATATCTCAATGGTAAGATATCCATGCAATATCTCATACATTACCGATTTATCACTCTGGTGAAATTTCATTTTCTGGTGACTAAGAAATTGCAATTTTACTATGCTAATAGTGATTCATGATCAACAATTACTAATAATTGATGGATTCTCATACTTTTTAGAAATTATTACTTGGTAGTGACATGTATTGCGGTTTGTCATATTGGGGGAGCATTAGTCATGATAGTTACAAGACCTTAATAGTGACTCATCCATAGTAGAGACTGGCCGTGACCCATACGTAGTAAATTTCTTCACCATTATAATATTATGAACTTGTTACAAAAAACATGAAAATGTTTAATATCACTAGAATCATGATTTATTGAACATTAAAACAAGGATGTAAATAATATCCTCCTTTTTGATTATCACAAACCATGGCATAAAATGCATCATAAACATAAAACATGATATAAAATTAATGATCAATAAATAATACATGAATGCCTATTCATAGTATGTAAAGTTGATGTCAAAGATAAATAATAAAGAAATAATATTAATTATCATGTTTTAAAGGTAAAAAAAATTAAAAATATATAGTATCAATGGTATTACTGAATCATAGAATGTTCTAAATAGAAATGCCATTGTGTTTTCCATAGTTTTCTCCCCCTTTGGGATTTTCAAACAGGTAAACAATATATAATCAAAACTAGTAAATCTAGTAATTAAAATAGAAGAATAGATATTGATTCCTAAATAAAATATATTAAAGGTAATTTTTAATATATCAACAAAAACGTTATTACAAAATTGTAGTCCCATCAAACCATCGTATCTTCTCTAACAACAGTCTCAAGGATAGAATAGATAGTGCATTGGTTCTTTTCCTTTTCCCTTGGCATTAGTAGAATCAAAGGCAGTGGAAACTGATGCTGAGGGAGTTTTAAGAATTATATAGGGAACACTAGTAGGAGTTCCCGCAATATATCTAGGAGGACTTTCTTGAAGAAAAAAACTGGTCACAGTTTCCACGTAGCCTAAATTGGATAACAAAGTAAAGGCACAAACTATGTTGGTAGAGGTACTCATGGATCTATGGAATCTCATAGTGAATGGCACACTTCTGAGTAATTAAAATGGATTTATTATTTTTCATTTTATTAGCTTACACATCCTTTGAATAATTCCTAAAAATCATATGATCATGCTCAGTTTCATTCTCAAAAATCCTCTGAATTTTTAAAGGAATCATGGGTTCTCCACATAATGGTCCACTGTCGACAACTACATTATCATCCCAGACCTTGTTCGGATCTCATCAACATCAATTGTTAGAGGTGCTATGGAGTATTCTAAAGAAGTATCTTCCCTTCATTTAACTATACCATCCAAATAGTTTGAAAAAGTGTATTTAAACTATGCAGTCATAGTCTTTACAAATTATATCTCCAAACATACTCTATTATCATCAATCTCAACATCTATAAATTTATGCATCACCATATGTTTTTTGTGTTGAAATTCCAATTAAAAAAATCGGACATCGTTCTTACTAATCTAGGATAAAAGAGCTGGCTTAATTGTCAATATCATATTAAATTATTAAATTAATATTTAACCAAATTAATTCTAGTAAATTCTTATAACTATAACAGTTAGAACTGTAGGAGGAGTGAGAGTTGGTGGTTCAGGAAAATGAGGCCTCATAGAAGAAATAATTTTTAATATACCAGAAAATTCTACTTGATTAATCATAGATCTATTAGTACATATTTATTGTCCAACTTCATGTACACAATCCTTTGGTGGACTCCCTATGATATATGAATACTATCTTGATTATTAAGTCATAGGATCTGTCTAACATTATAATAAAATAACAGCTGATTAATTAATACTATACTGTAAGAAATGATAGAAATAGATGGTGGTACCAGAACAAATGCATGAACTATGACTGCTGGGGTATCTGTATATATCTCAACAATAAGAGATGAAATAATCTGTTCATCAACTGTTCGTTATTCCATCTCGACATCATGTTTTTGAAAACATGAACTCTATACATAAACATTCTTGTCAATAGAAGGTTCAACATCTACCCATATTTCAACAACAATCTCATCATAATCTATATAAATAATCTTTAAATAATTTCATAACTCAGAAGAAGGAATCTCTAATTTATCTTTCTCAGCAAGATGCTGCCCAAAAGCAATGATAATGCCCATCTTTTAAACCACGGATGAATAAAAAAATTTCTGACCAGTGAAAATAGTGCTAGCCTCAAATCTGTCTACAATAAGAACATTATGATATATCTCCCTACATTGTGATTATCCCCCATCATCAAATACATCTTTGTCTTTATGCTCCATTTACAATTCTCTATACATTAATGTTTTCTCGGTATATTAACCATGAGAATGAAGCTGTAATGGAGGAATATCAATATCTCTCATTCTGAATCAACCATTTCATCCATCATGGTATGATTTTCATCATTATCTTCATCACTTCCATCATAATTTTCATTTTCATTATTTTTTCCCATAATCATCACCATCATCAACCCCATCTGCATCGAATTTTTTCAAAATACTCTTTAACTGATCCCATCTTAAGACAAATGTCTCCTCTTCCCCAATTTTAACAAAATTATCTCTATTTGGTACTCTATTAGGTGGACTAGAATCTATATATAATTTCTTTGTCGGTTGAGGTTCCATGTCTTGAACACTGCCTTCATCGTCATATGTTCCTATTTCATCTTTTTCTTTTGAAACAAAATATTCTTCCTCATCATCATATTCTACAACCTCATGAGGCTCAAGATATGGATCAACAACATCACTTGGTATAAAGGATGATCCACCAGGTTAAATTAAGTATTCAACATATCACCGTCTCTAACCCATTATCTCTTCCTGGGGTTCCAAGTATTTTGCATTCATGATTTAATAGCTCTAGAAATATAGAAACAACCACAGTCTGTAAATATTTCATTATTCATAGAAACTTGACCTATAACCTTTAAGATTGCAGAAAAACAACATTGTATATATCAAAGAGATAGATCTAGAGGATGAAATTATCATCTCAGACATATGTTCCATAATATACCTACATAGATTTATCTTATGAACTCATTTCATAATACATAGAAGTTACACATCTTAGTGTCTCAAGGTAGAAAAATAACCTTTCTGGATGAATATCATGTATTATATTAACACGAAGAACAATAAACACTACTCATCCTACTGTGAGGCAATATTTATTATATTTAACACCTTAAAAATAAGTTATGCAAGAGCATCATCGTTTATAAAAATTCCACTAAACTCAAGAACAGATCCCTGATAATCCTCAATTATTCCCTCAGGGGGTGCATACAGACACTTGGCCCAATGTTTAGATGAAAATAAAACATTACAACCATTTATTATGGCTCCCATCCAGTACTATTCTTCTTTATTAAATCCATACACAACATACTCGAAGAAGATATGAACCAACCAAGGGATGAATGTTCACCCATTTTATAAAATTAAATATAAATATCATTGGTTCTGTATCAGTTTAAATACAATATAATTACTAAACAAAACCCAATTTTCATCAACTTCCATTTTAGTTACTACAACTCTATTTGGAAGATCTAAGAAAACTACTTCCACAGAAGGATTGAAAATTGGATTTCCTTTAATCATTTTATATTGTCACGACTCGGTCGAATAAGAATCATATGTATGCTTCTTCCTTGTCATTATGGTTTTCTTGGTTTTCCCTTGTGAATAAAAATCAGTTGATGGATGGTAGAAAGAATAATTCACTAGGATTGATAGAGAAAGGTTTGACTATATAACTATGTTGGAAATAGAAACTTTTAGTTTATAGTATCAAATAAAATTTTTGTGTTTGAAAAATTGACATAATAAATAAAATAAAATTGAGAATCAGAGAATATATATGCCTCGGGTTATATACATAACCATAAACTAGAAGAAAAAAAACTAGATGTAAAAAAAATATGATGCAAAAATATGAAAAGGAATGAAATAACCAACAATGTACAAATCAGAACTATGTGACACCCAATGGTGCCACCCATCGTTTTGTCATATAATATTAAACATAAAAAAATAATCATTCCTAAATCATGTTTTATATAGTTCATTCTCTCAGAATTTAAATGATTGGTTAATATATTTTCTAACTAATGTTATATTATAATTAATTCACAAGTGATATCACTTTTTAGAAAAGGGAATCTCAAAAAGTGATATCATATATAAAATTAGGTTCTTATAAAATAAAATATATGATTAATATAAATTATAATATCACTTTGGATGTCACATTTTATAGGGACATGTTAGAATTGATATTCATAGTCTAGAAAATTGTTTTTTATACATAAATTTTATACAGAACGACTCATAACAACTCTATATTAACCCCCTTGAGCAAATAAGGAAACACAATTTTAATTCTTATTACATAGTGAAACTAGATATTGTCCAAAATAGTGACATATTCTGGAGGGTCTTATTTTGTATAACTTACAGACACCAAAATTAACATTAGAATAACTAATTATATCGAATGCTTCCCCTCTAGGGTAAATAAAAATCCAAATTGGTTTATACATGAGGTATTGGAAAAATCTTTTAACATCATTTAATAACTACTTATTAGATTTTTCTTGAATGCGATCACAGATACAAATTGAAATCATAATCTTTAGTTTCCTAACATTCAAGTAGAAACGAATACCCATCATACATCTGTAAATGGTATGATCCATTGGTTTCCTAACATCATGAAGATCCATATTATATGTGGTACTCATAGGAGTATATAAAATATTAGGTCTATATGATGTAAATCATATAACAAGATCTTTTGAGTGATTTATTGGATTTAAAATAATTATTTCATTATTTTGAATGAAATTAAATCCAATAATTTATTTTTGTTCCGAAATTAATCTCATTTAAAATTTATTTAGAAATTTTTTATAAACCCCTATACAAATATAAATTTTTTAAGATCAAAAAAATATCATCAACATATATTTTTACTAATAAAATATCTTTTAAAATTTGTTTTATAAAAATATTACAGTTATATATGCTTTTAAATTTTTTTTTTTGAAATAATGAAATTGTTGAGACTATATTACCAAGATAAAATATCTTGTTTTAAACCATAAGAATCATGTTTGAAATTAATAAAACAAGATTTGGAAAATAAGGAATTTGAAAACCATGGTTTGTTCAACAAAAACAATCTTAACTATAAAACCATTCAAGAATTCCCTATTGACATCCACTTGGTAAGTCATAAAAATTAGATGTGATGCACAATCAAGCATGATTCTTATGGACTCATGTAGGGACATATATATGGAAAGGTTTCTTCACATTCTATCCCATGTTCTTGACTATAACCATGAAAAATAATTCTTTCCTTATTTCTAACTATTGTTATTGACTAATCAGCCTTATTCATATACACCCATTTAGTTCCAATCGTAAAAGTGACATTGGTTCTTTCTAAAAGTCCCCACACATTCTTTTTCCATATTAATTATATTCTTAATACATTGATATTACAAAAAATTCATCATTAATGGTTTTATTGATGTTCTTAGGTTCATTATGAAGTACAAAGGCATGATGCTCCACCTATATTCTAATAGAATCTCTTTTTAGTGTTCCAGAATTTATATCTACTACAATTGAATCTAATCGATGTTACATGATGGTCTTAATAGCTAGAGAAAAACAAATTATAGGTCACTTCAGTATCAACAGATTTAGGTTCTGAATGTCCTTTAAATTTCTCAAAACAAGAGTAGTTTTCTAACTGTTTACCAATAGGATATAGAGGATAGAAATATGTTCTAAATGAAGATAAATAATCCTCATGAATTTCTTGGGAGGTCTTAGGCTCATGTGGATCAATTTCCTCAAACATGGCATGGACTAATTCTTATATAGTTTTAGACTTATTACCAAAAACACGAAAGGATTTTGTAGATATTTGGAATATTCCTTCATCACTTTGGGAGGAAAATTTGTACAATCCCTAGTGTTATGAATAAATACATTGAAAATAACAACTCTAAAGAAATTAACCTTAGGATTTCAATTTTTTATTCATTTAATAAGGGTTCATCAAAAGGATATGTCTAATCAAGTTATAACATATTATGCTGTATTCATAGCTTCTACCCATTAATAAAAATTCACTGATTAATCATTTTTCATTATTTTAGGTATCTCATGTAATGTTCTATTTTTTCATTCAACAACTCTATTATGCTGGGAGGTCCTAGGAGAAGAGATGTTAGGAGTGTAACCCTTTTTTTAGAAAATCCATTAAAAATATTTACTCTAAAACTCATGAACTTGGCCACATCTTTATTTATTAATTCTAAGTCCGCATATATATTCTAATTATTTATTATACATGTTATAGTATGTAAAAGATTCACTTTTTTGAGATAGAATATATACCCATGTATTCCTAGAGAAATAAGCTATACGAACATAGAAAAAGACCATTAAATATAAACTAGAAACTATTCATGATTAAAACAAATCCATGTGAACCAACTCAATTGGTTAACAAGTTAAGACTTCATTCATTAATTTAAAAGAAACATTGTGTCTTTTCCATGTTGTTTTAGGTTCAAACTATATTTGTTAGAAACTCATGTTTAGGAAGATTCTTAAATAACAATTTCATAGAATGATTCCTAAGTGGTTCAAAGTTTCATGGCCTATTCTCGTGGACAAATACAAAATTCACTGTGAAATGAAGATATATATGAAACATTGTGAGAAACTAAAGACTTTAAATCAACATCATAAACATTATCATTTCTCAATGATGTAAATACCAATACATTTAGAGAATCAAAAACATTACAACCATCACTTTCAAACATAAGATAAAATCTACTATCCCATAACACTGAAATACTAAGAATTTTATATTTTAATCCATGTAAAAATAAAATTTTGGATATCAATACTGAATTACTTTTACCAGTTTGGCATGGTTGGATGATTTTTTTATTTTTCATTATCACTAGAGGTGACATGAACACAAACAACAGTAATAAATATCATGAAGCATGAATAAAATCCTATCATATGTCTCAAACATCTTTTGTAGATAGACATCTAATAGAGGTATTAAAAAAAATTCATATACCCCAAGATTTAAACATGAAATGAATTTTGTACCCAAATCAATTTGGGATCAGAAGTGTTATAAAATAGAGATTTGTGAACTATAAATTTCTTGATGGATTTCCCATACATATATTTTCAACTTTTAGAAATAAAAATCTATTGGGTCCTTTAGAAAATTTATTTAACATTGGAATTTTTGTCTTGACAAAGTTACAAATGTTCTTCATGTTAGTCACATCTTTCCAGGTTTTTATCCAATTCTAGAAACATACATATGTGTAATGTGATTACCAAAAATCTGAGTAATTTAATATATATGGTTTTTAACATTTTATTGTTCTATCTATAGATACTCATTTTAATGCTTGATTTTTTTATTTTTCATTAATAGTTGATTATTTTTATCTTTTTCGACAAACAGCTCATATTTAATATTTTTAGTTTTAAGATGTAGTATTTTTAAAATTTTAGACCTATCTTTCATCTCATTAACAATTTCATATATCATGTTATCATATTAAAATAATTATTCCTTAGACATGTCATCATCAAACTGTTCATTCTCATAATAGTGGGAATTTAAAAAATATGTAAAAGAACTAGACATAGTAGTTACCTCATTGACCTTTTTTATAAATCACATGTTTTCTCTATCTGAATTCTTTTCAAATGAAGAATCTAAATCACTATATATACCCTAAAATTCACTCTATATGGCCTTCATATCAATTTTTTATCTTCTACCCTTTTCATTATATTTATTTTTTTACTTTCGGTTTGGGAATTAAAAATTACACGACCTTTCCTCTTTCACTCACACTAAAAAAACATCACTCTCATCCTTTTTACGATTTTTCTTCATGTTTCATTATTTCCATACATTCTATTATAGTTTTAGTTTCTGATGAAACTTTTCTTTTTATTTATAATTTTAAATATTATAGAAAATTGAGGAATCTCTTCACTACTCTTAGGAGTTGATTAACTATAACTTGAACTAACAATTTGTATATTCTCCTTTTCTTTGTATTATTCAATATGTCTAGTTGCATTAGTTATGAAGGTTAAAAAATTTATTTTAGGATCTTCATATTCTTCTCATTTTATCTTTAGCTCATACTCATACATAATTATCTTTCTGTCATTCTATTTTCAAGGTATTTTACATATGTCATATGATTCTATTATTGATACTGATATGCCTCTATATCTTTTAGGTTTACATCTTAATTGTCACATGATTTATTCCTTGAAAGATACATGATTTTTGAGTGATATAAATTTATTGAAAAATTCATTTAACCTGATATAAAAGTTAGAAATTAAATTATCATGATTCATTTTAAAGTTTTTATATCTAATATTATAAGTCGTAAGCCACAGATATTTGAAATTTGATGTTCCCACTTGGGAAACCGAAAATGTATACCAAATCTAATATATATTTTTTCTTGAATAGATTCTATTAATTTATTCACCTCTTAGTGCACTATATAGGGTATTCATTTCTTTATAATTATTTTTGAATGTTAGCATTTTAGCATCATCTATGTCATTTCTATATGTTTCATGAATATTATATTCAACTTCTATAGTAGACATATATCAAAACACATTTTTTCTTTATGCTTGCTCATCGTAATTTTCAATTGAGAATAATTTTTTCCTTTAATGAATGGAAGTCTATTTGTTGTAGACCCTTCGTTTCTATAATCCATTTAATGAACTAAATTTTGAAAAAAATTATGATAGTTAATGTAAAAAATATATAGGTTCAATGATTTGAAAACATTAATACAACAAAAATAACACCACTGATAACAAATGTTGGTCAAATGAGTATCTCAAGAGGATTGTTTATTTCAGTACCCAATAATAATTTTTGTTTTAAAATTGAATAATATGTTATATCCCAATTAATTTAATACAGTCTAGTTAATCAATATATTGGATTATTATAAGTTCAAATGCTTCAAAAGGATTCCAAAATGTTGATTTGTCCTTGGGTAAGTAATATAAAATATCAATTAGTCCTTTCAAAACAATGTACATCATTAAAAAAATTAAAAAAACCACTAATAAAGATAAAATGTAAATTTATTAATACTTTTTTATAAAAATTATTTCCTTAATAAATGTATGAATAAATTAACAAAACCTCACATCAGAAATTTGAAACAAGAGGTTCTGTTTCAGGGTATGACTTGGTCCTCTCAACTTGGTGACACCCCCCCCCCCAAATGAAATTTATATAAAATTTAAAACATGACCCATAAACTAGATTACGTTTTATAGTAAATTACAAATATTTAGGTCAAACAACACCTATTCTACATTTATACATGGTATTAAATAAAAATTGGCAAGAAAAAGACCACTACCACTTGTATCCATGGGAGTACAGGTAAGAAATAGTTAATAGAATATACCATGTATATTATAGACCAACATAATATATAGTGTGTGTTTGATAAAATAGAGTATCCCACATACAACTCAATATGTGATAAATATTAAATGAACAGAGAAAAATATGAGTATAGAGTTTAGAAATCCTTGATATGTTATTTAATTTCTTGTGACTGTTGATTTGATTTTTAGTCGAACATGAGTTAGTTTCTCTTGAAAACAATAGAGAAATATACCTTCATAGATTATTATGATAAACTATATGATATTATATTTATGTAATGATGTTGTTCAGATTAACAGTCATGTATGATCTCTTCATGTTATTGAAATTAATTTTAGATCTATGCATGTGTTTAGTAAGCATTAGCTATCATCTTCCCATTAGTCTTCTTAAAATGTCTTTTATGTATCAATTTTCTGAGGGAGTCTACCTAACATTTATCAACAGTTGAAGCAAGAATATCTAGATCCTAACTACTTCTTCATTCATAACCTCATAAAATTGTATGAGTGAGTTATATCATATTTTAATGAGACAATAATTAAAAATAGGTTTGGAAACAATTTCCATAATATACCCAATATAATAATTAAAATAAAAAATTTATATTTAGAAATATTGGTAGTGTCTTAGTATATCGGTGTGAGTTTGTTGGTGACCTGGTACGATGTTGTCTTAGAGTCTAGTGGGGTCTCCTTACATCAGGGACCCAAAGCTAGTGTTGTCTTGTACTCAGAAAAAAAATTTAAATTTTCTTGTGGTGAATCCTCTGATGATAGGCCAGGTTGGCAGTGTCTCACAGTTTTCCAAATTTGTGTTCTAGATTCATGACATATTGATGGTGAGATATCTTGGTGTTATCTCAAACAATAACTCTTTTTCACTCTATTTTTATGATGTCTGATGGTGAATTAGACTTAGTGATATTTCCATGTTGATGGTGAGTCTTGAAAAATAGTGACTTGTATGCGGTGGTGTCTCAGAAATTGAAAAAAAATCTATATTAGCAATGACATATCTAGTGGTGTGTCAGTTAGATAGTGATATAGTCAATATTGTGACCTGTCCATTGTGATGAATCATTTTTAGTAGAGACTGAATGTGACCCATACTTTGTAAATTTTATCACCTATCTCAGATTATAAAAATATTATAGAAAACATGAAATTTATTAATATCATTAGGATCATGGAATATTATCATTTAAAAAATAATGTCAATTAAATTTGTATACAACCCATCAAAATTAGACATCATCACCTGTCATATAAATATTCATTAATAATTTTTATAAAGAAATACAAAGGTCACATTCATCATAATCAAGAAATAAAAATTCATACATAATAATAATATACATCATGATTTTTTATTAACAATTTATGGGGCCCAGTGGATCACATTATGTTAGAGTTATACATGCATTCCGAATCTCAATCTACTATCCCCTACATAGGAGAAGAGACCATGGGTACAAACTTAAACATCTATTAACACTATATCATTGATGTTTGAACACATATATAGTAGTCGTGAAATAGAAATAAAATCCAAAAATTAAAATTATCATACAAAAACCTTTTGATTTTTCTATCCTTATAAATACACCTATATGAATTAACTAATATTCCATTGAAAATGTACATATCCTCCTTTGTGTGAAGTGATAGATGAATTGAATTTCCCTAGAGAAGTATATATATATTCAAATATTGGAGGAAATAGAATCTCTATGGATATAATTATATATCATATTAATATTGTAAATTCATAACACCATAAATACTACTATATATTTGGTTCTCCTAATATTATCATTCTAGGTAGGATAATAAATAATATCATGTGATTTAAAATCCACCTCAATCCCATAGTTGTGGTAGAGAGTGAGTGTAAAAAGATTAGGGAATTATCCTACATTACAATATCATATTAGTGATACTAAAGGGATTACTCCCACATAAAAAATAACTTTTTTATTTTAGAAAGTCACACCTAGTAAAATTGTGAAACCCAATACAATTCTATAAAAAAACATTTACAACGGGCCGCTACCCATAGCCATGAGAATATTGGAAAAAATTAGATGGACTTAAAAAACAGCCCATGGTTTATGAGGATGGAAATAAATTCCAATGGATTAATTTAAAATT
Source organism: Viscum album (assembly GCA_963277665.1). Taxonomy (NCBI): domain Eukaryota; kingdom Viridiplantae; phylum Streptophyta; class Magnoliopsida; order Santalales; family Viscaceae; genus Viscum; species Viscum album. The sequence goes on along the minus strand of OY728126.1, from coordinate 72,836,251 downwards.
GGGGGATTACTTCCCTTTAAAAATAAAACAACAAACCAAATAAATGACTACATGATGTAGGAAGAAGAAAAGAAAACTCAAAATTTAATTTATATCAATACATACTACCAGAGGTACTGCAACATAAGACTATAAAACAACCAAGTGCACAAAGAAAAAATATAAAACCAAAATATCTCAAGGGAGACCACAACTCCATGATATACACAATCCATGCTCCAACTCTACCAAAATATCCAATGTATCATGAAGTACTACTCAAGATGTGTGATACATTACCTTTTCATGGGTCTTGATAAATGATGTCTACAAAAGCAAAAAAGTTCCAAAACATGTGTGAGTAATGAAACCCAATAGGTGTTTATTAAATGACACACCTACTCACCCTTCTAGGATAAAACAAGTTCAAACATTTATATACATCTAGTTCTATAAAACATTTAAAACAATTTATCACAAAACCAAATCAATTACACAAAAAAATAATTTTCCATGGAAAACCTTTTCCATGAAAAACAACCAAGGATGTTTTCCCAACCACATAACAAATCTTTTTTCATATCCAATTCCACACCAAAATTTCACAGAAGCATGATTTTTTAATGAAATATCCATACTGAAAAATAGTTTCTAGTTGATCTACCATGTCACCATAATTTAATTAAATCTCATGTTCCACTAAACCTTTCGCACTAAGAACAGGTTCATATTTCAACTATACCTCAAAATGTAATATGAATACATTTCACCATTTATTCCTAAAAACCATTCAAATAAAATCATTCCAAATATTTTTTTATTCCAAAAACCATTTCAATAAATCATTCTTTTTATCTACATTTTAAAATCATTTTTCAAATAGCATTTCACAACAACTTCATAATTATATAAAGCCACAACCAATTAATAAAGCAGGTTTATTGAATATATTCCAAATAAATATCAAAATCAATTTCAAGAAAAATTAAATATGAAATCAAGAAATATGGTTTTAATTATAGGATTTTAGAGTGAATCAACATACCTCATGTTTTATGATGAAAACAATGAACGTAACCAAAATGCTAATTAAATCAGTTTAAAACAATAAAAACATTCTTTTAGATAAATTTTCGCAGCATAAAAAAATATAATCATATTTTGAATAAATTATCTTTGATATTTACTTATCAGAAATACATCTAAGAAACCGAGTTAGAGGGAGAATTATATATAAGAAAACCCACCACGAACTACCAAGAATGAAAACTTATCGTACAAAATCATCTTCAAAACACCATGAGAAGAATGTGAAATGACTCAAGATTGATGGGAGAATCCTCATTAACCATTGGGAAGAGTAAATATTGAGTTTGGGCCACATAAGAGTAATAATGAGGGATTTAACAGTCAAAACATATAGCATACAAAATATTAGGTGATAACATATTACCCATTCATTGTTAGTCACAGAGTTAGATAAATTGTGCACTAACTATGTGCCTACTTATATCTGAAGAAGAAACCTCACATGGTTGGGTGCCATGGTATCCAAACCATGCACCATCCATACTAAAGCTCACTGCCTCAAATAATATGGTTTCTCCTAGGCTGGCATACAGTTTAAGGAAACTGTATGCCAATATTGTGCAGTACCTTTAGATGTTGTCTCAATGTTCATGGTTTCTTGTTGGTTTTTCATGGATATTCCAAACTATACTCAAACGATGAACTAGTATAAAATTTCCCAAAACATTCAAAAATGTCCTCAAAATTTCCAAAACATAATCCCAAAAATTTTACACATAATATACATAAATGAAGGGTAACCTACATGAAAACAGGGAAGAAATATTATACCAATAATTAGTCTTCCCTTCTCCAGAAAGTATAAAATAATCATTTTCCTAATGTAGGTACATTCATTTCTCTTTTATTACATTTTATAATTCACAAGTACCTTTCTAAATATGACAATGTTTCCAAAAAACCAAAACATGATCAATAATTTTTCCACATAAGATTTTATCTTGCCTATACATAATCCACACTAGAATATACACCAATGAAGAATTAGACTTTTGGAATGTGTGATCATATATGATCACATAATCTTGATCATGTAGTTACATTTTCAAATATGATACAAGAAACACATTATGAATATTATTGAATTCTGTTTGAATAGAAAACTCATATTCCACCTCACTAATTAATTATAGTGTCTCAAAAAGTCCTATGTATTGATGAGATAACTTGAGCTCCATCACAATATAATGATGTCAATGCCTTGGAGAGATCATCAAAAACCCATTATCACTCAACTCAAATGAAAAATTATTTAAACGATGATCAATATATGCTTTTTGAGGACTCTAATCCATCTCCAACTATTTTATGATGAACTAATTATTATTATTATTTTCTTGGACAAGGTTCCGAAAAACCAGTAAAGACTCCCTTATATTCACAAAAAAAATTGGAGAGTGAAAAGGACTCTCATATAATGCTTTATAAGTACCCATATATACTTGTGATTCATAACTATTGTTATCAAAGAACTAAAATAATGGTATGTGATCTCACCATGAGCCACTAACATCCATTATATAAGCCCAAAACATGCCTTCTAATATTTGTATTGTCCTCTTAGATTTTCCATCCATATGAGGATGATAAATAGTAATCAATGTCAACTAAGTAGCAAGGAAATTCTGTAAGGATTTCCATAAATAATATGAAAACCCTAGATCACTTTCAGATATGACTGAAGTAGGTATGACATTACTCTTTACCACTTATAAAATATCGATTTTTTATAAATCCTCGACTATATGAGATTAAAGAATAGGGATGAAATAAGCTGAATTTTCAAGACAATACCTAATTACCCATAGGGAATCGTGTTTATAAACCATTCATGGGAGACATATTACAAAATACATATCTATCTACTCCATGTTTCTTGGGGACAAGAATATGCATTCCAGGGAAGCCTAGCCGAAGAAGCCGTGCAATGTTTGAGAGTTTATATCATTATGAGGAAGATAAGGATGAGGAGTTCCTTGTATAGTTTGTATATTTCATATGTACTATGGGTCATGTAATGTCCCAGACTATGGTCTTATTATGGGTTACCCTTCATCCCTTGAAAGCGGGGTTATATAAATTCAATAAAAAAGTCTTTTTGGCTAATCGGGTTAACTCCCATCCAGCTTCTATCTGCCATTGGTCTCCCTACCAGTGGGTTTTAAACATACAACAACACATTCTAAATCTGAATCATATTCCTCTTTAACCATATTAATAGAATCATTTACAAAAAATTGTAATGAAGAATGAAAGTTCACCCCAATCTTCATATTCAATGTTCATGTCAGCTACAACGGATATCATCTGCCACTAATCTAAATATTATTTTTCCAACTGTGTATATAAATTTTTACATAATTTATCTACCAACAAATTAATGTTACCCAGTGTACACATCAATTCAATTTAAAACATTTTGATATACTACATACATCTTATTTATCTCCAATTAAAATCCCCTTTTGAGAAAAAAAGTATGAAGCTCTTATGATCCCTAAACACAAATAATTAATCACTAAAGAGGTAATAAAACAAAGTCATCAAAGCATGGAAAATAATAACTAACTCCACATCAGGTGATGGGTATTAATAATCACACATTCATAACTACCATGATCCAAAAGCAACAACATGATATCACTGTATAATAACACACTTCAAACCTGATCCCAAAGAATCACTTTACACTACACACCCCTTCCCAAATTCTTGAAATATCATGATTTGAGTTAATTTAATGATAACATAATGCTCATTAAAATACATGTGAAATTATTAATTCCATTTGAATGGATCATTCATCATTGTCGAAGATCTCATTGGAAATGACATTCTATAAAAATATTGATAAAACCATCTATAATAACTCGCTAGACTATGAAAATAGTGTTTCTCGAAGATGATGATTGTCATTGGACAAGAGATAATAGATTCTAATTTTTTTTGTATCCAATGAAACCAGTTTTCCTTAGATTACATGGACTAGGAATGATACCTCTTGTATCTAAAAATCAAACTTTAAAAGTTTGGTAAACATATGATGATCCCTAAAGATTCAAAAAAATTTCTCAATGTGTTTCTCATTATTTTTCCTTGTCTTTAAATTAAAAAATGTGTCATCCACAGACACCACCATAAATGAATCTAGATATTTCTAAAATTTCAGTTTCATAAATGCCATAAATACCACTAGTGATTTCATTGGATGAAGTCTAATTACACATATTGAAAATGTTCATATATTCTTCTTGAATAGGATTCCACAATATCCTCCTACTGAAGTCATAATTAGTGATATCCTGATCACTATTCAATCTTATAGAACCCTTAAGATCCTTTTAATTGATCAATCATATCATCAATACATAGAATTGGATACCAGTTCATTATAATAAATTTTTTAATCTTATGATAATCCACACACATCCTTAGATTTCCATACATTATTTTTTGACAAAAAAGATAGGTACTACCCAAAGAAATGTTCTCATTCAAATGATCCCTTTTCATTATAGCTCTTCTATTTACACCTTCAATTTCATTAATTAAATTGCTTACAATTGATAATATGGAAGCGATATAGGACTGGCCCCCATGTGGAGATCATTTTTAAATCCCACTTCCCTAACAAGTGAAAATATAGTGATATTTACAATAAAAACATTTTTAAACTGATCCATGACTACTAGAAAACTGCTTTTATAAAACACTTCTATTTTTTCCGAAGATAACTCTGCCAAATGTTAAGAGACCATTCCAAATTCTGGTTCCATGTATCTTGTTTCACCTTTCATTACATTTATTTATCCTCTAAAGAGACGCTTGGTACAATCCTTAGAAGAGAAACTCATTTTTCGGCTATAATAGTCGATGTGGGAAATGAACACGATAAAATAAACTATATAATTAGGATTACTTTATTGAATTCCATATCCATCACAAATAAATCCCACATTATCTTAGCAATATCAATAGTTATATAACATTATCTGCATAAAAAATAACAACATTCTCTATGACAGAGAGGAGTTCAGTTTATTACATAGGGGGTATCATCTCAACATTTTAACTCATAAAATAAACAATAGAAGAAGGAATAATGGAATGAGAAGAATCCATATCGAACAATGTTTTCAAAAGGGTAGAATTAAAAATAATATTTCTACTCATGGTCGATGTTCCAGAGTAATGGTAAACAATATCTAGCAATATGTTATTAATTTCTCACTCACTAGACATTTTTCTCCATTTCCCTATTGAATGTGAACATCCAAGGAGTCATGGTATTCATAGAGTCACTATGGTTAGCTTTCTTTTATGATAAGATTTATTCTACTGCCCTCTACCCATGGAATTTTTTGATGTCTGTGACACCTGAGAAGTTACCCAACAACCTCACCATCGAGTACTGTGACATTAGTGTGGATGATTCCCCACATGGTTTCAATTTTGTAATTCTCTAGGGGGTGTCGTACATTATAAAATCATGTCATCAAGAAACCACATTGGAATCATTATAATTTTGTTATGTGTCTTGGTGGATGATTCACTAAACCAACCATTTAATTTTGATTCAAGATCTAACTTTGAAAGTAGTTGTCCCTATTTATGTTGATCTTAGCATTAGAGTTTCCACTATTTTTCATGGGTATCATAATTATTCCTCCTCCCATAACTCCTGAGATGCCCCTTTTTGTTACCATAACTCTATTCACAGTCTCTGTATAATCAGTTATACTGAGCTCAAAAATCATTGACAGAATCTACTTCCTTAGTCCTTGCTAAAAAATGTGTGCTTTCAAGGATTCATTAGCTGTAACATTAAGTGAAAATTCACTAAATTCATGAAATTACTTTCATGCTCGATGATATAAATATTTTCATACTTCAATCTAAAGAATTATTGGGATTTTTGAATTATGAATGTTTCAGGATATAATTATTTGATGAAAAATTACTAAAAATACACCCAACCAATTCATTGATCTACATTTGTTGGCACCGCCCGATCCCACCATTAGTGTGAATTATATTATAACATATACAATACAATATTTAAATTGATATGTACTAGTGTGTTTGTAACACCCCAGGTAAATAAAGAATATGACATTTTTATATTTATGCATATTTTTGAATAAATGTTAATATTAATTTAAAGGGAACGTTATGCTTGATGACTTACCCAATACGCAACAACGAGTTCCTTTGAAATCTTACGTTGCTCTATAATAATAAAATAATATTATGGTAGTTAACGCCTAGCCGTTTTAATGAAGGGAATGAACAGAACTAACTACAAAATTATTATATATGTTTGTCAAATATTTATACTTTTTACAATAAATGTTAGAGGATTAAAAAATGTGAATGAATTCAATTTTAAGCGTAAACATTCTAATATCTTTTAAAAGGTTGATTAACCGACTTTTGATGGTGAACCTCTTTTAAATCCAATTTTTGACAATTTTATGTGTTATATTTGATAAAATAAAATTCTTCTTAAGAATCGGGACATCAAAATTTACATTGTGTAAATTTTTGGTATTTTTCCGAAAAAGTTCAATTTTTAATGAATAGTGAAAAATGTTGTATTTTAATTTAAAACATCTTTTAATCTAATTTATTTATATGATTAGATTATCTTTTGAATTGTTTTTAAAGTGAAATTAGAATATATTTTTACCATTAAATCCAATAGTTGTCGTTGGAATTAATTTAACTTTGAAATCAGACTTAAACGAGTGTCAATCTTTTGATACATTTTGTTTCATAAAAACACGCTATTTGTTTTGACAGCGGGAATTAATTATTAAATTAATTAATGCAACTTCTATGTTATGAATTATTTAAAATAGACATCATTTTTTGAATTTGTAATATCAAATATAGCTTAGGGTGAATTTTTGGTATTTTTCTGAAAATCTCCGATTTTTTATGAATAGTGAAACCACAAAGTGGTGGTTACAAAATTTGATTTTTCGTTTAAATGGGACTTTAAAACTTCTTTGATTTGAATTTCAAAAATCCAATTTAAATGATTTTAACTGTTACGTAAAATTTGCTTCAATGAGATGAAAATAATTTTTGATGAAAAGTAACTTTTAAGTTTTATTAATCGCGATTAAAGTTAATTAGTGTGATTTAAGGTAAAAATGATATTATAATAAAATGAAAATATATTGACACTTGTCCTAACCCTATTTGATGAGTTATGGCCGACCAAGACAACCCATGGGTCGATTTTTGGTACCCCATGGAGCCACTTGGGTATGACAATGACATTTATGCCTTTTATTTAAAGTTAAAATAAAAATGACAAACATGAGATGTTTTACTAAAACAATTTTTACATGGGGTTATACAAGTAATATTTTTTACTATAAATATTAATTAGAGAGAAAAAAATATTTCCTACATCATGATATTTTTTTATAATTTTTAGACATTATATATAATAAATTATTTATGACATCATGATGATGCAGCGATTACCTCATTAATAATGGATTTAAATAAAATGGAATGATAATGTAAATTCTAGGACCTACACATGTCTAAAACCTATTGTATGGGTGTAATTCGAACCCTTATCACCTTATACTCTAATTATATCAATGTGGGACCATTAAAATCCGAAAACCATTTGAAAATATAGTAACATTTTATACTTTACCAAGAGTGTCCATCCTCCCCTCTTATAAAATGCCCCCACCTCTACCACCTTACCCAAATATCTCAAGCCTTTGGTTCGGCCAATATCTGACCATTTTGTCTCTCCAAATCCATATCCTCATCCTAGAAGCCTTAACATAGGAAGGAAGCTCTTCAAGATACCATTTTGGTTCAAACCAAAGGGAGTTACCTGATTTTAAGGTAATGTCTTCACTTGTGTCCTTTTGTTTTATTTTTCTTCTTCAGCCCCCTAAACTCTTTATATTAATTTATTTTGTAACAAATACAGTATCTTCAATATACTAGTATGTTTTTATAATATGTATTCGAGCTACACTTAAACACACCTTCATCTAATGGTTAAAGAACATACTGTTTCTGTGGATGGAGAATTTCTGCATCACGAAATGATGATTGTTCAACACTCATATAACACCTTCAAAGGTGGACATTAATATGTCACTATGTTTATATATTATATATAATATTTTTATGTTTTACTTAAGCTTCTGTATTTTTCATTTGTGGCATACCTCTATGGCTTCCATTATGGGTATACGCGATATCTTCATTTTATGAAGTGCGGACTACCGCCCCTCAAAGTGATTTGATTCGTTAATACCATATGTGGGATGTATAAAGGGTGGATTTAAATTTATTATATATGATTTTATACTGTAATTATATAAACACATTATATCATTATTGTTTTCTTTCCATTAGATTATGAGATTGAAATGAAAGTAGCGTTCATGCGTACGTACGGCATACCGTCTCCATGAACGGTGCATTTCATTTCTTATCCTCAAATGTAATGTACTATTATAAGTACATATAATGGATATATATGATTTACGATACATCTAAAGGATTAATATAATTATGGAATTAAAAATATACACATCTCTCATTTTGTTTTAATTCCATTAATATGACATAGATATGAAAGTAGCGTTCATGCGTACGTACAGCTTACCGTCTCCATGAACGGTGCATTTCATTTCTTACCTCTAAATGATCATTTAATATTATAAATATATGTATATTCTGGATATATATGATATATATGATATAAAAATCAGTAATTTCATTCTGTATATAAAGAACCTTTGACCACATGAACAACATGTAATTGTACGAAGTCCACTTTTGACTTAAGAACCAAATATTGACAAAACAAACATTATTAACTTAAATGATTACATAATGGTTATTACATGTCAATAATTGATATAAATGGAATAATGAACTTGAAAAATGTTCTTAAGCATGTATAAATTAACTCATGTTTATTAATCAGGACGTTAAAGAACGATCGAGTCAAGTCGGACCCAAGGTAAGGGATCATACTCTTCTCTTTCTTTTTATGTACACTCTTTTATGTCATTCCTTTTAAAGATCATATTTCATGTTATTGGGATGTTTTTTATATTACCCTTACTGTAATTTTTATGTTCATATGATGAGAGACCCTATTATCTCTCATCAATCCATTTTGGAAGTTTTGAGTGGCGTCGTTAAGCTGCCAAATTTTCGTAAGAGATCCAACCTCTCTATTTCTTTTTAAGTACTCTCATTTATGTCATTTCTTTTAATCCCATCTTTATTATGTTTGGGTATGTTCTTTTATATTCCTAATACTTTAATTTTTATGTTAATATTATGGTAGACCCTATTTGATCTCATAAAACCATTTTTGGATGTTTTTAGTGGCGCTGTTAGGCTGCCGAGTTTTCGTAAGGGGTTTTTCAACTCACTTTTATTCCCGTGACATTTATGCTACTTTTGCAACTATTTCCTTTGAGTGGTGTATGTACTACCCATTTTTATACACTTTGTGTAGTATAATTTTGTTTATAGGTATTTACATCTTCATTGTATGACCCTTCCTCCATGGGGTGTACTTTTCGAAAGTTACCCAACTCGGTAAGGGGACCTTTCACCCTCCTTTTTTTAAAAGACTTCTTTTGTTATGTCTTTTAATTAACATACTATTATGTTGGGATATTTTCTTCTATATCCTTATTTATGTATATTTTATGTCCAAGTGATGAGATCCACTTTATCTCTCTCATCAACCCTTTTTGTAAAATTTTATGTGATGCCGTTAGGCTGTCGAATTTTACCAAGAGAACTTCCTAACCCAATTTCAATTTCTTTGGGTTCAACATGTAGATATTGAATATGTCATCCTTTGAATATGTGTGAATAACCATTGATTGTTTTACACTTAATATCCACTTATATTGGGTGTATTTATATTTGTAACACATAATTATGAGATTGATTTATCCTTAATTTAATGATACCTTCTTTATAATGGATTTCATATCATTTTACATTTATTTTGAGACTTCATTGTTTTCATGCACCAATTCACTCTTATATGGTGTGTATACTGTCCTTTGACATATTATATCATGAATCCATTTATTCTCATTATATTATAAAGTTCGGATTAAATGTTATTCCACTATTATTTGTATTCAAGAGTCTCTCATTTTGTTAAAAACTCCTTAACTAAAATATCATTTTAAATGTTTTAAAGATTTATTATTCTAAATAATTATCTTTAATGTCCATGTTTTCAAAGTGGTTTTCATTATCTATTTATATGGACATTAATGTTTTAAAATTATAATTCCAATAAAAGCTTCAAAGTGGTATGGGACACTTTGATTCAAAAATCACTTTTAAATGATTTTTGAAAATGGATTGATTAATTCAATATCTTGGAATTACTTATTTTGATTGAAAATGAAATGTTGTTAGTGAAATGTTTATATTTTCAATATTTTATGTGTAATGATGGTACTTGGACATTTTACGGGTTGTTACGTGATAAACCATATGACAGGTGGTGCCGTGAATACAAAGACGGGTGGTTACGTTATTACCTCCAATGAATTGGGTATGGAAGTTGGACATATGGATATTCCATTAAGTATGTATGGAATTTGGCCGTATGGCTATTCCATTAAGTGATATGTGTGGAAGTCGATCGTATGGTTATTCCACTTAAGAATGTTTATGTCCCAAGTTACCTTTATATGTTAGGTGTTCTTCATATGGGTTTTATGATAGTCTTTTGATTACAAAAGGGTATGTAATGATATTTTATTCAGTGAAGAGTTTTACTAATTCATAAAGGTGAAGGTATTACTTTGATAAAGTATACATGGTTAACTTGTTGTTTTGAGAACTAACAGTTTTCATTCTTTGTGTATCCATTATTGAGCTTTTTATGCTCACCCCAAGTTTTTTTTTGAAATGTTTTTTTCATAGGACGTAATGTAGAATTGTTTCAAGGATGGGATCAAGGGAATGTCATCCTATCTAAAACATTTAACTAGACATGTTTCTTTTTAAGAGTTTTTATTTTATGGAAACATAGTAGAAGTTTCTACTTTGTAATCTTTTGAGATGTAATAGTTATGATCTAATTCTATAAAACTCTAAACCTGAAAAGATCCTCAATGTGTAATCTTGTAATAAATCAAGATTAAGTAAGGTTTATGGATGGGGCCTTATAGTTGGTATTAGAGGTCAGTTTAGATCACTTTAGAGGTTAGGGTATTCTCTAAGCATAAGTGACATTACCATAATGGTTAGGATTTCAGAAAAAGTCCTAGTTTTATATAAAGTGAGTGAGTAAGTATATATTAGTGTTTACCTTCCTCATTAGTACATGTTGGTTTTGTTGATATAATAACATTTATATTTCTGTTTTTAGTGAATGGATGGATCTATCAGGCACCAAAGAGACAACAGGTTTGAAGGAAACTGTGGTGGTTCTCTAATTAAGATACTAGATAAAATGGGGGGATTCAATGGGGAAACTCATGGTTGTTCTAAACCAACTATCAAGGAGTCATGATCAACCACTTTAACCTTGGTATGTTCTGTAATGTATCATGTACGAGATGACCAATCGATGTGGAAGTTTAGGTAATAATTATAAAGGTAACCATTAGGGTTTATATGATCCTTACTTTTGAGGTAATTATGGGTTATTATATGTTATGATGTAAAATGAAAGGCATGAGATAAACTTGAGGTTAAAATTTGTAATGATTATTATTTTTTTGACGATTTTATCTCGTTTTGGGGAATTTTTTAAGAATTATATAGTTTTGGGAAAAGGAAAACACGCAGACTGTGTGACAACCCGTCATGTCGGACAAAGCCGCGGGAATCAAATCCACAACCAAAGTGCGACTGGTATTTATCACCTACCACTAGACTACATGAAGACCCTGGTTAGTTTGACTGATTCTTTTTAGTTATATGATTTTATAAATAAAGAGTAAGTTTATTTTGGGTTATCTATGGAAATTTATTATCCTATCATGGAGGATATGTGATTAGGTTAATTACTTTTCAATACGAGACTTTAGGAGCAACTGATATTGTTTGGAGATAAATGTTACAATTTAACTTGGAAGACTATGTGACTAAATCCTTCAAATATTTGGGTTTCAATCTTAGTTTGGTTTACTTTGAAGAATTTTATAGACAATTTTTTATCAAATGGTCTTCGTTGAACTTTGGGTTTTGTTGGACAAATTTTGGAGATTATGAATAGATTTTATTATTATAAAGGGTTATCCTTTTCTGGATTTTCTGATCTTGTACTAACCTCTTTGGTTTTTGTTTTGGTTAAAGTCTAAAGACATGGGAAGTATATAGTTCTCTTTTGAGGATTAGGTGATTCTCTAGAAGTTGATTATAGTACTATTAATGTGAACAAGTCTTCCTAAATACTAATCATTTGGAGAAAATATGAGTTTGTGTAAGGAATCTAATAAAAGTTGAAAGTCAACATGATAAGTGATTATGTTTCCTTATGAATAAATTCCTCAATAAAAAGTAACTTAAAACAAAAATGTTGTCTATTAACTTTTCCTAATGGGGAATCGAATACCGTATAACCCATCACAAGTTTGTGATTTTCTTATGGTTAACTTTCTCCTAGACATGTTTACTATCACTCTCCATCCGAACATGACCCTATGTTTTTTCTTCCATATCCATATTTTCCTACTTGAAATCATAGTATGGGTTAACTCTGGTGACCTCTGTACTTCTCTCCCTTTATTTAAAAGTGATTGTTTTACCGACTCTTGTTCTGATGTGGGACTTTCAAGGATGTTTCCAAGCCCAATTTTAAAATTGCGAGGATGAAATTCCCAAAAGGGGGGAAGGATGTACCACCTCAGGTAAATAAATAATATGACATTTTTATATTTATACATATTTGTGAATAAAATTTTAATATTAATTTAAAGGGAATGCTATGCTTGATGGCTTACCCAATACGCAACAACGAGTTCCTTTGAAATCTTACGTTGCTCTATAATAATAAAATAATATTGTGGTAGTTAAAGCCTAGCCGTTGTAATGAAGGGAATGAATAGAACTAACTACAAAATGATTATATATGTTTGTCAAATATTTTTACTTTTTATAATAAATGTTAGAGTATTAAAAAATGTGAATGAATTCAATTTTAAGCGTAAATATTCTAATATCCTTTAGAAGGTCGATTAACCGCCTTTTGATGGAGAACCTCTTTTAAATCCACTTTTTGACAATTTTATGTGTTATATTTGACAAAATAAAATTCTTCTTTAGAATCGGGACATCAAAATTTAATTTGTGTAAATTTTTGGTATTTTTCCGAAAAAGTTCAATTTTTAATGAATTGTGAAAATGTTGTATTTTAATTCAAAACCAATTTTAATATATTTTATTTATATGATTAGATTGTCTTATTAATTGGTTTTAAAGTGAAATTAGAATATATTTTTACTATTTAATCGAATAGTTGTCATTAGAAATAATTTCACTTTGAAATCGGACTTAAACTAGTGCCAATCTTTTGATACATTTTGTTTCATAAAAACACGCTATTTGTTTTGACAGTGAGAATTAATTATTAAATTAATTAATGAAACTTCTATGTTATTAATTTGGTAAAATAGACATCATTTTTGAATTCGTAATATCATATATAGCTTAGGGTGAATTTTTGGTATTTTTCTAAAAATCTCCAATTTTTGATGAATAGTGAAACCACAAAGTGGTGGTTACAAAATTTGATTTTTCGTTTAAATGGGACAATACCACTTCTGTGATTTGAATTTCAAAAATACAATTTAAATGATTTTAACTGTTAAGTAAAATGTGGTTCAATGGGATGAAATTAATTTTTGATGAAAAGTAACTTTTAAGTTTTATTAATCACGATTAAAGGTAATTAGTGTGATTTAAGGTAAAAATGATATTATAATAAAATTAAAATATATTGAAACTTTTCCTAACCCTATTGGATGAGTTATGGATGACCAAGAAAACCCATGTGTCTATTTTTTGTACCCCATGGAGCCACTTGGGTATGATAATGAAATTTATGCCTTTTATTTAAAGTTAAAATAAAAATGACACAAGCATGAGATGTTTTACTAAAACAATTTTTACATGGGGTTATACAAGTCATATTTTTTACTATAAATATTAATTAGAAATATAAAAATATTTCCTACATCATGACAGTTTTTTTATAATTTTTTGACATTATATATATTAAATTATTAATGACATCATGATGATGCAGCGATTACCTCATTAATAAAGGATTTAAATAAAATGGAAAGATAATGTAAATTCTAAGACCTACAATGTCCAAAACCTATTTCATGTGTGTATTGAGAACCCTTATCACCTTATCCTCGAATTATATCAATGTGTGACCATTAAAATCCGAAAACCATTTGAAAATAAAGTAACATTTTATACTTTACCAAGAGTGCCCCTCCTCTCCTCTTATAAAAGGCCCCCACATCTACCAACTTACCCACACCACCCAAGCCTTTGGTTCGGCAAATATCTGACCCTTTTGTCTCTACACATCCCTCTACTCATCCTAGAATCCTTAACGTAGGCAGAAAGCTCTTCAAGAAAACCTTTTGGGTCAAACCAAAGGGAGTTACCCGATTTTAAGGTAATGTCTTCACTTGTGTCCTTTTGTTTTATTTTGCTTCCTCAGCCCCCTAAAATCTTTTTATTCATTTATTTTGTAACAAATAAATTATCCTAAATATACTAGGATGTTGTTATAATAAGTATTCAAGATACAATTACAAACACCTTCATCTAATTGTTAAATAACATACTGTTTATGTGGATGAAACATTTCTGCCTCACGAAATGATGATTGTTCAACACTCATATAACACCTTCAAAGGTGGCCATTAAAATGTCACTATGTTTATATATGATATATAATATTTTAATATTTTACTTATGCTTCTTTATTTTTCATTTTTGGCATACCTTTATGGATTCCATTATGGGTATACGCGATATCTTCATTTTAGGAAGTGCGGACTACCGCCCCCTCAAAGTGATTTGATTCGTTAATGCCATATGTGAGATGTATAAAGGATGAATTTAATGTTATTGTATATTATGTTATGTTGGGTCAGAGGTGATGGCAAGAGGGGGGGTGAATTGCCTTTTTAAAATTAATTAACAATTTAAAACAAATTTAAATGCAGCGGAAAGTAAAAAGGCAAGACACAATTGATAACAGAGTTCGGCTTTAAACTCAAGCCTACGTCTCCGCTCCCAACTCAACCATTGGGAGATTTATACGACCGCTTGCTTTTTAATGGCTATAGCAAGAAACCCACTAGCCGTTTTAAGGTAGGCTAGATCACCTTCTTACAGCTTGCTTTTTTATTATGGTTGTAGCAAGAAACCCAAGTTGAAAGAAGGAAGAAAAAGGGTGGTTTGTTTTAATACAAAACCAATTAAGAACTAAACAAATGAAGTAAATAATTTAGAACAAACTAGAGGAATCCTTGAGCACCAAGAGGTGAGTGTAGTTGATGTAGAGGCAGCCCAAGCTTCAAGGATGGCAATTGGATCTCAAGTGGCCTTTGAGAATTGTCGTAGGAGCCTCAAATGATCAAAATAGCTTTGGTATGCTTCGGTATATGATCGGTGGTCTTCCCAGCATCCATGGATGTCTATTTATAGGAGAAATACTCCCAAATACTTCAATATGGCCGTTGGAGGGCTTTCGGAGCCGTTGGGGATCAAGTAGACAAGTCTGGTCAAGCTCCAACGGCTAGTTTGACTTTGCTTACCGGCTGACCGGTGCTTGTCCACCGGCTGGCCGGTGCCTTGGAAGGTGGAGAGTGCTTCTGCCCAGGAGCCACCGGCTGGCCGGTGAGAAGGCCACCGGCTGGCCGGTGGTGAGACAGTAGGTCTCACTATTCCAAGGAGTTCCACCGGCTGGCCGGTGAGGAGTCCACCGGCTGGCCGGTGGTCTGGACAGAAGGCATGCCATTCTGTCTGGACCCACCGGTTGGCAGGTGGCCAGGCACCGGCTGACCGGTGGCACCTGGCAGAGGGCAAGGCCTTCTGCCTGGTCCACCGGCTGGCCGATGGGCTGCATCCGGCTGGCCGGTGCCCTTACCGGCTGGCCGGTGGTCCCACACCGGCTGGCCGGTGGACTTAAACAGTCCACTTTGAATACTTCTTGGGCCAGCTTCTAGGCACCCTATTTCCTATCAAAAAACACTTGAAACAATATTAGATCACGATGAGAGTGATTGTGATCATTAAAATCCAAGAGAGTGGGGTACAACAATCTCCCCCTATTTTGATGATCACAATCACAAAAAAAAACTTTTAAAAAAAGGGTATGAAAGCTTTAAAAAAGGGTATGTCAATTGAAAACTTACATAAACAATTTGAACTTGGAAAACTTAGAGACGTGCCAAATATAATGATCTTGAAAGCATTGAAATACTGAGAAAGGGTTATTTTTGAAATTGCAACCAAATGCCATTTTTTAAAGAAATCAATTGAAAACAATAACTTAACCATTTAAAACAGATTTTGATGACATCAATAACTTAAAAAGGAACTTGTAAAAAGAGCATTTTAATAAATAACTATGTAATAGAGAAGTTTTCTCCCCCTTTGGGATTATCAAAATAGGAGAAAAATTATGAAAGAAAAATACTAATATGTAATGACAAAAAGGATGGATAGATAAGATAACTTGAATTCCATAAAAGATGAAACGATACAATGGAAGTTCAAAAAAACAAATACAAATACAAATACAAGCCAAAAAACAGGAACGGCTCTATTCACTCCTAGAGGGCCGAGAGTGACGGCGGCGCTTGAAGGTCTGAGGAGCCGGAGGAGCCTGGACCGCCTCAAAGCGACGATCTAGAGAATCAATCCGTGAGTGGAGCTGATCAAACTGAGAGCTGATGTAGGAAAACTGCAAGTCCAGCCGGGTCTCGATCTGATCCTGGAAGCGTAGGAACTGATCAGCCGTCACCGGCAAGCCACCAGCATCAGCAGGAGGGGGCACAGCCTCAGCAGGCTCAGGTGCATCATCACCCTCTCCAGCCTCCTCATCAGCAGCAGCATCAGCCTCACCTTCGCTGTCACCACTTCCTGCCTCTTCATCATCATCACTATCCTCACTGTCTGAAAGAGGATAGGCAGCGGCGATAGCAGGAGGCATGGCATTGGCAGGAGGATGGGAATGAGTCTGAGGAGAGTAGGCCTTGAGAAGACCATCCTTGTCGACAATCCATTCCTGACGCCAAGGGTGCCAACGGATGTTCATTCGTTGCACCATCATAAAATTTACTATGCTATCCTTCGTTGGCTGCTCGAAGGAAGTAGTATGAAGAGGCACATCAAGAAAGGAAAAGATTTTAGTCAAGAAGCGTCCGTAGGGTAGAGTTTTGGACCGGCGCGGGTGCTCAGCCACATAAGTCATGGCCCGGAACAGAAACCGGACCAAATTGAAGTGTATGCCTCGGGTGATAAATGAGAGAAGATAAATATCAATGAATTTTACATTATCGTGATCCCCGATACGGGGCGCAAGGGAAGTTTGAATGAGTCGCTCAATAATACGATGGTTAGGAGAGAGTTGGGAGAGCTTGACAATGGGATTTGTGGGCTGCCCTGTGAGATGCTCAAGGGCTACGGCTATATCAAACTCACGGTCCCGAGGAAACTCCCCCTGAGCAAAAGCATGGGGTCCAACATGAGGAACCCCGAGCATCCGGGCAATCTCCAACGAAGTGATAGTGATGGGTTGCCCAAGAGCAGTGGAGGAGATGGTATCAATGTCATCAGAAACGGACCACGTCAAATGAGCATAGAACTCTTTGACTAGAAGAGGATAAATGACATCCTTCTCAGGGGGTTCAAAGAAAGAATGCCAATGTTGATACTCAATAATCGAGAAAAGCTCAAGACGAGCAGTAGACAGCCAAGAATAATCAATTACCCTACCCAGCAGAATGACTTTGTCATGCCAAATGTCCGGGAGTTGAGGGATGGAAGGAGGAGGAGGAGCTTCTTGAGCGATTCCCTTGCCTTTGCGAGTAGATCGAGGTCCCATGATGGCAAAAGGAGCTAAAAAGAGAGAGATTGAGAGAAGAAATGAGGTTTGAGAGGTCCAAAACAAAGAAGAGAGGCTAGGGTTTGGAGGACCTGCGGTTTTAGGAGGAGCAACCCGAGAGAGAAGAGAGAAATGAGGGAGGAAGGGTTTTAAAATAATTTTTAACCCTTTCCCCGGCCGGCCCATTAAGCAAAACCCGACACCACCGGTTAACCGGTGATGTACCACCGGTTGACCGGTGGCACTAAAAGTCATAAAAAATATAAAAAAACAGAATTAAGAAAAAATGTTTAAAAAATTCTAATAAAAATAAAATATAAGCAAGCCAAGAAAGACAAATATTTAATAGTGCTCATTGACGAATCATTCCTAACTCCCCTTTAATAAAATCAAAACGGTCAACCGGGAGCGGTTTGGTAAAAATATCAGCTAATTGGAAATCAGTAGGAATGAAGTCCAAAGTGATATCTCCTTTTTGAAAATGGTCACGAAGGAAATGATGCCTTAAGTCTATGTGCTTTGTCCTAGAATGTTGTATTGGATTCTTAGAGATACTAATGGCACTAGTGTTGTCACACCGAATAGGGACATGATCATAGGAAAGACCATAATCCAAGAGAGTGTGTTGCATCCAAATAATTTGGGCACAACAATTGCCAGCGGCTACATACTCGGCCTTGGCAGTAGAAAGAGCAACACAATTTTGCTTCTTTCTACTCCACGAAACAAGGGACTTGCCTAGCAGATGACAGGTTCCACTAGTACTCTTACGATCTAATTGACATCCGCCAAAATCAGCATCCGAATAAGAAGATAGTTCAAAAGAAGTATTTGAGGGATAAATAAACCAAGATTTTTGGATCCTTTTAAATACTTAAAAATTCTTTTGACCGATTTAAGATGGGATTCTTTAGGATTGGCTTGAAAACGAGCACAAAGGCAAACACTAAACATGATGTCAGGACGGGTCGCAGTTAGGTAATGTAGACTCCCGATCATACTCCTATAAAGCTTGTTATCCACCGGTTTCTCGGCTTCGTCTAACGTAAGCTTACATGAAGTACTCATGGGTGTACTAATTTCCTTTACTTGATCCATACCAAAACGACTTAGAAGCTCGTTTGTGTATTTGCTTTGGCTTAGAGAAATACCTTTTGAATTTTGAAAGATTTGAAAACCAAGAAAAAATTTCAATTCTCCCATAAAACTCATTTCAAATTCTTTTCTCATTAAATCTGAAAAATCAGTACAAAGAGATTCTTTGGTAGAACCAAAGATAACATCATCAACATAAATTTGGACGATTAAAAGATCTTTTGAAGTGTGTTTTAAAAAGATGGTACAATCGGCTTGACCCATTTTCAAATCATTTTCTAAAAGAAATTTTGTTAACCGCTCATACCAAGCCCGAGGGGCTTGCTTTAAGCCATAAAGAGCCTTGGTTAACTTAAAAACATGATTTGGAAATTTTGTATCTTCAAAACCGGGAGGTTGTTCAACAAAGATTTTTTCAGAAATAAAACCATTTAAAAAAGCACTTTTAACATCCATTTGAAAAAGCTTAAAATTTAAGTGGGCGGTGAATGCCAACAAGATCCTAATGGATTCTAACCTAGCAACGGGGGCAAAGGTTTCACGATAATCGATTCCTTCTTCTTGATTATAGCCCTTAGCTACTAGGCGAGCCTTGTTCCAAGTTATGTTTCCTTGATCATCAAGTTTGTTCCTAAAAACCCATTTAGTGCCAATAATTGGATGATCATTGGGTCTTTCACAAAGAGTCCAAACATTATTTCGAGAGAATTGATTTAGTTCCTCTTGCATTGCAAGAACCCAATTCTCATCATTAATGGCATCATTAACGGTTTGAGGTTCTAGGTGAGAAATGAAGGCTTGATGTTCAACTTCATTGAGGATAGATCTTCTAGTTCGAGTACCGGCTTGAAGGTCACCTATGACATTTTCTAAAGGATGGTCTCTAGAAGGTTTCCAAACCTTAGGCAAGGTGGAAGGTGAAGAAGGTGAAGAGGGTTCTTGATGGTCATCCTCCTTGGGAGGAGAAGATGAATCATTCAAATGAAGCTTATCAAGCTTATCTTCAACATCCTCAATGACCGGGTGAGGTTTTGGAAGAGTTTCATCAAATTTGACATGAGATGATTCTTCGATGGTTTTTGAACGTTTATTGAAGACACGATAGGCTTTGCTTGAGTTGGAGTACCCAAGAAAAATACCTTCATCGGATTTGGCATCAAATTTCCCTAGGTTATCTTTTGTGTTAAGGATAAATCATTTACACCCAAACACTTTAAAATAACCAACTTTGGGCAATTTGCCTTTCCAAAGTTCATAGGGGGTTTTCTTAAGAAGGGGTCTTACAAGGACTCTATTAATAGTATAACAAGCAGTGTTTACCGCCTCGGCCCAAAAATATTGAGGGAGGTCGAATTCACTAAGGAGGGTTCGAGCGATTTCTTGGAGAGTTCGGTTTCTCCTTTCAACCACTCCATTTTGTTGAGGAGTCCTAGGGGCAGAGAAGGTGTGATTGTATCCTTGAGAGGAACACAATTCATCGAATTCTTTGTTCTCGAATTCACCACCATGATCACTACGAAGAGATATGATTTTATATCCTTTTTCATTTTCTACTTTCCTAGAGAATTTCAAAAAGGTTTTACAAGCATCATTCTTGTGGGCTAAAAAGAAAACCCAAGTAAAACGAGAAAAGTCATCAACAATAACTAAGGTATAGGATTTTCCACCTAAGCTTGCTACGGGAGTAGGACCAAAAAGATCAAGATGAAGGAGTTCAAGAGATTTTGAGGTGGACACTTCCTTCTTAGATTTGAAAGAAGACTTGTGTTGCTTACCAAGTTGGCATGGCTCACAAATCAAATCTTTCTTAAATTTAAGTTTAGGAAGGTCACGAATGAGCTTGTTCTTATTAAGCTTTAGAAGTGAATGAGAGCTACAATGCCCCAATCTTCTATGCCAAAGCCAAGACTCATTGTCAAGAGCACTTAAACATTTAACATTTTGGCTAGCTAGAGATTTTAAATCAATAATGTAAACATTTTGAAAACGGGAAGCAGAAAATATCAACTTGTTTTGAAAATCTAACACATTGCATAAATCATTTTGAAAATTGACTGAAAAACCACTATCACAAAGTTGACTAATGCTAATTAAATTATGCTTTAAACCTTTAACTAATAAAACATCTTTAATAAAAGAGGAGCTACCAAAACCAATGGTACCTATTCCGACGATCTTGCTTTTTGAGTTATCACCAAAGGTGACATATCCTCCATCGAATTCTTCAAGTGAGTTAAACTCGGAGGGATCGCCACACATGTGCCTTGAGCAACCGCTGTCGAGATACCACGAGCCTTTAGAGATCCTACTCTTTTGGCGTTTATCCTCATCAAATGCCATTAGGCATTTTCCACCTTCATCGCTTGAGTCGCTTGAAGACATGGAGTCATCACTTGCACTCCATGTTGATGCTTTGAAGGCCTTCTTGTTTTTCTTTTCTTTTAACCTTTTCTTGAAAATGGGGCACTCCAGTTTGATGTGGCCTTTCTTTCCACATTCAAAGCAAGTGATTTCTTTCTCCGCCTTTGGCTCTTCCTTTCGTGCCTTTTGAAATTTCTTCTTTTTCTTCATGAACTTGCTCATTTTCCTTGCTAGTTGAGCCATCTCGGATTCACTATCATCGGAGGAGCTTTCTTCCTTTGCCTTGAAAGCTATGTTCTTTTTCTCCTTGAAGATCTTTCCTTCTTTATCGGCTTGCCTCTTCATGGTAATCTCATAAGTCATGAGTGACCCTATGAGTTCTTCAACTGGCATCTTCTTGACATCTTTCGCTTCTTGGATTGCCGTCACCTTTGGTGCCCAAGAGCTTGGTAGGACCCAAAGAATTTTCTTCACCATTGTTTCTGCTGAAACATCATCACCAAGGGACTTTCTCCCATTGCAAACATCAGTAAAACGAGTAAACATTTCAGTGATTGACTCGTGTGGGTGCATTGTGAAACTCTCAAAGTCTTGACGATACATATCTAACCTAGTGTCTTTGACTTTGTTGGTGCCCTCATGGGTCACTTCCAAAAGTTTCCAAATTTCGTGTGAGGTGGTGCAAGTAGAAATACGATTAAACTCATTACGGTCTAACCCACAATGAAGAGCATTCATGGCTTTGCCATCAAGCTCAAAATTGGCAATGTCTTCGGGGGTCCAATTAGATTCATCCTTACTAGAAAGAGTGTAGCCTTGCATAACAATACTATATATAGGATAGCCAATACTTATAAGAAAAGTAATCATTCGTGTTTTCCAATATGTGTAATCGGTTCCATCGAAGTATGGAGCCCGAGTCATGGAATACCCTTCGGGTGCTTGTGAGAAAGAAGCCATCACTATGGATTTTTCGTTTGTAACCGGTTAAGGTATTACACAAACGCTCCCTTTGATACCAAATGTTGGGTCGGAGGTGATGGCAAGAGGGGGGGTGAATTGCCTTTTTAAAATTAATTAACAATTTAAAACAAATTTAAATGCAGCGGAAAGTAAAAAAGGCAAGACACAATTGATAACGGAGTTCGGCTTTAAACTCAAGCCTACGTCTCCGCTCCCAACTCAACCGTTGGGAGATTTATACGACCGCTTGCTTTTTAATGGCTATAGCAAGAAACCCACTATCCGTTTTAAGGTAGGCTAGATCACCTTCTTACAGCTTGCTTTTTTATTATGGTTGTAGCAAGAAACCCAAGTTGAAAGAAGGAAGAAAAAGGGTGGTTTGTTTTAATACAAACCCAATTAAGAACTAAACAAATGAAGTAAATAATTTAGAACAAACTAGAGGAAGCCTTGAGCGCCAAGAGGTGAGTGTAGTTGATGTAGAGGCAGCCCAAGCTTCAAGGATGGCAATTGGATCTCAAGTGGCCTTTGAGAATTGTCGTAGGAGCCTCAAATGATCAAAATAGCTTTGGTATGCTTCGGTATATGATCGGTGGTCTTCCCGGCATCCATGGATGTCTATTTATAGGAGAAATACTCCCAAATACTTCAATATGGCCGTTGGAGGGCTTTCGGAGCCGTTGGGGATCAAGTAGACAAGTCTCGTCAAGCTCCAACGGCTAGTTTGACTTTGCTTACCGGCTGACCGGTGCTTGTCCACCGGCTGGCCGGTGCCTTGGAAGGTGGAGAGTGCTTCTGGCCAGGAGCCACCAGCTGGCCGGTGAGAAGGCCACCGGCTGGCCGGTGGTGAGACAGTAGGTCTCACTATTCCAAGGAGTTCCACCGGCTGGCCGGTGAGGAGTCCACCGGCGGGCCGGTGGTCTGGACAGAAGGCATGCCATTCTGTCTGGACCCACCGGTTGGCCGGTGGCCAGGCACCGGCTGACCGGTGGCACCTGGCAGAGGGCAAGGCCTTCTGCCTGGTCCACCGGCTGGCCGATGGGCTGGATCCGGCTGGCCGGTGCCCTTACCGGCTGGCCGGTGGTCCCACACCGGCTGGCCGGTGGACTTAAACAGTCCACTTTGAATACTTCTTGGGCCAGCTTCTAGGCACCCTATTTCCTATCAAAAAACACTTGAAACAATATTAGATCACGATGAGAGTGATTGTGATCATTAAAATCCAAGAGAGTGGGGTACAACATGTTATACTGGAATTATAATATACCTTTATATCATTATTGTTTTCTTTCCATTAAATTATGAGATATAAATTAAAGTCGCGTTCATGCGTACGTACGGCTTACCGTCTCCATGAACGGTGCATTTCATTTCATATCCTCAAATGTAATGTACTATTATAAGTACATATAATGGATATATATGATTTATGATACATCTAAAGGATGAATATAATTCTGGAATTAAAAATATACACATCTCTCATTTAGTTTTAATTCCATTAATATGACATAGAAATGAAAGTAGCGTTCATATGTACGTACTGCTTACCGTCTCCATGAATGGTGCATTTCATTTCTTACCTCAAAATGATTATGTAATATTATAAATACATGTATATGATGGATATATTCGATTATATGATATCCAAATCAGAAATGTAATTCTGGATATAAGGAACCTTTGACCACATGAACAACATGTAATTGTAAGAAGTCCACTTTTGACTTAAGAACCAAATATCGACAAAACAAACATTATTAACATAAATGATTACATAATGTTTATAACATGTCAATAATTTATATAAAAGGAATAATGAACTTGAAAAAGGTTCTTAAGAAATTAGAAATTAACTCAAGTTCATTATTCAGGACATTAAAGAACGATCGAGTCAAATCGGACCCGAGGTAAGGGATCATACTCCTCTCTTTCTTTTTAAGTACACTCTTTTATGTCATTCCTTTTAAAGCTCATATTTCATGTTATTGGGATGTTCTTTTATATTAATCTTACTGAAATTTTTATGTTCATATTATGAGAGACCCTATTCTCTCCCATCAATCCATTTTGGAGGTTTTGAGTGGCGCCGTTAGGCTGCCGAAGTTTCGTTAGAGATCAAACCTTTCTATTTCTTTTTAAGTACTCTCATTTATGTCATTTCTTTTAAGCCCATCTATATTTTGTTTAGGGATGTTATTTTATATTCCTCATACTTTAAATTTTATTTTCATATTATGTGAGGCCCTATTTGATCTCATAAATCCATTTTTGGAAGTATTAAGTGCCGTCGTTAGGTTGCCGAGTTTTCGTAAGGGATTTTTCATCTCACTTTTATTCCCATGACATTTATGCTACGTTTGCCACTATTTCCTTTGAGTGGTGTATGTACTTCCCATTATTATAAAATTTGTGAAGTATAATTTCATTTATTGGTATTTACATCTTCATTTTATGACCCTTCTTCCATGGGGTGTACTTTTCGAAAGTTACCCAACTCGGTAAGGGGACCTTTCACCCTCCTTTTTTTAAAAGACTTCTTTTGTTATGTCTTTTAATGCACATAATATTATGTTGGGATATGTTATTCTATATCCTTAATTATGTAAATTTTATGTACAAGTGATGAGATCTCCTTTATCTCTCCCATCAACCCTTTTTGTAAAATTTTATGTGACACAGTTAGGCTGTCGAATTTTACCAAGGGAACTTCTTAACCTAATTTCGATTTCTTTGGGTTCAACATGTAATTATTGAATATGTCATCCTTTAAATATGTGTGAATAACCTTTGATTGTTTTACACTTAATATCCACTTATATTGGATTTATTTATATTTTTCACACATAATTATGAGATTTATTTATCCTTAATTTAAGGATACCTTCTTTATAATGAATTTCATCTCATTTAACATTTCTTTTGAGACTTCATTATTGTCATGCTCCAATTCACTCTTATATGGTGTGTATACTGTCCTTTGAAATATTATATCATGAATCCCTTTATTCTCATGATATTATAAAGTTCAGATTAAATGTTATTCCACTATTATTTGTATTCAAGAGTCTCTCATTTTGTTAAAAACTCTTTATCAAAAATATGGTTTTAAATGTTTTAAAGATTTATTATTCTAAATTTTTATATTTAATGTCCATGTTTTCAAAATGGTTTTCAGTATTTATTTATATGGATATTAATGTTTTAAAATTATAATTCCAATAAAAGCTTCAAATTGGTATGGGACACTTTGATTCAAAAATCTCTTTTAAATGATTTTTGAAAATGGATTGATTAATTCAATATCTTGGAATTACTTATTTTGATTGAAAACGAAATGTTGTTATTGAAATGTTTATATTTTCAATATTTTTATGTGTAATGATGGTACTTGGACATTTTACGAGTGGTTACGTGATAAAACATATGATGGGTGGTGCCGTGAATACCAGGACGGGTGGTTACGTTATAACCTCCAATGCATTGGGTATGGAAGTCGGTCGTATGGATATTCCATTAAGTATGTATGGAAGTTGGCCGTATGGCTATTCCATTAAGTGATATGTGTGGAAGTTGACCATATGGTTATTCCACTGAAGAATGTTTATGTCCCAAGTTACCTTTATATGTTATGTGTTATTTATATGGGTTTTATGATAATCTTTTGATTACAAAAGGGTAAGTAATGATATTTTATTTAGTGAAGAGTTTTACTACTTCATAAAGCTGAAGGTATTACTTTGATAAAGTATACATGGTTTACTTTTTGTTTTAAGAACTAACAGTTTTCATTCTATGTGTTTCCCTTATTGAGCTTTTTATTCTCACCCCAAGATTTTTTTGAAATGTTTTTTTTACAGGACTTAATGTGGAATTGGGTCAAGGATGGGATTAAGGGAATGTCATTCTATCTAAAACATGGAACTAGACATGTTTCTTTTTAAGAGATTTTATTTTATGGAACCTTTGTAGAAATTTCTACATTGTAATCTTTTGAGATGTAATAGTAATGATCTAATTCTCTAAAACTCTAAACCTGAAAAGATCATCAATGTGTAATCTTGTAATAAATCAAGATTAAGTATGGTTTAAGGCTGGGGCCTTATATTGTTAATGAAATCCAAGATATGATTCATCATATCCAACCACACCTCTACAATTTTTTGGTTCTGAATAACTCTAAATGATGGGTGGATTCATTATCTGGAATTATATGAAATGATGTACTTTATCTGGCACATCCTTCGTATTCTCATTGTCTACAGTCTAAAAAACTTGTACTATAATTTGATCCAATTGTTTTTTCACATTTGGTTTAGGAGAAACGATGTTCTCCAAAACATCCTTCAATTGGTTTCTATAATGCCCTCAAGGTTCAAATTTCCATACATACAACAAATTCCATAAGTCTCATTTTATATCAACTAAAGGCTTATCATTTCAAATTTTACAACATCACACTAACAAAACAACGCTTTCCAAAATCTACATTTTCCACATTCATACATTTTATAAAAGTCACAACTCATTTTAGAAATATACTATTTATAAAATAACCATTTCATGTTTTTTCAAAATCTCCCATTTTAAAAAAATAACTATTTTCAAAAATCAAAATCATTTCACATTATCATAAATCAATACGCAAAATTTAATATCCACGCATAACGGGATTACATTATTCTACAATTCACTTCATCCTCATATCATTGGATAAACACAATAAAAAGATATTCTGATTCACATTAGTGTATCAAAAACACTTATGTACCAAACACCTTGGAAATATGAAGATCACTATAAATTTTTTAACCATTTATATTTATGAACTATATTTAAAGTCCCGATAATCCCACTCCATTATACCAACCCAAAACAATGAATTGGTCAGAATGAATAACATCTCCAATACAGAGAGAAATGAATATCGCTTCTTAGGAAAGGACAGAACACGTTAATACCACTTGTAACATCCCACCACTTCTCATTACCTAGAGAATGAGTGAGGAAGTTACTTGTCATTAAGAGACATACCCTTGGTGAAAATTAATAATAGAAAATTTAAAGGGCCTCATTTATAATTGTGGGATGATTATAACTTTTAAAATAAAATAACCAACACAATATACTAAAACCAAGTAAAACAATACATGATTAATGAAAAAAATAAAATATATCACAAAATTTCATTTATATCAAAACAAACTACAAGAGTTAGAATAGAAGAAGACTACAAAACATCAATCTGCATATTTTAACACTATAAAACCATCAAAACTAAAATTTGTCGATAACTCAAATATCCACATTCTCTATTCTCCAACATCACCAAAACTGCCCAAGTATCATAATGTAATACTTTATATGATTGGTGAAATACCTTTTCTCATGTCCTGATAAATGGAATATCCAATAACTCTAACATTCCAAAATATGGGTTAGTATAAAAACTCAACAGTTTTCCTTAATTTACTTCCCTACTAACTCTGTATGGAAAGAACAAGTTATAAAATTTATAAAAAACTAGTTATATAAATCGTATAAAATAATTTATCTCATAAACAACTATTTAATGAAAAAATAGTTCTCCAAAAATAATGTATTTTCCAATAAAAGAAAACAAAATTTTTTTCCAATAACATCACAAACCATTTGGAATATCCCATTCCAAACCATTTTTCTAAAAATTCATGATTCATTATGAAATTTACAAACAAATTGGATCTTTTTAAATGTTCTAACAAGTCTTAAAAATGTAATTAAATTTTATTTGACATTACACATTTGGCATTGAGCATAAGGTCATATTTCAACAAGGCTTTAAATGAAATATCAACACACCCCACGAAGTATGCCCCAAATCCATGTAAATTAAATCATTCCAAAGCCTTTTTATACTAAAAACATTTCATTATATTTTTTTGAAAACAAGTTTCCATAAATCCATCCAAGAAACCATTTTAAAATCCATTATTAAATTACACGGCACAACAAGATCACAATTTTAAAAAATGATAAAAAAATCATTAATAGATTTTTTATACCATAATTTTCAAATCAATATCACAATAATTTTTTTGTTAAAATAATAAATATAAAATAAAACAATCATGTATTAAATATAGTAGTTTGGAGTGAATCCACCAACCATGGGTTTTATGATGAAAATGAAGAATGAATCTCAAGCACCAATGAAACTGCGTTGAAACAGAAAAAACCCACATTAGATATCCTCTACTTGAATAAAACAAACAAAATATAACAATATTTGGAATAAAATATTGTAGATATATCCATGGGGTACAGAGATCTATGAAAATTTATAAAGGGAGAAAAAGATCCAAAAAAACCATGAACAACCTACAACCATGACTTATTATAAGAATTTGGCTTCAAAACACCCTAAGAATCCTTCATATCTCTTCTAGATCTATAAAAAACTTCCTAAAATATTTGGAATAGAGGATTTAGATATTGGGGTGAATAAGTTAAAAACAGAGGTCCTTATAGGTCCAAACATGTAATATATACAACTTTAGGATCCCACTTTTAACCCATGCACAGTTAGTCGTATGGTTAAACAAACTATACACTGACTTTGAACTAGATTTTTATCATGAAGGATCCTCACAATTTGACCCATATAGTTTCTAAGCACTAAAATAGCCATTATAAATCACACTATATCATGTTTCTGGTTTTCTCCTATGCATATTCATGGTTTGGAAAACCTGTGTCTTTCCCATGCTCCTTCCCTTTTTCCCATTCCTCAATGTGTACAGTTTGTTGTAGGTTTTTGTGGTTTTCAAAAAACAATTTTCAAACTATATACATGTAAAAAAATAAAAAACATTAAAATTGGTCTCCAAACCATCCCAAACATTTCCTAAGCACACAATATTCTTAAAATACATAAAATAAGGATTATTTACTTTAAATAGGGTGTGCTACATGGAAAAATGATTCCATTATTAGTCTATGTCAATTTAACAATATAAACATGTGGTTTAACACACAGGAAATTTTCCATGTTTTCTAAAATGATTTCTTTGAGGGATATATTTTAATCATAAGATATAGAGTTTTATTCTAGATTCACATAGATTCAATAAAAATAAGCAATGCACTATTTTTTGATATTACCTATATAATTTTAGGGATAACTTATCTACATCACGTTATCATTAAAATTGGTAGACATAGAGTTATGAGATTTTTAGCCTTAATATATTATTAATATGGTGTTAATATTTTTTTAAAAAATTCTTCATCATTTAAAAAAAATAAATGGAAGAGTATACAATAGACTTAAACCTAAAATATGACTAGTTATTAACAAAATAACTGAGTGAGAAGTGAAATGGTCCTTGCCTTATCACTTTAACCATAACCAATGAGTAAGGATACAATAATCTCATCAATAACCCATGACAATTAATATCTACCTTTAAAAATAATTCATCACATCAAAATGAAAATAATTACACAAATACTTTATAATTTTCATTCAATGAAACTCTAATAAAAGAAACAAGTCGTTACATGAAATAGGATATCTATATCATAACATTAATCCATTATAAATCCATATTAGTTGATAAAAAGTAAGAGTGTGAGCCCATTTCCCCCATTTAATATGATATATATTGTAAACTAGATCCATGGGTAACATACCACACATTTAATAAAGAAATTACATTTTATAAATGAAAAAAATTAAAATATTCTAGAAATTGTAATTCATTTATGGCCATAAGACATAAAAATTTAATATCCTAAATTTCATGTCATAAAAATCCATACATAAAGGTAAAATTAAAATATTTCTAGAAAACATGTTATACCCCAAGAAATGTATAATGAAGCTACATAATCGAATATGTCCCCAATTTCTATAGTTTTATACCAATATAACCCCATATCTATATATATTATCAATAAAATCGTTTATATAATTTTGGGGTGAGAATATGAATATACTCAGTACGTTCCTTCATATAAAATGAAGTGTTAATGGGAATGGAGCACACTAATACATCAATGTATGGAATAAATAAAAATAATTATCTAGAAAAAATATCTATAAAGAAAAAACGAAAAAAAAATTCTATTCCATAGTAAATATTCACAATTATTGATTCCATCTCTGATACTATACACATTCCATAATATAACCACTCCTATGATAAACACCATCAATATTTCACATCCACAAAATTGTTTATCTATAGGGATTTCACAATAGTATTATCTCCCCCATTTAGATATCCACTCATATAGAACTCTTTATTCATATATCATCATCATCAAGTATAAATCCACCCATAAATAATTATATAACTTCCAATAATCCCCTCTAAGTATCTATCCATCCATATGGAACATGCTAATATAGAATAATTCATTGATTAGGTCATTTTATAACTGTATGGAATCTCATTAGTTTCATTGTGTATTCACCTTTAGTGACTCTCCAAACCTCATCCTATAACTGTTGGGTATTTTTTCACCCCTAGGTACTTTCACTGTATTATCAGGTTTCACATAGCATCCACTTTTAAGGACTTCTCCACTCATAAACCAATATTATCATCATTGTAAATCAAATATACATCCTGATTATCCATATCATCAATACGATTATCACATATTTTTTATCATCATCTTCATATCACTATAAAACACATATGAATTACTATCATACATTTATAATTGATTTATAACCCACAACAACTAATTTTTTAGACCTCCTGTTAATCAATTATTCATATGTCTTGAATAATATAATCACAAAATGTAGAAAGAATATGCTTCCGCAACGGTTTAAAAAAATCAGATCATCGGGACTATTAGAACACTATATCACTAACATTCCTCATTTTCTGGGAATATGTGGGAACCACAAAATCATATATTGTCAATTATTTCAAAAGTCACCATTTTATAATGCATTATCCGCATTTTTACGTTTATGTATTGACATCTAGCATTACTCACACTAGAGTGACTATTCATGTGAAAACTAAGGTAATCTTACAAATAAATCTTTCTTATGACTTATGTGAAATTATTTTACCAACTTATATTCATCATATTTTTATAAATAATTTAATTGAAATATTTATAGTTTAATTTAACTATATTTTTTCAATATACTATATAGTTTTATTTAAATGTTAATTTTTTAAATTTTGGAATTTGAATATGATAAAATGGAAATGGTTTATGGTTTTATAAAATACAATTTATCTTTGTGTAATTTTACATTATTTTTTAAAATATATGTATTTTTGGGAGAATAGTATAAATATCATTATTTGTTTAAACTGTCATTTCTTTTCCAAGAGGAATTTTTCTAAATTTTTTTTTCAATGCAGTTTTTTGTTTTATATTACAAATTATTCATAACTCT
This sequence comes from Viscum album, assembly GCA_963277665.1. NCBI lineage: Eukaryota > Viridiplantae > Streptophyta > Magnoliopsida > Santalales > Viscaceae > Viscum > Viscum album. The sequence continues at coordinate 72,804,227 of OY728126.1, read as the reverse complement.
TCTAGAGATTTAATATGGAAAAATTTATTTGTTTTTTGGGATCATGATTATCAAATTTGTTAATAAGGTCAATATCATTTTAGTCCATCATGAATAGTTACCATGGTAAAATATAGTTACCATGATAAAGGGTAAAACAAGTTAATTAAGGTAAGAAAACTAAGGGATAAGGCTAAAGAATCCTATATTAATTATTATTTCATGTCTTTATTTTGACCATAATCACCTCATATTTAAAATTGTATAGTTTTTTAGAAATATTCCTATGAATAAGACATTATATAATATTAAAACTATGCATAATTACATATGGTCACTCCCCAAACATACAAAACGTCTCATACTCTTATTTCTTCTTTAAATGATATTATTATTATATATCATCCAAGACTGATCTAAATACCATCAAATCTCTTCTACACATATCTTTGAGGTCTTGGTCTCAACAAATGTCATATCTCTGAAGGCATAAAGTGTAATCCAAGGGAGGTTTTACAAAAAAAATATGTGTATTTATTAACCGAGTGTTTCTTGTTTACTACTTATTAATCCTACTTAAAATATTATTTAATATTTTTAAAACAAAATCAATAGAATCATATATATTGTAAAATTATATTGTAATAATTTTACAATCCTTATTAGTCTCATTTTCCATCTTCTGAAAAAATACATTGTTTCTCGTGCGTATTCATGGACTACCACCTGTAGAAAGTGATGTACTTCATTTTTAATTTACATATTAGAAGGTTATTCATAATTATTCAACAAGTTATAAAATATCTAATTTATATCCTATGAAATATTTTTTTTAAATTTAACATATTTTGTACGTTATTTCATTACCATCTAATCAAAAAATAAAAACATCATTTATTCTTTGTAATGGACAATTGTATCCATGAAATAAGATGATTAATTGTTCAAAAACATGTCTCATTGTTGGTTATAAAAGAGTATTTCAGGTAAAATAGTATAATTATAATTTTTTTATAATATTTAGGAAATTGAACCATAAACCCTTGGATCATGTTAAATGCACCAATGTGGTTTTGGTGTTATAAACTGAATTACCCCAAAAATTCCAATGTCAGCATAACCTTTTTTAAATAAATATTTCATGGTAATAAATGAAATAATAACAATTAAAATAAAATTATAAAGGTTATCACTCATGTAAAAAATAATATTAGTATACTATTGAAGATTAAAATAATATATGAATCTAGAAAGCACATATGGAATGTTTTTTTATTTAAAACAATTTTTAAGCATCATATTAAAATATATACATTTTATATCCATGTATAAAAAAATGTAATAATAATTTCCTCATTTATATGAAATTTATTTGTAAAGTTAATTTTTATGAAATTTTTACATTTTTTGCTTTAAAAATAATATTTTATTCATTTTATGAATGCTTCATTTCGAAATTATTTACAAAGTGAGAAATATTATTTTTAATGTATATGGATTGATGGCTTATTCTAACCCTCATATCCATTTTTCATTATCAATATAACTGTGTGTTTTAAGATGGGTTTTCATATTAGATCATATCCCACACTTCCGAATTTTACCATATTTAAGAGTTAAAAATGCTTTTCCCCTTATGATAATGTGAAAAGGTAAAGTGTTTTTCAAATGATTTTAAATGAGGGTCTTAAGGGTTTTATGATGAAAAATTAAACTATTATATTTTTTTGTACTCAATATAGTAGTGGATAATTATAAATGATTATGGGATAACCCTGAAGATGCCAGAAAAGTCCGTTGTTCCCAAACAAAGCTCCGGATGCGGAAAGCGAGGTCATATTTGGAGTCAGAAGCACGTTTTGGAAGGCCCGGAGGCATTGCGCGGAATTTTGGAGGCCCACGCGCAAAGTTGAAGTGTGGCGCGCAATCCTCCGGGATGCGCGCAAATGCGCCGGGCCAGCGCGCAATTTTGTGCGCCCGCGGCCCGCGTGACTCCCTTGTGCGCCGGGGCCCCGATTCCGCGCCCGCGGCATGAATTGCGCGCCGACGGCGAGATTCCACGCCCGGGGTTGCCTATAAATACAAGGCGACCCCCGACGTTTTGAAGGTTGCCAGAATTGGAAGAGTCGCTCGTGCGCACAATTCCACCCCCTCCGCGCGCAATGCCGATCTTCAGGTAACCTTCTTTATTTCCCACAAGCAAGCCTCGGGGTTCGCCTTCGCGCGCAACCCCTTTGGCTTCTTTCCTTTGACCAATTCCTTACCCGAAATCATTTGCGCGCAAAAAAAGCCTCTTGCGCGCACCCCCTTTACTAAGTGGCCATTTGTTAAAGAATGGGCCGTTGCCCCCACGCGCTATCAGAGGCCCGGTGCGCACAATCTCCATCTTCCGCGCGCAAAGCGCTGGCCCAATTGCGCGCCAGCCTGCCTAATTGCACGCCGACCCACGGTATTGCGCGCCAAGCTCTTCTTTTGCGCGCAAACCGCCAGGGTCGCCCCCTTTGACCCCCTTAGGGTACCCGCCTGCGTGGAGCCCGATGATCTTCATCCTGGGTGCCCGCACCGTGCGTTGTCTTCCCGTGCGGCCCTCCAGGCTCGCGTGAAATGACACGGACCCATCGGCGGCAACGTTCGTCCGCGCTGCAGGACGTTAAACTGCCAGGCATCCCTCGTCCAACATGACGTTAAACTGCATTCGTCCAAGCTGCACGACGTTAAACTGCCTAGAATATGGGCCTCCTCAAGGTGTAAGCCCCAAACTACTTCGTCCTCGACACACGACGTTAAACTGTACTTCGTCCGGCAAGACGTTAAACCGTCTGCTTCGTCCTCAACACACGACGTTAAACTGTACTTCGTCCGGTAGGACGTTAAACCGTCCGCATCACCCGATCTCGTGCCCCGCACACAGGGTCCCCCCCGGTTTGGATGTGTCCCCCACCCGCTCGTCTCTGCAGGGATGTCGGGATTGCCCCTCTTTAGGGACGATTTATTGGAGTGGCCTTCGCCCACGAGGGTAGGGTATTACAAACCCCTAGTTTCTTGTGGGGGACTGCACATGTGTCTCTCCGTTGTGCTTCCCCACTGCCGAAGCCAGTAGAGGGCGTGACTGGGATCGAGGTGTCTCCTACTTTCGGCCCAAGTCCCTCTCCAACTGAGTTTTTCCGCACTCAGGTTGCCTCAGTGCGTAAGTCCTGACAGAATGAACTACGTGGACTTTGATCCCTGTCTCCTAAACAGGGTACATAGGAAGCCTCCCTGAGGTTCAAGCCCAACACCTGGTCGTCCCGGTCGTATTCACGTCGGTTCGTCCATCAGTGGACCCCTCCCGGGTTCACATTCGCGTCGATTCACCTATTAATCTGCCCTTGTGGGAGACTGCACGTGTGTATCTCCATTGTGCTTCCCCACTGCTGAAGCCAGTAGAGGGCGTGACAGGGATCGAGGCGTCTCTCACCTTCGGCCCAAGTCCCTCTCCAACTGAGCTTGCCGCATATGGGCCTCCTTAGAGTGTAAGCCCCAAACACCAACGTCCAGCATGACGTGAAACTGTGATCCACCCGGCCGTTCCATCCCCCTCTGTGCGAGGTGGTTCGTTTCAATCCTCCGCCCGGCAGCCTCGACCTCCTTGTGAGTCGGCTTGCCATCGTCCAGCATGACGTTAAACTGTATATCCAAACTATGTTGACTTTGATCTGTTCTAACGCGCGGTACGTAGGAAGCCTCTACGGGGTCCAAGCTCTTCACTCCATCATCCATCTTGATTCTTACCCGGGCCGCCACATCCCTGTGGGGTCATGCCATTTCATTCCACTCCACTTCACTCGGGAAGCCACCCATGTGGTGGCCCCAGCGTCGGAGGTTCCCCGCAAGGGGCTCTGTTATCTGATCCACTCCTCGTGTTGATCAGTCCGATGCCGTCCCCGCTGGACGTTAAACTCACGGCATACCCCGTGTTAAACATGGGAAGCTGAGGAAAACCTCAGGAAATGCAGTTCCCCACACCCAGCGCGGGATGCCTCAGGCCATCACGCCTTCGAGAAGCCCTATTAGGGATGGAAGGCAGACATGCATAGCCGCAGTGTTAAGACACGCCCCCAGCACCCAGAGCTACCCGGTCTCCTAACCGCAGGTTGCTGCCCCGACCAGACCCCTTGGAGCGTCTGGGCGGAAGCAGCGTAATTAACCGGTGTCCATGATGATATGGTGCCGGGAACGAGATTCACGAACATTCTTAAATCTATGAGGGAGACTCGGATTAGGCGACGAGTTCCGAGGAGACATCCACAGGAGGATGAGCCGACGTCCCATCATACCGGTTTCGATCAAGGAGCAGACGTCCCTGAATAAGGGACGGATGCCGCCCGCCTTTGGAAAGTGGGACTGCGGGGCCACAAGTCGCGCGTCCATCCCCTCGGGTCGACGGGCGCATGCGCGAACGCATCCTGGTGGAACATCGTCGGAACGGAAACCCAACGCACATCCGCACCGAAACAGAAAAATGGTGAACCCGACGTGAATATCTTCTCCTCAATACGAAGACCGATAGCTTTCAGAGGTGTTGGAAAACTAGCATGTTGCCCGGCCGAGCATTCAGCACCGGGGCACGGAACCCGCCAGGGGCTGGGGAAGGGAAATCGGGCACTCCGTCTCACGACGTCGATGGCCTGGGTTCCCCCCATGGAAGGCGTTGTGGAACTAATGATTGGTAGTCGATTCCTTTTCCTGTCAGTATTAAATGGTTCTTCTCCCTATATTTAGGAATCAGGTCGCCCGATCCAGTGCCCGGTCGCCGCCCGCCCACTGGCACAGGGGTAGGGGAAACACCGACGCGGCTACTCCGCGCGGTCCCGCCCATTCCACAACCATCCCAGAAGCTGTAGCTGCGGGACAACCACGCCCTCTCTCCCCCTCGGAGGTCATCTAGAGAAGGGTGATCAATAACTTGGTGCGGAGATATGAGGAAGAGGGAGTCATCCCCACCAGGGACATGGCTCGCCTAGACCTCGAGGAAGCTGCACCTCGCCACCAACGCCGCCCCCGAGGGCCACGCAGGGAGGCACCGCTGCCTACCTCGACGTCCAAATGCTTCGGGAGTTTATCCCCGGAATGCTCTGACAGCTCCTTCCCCTATGCGGATGAGTTGGTGGATGTCTGGGACCACCCTGTCCGAGATTCGCTCCAGGGATCCACGATAAGGGCTCCAGCTAGGCCACGTCGACACCGCCGACAGACCTCTCAAGTCGAAGAACGGGCTCTCCACCTGCCTGCGCCGCTGATCCCGACTCGTCTATCTCGACGCCAACGTCGGGCACGAGCGGAAGAGGATGACCACCTTGGGGCCCTAGCAACAGCGGCTGCGTTGGCCCAAGCCACTGCTGGCTCCAGTCACCAGGCCCCTGCGTATCCTGAGCAGGGGCACTTCTATGCCCGACCTGGATCGAGGCCCCGACCGCCCCAAAGGCAGGTTGGGTTGACTCTCCCGATTGCTGGTACAGGCAATATCCACCGCGGACCACCTCGCGGTAGCGCAATTCACCAGCAGGGTTTACTCCGTGTGGCCGATCCAAGAGGCATGGGTGATCCCACCTTCTGATCCCGGCCCGGAGGCCTTCCCGGAAGCATCTCTCCCCACGTCCCCTTTGATATCTATCCCGGTGCTCATCGCACCTTGGTTTCCAGTCCTCTTGGCCCCAGCACCAGTGCGGGTAGGAAGGCGAGGCGTCGACGTAGAGGGAGGAATGTTACGGAATTCCGGGCAGAGATCCGACCGGTTCGTTTCTCTGATACAGAGGCGGAGTACGATTCGGCGACAGAGCCCTCCCCCCGATCCCGCCAGTCAGGGGTAGTGGTAGGAATGCGGCACGTCAGCCTCGTACTCCCCGAGAGCGAGATCGATATGATCCCCGCTTCTCTCCGAAGGTATATCCGGAGTAGCGAGGGCCTGGTAGACCCCCAAGGATCAGGCTTGCGGTTGGTACCGGCCCCTCCGGAAGCGCCTTCTGCCTCGATCGGAGAAGCCGTAGACCTTTTCTGGGGACCGACGGTCGAGCCATGATCCAGTGCACCCTCGGCGAGCACCGACGCTATGGCAGGATGTTCGCTCGCCGGCCCGTCCTATCGTGATGTGGTAGTTGGGGCACCGCCACCCTCAGAGGGCGGCCCGGGATATGGAGGCCAATCGGCCTGCTCGCCGTATTCACCGCCGACCAGCCCGCCGGCCCAGTGGCCCGCCTCGGCACCACTGCCGGTTCCCCGTCCATTCCCAGTCGCTGAAGGGAACCAAGAAGACCTGGGTCCCGAGTTTGAGTCATGGAGCTTCTGGACCGTCCTTACAGAGGGCCGCTTCCCTGAGAAGTTTTGGCCAGTCGCAGGACCGGACTTTGATGCACCCGAATCGCTCACCCCAGATGAGTTCGAATGCTTCCGCTGAACTCTCCGGGAGACTCACTCCCGTCTTCACCGCCTACAAATGCCATATCCTGGGAGTAAAGCGCACCTGGAGGATATTGGTGAGCAGTGCCGTCAGATTGACCTGGCCACGCTCCCCGCAGTTCAGCACCCCGGGTCATTTGGGCACCACAGGGCCCTCCAACAACGATGCGTTGAGCGTTTTCAAGTACTCTGCAAGGTTATCGAGGAAGCCACTCCCCACGTGTACATCCGTGGATGGGGGCAGTACGCTGCCCTACGCTTCAGTGCGATTCGCCGACAGCCCGATTCGCTGGGTGGCCCTGAGGGTACATCCACAGGGACGGAAACGGTCAATATGGCTGACCTGTCGGGAGAGGGGAACGACTTGGAACTTCTCGACGGGGGCTATCCCCCCAAAGACAAGCCGCTGTTGGATCCATCGATGAGAGTTACTCGTCACCAGAGGAACCTTCTGGGTCTACCCGCACCCACTGAAGCACTGACGTTGAGCCGAAACGTCAGCAAAGGTAAAGAGCATGACGAGGCTATAAAGCCCGCCGACCCATCTGCCTCCATGCAGAGGGCAGAGGAGGATCCCGAAAAGGCCACGCTACGTCAACAGCTCGCCGAGCAAAAGAAGCTAGTTGACCAGCTCCTCGCCGAGCGCGCTGCAGAGCGGCGGCCTGACTACGGTGATCCTAGGCCAGGATAGCCGGGACAGGAACAACCACTCCTCGACGAGACTCTCCCGGGCAACCGTGATTATGCCGTGTTTGCCGACAGGGGAGAGGCCATTGCCTATGGAATGAGGGCACGGTATGTTTCACCACACCCTCCCGAGTGGCGTGACTACCTGAGAGACCCCGCTCGGATTCCTCCCGCTGCCCCAAGGGCCGCTCCGCCCGCCATCCCACAAGCTGCCGAGTTCGGAGACCCAGTCGACGACCCGATTGAAGGGACATGCAATGCGCTCGTGGTTAGAGATCCTTTCCAGGACTGGAACCCATGTCCGAACGATCCGATGGCGGCACTCATTGCCCGCTAGGAAGCCTTGGAGACTCGGCAAGTGGCAATCCCACCGGACGGCAAGCCATACCCAGCATGGGTGGATGACATGTCGGCACCTCCGGGATTCGGGAACCCCACTTTCTCCCCCTTCAACGGGACTGGAGATCCGCCACAGCATTTGGCCCATTTCAACTCGAGGTGCGGGCCTATGTTGGGAACTCCGGCGCAGCAGGAGGCCGCTAAGCTTCGCTGCTTTGTCCAGACACTGGAAGGGCCAGCATTTGTCTGGTACAGCCAGCTCCCCGTCGGGTCGATAACTAGCTGGGAGGACCTTCGTAGACAGTTCCTCTACCAGTTCAGTTCCACGACCCGGATGACGAGTATCGCAGACCTCTTTAAGTGCAAGCAAAGGCCTGATGAGCGAGTCGCGGATTTCGTCGCCCGATGGAAGGGTCTCACATATTCGCTTGACATGCCATTGACTCAGGAGCAGTTGCTGACAATGTGCGTCGGGAATGTCAAGACCGAGCTGGTCCCTTCCTTGATCACTCAGAATTACCGCGGAGGGTTCAGGGACTTCTCAGACAAAGCTCAACGTCTTGAGGAAGCCCTGCAACAGGCCAGTCAGGCAAACCCGCTGCCTCCTATGATCCCTGCAAGGAGAGTCAGCAGGGCTGAGCCCGCCGCTGTTGCCCAGATAGAGGCCACCAGGCAGTTGGAGTTGCTGCCGGTGAGGCCAACTCCACAGCCTCATAGGAATCCGCCTCCACGGGCTCAGTTCCCGGCCCAGCAGCGGCAGCCCCAGAACCGGTCGACCCCTCCGCGTAATGTACCGCCACAACCCAGGCGAGATAATCAGGGTCCACCTCCTCGACAAGCCCCTCCATCCCCTCGTCAAGACCACACTCCCAGGGCCCCGTGATACATGACTTACTCATTTCACAAGGATCAGGTCCCCGGTTATTTCTGGAGTGCCCTGGAGCAGAGGATTGTGCGACTGCCTGAGTGTCGGAGGCCAGAGGAGGAGCATCTCACGGATAACCCCTGCTACTGCCATTACCATCGGGCCCTGAGGGCACACCATCCGGCGATGCTACGTGTATAAGGACTGGCTCCAAGACTAGATTAACAACAATGTAATCAGGTTGGGCCCAGCTCCAGCACAAGTGGTGGGTGTGTTCGTGGGATCAGATGACGATAGTGGCGACGAGGACGAATGGTAGCTGGTCTCCGACCGCGGATCCCAGAAGTATAATGACTGGATGGCCCGCAAGACGATCATTCACGCCCATGGAATAATCCGTGTACGCTTGAATCAGCCTGAGCCCCCTGAATCTGCGGGTGCTACTTCGGCATCGTCGTCCCAGCCTGCCTCTTCCGAGAAGAGCAAACGGCGGAGGCGCAAGAAGGAAGAGTGTGCCCCGCCAGTTCCGCCACTATCCCGCACTCTTGGCGATTTCATGCCCCCGGAGATGGGGGTCCCTCCCCGGATCCGCCCAGTGATTAATGATTCGTCCGATGACAGTGTTGGGTACGCTTCGGTTAATACCGTCGAGCTGGTAAATCCCTTTTCGGTTCCCGACGTTGAAGAACACCAGGTGGACCTCCCTAGTGTCCCCAGTCGTCGCCACCGTCGGAGGAACCGCAACAACAGGAGTCGCTGGGGCACGACAGTTGGTACCTCCAGCCAGTTCGTGCACACTACTGAGACTAGGCAGCAGGCTCAAAACCGAGCTCAGCACGCGCAGCCCCCCCATCCGGGGATGACATATTCGCCTCCGCCAATGTTTGTGGTGTGGGACCAGGCAGAACCGCCTCAGCCGTGCCGCGACCAGCTCCATCCTGCCATGAGTCCATCCCGGCCTCCTGGCCCCAATACGGTGACTACTTCCCGGGCTTCAACCAATGAACAACGAGATGCGCCAAGCACCAGTCGGCCGCCGGTCCAACCGGCAAGGCCCGTCATGCCTCCAACCGCAGAGCAACCTCCTGCAACCAGGGGCTCGCGCTTGGCAAAAAAGTATGATGTCCTGAAGCACTTGGCCGACATCCCAGCAAGGCTCTCCATCCTTGAAGCTCTGCGCATGTCACCTGAGATGCACGAGGCACTCGCTGAAGCCCTGAAGATCCCCCTCCAGTTTGAGATGGAGGTTGCGGCTGCAGAGGCCCTTCACGCCGAAACGATTGAGGGCGCCGAATGTCAGGCAGTTATCTCGTTCTCTGGTAAGGATGAAGACCCTCCCATACAGGGGCACATTCGTCCGCTGTATGTTACGGGCCAGTTCAATGGTCTTGAAGTCCGGTGTTGTCTTATCGACACGGGGTCCGGGATTAATCTGATTCCAACTCGGACGCTCTGGAGATTGGGGTTGTCTGAGGATGACTTGATTCCCTCCGACCTCAGGATCCAGGGGTACGACCGCACCGAGAAAACTTCGGTCGGCAAGATACGTTTGAAGACCCAGTTCAGTGACTTGGTTTCTAACACCGAATTCATGGTGGTCTCTCAGGACACTGTGTATAACGCATTGATGGGCAGGCCGTGGCTCCACCTTCATGCGGCGGTTCCCTCATCTTACCACCAATGCCTTAAATACTCCCTTAATGGCTGAGTAGGTGTGCTTCAGGGAGATGCCTCTCCTTTTGCCTCATGTGAAGCCCGCTATCTGGACGCGGACTATTACAAGAGCAAGGATAAGCAGATCCTGGCGGGTGAGGTTGAGCCTGTCACTGTTGGAAGTGATCCCTGGGCAAGTTTGGATGACGCTTACGTCCTCCCGATCCATCGGTTGGACGTAGCCATGGTCTCGACGGCCTGTGAGTCTCCTGATGAGATGATCGCGACCACCCATGCCAGCACCAGCGGCCCAGTGGGATCTGGTATCTCCAATGCAGTTTCCAACGCAGTCTCTCCCGTGGACGATCCCCCCCCCCCCCCGAGTGGAGAGGACGTGGAAGATGCACCCCCAGCCTTTGAGGAGGGCGTCTCCGCCACGGTCGATGAGTTAGTACAGGTGAACCTTGGAACCGAGGAAGATCCGAGACCCTCATTGGTCAGTGCCGCCATGCCCTCTGAAGAGCGGCAGCAGTACGTGGACTTCCTCAGAAAGCACCGTTATGTGTTCTCTTGGGGCTATGACAAGATGTCGGGGCTAGATCCTCAGGTAGCCATCCACCGCCTTGGTCTCCCGGAGAACCATCACGGGTTCAAGAAGCCTCCCAGGAAGATGCACCCATTCCACGGTGCCATGGTTGAGGCCGAAGTTGACAAGCTTATCAAAGCCAACTTCATGAGGGAAGTTCAGTACCCCAGATGGCTGGCCAACATTGTGCCGGTCAGGAAGAAGAACGGGCATATCAGAGTCTGTATCGACTTCCGCGATCTCAACCGCCACTGTCCGAAGGATGATTTTCCCCTTCCGGTGACAGAGCTGTTGATCGACGCCACGGTGAGGTTCCAAGCCCTCTCCTTCATGGATGGATACTCCGGATACAACCAAATCCGGATGGCCCCTGAGGATGAGGAGTTCACTTCCTTTAGGGCCCCCCAAGGTATCTTTTGTTACCAGGTCATGCCCTTCGGCTGAAGAATGCAGGTGCCACCTATCAACAGGCGATGCACTGCATATTCAAGCCAATTCTCGGCACACTGGTGGAATGCTACGTCAATGACTTGGTGGTCAAATCGCGCCAGCGTCAGGACCATCTCAAAGATCTTGAGAAAGAGTTCGGCTTCCTCCGGTCTCGCTGCCTGAAGATGAACCCGTTGAAGTGTGCCTTCAGGGTCACCTCCGGGAAGTTTCTTGGCTTTGTGGTAAGATACCGGGGTATTGAGATCGATCCAGAGAAGATCAGGGCGATTAGACAGATGCCTCCCCCAGGTAACATCCGGGAACTGCAAGGGTTCCAAGGCCACTTAGCCTATATACGCCGATTCATCACGAATCTGGCCGGCAAGTGTAAGCCCTTTTCTCGGCTCATGAAGAAAGGCGCCACCTATGTATGGGATAAGGAGTGTCAGACCGCTTTCGAGAATATCAAGAAGTACTTGCTTCATCCTCCGGTTCTGATGTCGCCTGTATCCGGGAAGCCGCTGGTCCTTTATGTGACCGCCCTGGAACGGTCCCTTGGTGCCCTTCTCGCCCAGAAGAACAACGAGGGAATAGAGAATAGCCTCTATTACCTCAGTCACATGCTCCTCGATGCGGAAGTTAGGTATTCCCCCATCGAGAAGAGCTGCCTGGCGCTCGTATTTTCCGTACATAAATTATGGCACTACTTGCAGCACCACGAGGTACAGTTGGTTTCTCGGGTAGACCCGTTGAAATATATCCTGAGCCAGCCTATGTTGACTGGCCATCTAGCGCGGTGGGCTGTGATTCTCCAGCAGTTCGACATCAGGTATGTGTCTCAGAAGGCCATCAAAGGGCAAGCATTGGCGGACTTTCTGGCTGCTCACCCAACCTCTGCGGATCAGCCGCTGGATCTAGGCTTTCCTGATGAGGCCGTTCTCTCGGTCGATCGTGCCGATCCATGCTGGCAGATGCACTTTGACGGTGCTTCCCGGAGCCCCACCGGTAGAAGACTCGATAATCCTAAGCTCAACAAAGTGGGCTCGGGTATCGTCTTCATTACCCCGGAGCAAGCCGTGCTGCCGTACTCTTTCCTGTTGTCAGAGGGCTGTACCAACAATGAGGCGGAATACCATGCCCTCATCACTGGCCTCTAGTTGGCTCTCGAGATCGACGTGCCCCATCTGTGTGTGAAAGGGGACTCCGAGCTAGTCGTTAAGCAGATCAATGGAGACTATGTTGTCAGGAAGCCGGAACTTGTGCCATTACTGGAGTGCTCCCTCCTCCTGATGGCCCAGTTCCCTTCTCGGCCAAAAATTGTCCATATTCACCGGTCGCAGAACGGTAGAGCAGATGCTTTGGCCAGCCTTGCTTCGTCACTCGCAGAGCCTGAACAGGACAACCTGATCATCCGCGTGACGCACCGCAGGCTCATCGCTCCCGTTATCCCGGAGGGAGATCGCGGCCCGTCGGTAAGTAATCTCACCACGGTTTCCCCTGTGTCTGGAGCCCTGAGTACCGCAGATATGGCAGTCAAATCAGCCCCTGATTGGAGGACGCCTTTGGTTGAGTACCTCCAACATGGCATTCTCCCATCGGATCGGGCCGAGCGCGAGCGAGTTCGACGCCGTGCATCGCAGTTTGTCCTCCAGAGCAGTCCTGGCCTGGAGCAGATCCTCTATAGACGCGGATTTTATGGTGTTCTCCTCCACTGCCTTCAGGGAGTTGAGATCCCGCGAGTCATGCAAGAGGTTCATGCTGGTTCATGTGGTGCCCACCAGACAGGGCCGAAGCTGTCCCATCAGATTCGGAGGTTGGGATACTTCTGGCCATCCACGATCCATGACTGCATCGAGTATGCCAGGAAGTGCCATGCGTGCCAGGTTCATGCTAACTTTGTGCATCGGCCTCCGGAGACTCTCCATACCACCAGGTATTCTTGGCCCTTTGTAGTCTGGGGGATGGAAGTTGTGGGACCTTACCCGCCGGCGACGGCTCGCCAGTGTCGGTTCATTCTGACCGCCACAGACTTCTTCTCCAAATGGGCAGAGGCGATTCCGCTCAAAGAGGTCAAGTCCTTTTCTATCGCTGACTTCGTGACCTCCAACATCATTTTTCGATTTGGAGTGCCTAACGCTATCCTCACAGATAACAGAGCCAATTTCCGAGCAGCCGAGTTGAAGAAGTTGTACGCCAAGTACAATATTCGCTCGAACCATACATCTCGCTATCATGCGCAGGCGAATGGATAGATTAAGGCGTTTAACAAGACCCTCTCTAACATTCTGCAAAATATGGTTGGTCAGAACAAGAAAATTTGGCCGGACAAACTCCCCAACGCCCTCTGGGCTTATTCGGACGACGACTCGCAATTCCACCCAGATGACCCCTTATTCCCTGGTGTATGGAGCTGAGGCCGTCCTGCCCATCGAGATCCAGTTACCGTCCTTGCGCACTACGGTCTATGACCAGCAAGCGCCGGACAGAGCTGCTGAAGCCCGTCTAGTCGAGTTGGAAGCACTGGATGAGAATAGGCTTCACGCTTTGCACAACTTGGAGAGGCATCAAAGCAGAATGGCTCGAGCTTTCAATAAGAAGGTTCGCCTCCGCTCTTTCCTGCAGGGTGACCTAGTACTGGCCCTAAGAGCACCAATGATCCCCAGCAGGAAGCCGCCCAAGTTGGAGCCCAAGTGGGAGGGACCTTTTGTCGTCCACAAGGTCTATCCCAATGGCGCGTACTCCCTAGCGACTATGGATGGTGAGCGTGTTACTCCTCCCACCAACGCTAGGTTCCTCAAGCAGTACTTTGCCTGAGTGCACCTCCTCCAAGTTACAAGACGTTAAAATGTTCAGCATTCGTCCCGCATGACGCTAAACTGCACCTCGTCCAAGCTATAAGACGTTAAACTGTTCAGCATTCGTCCCGCATGACGCTAAACTGCACCTCGTCCAAGCTACAATACGTTAAACTATTCAGCATTCGTCCCGCATGATGCTAAACTGCACCACGTCCGAGCTACAAGACGTTAAACTGTTCAGCATTCGTCCCGCATGACGCTAAACTGCACCACGTCCGAGCTACAAGACGTTAAACTCTTCAGCATTCGTCCCGCATGACGCTAAACTGCACCTCGTCCCAGCTACAAGACGTTAAACTATTCAGCATTCGTCCCACATGACGCTAAACTGCACCTCGTCCAAGCTACAAGACGTTAAACTGTTCAGCATTCGTCCCGCATGACGCTAAACTGCACCTCGTCCAAGCTACAAGACGTTAAACTGTTCAGCATTCGTCCCGCATGACGCTAAACTGCACCTCAAGAACTACGTGTGGCTTGATTCCCATCCTTATGGGATATGTAGGACCGCCTGAACATTCGTGTTTTAGGCCCAGCCCCATCCTTTGAGAATTTCCATCCCATCTCGGGCCCTTATCCCAAGTGCCTCTGGGTATGCGGCGTATGGTGTGAACGCGGGGCTATGCCCTCATTCACGTCGGTTTGCTCGCCACGTTGTACGCCCCCCACGTTTGGGGATTCCTTCTGCTCCCCCCTTTCTTTATCATCCTGCATGACGTTAAACTGCACTTCAAGAACTACGTGCGGCTTGATTCCCATCCTTATGGGATACGTAGGACCGCCTGAACATTCATGTTTCTGGCCTAGCCCCATTTCCCAGGAATCTCTATCCCGCGTTGGGCCTCTGGCCCAAGTTCCCCTCCTTTTTGTGCGAGGCGTATGGCGTGAGTGGGGGATTGTGTCCTCATTCACGTCGGTCTACTGGCCGCGCCGTACGCCTCCCCCGTGTGTGGGACTACCTCACACCCCTCATCGTCCTGCATGACGTTAAGCTGCCTCTCAAGAACTACGTACGGCTTGATTCCCATCCTTATGGGATACGTAGGACCGCCTGGACGTTTGTGTTTCAGGTCCAGCCCCGTCTTTTGGTTTCTCTCAGGGTGAGTCCTCCGACCCTTTCCGGTGATCTGTTAACATGTTTTGGGTACTCCAGTCTATGACCTATTGTGTCGGATTCAATCCCAACAAGTCCTGTGTTACTTGTCAGGCCTCGCGCTTCCTCTTGTTCTGGCCTTCACTCAAAGGGATCCTCGTTAGCGGTTTGGATACGATGCTCGCTCCGGGTCGATTTACCGGCGGGTCCTAGGCCGCAAATCGATATGGATCCTGCGCTTGAGCGGTTGATGCTCGTTTGCTTGCCTCATCCTAGGCTGACGCGATCATATGTTGTGTTGTGAATATGGTCAGCAACATCCTTGATCGCCATGTCGGCTCTTTCAGGCTCGGAACATTGGTTGTGCATTCCTCATCAAACTCCGCCTCTGTGCGTCGTAGCGGAATCCCGACACTCTCTTTCTTCATACTGACCTTCAGTACACCTCTACACGTTAGGCAGACCAACCAGGGTAATGGTGTCTTTCAAGGCTCCCACGATCTGAGCACCAAGGATATGTGATAATGTCCTCCCTAAGGGCCATGTGTATATAGACCCTCGTCCCCATGAGGATGAAGGAGTCGCCCGAACAATCACGTTCTGGGCCCAGCATAGCTGGAGGCTAGCATATCTGCCCCTTGGTTGATAGACATATGCAGGCCCCTATCCCAGGATCCTTCTCCTGGAATTGTGCGTGACCGCAGGGCTGGGATGTGTCCCCACCTCCGCTGTGTCCGCCATACCGCAATAAGCGGATTCCTCCATGGTCCGAGCCACACGACCTTAAACTGTGTTGCTTGGTCCGAGCCACACGACCTTAAACTGTGTCGCTTGGTCTTACCACACGACCGTAAACTGTGATCGTCTTGGCCGCTCGACGAGAAACGGCACTGCATTGTGATGTTCTCCTCAGGGGACACTCACGTTGGGCGCTGGTTAATAACCACTCCATTTATCAATGCCTTTCATGGCTTGATTATTGTGGCGATGCCAGAGATTTCTTAATCACAGGCATGTCGCTGCACAAAGAAATACCATCCACCTTTAAGGACAAACAAGAAATATCAAATACCGCTTATTTTGGGTGCGAGGGTCAGACCCGCACCCCTCCTCGCGCTGGTGCCCGATTGTGTCGCGTCGCGCTTGATGAACTACGTGTGGCTTGATTCCCATCCTTATGGGATACGTAGGAACGCCCGGATGTTTGAAACTTCGGGTCCAGCCCCCTACCTCTTAAAGATTCCCCTTTCTCTTGGGAATCCGCCGCCTTCGGGTCACCCTCAAGGCGTGTCCTTCGACCCCTTTCAGTGGTCCACCGGTGTCAAGAGTACTCTGGTCTATTGGCAGGAGGGTCAGGTTCAGCTTGGTCAGGTTCCTTCCACTTTTCAGGCTTCATGCTCCCCTTCATTCGGACCCATCGCCTACGCCCTGGGTGGAACCCCCGTGAGCGGTCTGGATACAATGCCCCAGTGCTCTCCCACCGATCCGGGAGGGTGCCCCCAAGGGCCTTGGGCAGCAAATCGATATGAATCCTGCGCTTGAGCGGTTGATGCTCGTTTGCTGCCTCATTCTATCAACGGTCAGTGCGATATTGATGCTGATTTTCCGCCACGGTCGGCAGTATTCCCATATCGTTACGCCGGTGCCCCCAGTCCTTGAGTGAATGGCCGCATGATTCACATTACGTTTTCCACCCCCCATTCTGACCAGGCAAAATCTCGGCACTCTTGACACTATCCCTCAGTGCATCTTCGCATATCCAGGGGAAAGGACCACGATGTGGCGTACTTTGAGGTTCCTATGGTCCGAGCTCTAAGACCTTAAACTAAGATCTACCCCTATGGTCCGAGCTCTACGACTTTAAACTAAGATCTCCCTAATCGGGGTTCTACGTCCTGCATGATGTTAAACTGCACTTCCAGAACTACGTGTGGCTTGATCTGCAGCTTGATGGAGTACGTAGGAACGCCCGGGCATCTCGACTCGGGTCCAGCCTCAGGGATCGCTAAGTCCCGCCCCTCCTCGTCGCCGGCCGTCTGGCTTGGCTTCTGGTAGAGTGGTGCAGTTGTGATATTCTCCCTGATTCAGCTTGGGATGCCCCATTGCAATGATGGGAAGCGACAGTTTCCTCGTCAAATAGTTTCTGTCTGAGAATTGTGGTGATTCACGGCCAGATTAGTGCATCCGCCTAATACGCTTTCCCCAAGGTGGTGCAATTTTGGGAGTGTTAGATTCTGTCCGAACAAATCATCACTTCGCCCCACGCTTCGCATGCTCTTTCGATCCGGATTTCCACCCTTGTGTCTGAAGGAACCCCCAAATCGGTATTGATGATGACATGTGATCCGCCTCCTGCAACATGAATGATGACCTTCGGTCCGTCTATTGCAGTAGTATGGTCGATTGATCCAATGTCCGCTTGCCGTCTTGGGCATTTCCTGGAAGGCCGACCGTCGTGGATTTCTGAATTCGGGACACGCGATTCACCCTTTCTCATTTCCCTATGTTTGGATAAAATCTCACCGCCCCTAGCGTCGTCCCACTCGTGTGTCAGAACAAGTTGGGGGGATGGTACATTGATTAGGTCTGAGGTCTCCCTTCCTAGGAATGACCTCCCTCTCTTCTTTAGAAATCCAGGCCCAATTGTGGATGCCTGAAGCTTGGTTAACGCTCCCGCAAGACAATGGATTGTGGTTGAGCATGTTAAGCCAAAAGATGTAGATAAATATATTGGTTCATACAAATGGATCAAAGTAGCGGAAGCAAAATGTTCTGGGAATGGAAAAAACAAATCCCATAGAGATTAGCGTGCTGAATGATTCTTTCCAATGCCGCTACCCTTTGGCTGGCGGCCTCCAGGGCTGCTTCTCGCTCTCTGCATGCCCTCTCTTCGTCGGCGATCGCAGCACGCAGTTCGTCGATCCTGGCTTGTGCACGCTCCCTCTCGACATGAAGTGTGACCATCTGGTGGCCCGCCTCCGTCAGCTGTACCTGGGCGTCATCCAGTTGGGCCGTCAATTGCTCCACAAGCTCAGTACACGCTGCGATGAAGGCCTCCTTCTCTGCCGCCTGCCTTCGAGGCGCCGGACTTCCTGCTCCGCCGCAAGAAGCGCCCGCGTGTTCTCTGACACGTCCCGACATTGTACGACGTCAGCACGCCGGAGGCTCTCGCGCATCTTTTCGGCCATGAAATCACGGACCGTCAGATGGAGGCATCGAGCATCAGCTCCCCCGGAACACAGGAAGCGCAGCCAGGTTTGAAGCGATCCCATGCGCCCCAGCCACTCCGATGAGGGTCGCTTGAGGAAGCGCTGGATGCACTTCCACCCCCTGTGGCGCGTTATCCGGCTCTCCTCGACCGCCTCCGCGTCTAAGTCGTCCATCTCCTCGGGGTCGGCAGGCCGGTAGGAAGTGAAGGCAGCCAGCAGGTCTGCTGCGGGGTCCACCCCTGGGATGTCCTCACAGGGGATAGGTTCCCCAACATCTGGGCGACCTTCTTCTCTCTCCCCAGCAGCGTTGACACCCTCGTTAGCCCCCGACCTCTCTCCGATGGTAGCACCGCCGGCGTCCGCTGCCCCCTGATCAGCAGTTGGTGGGGCCAGCTCGGTGTGAGAAGTCTGTTCTGGAGGAGGCGGCATGTCTGCCACTGGTCCACTCGTGGATGGTCCGGGTTCGACAGCCCGACGAGCCTCCAGTATTGAGATCACTGCGCAAGGCATGCCATGGTTAGTCACAGATCGTCAACGGCAAGCACCAGCAGTAAAGTAAGAAGACTTACGGGAATCCAGAGCATCATCTTCCGCTGTCCTGGCCGCCGCAGGAGCAATTGCAGCAGGGGACCCCTCAGCGCTTGTCAATTCAATGATGGGTGTCTGGCCCCCGCCATGTCCTGCTGGCGCCTCTCCTACTCCTACTGAGGATGCCTGAACAACATCTGTGCACTCCTGAGGAAGGTGAGGAAATGGGTTAGAAGCTGCATAAGAGAATGGACGAAGCAAGTTGAGTAGGGATAGAAGCGGACCTCGAGGAGCTCGGTGATATCGATATTGTCGGAGCCGGCCACCTCGCCGCTCTCCCGCGGGCTCCCCGGATGGGACCTTCCCTCCGAGCCTTCATCCTCCCCCGTCTCCTCCTCTTCCTCGGAGTCATCGTTACTATCACCTTCCTCCGGCGACATCTGTTCTGGAGCAGGCTCTAGACCGAGCATCACCTTCACCATAAGGGAAGGCTCCGCACGCAGACCACGTTGGCACGCATACTCGTCCATGGCCGTCAGATACGCATACCGCCGGTGGATGTTCACCCTGTCGGCGACCTGAAGGCGCCCGACCTCTGGCAGATGGATCCCTTCTCTGGTTATCTTCTGCCAGATGATTTCGGTCCCCAGCGACTGCCGCAGGGTCATCCAAGCCGACCACAGCGCTGGGAAGACTGCATCGGGAGAGGGTTCGAGCATACGCCTTATCTGCTTCCCGGACCGCTCCCCGACCATCGCATGTGCCCCCTCTCTGGGCGCTGAAGTTGTGGCGGCAGCCTTCGATGTGCCCGCCGCCGAAGTCCCTGCCCGCGCCGGCTCCGCTGCTTGGCGCGCCTCCGTTCTCCCTCGTGCAACGGCGCCTCGCCTCCTTCCTTGACGCCTGGTCTCCGCAGGGGTGACCTCGTGCCGCCGAACCGGCTTCCGTAGAAACCCCTCGGGGTACGCGATGGCCCAGTGTTCGGCGTACACGGTTGCCAAGCCTGCATCGACCCCGGTAGGAGGGAGAATGATGACATCGCCAGAGCCGAAAGCGGCGAACATTAGCCACATCTGGAGAAGGATGCAAGGGTTCTTCTCCTCCCGGACAATAGCGAATACCCTCTTTGGCATCCGTTGAAGGCACTCGAACTGCCTGGCGAACCGGGTTGGCACGTAGGGCTCGCAGATCACCTTCCCGTCGATTCGAGCCACGAGCACCCTGCCCCGCATGCTCAGGAAGTATTCGTGCTGCTCCAGCGGACCCTGCCCATTGTCGATCATCTGGCCAATGGGAGTGGGGAACGGGCTGAAGTTGAAATTGGCGTGATTTCCAATCCGAATCCTCACGCCCTCCTCATTTAGGGTCATCGGAGCGACCCCCGCGATGTTCAACAGGGAGGGTCGCAGGACGTTGCCCGGAGGAATGACGGCGTTCGGAAACGTGTACCCACCGAGGTGAGCAGCCACCTAGCCATTGAAGAATTGAAAGGGCCCATAGATCCTTCGTGGCGACCCCCCTCGCGAGATGCGTCCCAGGATGGTGTACAGCTTAGCCAGCACTGGGACCCCGAGGTTGTATCTTTTGTTGGCGGCCATGGCGCCCTCCATCACCAGTGTCGCCGGGCAGATGCCCATCCTTGCGTCCCGCACTGGCAGGAGCCACCCACTCAGAAAGGCAGCCAGGAACGCCGCGTACCTGACATTTGGGTCCCGGGCCTCGATGACGCGGTACCCCCATGAGCGGTAGTCGCCCGTCTCCAGGACCCGCCAGTACGACCCGTTCCGTCTCCTCTGAGCCGCGGTCGGGCACCGCTTCCCCCTGCCTGGCATCTTGACCGCTGGGTCATGCTCCAAGAACTGGCCGAACCACTCCTTGTAGGATATGTCCTTGTGGAAGTCCATGACCCCGAGCCGCTGCGTAGCCAGGTCCAGTAGATGGCATGTCAGAATGGGAGTCCGTGACCTGTCGCCCCAGGTGTTCTTCGGAGGCAGGAACTCATCGTATTGGTAACCCTCCAGCGGGATACCTCTGATGCAGTGGATGTCCCAGAGACCTATGCTGACCTCCCCATGGTGAAGATGGAAGGTGTTGGTATCTGGGGACCAGCGGGTGAACAGCTCCTGCCCGAGCTCGGGCTGCTGGTAGAAGTGGAACTGTGACGTTCACACCGCCTCAAACAGGCCGATGTACCGCAGCTCCTCTGCGAAGTGATCGCAGGTGTGGCGTACCCAGAACGCCCAGGCCCACTCACTGGTGAAATTTCCCCCAGACCGCAAGTCCCAGTCCTTCAGCCAGCCCTTGGTGTCGTCGGTGACACTCTAGCGATACGTGCTCGAGTAGAGGGCTGGAGAGTTCTCCGTAGTAGGCTCACTCCCGGCAATGGTTCACGTCCTCGGGTTTAGGACATAGACATCTAAGCGCCTGGTCTCCCTGGCGGGATGCCCGTTGTTGGTGATGTTATAGCGGAGAAGCTCGTCCTCCCGAGTCACCCAGGTCCGTGGCGCATCAACCTCGAACCCTGGCACCAGAACCTCATCCAGGATGCCGTAGTTCTAGAGCGGCAGGTTGTCCGACAGTGGATACGTCTTCTGGGACGGCGTCAGCAAATCGAACAAGGATTGATTGTTGGAAACAATCTCCTTGGCTCCGTAGACCTCCTCGTTCGCCGCCATCTCAGCTCTACGAATGGCGGCATCCCCCTAATTCACTTGATTCGCGGCCATCTCAGAAGATCCGGGAGTCGTGTGGGTTAAGGGATGAGGCGTGCGGGATCGGGGGAGGCTGGTAGAGAAATTTGGGAGTTGGCGCGCAATCCTAGTGGACGGCGCGCAATTGGGAAGTCCGTCGCGCAAAACCCCGGGTGTTCGCGCAAAACAAGCTGAAATCCGGATGGGTTTGCGCGCCGAACGGGAGAATTTCGCGCCGGAAAAGGCAATTTCGCGCCCGAGAGCTTGGAAGTTTGTCGCGCGGAAGGCCTGTGTACGGTACGGGGGACCCAGGGCCCTTATTTATAGGCGAGGCCGGGTGTCCGCGCTGCGCGGAAAGCGCTTTGCGTGACCACGACAGCGAATTTCGCGCCCGACGCCCTTTTTGCGCGCCACAGTCCCGCGCCACCCAGGACTTCGGCATTCGGGCGTCTCCCTCGGATCCCGATCGTTGCGACCTCTCGCCGATCAGATTCCGAGGGGGGGCTTTTGTAGACGCCGGAAAAGTCCGTTGTTCCCAAACAAAGCTCCGGATGCAGAAAGCGAGGTCATATTTGGAGTCAGAAGCACGTTTTGGAAGACCTGGAGGCCTTGCGTGGAATTTTGGAGGCCCGCGTGCAAAGTTGAAGTGCGGCGCGCAATCCTCCGGGATGCGCGCAAATGCGCCGGGCCGGCGCGCAATTTTGCGCGCCCACGGCCCGCGCGACTCCCTTGCGCGCCGGGGCCCCGATTCCGCGCCCGCGAAGGAAATTCCGCGCCCGCGCCATGAATTGCGCGCCGGTGGCGAGATTCTGCGCCCGAGGTTGCCTATAAATACAAGGTGACCCTCGACGTTTTGAAGGTTGCCAGAATTGGAAGAGTCGCTCGTGCGCGCAATTCCACCCCCTCCGCGCGCAATGCCGATCTTCAGGTAACCTCCTTTATTTCGTGCAAGAAATCCTCAGGGACCGCCTTCACGCGAAACCCCTTTGGCTTCTTTCCTTTGACCAATTCCTTACCCGAAAGCATTCGCGCTCAAAAGAAGCCTCTTGCGCGCAATTGCCCCCGGGTGCGCGCAATACGGCCCGATTGCGCGCACCCCCTTTACTAAGTGGCCATTCGTTAAAGAATGGGCCGTTGCCCCCGCACGCTATCAGAGGCCCGGTGCACACAATCTCCATCTTCCGCGTGCAAAGCGCTGGCCCAATTGCGCGCCAGCCCGCCTAATTGCGCGCCGACCCGCGGTATTGCGCGCCAAGCTCCTCTTTTGCGCGCAAACCGCCAGGGTCTCCCCCTTTGACCCCCCGAGGGTACCCGCCTATGTGGCGCCCGATGATCTTCATCCCGGGTGCCCGCACCGTGCGTTGTCTTCCCGTGTGGCCCTGCAGGCTCGCGCGAAGTGACACGGACCCATCGGCGGCAACGTTCGTCCGCGCTGCAGGACGTTAATTTGCCAGGCATCCCTCATCCAACATGACATTAAACTGCATTCGTCCAAGCTTCACGACGTTAAACTGCCTAGAATATTGGCCTCCTCAAGGTGTAAGCCCCAAACCGCTTCGTCCTCGACACACGACGTTAAACTGTACTTCGTCCGGCAAGACGTTAAACCGTCCGCTTCGTCCTTAACACACGACGTTAAACTGTACTTCGTCCGGCAGGACGTTAAACCGTCCGCATCACCCGATCCCGTGCCCTGCACGTAGGGTCCCCCCCGTTTGGATGTGGCCCCCACCCGCTCGTCTCTGCAGGGATGTCGGGATTGCCCCTCTTTAGGGACGATTTATTGGAGTGGCCTTCGCCCACGAGGGTAGGGTATTACAATCCCCTAGTTTCTTGTGGGGGACTGCAGATGTATATCTCTGTTGTGATTCCCCACATCCGAAGCCAGTAGAGGGCATGACTGGGATCGAGGTGTCTCCTACTTTCGGCCCAAGTCCCTCTCCAACTGAGTTTTTCCACACTCAGGTTGCCTCAGTGCGTAAGTTCTGACAGAATGAACTATGTGGACTTTGATCCCTGTCTCCTAAACAGGGTACGTAGGAAGCCTCCCTGAGGTTCAAGCCCACCACCCGGTCGTCCCGGTCGTATTCACGTCGGTTCGGCCATCAGTGGACCCCTCCCGGGTTCACATTCGCGTCGATTCACCTATGAATCCGCCCTTGTGGGAGACTGCACGTGTGTATCTCCATTGTGCTTCCCCACTGCTGAAGCCAGTAGAGGGCGTGACAGGGATCGAGGCGTCTCTCACCTTCGGCCCAAGTCCCTCTCCAACTGAGCTTGCCGCATATGGGCCTCCTTAGAGTGTAAGCCCCAAACACCAACGTCCAGCATGACGTGAAACTGTGATCCACCCGGTCATTCCATCCCCCTCTGTGCGAGGTGGTTCGGTTCAATCCTCCGCCCGGAAGCCTCGACCTCCTTGTGAGTCGGCTTGCCATCGTCCAGCATGACGTTAAACTGTATATCCGAACTACGTTGACTTTGATCTGCGCTAACGCGCGGTACGTAGGAAGCCTCTACGGGGTCCAAGCTCTTCACTCCATCATCCATCAGGATCCTTACCCGGGCCGCCACATCCCTGTGGGGTCATGCCATTTCATTCCACTCCACTTCACTCAGGAATCCACCCATGTGGTGGCCCCAGCGTCGGAGGTTCCCCGCAAGGGGCTCTGTTATCCGATCCACTCCTCGTGTTGATCTGTCTGACGCCGTCCCCGCTGGACGTTAAACTCGCGGCATACCCCGTGTTAAACATTAGAAGCTGAGGAAAACCTCAGGAAATGAAGTTCCACGCACCCAGCGAGGGATGCCTCAGGCCATCACGCCTTCGAGAAGCCCTATTAGGGACGGAAGGTAGACATGCAGAGCCGCAGTGTTAAGACACGCCCCCAGCACCCAGAGCTACCCGGTCTCCTAACCGCAGGTTGCTGCCCCGACCAGACCCCTTGGAGCGTCTGGGCGGAAGCAGCGTAATTAACCGGTGTCCATGAAGATATGGCACCAGGAACGAGATTCACGAACATTCTTAAATCTATAAGGGAGACCCGGATTAGGCGACGAGTTCCGAGGAGACGTCCACGGGAGGAAGAGCCGACGTCACATCATCCCGGTTTCGATTAAGGAGCAGACGTCCCTGAATAAGGGACGGATGCCGCCCGCCTTTGGAAAGCGGTACTACGGGGCCACAAGCCGCACGTCCATCCCCTCGGGTCGACGGGCGCATGCGCGAACGCGTCCTGGCGGAACAGCGTCGAAACGGAAACCCGACGCACATCCGCACCGAAACAAACCCAATATATCTA
Organism: Viscum album; assembly: GCA_963277665.1. Taxonomy (NCBI): domain Eukaryota; kingdom Viridiplantae; phylum Streptophyta; class Magnoliopsida; order Santalales; family Viscaceae; genus Viscum; species Viscum album. The sequence continues at coordinate 72,779,577 of OY728126.1, read as the reverse complement.
ATCATGATGGGTGGGCCTCATACAACTCTCCAATCTATTGGGTAATAATGAAGTCTTTGATTGAGAAAATAAAATATATAATAGGGATTGTTACACATATGTAGTAAATTAGGATTTTGTTATTATGAAATGGGGTCAACATTTGTTAAAATAGGTTATGAATATTATGCTCTGAGATACCTATTTTATGATTTCAAAAATTATTTTTATCGAAATAATTTTATTTCATGAGGTATGAAAATTTGATAAACTATTTAAGGTGAAATGAGTTTTTTAAAATGTAATATTTTCATGGGTTCCATAATGAATTATATTGTTTTATATTTTTCCTATTATTTATAATGGGTTTCAAATGTTTTAGTTGACCAATGATTGATTTTAACTTGTGAAATCTTTTATTTAATTGCTCAATTTTTTATTGTAGAATGGGAAATAATTTTAATGGGTTTTCATTTTTTCATAGGAATAATATAATTACATTATTTTAATATCCCCTACAATTTCTTTTTCTCTTCCCACATTTTTGAATGATTTTCACAAGATATAAGGATGATTAGAAATTTTATCAAAGTCATGATTTCTATTATGGTGACTAGTTTTAAATGATCCTAAACTATCTTCAATGAAAAAGAGGAGAAACGTTATAGGCTTTTTGATATAAAAAAATACTATGTGAAATGGATGGTTTATTTTGTAATGTTTTTATTAATTATAAAAACCTATAAACTAAATGATTAGTGGAATGTAAAAAACGTGAAATCATTACAATAAACTCATATATATGTATTCTTCATGCGTCATGTTGTTAGTGTTTTATTAGAGAAATATTTAGAAACTTTTTGAGGCTAGGAGTGTAAATTATATGACCCATGTAGCATATATTCATTGATAAATTCATCATTTTTTCATTATATACAAGTAATCACATCTTAAATGGCCAAACATTTTAGTAGTTTTAGAAAATTAGATACATAATATTGTTATCATTACATTTGATAACATAATATACACAAAATTATTTCCATTGAGATCATTTTTATTCTATCTATCAAATCATTGACTATCTAACATAATAAAATTTTTAAAATCATATAAAAAAAATAAACGAAATAATGGTCGGAACAAATTCTCAATAAGGGTTACACACAGTATAAAATATATTATGTAAATTATGCATAATCAAAATATCAACAGAAATAACTAAAAAAAAAATCAAATTTATCAATAACATGATCATGAAGAAGAATATATGAAGGATAAATAAATTTAAAATAATGACATATAAAGAATAATGTGATCTAGAACCTTATCTATGTATATCATATCTTATCCAATAATAACATGGACATAATTTTTTTTCGAAATCATGAAATGTATTCCAAACATGATAAATGTACCATTGAGGCCTCGTAACAAGACATCATAAACATATGGTAAATTCCTCACACCGTAAAAAAATTGGTATGGCCATAACAAAACACCTAATTTTTTTTGTCTCTTGAGACAGAAAAATTCCATTAGGGGTTTTCTAATTTCAATCTGAAACTATCATTAGTATGTCCAATTCATTCACCAAATGAATAAAAAATACAACACAATCAATTTATCTAAATAATCAAAAACATCCCGTGTAAAACTAGAGTATGTAATTTCAATACCTTCCATGGTAAAACAAGTCATAAACCGTCCAATGAAAGAATAAGAATGATATCATTACAAGATATCATCAACGTTATAAATGTAATATTAATGATTTTTGAAATTGACGTAATGAATTAACATAAAATACCACTAAAACGTTATTGAAGAAACTACCATATTATTGTTGAATATATATTTTAAAAGATTCATATTCCATGAATATTAGGTAAAATAATTTATTTTAAATGAATTGTTCAAAATTTAAAGAAAGAACCAAAAAACTGAGTGGTCTTGATGTAGTGAAATTTCATTCCTATTGTAATTTAAAATGTCAATTTTATTTTTTAAAAAAATATTTTTGTTTTTTGAATATTTATGAATGGTAGATAAAGAAACATTAAATTTAAAAAAATACCTAGAGGAGATGAATAAATATTTTTTTTCTATGTTGTATTTTTTAAATAATTCCCTCGACATAGATTTAAAAATAAATAAACTTAAATATTGATGAGCTTGCGAAATGAACCTATACGACTTTGGAAAACTTCAAATCGAAACCACACAAAATATGGAACGTGATACTCTTATTTATATCCACATAGCGTTCCTGAGAAACATATTAAATTAAATTCATGGTATGTTTGTACACAACACATTATAATTAAGTGGTGGACATCATATATATCTCACGAGAATAAAATTGAGTCGAAAAGCCCTTATCTTTGGTCCAACATGCTTCATACGCACTCTAACTTATATAATAATAACTTTTAATTTATTAGAAATATATAAAATAATAGTTTCATTTCTTATAATATCATATTTATTACAAATATAACATTATAGAACACATTTAATAATTATAATTTTTTGAAATCATCGTTTCCAAATATTATATACTGTTTTTTTCATTGATGTTTTTATTTTGATATTTCCATCCTTGAATGTTGATTATGGTTTCCTCTTATAACTAATAGAAATAAGGATATAAATATCATAAAAATTCATTATATATATATAATCATTACTAATATGCAGATAGAGAAAAATGAATTACATCATTCATGGAGACGATAAGTCGTTCATATTCTTGAATGATGTACTAAATTTCAGATGGATGGAATGAAATAAATGTAAATAATAATCCACCTTTATCTAATAATTCATATATCATTTCTATCACATATATTCATGAAATAAATCATTATTTCCATCCATGTAAATAAAAAAATTACATCACTTAATGGAGGTGGTGGTCCAAACATACAAAAAAGCGGCGATATTAGTTTTCAACGGATTGAATTGTAAGAAGGTAAATGATATATTATATTAAAAAATACATAAATATTTAATATATATAATATTTACTCATTTTTTATTCATTTGTAATGATCCTTGTAAAATGGCCAGGAAATATGAATTACACCACTACATAGAGACAGAAAGTCATATATATGCGTGAGCGATTATTTCAATTTCAATCGAATAGAATTAAGGTGGATAATTTTTTACCATCATCATAAAAATAGTTAATTATATTAATGATAATGAATCCATTATTTTAAAATTAATACGAATAACATAGAGTATGAGAAATAAGAAATAAAATTGAAAACACTATGTTAAGTGTTATACCTCTTTATTGAGAAACATCTATTGGAATACACATTAATCCTTGAAAGGATGATATTTTAGATAAATCATAATCTATATGATGTGGATAAGGAATCTTGGAAGGTATTATCTATGTGATTATCTATGACATAAATATAAAAATGTTTCCGGAAGAGAAGAGAAGAGGTTCAATTTTATATGTGTTCAGAGGGGTACTTTTGGAATTACATAAAGTATTGTATTAATATAAAACTAATTTAGTATAATGTGAATCAAAAATAAAATACATAAAATATATGATAAGGATAAGTATAAATACACTCGTCCAAAAGAATTTGGATAAATTAAGGTGATTCTTTCACTATTATCATTATTTTAACCCCCATTAATCCATTTGAAAATTAATAATAAATAAATATTTTCATTTATTAAAGGTCATTGATGTTACCACAAAAAGATATGAAACCCTTAAATTGACCATGGTTGATATTTAAGACAAATATAAATAACTCATTAGATGATGATATTTTTATTGTTGTTAAAAAATTTAATTAAAAATTTTTTATTATAAAAAATCATTAATTTTGTTTTTTGAAAAATTTATTAAAATATAATTTAATGAAATCAAGATAGTTATGAAATTAAAATATAAAATTTAAAATAAAATTAATATTTATTATTTATCTAAAAGACTTTTGGAATAAAATAATTTATCCCAAATTCATTACCTTAAATTTTTTTAATATCAATTAGTTTATTTTTCTATTAATTTAATATATAATGCATTGGTGTTGAATATTCATTTTATATAGTTATTTAGTAACTAATAATTAAAAAAAATAAAAATTAAAAACATTTAATGTATCTATAAAATAAACAATTACAACTGATCTTATCCACTTTTTATCCTTATAATAAAACCATATAGATATTATTGTCTAGATAGTGACATTTTTTATTTATTAATTTCTTAAAATATTATAAAGGTTACAATCAATGAAAAATATCACAATGTGGCCATATGTAAGATTTAGTGTTCTGAGATGGTTGTGAATTCTAAAAGACTTTCTTCTTTTAATTTCTTAGATCATTCAAATCTAAAGGAAAGATTCCGAATGTAAATTAGAAAACTGAAACACATTAATATATATTTTTAAGATATAGTTTAATGAATGAGTAGTGTATTCAGTTTCTTCTTAAGATTCATAATAATCAGGTTTCAATGTTATGGTTTCAAGAAAAAATGATGAGGTGTACCCTTTGCAGATGGTTAGTGAAAATTGTGCATCCAAAACAAGTGGCATTTTGGGAATGTCACATGTTTTATAAAACTATAAAACCAAGGTGGAATAGATATGAAAAAGGTATTTAGTAAATTAAATATTTGAACGATATATCTTGTACATGGTTTTCTTTACCATGTCAGGTGTGGGGTTCGTATTTTTTTGATTGCATGGCTTGTGCATGGTTTTGCAAACCGTACCCATAGCTCACGTGGGTGTGTCTCCATCAAACAGTAATCCACATGGTTGGTGCACGATTATCAAAATTATGTATCCTAACTATGATCCACTTAAAAATAGGTAAAATAAAAAAATTTCCCTTATACCCACAAAAGGGATTATATCCCTTTTCGTTCCACATTTACCTCATCAATTCCCCTAAGAACTCATATTATTTCTCCCTATTCCATGGGTGGATTCCACCATTATTTTTCTTCATGAAATGTGTTTAGATATGTTGGAAGCCTAATATTGAGTCTACAACCCTACTAGCATCATTTTCTAGTTTATCACTCCATATTAAATGTCATATTCATGTGAGATATTATACACAATTTTATGGGAGTTTTCTTGTTTCTTTGATTGACCTAGTTCTAGATCAAATAAAAGATCATAAATCATTGAGTGAAGCATTCGAGGAATGTCATGGGGGTCTGTAGTTTTCCATGTAACAAAAAACATGTTTAGGAAACACACCATTGTGCAACACACTATACATTGTAATAATCTCCCTAAAAAAATGAGATTTATTTTGTATAAACTAATACCCTAAATTAACTTCTCCCCATCCATTAAATCGGAACATTTGATGTCTTAGAACTCGACTCAAACCTCCCCTTGGTGTGTTTCACTTATATTCAATGACCAATATGATTTATCATTGGACTAAAAAATACCCATAGAGGGATGTTAACCTAAAACTTTCTAAATGAAAAAGTAAAATGGATTTGAATGAATTATAATATTTGTGGATTATTCACTTAGATTATAGTCGTTACTTATATTATCATAGATAAGCCTTAAATTAATCAATCAACTGACTTGAAATGAATGAATTTTTTAACTAAAATAATTCACACTTTGGTAGTCATCAAAATGTTAAATGTATTGCATTACAAATTCTTCATGTAAGTGGAAATATAAATAGAATAAAATGGATTGAATTTTTATTTAGGTTGGATAAGTGTCGTTTTTCCATGGATTTTATATGACTGACTCTTGAAATGGATACTTGAATTATAATATCTCCAGGTTATGAACATGGACCTCATATTTCCATGTAAATTTTTTAGAGATTAATGAAATGATTGTTACTGTCAAATATTATAGAATGAATGAATTATCATGGACTATGTTAACTATAAAATAGAAAAAAACACTATATGAACTATTATTCCTTGATCATAACTGAGTTTTTCTCAGACCCTTTTTAGGCTACTATTTGGTACCCGAACAGACCAATTTGTTTCATGTTTGGATATTGAAAAGGCTTAGTGCTATTTTTCATTATGTATTAAGAACGTACATGGGTGTTTGGGAGTTGGGGTTGATCATGTACTCATAATACCTTTTGATGTTGGAGTGTTTTATTAATTTATTCATTTTTTTTAGTATAGTCTTGTTTATTTGATTACTTAATATATTTATTTTTCTTTTATAATGTAGCATGTTTTGACATCATTATTCATTATTTTGTCGTTGATATTCTGTTATTATTATTATCATGTAGTTTTTATTATTTGTTTACTTCCAATTTTTATTATTTTATAATCCATTGTTCAACTATGATCATAAGGATATATTCTCCCCACCATACTACCATTAGTCCCCCACTGCAAGTCTCTAGCCCATAACATATGGGGTACTGCTCTTGGGGACATGTGGTGAACCAGATTGGGGAATTGTTTCAGTGAATCTTGGATTGGGATTTTACAATGTGGTATTATAGAATTATTTTCACATTTATCAAAATATTTTGGGAGGTTTATAAGAGATTAATAATGTTTCATCACTTAATAAGTACCTCATGTCCAGGTCCATCCAACCCACACATATAGGAATGAATAAGCTACCAAATATGGGATTATTGTATGTCTTGTTCATTAATATGATTATTATATTTTCAAATTGAATGATGGTTTTATATCCACTTATTACAGAGTTATTTGATTTTATCCATTTCACGGTATAGGATGGTATTATTGTTCATTTATAATTATAGGCACTTGAGGATTTAAATGTCAGGAATATTCCCTGAAAATTATATTTTAGTGCATGTATTTCCTATTGCATGTGATGTTTTCCTTTAGGATAAATTAGATATTTATATAAAATTAAATAAAAAATGAAAAAATTAATTATTTAGAAAATTTTATTCATCAAGTTAAATAGATTCGTCCCCTATATCATTATGGTTTCACCTTATCTAACCAATGATTTCATGTTTTTGCAATGGATCTATATTCAACTAGGCTAAAACAATAATTGATTTCAACTGAAAGTCTATCACTTATAATTTATGAAGCAAGTACATATATATATTTAAAATATTTTCCCTTCTAATCAAATCATTATATAGGAAAATTTACATTATACAAACTAGATGTAAAAGTGTAGTTGTAGTTACATGAAGTTACCATTTGTATCTGATAATGGTTAGTATTTTTATAAATGGATAATTGAGGCATATCATTCAAACCATGGAATATATATAAAATATTATAACACTATTATTTGGGAATGATGGCCCATATAATAAAATTCATAAATGCACAACTGGACCCAATTAGGTTATTTAGGGCATTTTCTTATGAGATAATCCCAATAGGGGTGTCTTTGAAAATATTATTATTTAAAAATTTTGGGTTTCACATAAATGAGAGGCTAATTGTTATTTATAATGTGTTATCTTTGTAAATTGAGATTGTATTCTTATATATATGAACCTATCATGGTTTGAAGGGACCATCTTAGGTCCCATTTACCATTATATTCATTAGTACTTACCCAATTGGTGGTATGCTCGTACATTATAGAATGATAACTTAACTTTTCATTAGCTACATATAAAGTGTTATGAACAAATTTATATAGAAATATTACTAAATAAATTATCATTAAAATGATAATGTATCTTTTCTATACTTTTGATATTTATTATTATGGTTCTTCAGTTAATTAAATTGACAATTAAAACATAAAGGGGGTTTTACTCTATATCATAGAATTAAATTTTTCCTTAATTAATCAAATTGAGATTAAATCATATTTAAATAAATAATTGATAAATAATTGAATAGAAATTATGAGATTGTTTTCCTATTATGAGGCAAGGCATCAGCTAAATAAAATGCCAAGTAAAGTTTGGAAAACCATTCCCATTTTTACTCATACTTTCCCTTTTAGGATGTTAAATACTTTTTAAAAATATTATAATAAATGTGAACTAATGTAATGGGTTAAATAAAATCCTAATGTGGTGTTTGTAGCTTGAACCCCCAAGAAATTGTTATCATTAAATATTTGCATGAATGGAGATTTGGATGTTTCCCATAGGCCACAGTTGGCCATTTACCATAAAAATGAGCTAAGGATAGGACATAAACCATAGGGACCTTCTTTTTGTGACATAATAATAGGTTCAACCATTTATTCTTCAGTATGAGGATATCCCAATTGAGGTATCAATGTTTATAAAAAATTTGAATTGAAAAATAATTTCATTCTGTTTTCAGATGAGAAGTTCCATTAGGGTGTTTTTTGAGTCTTGAATGGCTCTTAGTTTATAGAATATGTAACACCCCGTTACATTAATCGAGTATGTTTTATAATTTTTCTAAGTTACTTTCTCTATAAAAATCTTATTATGAGATTTTTTTGGGTCTAATTCACACTGCAGAACAGATACATGCTTTGTACCAAGGTACACATCATGTTCTTGGTGATTGTTGCATGTCGTGGACTAGGAGATCATGTCATGAACTAAGATATCATGAATTGAGAAGAAACACTCCATGTACTTGAGGTACACATCATGTAAGGATTAAATAAGAGGTTTTAAACCTGAGGTAATGGGTTTTTTGGTGTACTTATCCAGTGTGGCATATATGTCGTGACCACTAGTTACATGTCGTGACTCGGCCCATTCCCAAACATAATTAATCTGTTTGGAAGTATCACTTGGTCTATTCATCTGAGACCTATTGGATCTCGACTCAAGACTCTCCCTAGGAAATTTACAGTAGTTCCATGCATTTCAGTTCAATCCATTTTGCTTCAGATCTTCATTACATCTTCGGTGTGATTCCTACACAAGGGTTCAATCTATTGCTTCTTGATTATATCCTACTCGCCTCTTGGTTTCCCAATGAATCATCTAGTGATTGATGGATATATGCAATTTGGTGTTGGATATTTCATCTTGGTTAAGTTTCTAGATCTCATTCACCTACGTTTTCATTGACGGTTTCCATTGCGAGTATCATTCATTGGGCAAGAGGTTGGTGGTTTCGTCCCAACTTTTCATATTGATTACCATCACATTTCTTGATTTATTTCAACTACTGACTAAAATCTAATTTCTCAATATTAATTTCAATTGTTTTGATAAAACACAATATTAATGAATTGGAGGACTTGAAATGGTTTTGGCATAGAAATTCAGAAAACTCAGATTTTCATTGAATTGGGGTTAGTTTATGGAAATTGTCTTGTTTAAATTGTGGAATTTAAATTGTGGATTTGATGGAAATGTTTCTATTTGAATAGTTGAATTTTTTTGTAAAAGAATGGTGAAAATTATAGAATTGGGTTTGAAAAAATTTTGAACAGAAGAATGGCATAAAATAGTTTGATAGAGAGACAATGGTTTTATCATGGGAAAAGGAATGCATTTTATGAAAACCTAATTTGGTTTTATATTGATGGAAATTAAAAATTTTTAAATTGAATATTGGGATTGATCATATTTTAAGCAGTCTTAAAATTGTTCACCCATCATGTAAGTGTGTGTGCACACATTATGTAGTAAATGAGTTATTTGGATACAATTTACGCTATAACAATGTACAAATACATACATGTTGTGGATCCCAGCCCCTACACGTTAATGAAGGGTCTTCATTGGCCAGTGTAATAGGGGCATGTGTATACACATTCTATTGAGTTCACGTAGTACGTGCAGAATTCTATAGCTGGTTAATATTATCAAAGCATTGAGAAGATGACCATGTTGCTAGCTTGTTTATTTATATTTGATATATAAATGTATTAAAATTTTTTGTTTTAACATCTATACGTGACTTATGAATTTATATAAATATATTATTATAAAAATTTTACATGAGACATTATTTTAGAAACATTTCATCTCTTTTAATTTAGACAGTGTACTTCGATGTATTTTCCATCATATTAAAATTGTACAACTTGTTTTTCATAAATCTTATTTTGAATATCCAAACATATTTATTATGACAAATGAATTTTTCTTATTTGGATAATATATATTTGGCATCTGTTATGGATTCAATTGGGGTAACCTAATTGGATTAGGCTCACACGCTACTGTTTGCATTGGGTGTTTGTAGACTTTATTCTTCAAGGCTCGAGCAAAGGGATGGGTTCTCTAAGAGTTGGATCTAGCTACCGAGTTGTAGACATAGTGAGTAGTGTCTATAGGGACCTTAGGGTATTTTCATACTTATTTCATTGGTTTTTAGTACTTTGGATTTTAAGCCTCTTGGTATTTTGGTAATAATTCTCCCAGTGGAGTTTTCCTATTGATATGCATATTGTTATTTATCCGTACTTCTGTATTCTTATGGTAGAAATCATTCCCAATTGTATGTTTCATGATTAATGTTGATATTCACCGAGCCGTGGATATCGGGAACACAATTTGTGTTATTTTAGGACTGTATCTGTTATTGGGTTACTAGGGTGCCCAAGATAGTTCAGGAAAATATGGTTCTATAGGAGGATGTTCAGCTTGTATCGTAAATTAATTATACAATTTGGAAATAACTATGGGACATAAAACATAGTTGTGATTGAGTTTCTGGCCATATCACACCATAATTAACCATAATTCGCTTATGGTGGACATGGAAAAATGTCTTACCAATTAGATCTTGTCTTTCCCCAACATGTATTTGGATAGGTTGAAATCTTAATCTTGTTTTTCCATTATGTTGAAAATATTTTCACTATGTACTCAGTTAAAGTGATTATATAATGGTCCCCTATTATCTGATGATTTCGTGTAGCATAATACAAAAAATAATATATAGAAATAATATTGAAGAAAAGTTTCCCACTGATATTCAGAAACCAAATCCAATTGTTGATTCAGATTTGGTCGAGGTGATTGTTTGCATTGTCCACACTCTATGACAAGCACCACCTCCAAATTTCACTCAGGTTTAAACTATGTATTCCCAGGGGGATATTCTTTGAAATCACTCTCAAGAGTTCCTTCTCCAATAAACAGTAGTCTTCAAAAGAATACACTGATCCTCAACATGCTGAGGAAGGTTGGGAAAGATAGAATATCATTTTGAGTTCTTGGAGACACCAAAAGTGATAGGGTGATGTGTGTTGCCTTTGTGATAGAGGGACTGAGCAGGAGATAGTTGGATATAATGGTGATGATATGGAAACATGAGGACTTACTGTAGAATGAATTCAATATTATTTTCACCAATCAGTTCTATCCAATGTCGAAGGTGTTTTTTGAGGTTGTGGAGTTTATTAATATTGGTCATGGAATGAAAAGTGTGACTTGGTATTGAAGTCTCATTTTTATGATGGGGCATGTTTCTCCTAAAATATTCTCTAATGATAGGATGAAGGATAAATAGTTTGAGTTGGGACTTCGATCAGATATTCATTCTCAGGTTTTCTTATTGAATATTCCATCTTATTATGATGTGATGGAATTGGATGGAAACTCATGGTTGATAGGAGTCCATGTTTATCCTAGTGGCTGAGTTGGCTCATTTAATAGAAAATTGATGGGGGATGATCCTTGTGTAATTTCTCGATGTTATAGTCATTCCTAACATCCTAATGCTTCAGAAAGATGTTCTTTGACATGATTCTTGTGTGGCAAGCCAAGACATTCTAGGAGGGTTTTCACAAATGCACCATAGAACTGGACCTCTTGGGGACATTCAGAACAATTGTAGAGATCTTTCCATCACATGTATACTTCATGTAGTTGGTTAGGATAATCATATCCTCTTGACATTATGGGGAAATTAAATACATCACGTTCAATAGGGTTCCAACAACAAGAATCATAAATAAATTTCCATCTAGTCGTGTAAGTTTCTCTAGAAGATTTGAGAGGTAACATTATCATAGCATCATTATTATTGAATGTCGTTTTTAATATTGGGGCATCTCACTCTTTTATTTCAAACGGTTTTGTTATCAGGCATAATCTTCTTATAGAGAATCAATCTTGTGCAGTGCATATTACTATAGCCCTTCGTACAAAGATAGGGCGGGGAGATATTAGTCCTACTTGTGTCTTATCTCTATCTGATATTGACATAGATTTAACTTTTCAAGTTCTTGATATGAAATATCCTGGCGTTATATTGGGGATGTATTTTCTCATTACCAACAAATCCTAAATTAATAGATATCTTCGAATGGTCTACATTATTACACCTAGTGAGGTGTATCTTTCTTCTAAGGAGAGTGTGACCCAAGGTAAATAATATCCAAAAAATATTATCTAGCTTTGTAGATAATGATATTATTTTTTTTCTTTTTAATAAGAGAGAGATTCAACAAGTGGTTACCTTCCTTATATTTTCATTGATTTTCTGGACATGGTTCCGTCGGATTTCTCTGGTCCTCCACAGGTGAGAGAGGTTGTGTTTTTTATTGACATAATTACTAGTAATCAAATAGTATCTATCCCATCATACCACATAGAACCATATATGATAAAGTATAATTATCCTCATTTGGATGATATTCTAGAGAAAGGATTTATTCATACATGTGTGTCACCATGGGCAGTGCTGGTTCTGTTTGCAAAAAGGATTATGGTTCTCTTCACATACTTGATGATTATAAAAAGTTCAATAGATGAATGATAAATAAAAAATATATATTTACATTGATTGATGATCTATTTCATTATATAAAAGGGTTGAAGTTGTTTTTAGTGTTCAACCATTGTACTGGTTTCCATCAGTTTAGGATAAAAGAATCTAACCTTCAGAAGACTGCCTTTCAGAGTTGGTATAAGAACATTGAGTACCTCGTTTTTTCCTTTTTCATGATAAATTATCCTTTGGTTTTCATGTCATTAAGGAAAAAGATTATCCATGAGTATCTGGATACCTTAGTGGTAGTATTTGTGGATGAAATTCTCGTTTACTCCATGTTTGATGAAGATCAAGTTTAATATCTAATAATAGTTTCAAATCTTTTGATAAATCATCACCATTATTACATGTTCTCAATGTGTGAGTTTGGGATTTAGGAATTGAACTTATTTGGACATTTGGTGTCTAAAGAGGGTGGATCAGTTGATCCTAAATTGGTTAAGGCTATTATGATGTGGGAGAAACCACGAAATGTTTTTGAGATCTGGTTCTTCTTGTACATAACTGGGTTTTACTACAGGTTCATGAATAACATTTGATGTTTATTCTCCAATGACTTTTCTCAGTTAGAAGGGGGGAGTTTGTGTTGGATGATAAATAGAAGAGTTCTTTTTTGGAGTTGAAACATTTGTTGACTAATGTGTCAGTTTTGACTCTTTCGGATGCTTGACCGATCTATGCAGTCTTTTGTGATGTATGAGGTTCTACCTTGGGATGTATTCTTCTGCAGGGTGATCATGTAGTAGTATATATTTCTCATCATCATTGGATATATGAGATGAATTATCCTACTCATGACCTGGAAGTTGTAGAAGTTATTAACATGCTTAAGGGTTTGTGGAACTACAGTTGTGGAGAAGAGTTTACAATGTATTCAGACCAAAAAATCACGAGATGTATCTTCTCTTAAAAAGATTTTAATCATCAAGATAGTCATTGGGTGGAGTACCTAGAGTATTTTGACGTTGACATCACCTATACCCTAGGAAAATGGAATGTTTTTTCTGATAATTTGAGTAGGAAACATCTAACCCATGTAATCAAAGAGTCTTTAGATGAGTGGAAATTTGATGGCTTTCTTTGCACAGATTAGTATTTGAGTTCAGGAGGAATGGGATGATACTTCTTTAGCCAAAGTTCCATTATCATATACTCTTCTAAAAATTATTCACCATGATAATGATATTTATGATTAGTTTCGTAGCATTAGATAATCCTTTTATGATGTGGAGACTTTTTCATAGCTTTTGTTCTCTAAAGATGGTGGTCAATGATATCAAAACCGCTTTGTTAACCAGTTAGCGGAAAGAAAGGAATTGTTGGGGGATTTCCATAATTTTTTGTTGTATTTTCACCCAATAACCAATAATAATGTTATATGACATGGGGATTCTATTTTTTTGGCCATTTTTGAGACGATACATTTATGAGTTTGTCCCTTGTTTCTATATGTGACGAAAGGTGAAAGCTATGCACCAGAAACATTCAAGTTTGATTCATCCACTTCCAGTTCCGACATGGATGTGGGATGAGATCACTATGTACATTGTGGTTCAGTTTCCTCAATCACAGATAATGAACAATACAACATGGGTTTTGATCGACAGTCAGACCAAGCCAGCTCACTTTATAACTATTCAAGATACATCGAAAGTTGATGTTTCAAGAAATATATATGTGAAATAGATTGTTATTATTCATGGAGTTCCATCTACTATTATCTATGATTGGGATCCTCAGGTCACTTCTTGATTTTGGATAGGCCTTCAATAGGAATTGGGATCTTAGGTTCATTTGAGAACGACCGACCATGCACAATCGAATGACCGGATGGAAGAGATATACAAATTCTTGAGGATATTCATTTCACCTATGTTATAAACACTGGTAGGACATGGTATGATTTCTTAGGGTTGGTTGAGTTTTCATAAAACAATGTTTACCATCCCGCGATTAGAATGGAACCTTTGGAGTCCTTGTATGGTGGGACTTGTAAATATCTATTGTGTTGGTCATTGTTTGGTGAAGGATCATTGGTTGGAACATTCTTGGTGTAGGAGATGACTGAATAGAATCATCTGATTCATCATGGGATGTTGACAGCACAAAGCCGATATATGTCTTATGCTGATATACATTGTAGAACTTTGTAGTTTTCAGTTAGTGATAAGGTGTTCTAGAATGTTTCACCCTGGTTTGTCATCGACAGCTTGGGAAGCATATAAATCTAGATCCTTTCATTGTGGGACTGTTTGAGGATCCTATGTGGGTGGGGAATGTTGCATACCATTTATCATATCCACCATAGCTGATATTGATACATACAATGTTCCATATATCAGAGTTAAGAAATTATCTATCTGAGCCATCTCACATTGTTAGCTGGAGTGATCTAGAGATCGAGATGATAGAGAAACCAGATATGATAGTTGAATCTGAGACCAAGGTACTTTGTGGGGAGATGATACCTATTGTTTATGTCTTATTGCATCATGGTTCTAATTCTCATGACATTTGGGAGAGGGAGGAACTAATGAGAGGAAATTGTCCTAATCCTTTCGGAATGGATGCTTCTTCATAGGCTTTCTAGGGGTGGAATTGTTTTATGGTTGGGAGGTTGTAAAAACCCATAAACATTATTGGGTATGTTTTTTCTTTTAAAAAGTTCCATTTCAGTTACAAATCCTTTTAGGTTATTTATTAAGATTACTGTAGACTGGAGAACTGGTACATATCATGTACATGAAGTACACATCTTGAACTTGGTGTTGGTTGCAGGGCATGGATTGGGAGATTATGTCATGAACTGGGTGATCATCCTGTGAGAAGGAATATTCCGTGTACCAAAGGTACACATCATGTAGAGACTAAATAGCAGTTTTTAAACTATAGGTGATGGGTTTTTTGACGTACTTATCCATTGTGACCTACACATCATGATCATTGGTTAAACATTATGACTCAGCCCGCACCAAGACAAAATATTGAGTTTTTAAGTATCACCAATGCTATTATTCCCATAAATCATGGATTTCGACAGTAGACCCCCTAGATGATTTTAAATGGTGCACTACATTCCGTTTCGATCTGATCAGCTTCAAATCATAGTAACATTTGTGGTGTGAGTCCCAGGTAAGTGTTCTCCCTTGTTCATCATCTTTCTCTCCTATCGCCGTGGTTTTCTAATGGATCATATAGGTATTTATGGATCTAATACATGTGGTGTTGGATATTTCTCTAGGTTTAGTTTCTAGATCTCCTTTACCTTCAATCTCATTGACAGGTGTTGTTATGAGTGTCATTCTTCAGGAAAGTGGTAGGTGGTTACGCCCATACTCAAATTTTTTTTATCCATTTAATTTCTATATTTATTTAAAAATCTGATTTAAATTCAATTTATTTATATTTTTGTAATTACATAGTTAAAAATAAATTCCAATTAGTTAGACGATTTGAATTTGTTTGGGCATGGAAATTTAGAAAACCCCCACTTCCATTGAATTGGGGTGGTCCCATAGAAAATGTCTGATTTAAATTGTTGAATTTAAATTTTGGATTTGAGGGAAATGTTTTCAATTGAATGGTTGAATTGAATTAAGAAAAGTAATGGTGAATATTACGGAAATGATTTTGAAAAAATTTCAATGTTATGAATGGATTGAAATGATTTGATAGAAACCTAGTGGTTTAGTCTAGTGAAAAGACAAGTTTTCAAATAGAACATGTTTTTGTTTTAATTGAAATGAAATTAGAATTTTTGAATGTAAAGAATGGGATTGTTCATATTTTAAACTGTCTATAAATATTTTACCCATCATGTAAGAGAACATGCTTGTATTATGTAGTTAGTGAGTTTCCTGGATACACTATACGCTATTACATTGTTCTAAAACATACTTGTAGTGGGACAAATTCTTGACAGGTTGGTGTAGAGTTTCCTAAGACTAGTTTCATTGAGAAGAATGTATAAAAATTATCTAAGATCACATCGAATGTTTTTTATAGTATAATTTGTTAATACTATCGTACCTTTGGGCAGATGACTATGTTTCACACATGTATATATATATTTGAGATATATATGTATAACCATGTTTGTTTCAACTTATTTAAATGCCTCCTGAATTTCTATAAACTACTTTATATAATTTTTTTACTTCATCCATTTTTTATAAATATTTAATCTATTGTAATATCAATCCAATTCATTGAATATATTTTCCATCATTTCTTAAATGAATTGAATGTTTTTTATAAATAATCTTTTGAATTTAAAAACCTATTTATTTTTAATATATAATGATTTTATATGTAAAATATGTATTTGGCATATATTATGGAATCATTATTTGTATCCTACTGCACATTGGATCAAACCCTAATTTTTCATTCAGGTGTTTATAGACTTTAAACATCGAGGCTCGAGCAAAGGAAATAACTCTCTTGGTGGTGGAACCAGCTATTCAGATTTAGAAATGGTGAGTTGCATCCTTAGGGAACTTTGGGCTATTTTTCATAGTATATTGGGTTTTAGTACTTTGGATTTTATGCCTCTATTTATTTTAGTACTTTTTCTCCCAGTGGAGTTTCCTATTGATATTCATACCATCGTTTATCTTTGCTTCTATTTTTTGTGGTATAAATCATTCCCACATGTACCTTTCATGATTCAAGGTTTTAGTTGCTGACTCATGAGGATATGGAAAGCCCATTGGGTTATTTCTAGACCAGGACAGTTAACTGGTTACTTGGGTACCCATGTTGGTTCATGAGAGAACAACACCTGGGTTTTGTGGGTGGTTGAATGCTATTTAATCATTGATATAATCATGAGTATCAAGAAATGATTGAGTTTTAATGGGTTACACATTTCTATGACAAGGTAAACCTTTTTTAACGTGTGTAAAAAATTATTTTCTTGTTAGATGACTTTGTAGGTTCTTTACAAGGTATATAATGTTATAGATATCATAAATCTGAGTTAATCCATGTATACACTATCACTTGATAGTAATGCTTATACCTATTCCACTATTTTTATATATTGGTAGGATGAATTTTTACTCATGATTCATGTTGACTGATTTAGTGATGTGTTATATTATAAATTATTTACGTGAAAATATCATATAATCCTTTTAACTGTGGGGTTTCCTGATTTCTTAAGAGGATTTATGTCTATATAATGAATATATTCATATTTCATCTCTATATTAGAGTGTACATAGAATTTAGGTCTCTTTTCCCACATTGAATCTTGTGATGATAATCAGAGTCTTCTTTTCCCAATGGTTCAAGATGAAATTATAAAGAGTATCTAGTGAGTTGACAACACTAATTAGGTTTAGTTTTGTATAATATTCAAAATTCTAATGGCATGCATGTGTTTCTCTCAAAACATTTTCCACACATGCTTCAATGAGGGAACCAGATATAGTTTACTTATAGGAAGATATTTAATAAATCCTTGTGTGGTGATTCTTATTATGAAAGTGTTATCCATGTCCAGAAACAATGTTTGGTGGTATATAAAAAAATTTCAATTTATAAGTCTTAAGTATTAATAACTAATCAAATTGTACACTTCTATGGTAGGGAGTGTTGCATCAGTTTTGATAAGTATATATTTCTATGTGGAGGGAATGTTATAACACATGGCCATTTGGGAATTGTCATAATTGTTTTTGGAATCCCATGAGGCTAGTTATATAATTTTATTTATTATTTGAGATGATATGTGATATATAAATCTATGTGAATTTAAAATGAGTTTGGATTCTAGATTCAGGATCATGATGAATAAACATTCAATGATTTTGAAAGATAAGTAGTGTGTTTATGTTTAATGGGAAACATGATGGAAAGTATTTTGGTGGAGTTCCAAAATGCTGATGAATGTTAATATTTCATTGTAGACATCAGATGTTGATCATGAACAATAATGGGTACTTGTCGATTTAAGGTGGTGAGATGAGCCTTTAAATACTACATCATCTATTAAACTTGAAACGTCTTAAAAAATTAAGTCTAGAGTGTATTGACTATCAATTTTGTAATATGATTATCTTTTTGGGAGTTTTTGATCCGTAGTTGGGACTATCCACACATCGTTAAGAGATATTTCTCCAAGGGATATTATATAACACCCCATTTCAATTTTTTGAATCCCTTATTCATGCTTTGTTTGTCATACTTATATTAGTGTGTTTGTGGGATCCTTGGAAATATAGATCCTTTTATGGGAAAATAGAAAAAAACACGGATATTTGTTTATTTTAATTAATTTGCACATAATATAAATGTTATAATGACTTTGTAGGGTTTCCAAATGGTTCAAAGGATGTCACAATTGCTTTGGTGTTTTTCATCTAGAATCTTGGTTGTTTTATATCTATTGAGTGATTACACATTGTGTACGGGGATTACACACAATTTAATGTTTTCCAAGAAGTTTCTATAAAAAATATTCATGGTATCATATTTTTACACATTATGTAAAGTATTTGCCTCATTTTTTTAAGGAAAATGTTGTTTTTATAAAAAATGGACATGTTTTTTGGTGTTTTGATCCTTTATAGAATTCATAGCATTTAATTGGAATACACACATTGTTAATTTCATGAGATGTAGGTTTTAGTTGATTATTGATTGATTTATTTTTCCCTCCAACTATAGCCTTCCCTCTCTCAAACCTGAGATCACCCTTGAAAATGAAATGTGATTTCCTCCCGTATGGATTACATTGTTTTTTGATCATTCATCTGGGTAGTTATAGTGCACCTCCAAAAGTAAGTGTAACATCTAGTGTATATTTTTGTAGGTTGTGGTAATTTAATTGGATTTGGTTTCCTTTTTTATTCATGATCATGTATTGTGATGTATCTATCCATTGAAATTTGCTATTACATATTATCTTTCGAAGGTCGACCTTATAGTTTCCAATCACTATTGTTGATGGATACCGGGTTTTTACCATTTTGAGGTAGATGTTTCTGTAAAATGGGTTTAATCCATGTACTAAATATTATTATTTTAAATATACTTTCTATTGTTCACTGATTTGAATTTATTTTTTGTTTCAAGTGAAATCATGGAAAAAAATTGATTACAATGAAAAAACTTTGAAAATTGAATTTAATTGTTTTGAAATTAGTTTTAAAACCATGATGAAAATTGGATTCACTATGAGAATGTATCATAAAATTTTTATCATTTTTTAAAATTGTATTTTGTAATTCTTGGAAATTTTGGAACCTTGAGTGCATCAAGAAATATACATTGCTATTCTTAGTGTGTGAGGAACCACTAGGAGTTAACCTTTGGGATATCAATGTACTTTGGTTGGAATTAAAATTGGTTGCATCAAATGTTATACCTATTTATTTTCTTTAATGTCCAGTATGTATTATCCCCTAGGCTAGATTTCATTTGATAGTATGGTTTTTCTTTTATGGGTTTTTATCACATGGGGGTTTTATCCAAGATTTTTTCTCAAATGTTTTTATATGTGGTTGTATCACAAGAAATCAACTGAATTTATTTCATAGATATGTGTTTACTTTCTCTTCTTTTGATTCATGGATATGATTTCTTGTTTTATCACTTTTTCTTTTTATATTCCATGATGGATAATATTTAAAGAAGTTTATGAAAAAACAAATGTAAAATGATTTATAAATGTATTCTATTAATGAAAAATGATATGTAAATATAATTTTTATTTCAAAGATAGAACTTATATATTTTATAGACTCTATAGTGGTATCCTACTTGGATTTCTTCTCACACCTAAAATATTCCATTAGAAATTATAGATGTTGTAATTTAGGATACATGTAACAGGATGGCCATCTTATTTTCTATTAGCCTATCCTATGATATTCATGTATGATTCATATTGGTATGGAGGTGACTATTGTTTATATAGATTTTTTTCATCTTTTTATATTAATAAATTTTATATTATCATTTTTTTGGTTTTTTGGACCTGGTATGTCTTTTTATTCTTCATCATACTCTTTTTGTGTGGTTTGTTTCATTATATTCAAGGCATCTTGTCTTCTCATTGTTCAACTAACAATGTGATGACCAAAGTGGGTGTATGTTTTTGTTAAACCATGTTACAAATTGCTATAAAGGAAATGATAATTATGATGTGAGATAAAAATGACTTATTATTGAATTGTTTCATTGGTAGACATGAGTTAGGATAGTCAGAAATCAAATTGTAAGTGCAGAAAAGGGGCTTTCCTAGCTCACATATTTGACTGAACTTCACTTACCGTGGTTGTTTAGATACTTTTTACCAGGTTTGTGACATAGAGTTTGAGTTCATTTTAATGAACTATGTTGAATGTTTTTTTAAATATATCTTTTATTTTTTAATTTAATTCTATCCTTTCTATATTAAACAATTTATTTAAATTATTATTGTTATAAATAATTTTTTTGAATTCATAATGTGGTCATAATTAATTTTGAATTTTCTCATGATTTAATTTCCTATTGCATTCTATTTATTAGAAAATTTCACTGAGAAGGGCTCTTCCAAATCCAAGAGAATAATCTATGAGATTGGCTCTATAGGAAATTCATCTTATAGAACCTTCATTTCTAGATGCAATAATATGCACCATTCATGATTTATGTCATTTTGGTGTCGATAAACCTTGACATGTGGTGGATCATGGCTCTGTGTTTACTAAGTATCATATTCCCATATTATATGATGAAAGGACCATAGAAATATAAGGAGTTTCTTGAGTATATTGAGAAGATCATCAACTTTGTAAGGTCTCTAAAATTATTAGATGGGGTTTTTTCATGAACATTACAATGGAAGTATAAAGATATAGTGGTAATATATTGTTAAATTTAAATTCCAAGTGGATAATACATATTATTATTTCATGAAAGTTTTAATCATCATTTATACCCTAAGATATTACATGCCAAAAAGACCCATGAGATTTAGAATGTGTAATAGCGAGAGAATAAAATTCTAGAGTAATCTACCTATTTTACTATGTTTGATCATTGAGAACCGGAATTTTTCACTAATGAGTTCCATATTTATCATAGGATTCTTTTAGGACCATGGAAAAATATTAGGTCGATGATGTAGCTCATTTGAATTTATACATTTCTGGAGATAGTTGGAAAACAAACATTCATTGAGGAAAACATTGTGTGGAAGATATTTTTGTGTGGTTTTTCATTTGGTTTAGTTGTTTATCATGGTGTCACATCTAGATATAAAAGTAAGTACAAAGGTATCTAGTATTATTCAGCACTAGTTTTAGGGGATTCATCAGGATAATAGTAGTTTGTTTTCAATTAATGTTTGTATCCTAGTCATTCGATGCCAAATTTTATAAAGGCTCACATGACATGCCGTATTTATAAAATATTCAGGCATATGAAACTCTTTTGTGATATGATATACATAGGTTGCAAGGTATGATCGATATTTATAAAGAGTTCTCAGATTCATATAGATGCTTCTATGGTTGGAGGGTCATGTCCTCAATCTAAGGGGGTGTTCTTATGACTATGAAATCTCAATGAGGAGGAGATACTAGACATATTTATTAAATAATATATAGAAAATAGTAATTTTAAGTAGGGACAGCTAAAATTAGAGGTACCGAGTTTATTTCTTCGTTTATCATACAATCTTTGTTTTATACAAGTTCTACTCAATCTTTTATATTGTTAATGTTAGTTGATGTGTTGGGATTGCATTCAGATATAATGTCATATTTATTTGGATATTTCCATGACTTCGAAAAAGAGGTATGCTAAAAGGATTAATGTCTCCCATGTGTTGGGTGATGATAGCCAATTTTGACTGAAAATTGGACTTATTAGTGGTTGATATAGACCTATTCGACACGATTATCTTTCTAGAGTGGGTGATCAGTGTTATGGATCACTTATATTTTTATCCTCTCTGGTTAAAGTTATTATAAATAAATGGAGGCATTCATGTTTTTCAGGGTGAGTGGGACTCTAGATCGTGAATGGAATGGCCTATTGTTCCTTACTATATGGTAAAATCATGTCAGTTTTTAGATATGTCTCTCGATGCAGTTGATCGTTATTTTGGTGGTATACTTCATATAGTGGTGTGTGAATACTGTAATGTTTTTCCGGATAAGTTATCTTGTCTAATTATATGGATAGAGGTCCAGGTTACTATTGAAATCCTCCATGGTATGATTCCTATATCAATTCCATCTTATCAAATGTGTACTTCTATATTGGTAGAACATATATTCCACATGGAAAACCTATAATATTTGGATTTATTCTTCCATTCATGTCACCATGGGTTTCATCTATCCACTTTTCTAAAAGGGAATATCAGAGCCTCATACATTTTATCAACAGCCAGAAGATTAATCCATTGACTGTTAAAATCATGTATGTATTTTCCATGGATTTATGACATTTAGGAATAGATTATAGGGGATGTTGGTTTCAAAATGTTTACCCGTGTTTAGGGTACAACAAGTTAAACTTATGAGAATAGGATATACCTAATATGGATTTTAGGATCCATTATGGGAATTTTATGTTTCTAGTTATCCTATTCAGACTTACTATCCAACTTGTTGTGTTTATAGCCATGATGAACCATAATATTCATTGACTCTTAAACTATTTCTTATTGTGTTTTTTGATTATATTTATGTGTACTCCAAGAAAGAGGAAGAGCATATAGTCCATTTGAATTTCATTCTTAAATCATTTGAGGAACATCATATATATGGTATGATTTCCAAATATAAGGTTTGAATATGGAAAGTGTAATTTATAGGGCATGTGATATGTGAGAATGGATTCTTGGTGGTCCCTAATGATATACTAGTTTTTATGTTGTAGAATTTTCCTTGAAATATGTTTGATATCCAAATTATCTTTGGTGTGGTATGTTACTGTAAATGGTTTTCTTAGTATTTCTCTACGATCACATCATTTATGACTACATTAATATGTAAGTGAGTAATGTTTGAGTGGAAAGAAATATTTAATGTGTATTTCAATAACCATAAGGTGAGATTGAATTCATTATAAATTTTTATTCCTCTGGAACCATGTTCATGTTAGGATGTTTTCTTTTATGATTTTGGCATGTGATTGGGATGTATCTGGATGGAGGAGAAATTTCTTGTTTCTTATGGATAAATATATTTACACCCCCATGAGAAAAACCTTCTACCCACATACTTGATTAGGAAGTGGTTATAAGTGGACAAAAAATATGGAGGCACAACCTCTTTTCAAATTGGTTTACTTTGTATTCTAATCATAAGAATCCAAAATATATTTTTACTCACTGGGATCTAAGCATGTGATAGAGAAATTTGGTAGAGTACCATTAGACTTGTAGTTTTGATATCACACACACCCATATTAAGGGAAATATGGTGGAAAATGCCTTGAGATGAAAATTACAGACACAATATATAAATTAATTATTTGAGGAGTAGTATATGAATATTTTTTTACTCAGATGTTATTGGGAGTAGAAGGGTTTGCTGGAATTGTGATTATTGATTCACTAAAGGTTGACTCACCTTTTCATGACAATGTTCATCTCATGCAGGTGATAGACCCCAAGTTATAATTCATGGATAAAACACATTATGTTGGTGATACATTGGGTGAGTGGTCTTACTATCCATGTGGCAGTTTGTCCATTCATAGTTGGTTGGTAGTTCCATTTTCTCTAAGGATGTTTTTGATAGACTTTCGAAACAAATCTTATTGTTCCATACACCATGGGGATACCATAATCAATCATGAAATGATAAATTAGTATTGTTCTCTTGGTATGAGGCTACAAATTTTGAATTTTGTATCACAATGTCTTAATTTTCGAATATTTTATGAAGAACACCAGAGAACAATGGGGTTTTTTGCAACACTTACCCAATCAACTATCAAATGAGGGTTTTGATTTCCAAGGATTTAATTTTTGGTTCTCCATGGGCATATAATAGTGAGGATGTGGTTTGGTTTTTCATTTATCTACTCATGAAATAATCGCATTTCATCTGTATGAAGTAGACGATGAAGGTGGAGCATCTTGTTCACTTGTATATCTTAGAGATTGTGAGATTTCATGGGGTTCCCTCTAAAGTTGTATTGGGAAGGGACCCAAGCATCACATCTGGGTTCTAGAATGGTTTACAAAAGGTTATGGGTACCTATATTATATTTATTATGATATAACATATGAATAATGATAGAAATAATGGCACTTCCAGGTTCATGAGTACATTCTTGGTGCTTGTGTGCTTAATTTTGGTGGATATTAAAAAAAATTCATATGGTATAGATTTTAAATAAATATATAAATTTATAGGCTCAATTATGTTTGTTCCTTTGAGTATTTTTATGGGTGGACATGTTGATCTCACTTTCACTTGTATGTTCTTGGATAATGGTCATTTATTAGTTTGATTCATGTATAGAAGATAACATAGATGGTATAGTTAATCTGAAGGATATTGATCACATAACAGATTTTTTAGAAATTTTATATTGACCATTATATTTGTAAACTAGATTTTGAGGTTAGTGATACTTTTATTAATAGATTTTCACCTCATGTGGGAAATTCAAGGTTTGGTATGTACCGCAATATGGAATCGAGGTTTGTGGGCCCTATTGAGATTGTTTGATAATTGAGGACAGCGCTCTATCAGTATTTCATGTCATATTGTTTGACTTAAATCCATTATGTTATTCATATTTTACAAAATAGGCAGAATATATCATATCCTATCCATGTGATTGGATCAGTGGATATTGATCTGGAGTCTGACTCAACTGTAGTTGAGTATCTAGTTCTGATTATCGATTATCGATAGAAGGTACTATATAGTAAAATGATTCTTATACACTAGTTACTTTGGTAGTGTATATAAGATAGACATGATATATGGGAGAGTGAATTATTGATAAGTGATTAATGATCTTCCATTTCATTGAGTCAAAAAAATTTAGGAATTCATATGGGAATAAATCTTTATGGTTGGGATATTATAAAATCCCATTACACTATTTAGGTACACCATTTTCAGACAATATTTGTCGTCATTTTTTGGGTGTGTTTATAGAATGCCAAAGAATGAAGACACTGTTCTGGGAAAATGGCATAAATTTCATCAATGTATTATTATTTTCATTAATGGGGTCTGGGTATAAACATATTATTTTATTTGTGAAGATCTCACTATGTTCACATGATGTCTCTAGGGATGTGTTGTTTTTATGCTGAAATCTATATCATGTTCTGTCTATAGAAAAATTACACAATGTGAGAAGGGATTACATGCCAAGTAATCTTCACAAAGGGGATTTCTAGAAATGGGTTTAGTGTTTGAAATGTTTAGATGTCTTGTAAAGGGATCATGTTAAGTAATGAATTAAATCATGTTCTTATAATAATTGGATGTTTTTTTTGGAATTTTCATACTTCATTGATTTTAAAAATATAATGGGATTATAAATTTGGAAAAAGTTGAGAGATCTAGATTTTTAATGATGGTTAACTTATTTTATTTCATTCCACATGTAGCCTTCCATCTCTTGACCCTGATCATACATTTTACACTTTTGGTCGATTCCCTTCATGTATGATAGATTCATTTTAAGATCACTCATCAGAGTTTTATGGTGAGCCTCCCTAGGATATATTTTCATATGGTTCTTATTTTTGTTTTTCATGGATATTTCAATTGATGCGGTTGGGTTTTAGATTCCTTATCAGATAGTTATTTCTATCGATCTTCTATATTTTCATGTCCTACCTTATCTTTTAAAGGCCACTCTCACAGTTTCCAATTACCATTTTCAAATTTAGATAGGTTTGTACCACTTTGAGGTATCTTTTTCATAAAAATGTGATAATTCAATTAATTTCATATCATTATAATAAATTTTATTTGTTTTTTTAATTTTTATTAATTAATAAGTCATTTTAATGGATTTCATGGAAATGAAAATGTTTTAAAGGGGGTTTTCATTGAAAATGGATTTATTGATTTTGAAAAGGAATTTGAAACATTGATGTTGAATACATTGTCCTTGATAACATTTAAGAAAATCCGGATCATTATTTTAAAATATATTCTGACAATCTTACTATTTTTTGAACCTTAGGTGCGCTGGGAAATAGACATGGGTAGCCTCAGTGTGTGTCATCCATCAAACGTTAACATTTTTATTTATGAAGGTAAAGGGAAAATGGTCATGAAGGTCCAGCTTACTAAACAACCCGTATCAAGGAGGTCGGAAATAATGGAGCCCAAGGGCATCGCCCCGTACAAGGTTCACCCCCACCGGTTTCAAGCTAGTCACATTGGTAAAACACATCACCCGCGTACCCAGAACTGCAACAGAATCCATATAGTCCTCCACATTGTTCCCCTCACACCATGTGTTTGTAATTATAGCTCTGTGACTAAGGAGGTACTTACACCGTCTAATCGTGTAGATGATGGACCAAGGAGTTTTGCCTCTACCGAGAAGTGTGTCATGTATCAACATAGAGTCCATTTAAATTTTGGTAATAATAAAAACCTTGAGTATACATAAAGAAAGGACGATAAGAGCCTCCATTTCTTCCACCCATAGTGAAGATCCACTTCCATAGTGAGCTGAGAAAGCCAGCACTAGACTCCCATTGGAGTCTCGAAGCACTCCACATCCTCTCATATGTAGTTAAGGAATCTTGTATCATTTTGGCTCTACTTTGGAATATTCTTTCAATTCAGATTGGTTTATAGGTGACTATTTGTCATAGGGATACTATTTGTTCATGCATGATTCATCATTTATAGTTTAGCCAACTTGGATTATATTTTTGGGATATAGTTATATCTATTTTATCAGCATAGTACTCTTGTTTTATGTCTAGTTTCATAATATTCTAACCTTAATTACTTTTCTTACTTCATCTAACCATGTGAATGTTAGATTAGGTGTGTGATTTGGTTTACCCAAGATGGTATGTTACATAGTGCAATGAATGAATTTCATTTTTAACTGATTGTGGCTTGGGAGATTCATACATTAACATTGATGGTAATCCTCTATATAATCTTGGTGTATTGTGGGTTTGATATGATAGTGTCCCCTATAGTGACATAATCCGTAGTATGATGGGAGAATACAAGTTATATATAGATCTAATCAAATGAACTTCTGGTTTGATGGATGGATCCTCATATGAGAAGGGTCATGGGATCATTAAACATGTCATTGTATGGTCCTATTGGAACTTTTATGTTATAAAATTATATTATTGGTTATTGTTCATATATGTGACATCCTCAAAAATTAGTCACGGACTTCAGAGAGCATACTTGAAATTACATAAGAGAACATTAGTATAATAGAATTAGAATCTCATTTGTATAATGTTCTGATAGTTAAAACCGATCTTTTTTTGAGTATTCATCTAGAGGTGGTTCCACTTGTTTATATTGTGTCATTCAAATTATGATAGTGTTAAATAACATTAAATATATCATCATAAGAGATGAGTGGAGTTTAAGAGTTACTTATAACTTTTCATGGAAATGATGCATGACAACTTATACTACATCAATTGAAATTCTACCAGTTAAACCTAAGATATGGCCCTTATTAAATTCCTCATCTGATTTCAATAGTCGTGATAAGAGATTCCCCCCATAATCATTGTTAGGATTCAAAGTCCATGTTTTATTAAGAAATTTTATTGTTGGGAGTATTGTGGCATAAAATTAGTTGTTGAAGTTTAGATCCATTGGGAGGGAGTTTCATAGGATTAATTGAGAATGATGTGATAATGTGAACATATATGAGGTTATATGTCATAATGTAAGCATATTCTTGAATTTTATACTTTGAATAAGTTCATTGGATGGAGTTTTAGTGGCTTATATACCACACATTTAATGTAGCACTTATAGGTGAATTAGGAGTTGGAAATTAAATGTGTACATTTTATTAGAAGTTCCCAACCCATCTATATCAGGTGATGCTTTCACTATTCCTCAAGGATCCATGGGGATAAGAAGATAAATTGTTGGGAGATTGGAAGATCTTAATTGTGCAACTGGTTGGAAATTGTAATTTAATTGGAACTTTTCATTAAGGGATTAGTAGAATCATAAACTATGACAAGAAATATAAATCCATACATCAATACACATAAAAGTAACATAATTAATTATTTTAAGGATAAATAGGTGTCTTGGATATCCTATAGTGTTTTTAAATCATCATGCACTGGATTCTGGGTTTTAGAAAGATAATGGGAGACTTGTGGATTGCACATGCTTAGTGAAAATTGTGAAAAAAAACCATCCAACATCATGGGGGTGTCACATGATTTTTTAGACAATGTGAGTGAGGTTAAATGGCCATGTGACTGGAAAAAATTAAATTATATATTTTAGAACAGAGTTTTCATAATCATGCTCCATACCGAGTGGGGTGTGTGGGTTGGGAATTTCTATGTGCATGACTAGTGCATGGTTTTCTAACTATTATCCTAGATCACGTGGCATGTGTCTCCTTGATATATAGAGCCAAAAGGATAGTAAATTGTTATCCAAATGATTTTCACATGAATGAACATCTAAAAAGGGGTTAATTACCATTTACCCATTCAACCATAAATGTGTTTTTACCCCTTTTCTTTCCCCATTTTATCCAGAATTTCCCCCACACACTCCTCTAATTTTCTCCTCATCAATGGGTGTAGTTACTCCATTATTTATTTAAAGAGAACATTTTCTAATTCATAGGAATCATAACTGTGTTTATAAAACTCATCTTGATTACTTTTATAGATTCTCTCAATTTCTTAAATGACATCATCATAAGATCTTTTACACTCAATTTTCAGGGTGTTTTCATGTTTCTTCAATTGCATTCATTATTGATTGAATCTGGCTTAATAATGTACAACTAAATAATTTTATTGATAAGGTAGGTATTGAATATATGTTCTCATAAAATCAATGATATTTATTAAATTTGTAATTGTTTCAGGTTGATGAAATTCCAAGAACATACCTTTAAAATGATAATTATAAAGTAAATAAAAAGGTAATAATTAAGTTATCCCAAATGTATTAAATTAAACCTTTGGAGGTTTTCTACCTCAAAAAAAATATTCTCTTTGGTTGTGTTTCTTATATTCCAGGACCCTTGTGATTTATCATTTGAATTAAAACAACCCTTTATAGATATTATCATTCCTCTTTTTAAATGAAATTGTCAAATATATTTGATGAATTGTATCGGGTGTGGTTGATTCACATAGTTTATAATCATTACCTAAATTATTCTAGATTCATATTCTATAAATTAAAAGTCCAAATCGAGATAAATGAATTGTTAACTGGAATAGATTCACCCCTATCCATGAAAAACATGTTAAATATAAGGATTTGAACCTTTCTATTTATAAGTTGGATGATAAATAGAGGTAATTTTATTGAATGGTTTGTTATGTTGGATGTGTACCGTTCTTCCATGGTATTTTATAATCGTGGAAATTAAAATGGATACATGAATTATAATATGAAATACTATAAACATGGACCTTATATTTCCATTGAAATTTCAAATGATTAATTAAATGAATCATGAAAACTTGTATTATGGAATTAATGAATCTTAGTGACTAATGTAAAATTTTAAATCTGAAGAAGTTGTATGTAAACTATTATGCCCTGAGGTAATTATTTATTACCAATAATGAATATTTTACAAGGTATCATAGGTCATATATCAGACAATATACCATGAACGATATCGGTTTCCTCTTTAAAAAAAGCCTTAGGTGAGAGATCATATGGAAAATAAGATTACCCTATACATAAATATTTATTAGAGACCTTAATATAGTGTTTTGAACATGAATTTTCACACCCCATGGTCTGGGATGTAGAACATAGCGTTTCACATGCATTTGTGTGGTTGAACATGACATTTTACACCTCATGATTTGGATGTTGGACAAGATAATTCACATAATTTGTTGTAATTTTTTTTTGGAATGGATCTCTCTATCCCATGTTTATATGCTTGGGATGGTAATAATAATTAAACAATGAGTATGTATTATTATTATTATTATATATGGATTCGTTTTTAATACACCTTGGGTCCTCGACGATGCAATTATATCTCTGAAAATATATATATATATTACATGTATTCAAATATAGACATGATGGTATGTTTAAAAATATTTTATTTTAGCATGATGGATGTATGGTTGGGTAGGTTCCCTCGAGAAAACTATGCTCAAAATTGTTTATTATATTAACATTTACATTTCCTTCCTTATTTATCATACATTAACAATACATCATTTAATATTCATTGATTTTATATGAATTAGACAGAAATTGTGGTGGTGTTCTGATATTATCTCATACAGAATTCAATCCCCTTGTATGCTACTTCATCATACCTCTATTTTTCTGGTTAGGATCTAGACTATGCTTTGTGTTTTGTTCCCTTACGGACTAGGATGACATGGGATCTTAAGAATAGTGGCTTATCATGTTCTCAGGCTACCTTCTAGAGTTTTAGTATTTTATTTATTCATTAATTTTGGTTCATATATCCATATTTGTTTTATTTCATGTTGTATTTTTTTCCTATAAAAATTATCATGTTCATGCATGGTTATTCTTTAATTTTAAATTTATTTTAATATGTTATTATTAGAAGATCCCAGATCATTTTATGTTATGTTTTTGTTTAATTTTTTGTTTGAAATCTATTTTTAGAAAGATAACTATTTCCTTTGTTCAGGTGGGGGGGTCAGGGATGCCCATGAGGCTCAAGGAATGAAGAGAAGAGAAATTACTCCATGTATTGCAAGGAACACGATCTGTACATGGTTAAGGGAAAATCTGTGGGTAAACCATACGGAATAGCCATCCTTGTATTGTAGGCTTCGCACGATTTAAGAACGATCTGGGAAAATTGGGCTGGAACCCCTGATACCATGTGAAATGGGTGATTTCAGATAGTAGCTTTCATAGGGTTTGGCAAACCATTTGGCCTTAAAAATTTGGAAAATTTAAAAAATTTATATCCCTTGATATAAAACCCAAATTCGTGATCTTCCTCCATTTTATCCCCCATAACCCCAGTGATGAAGCATTCTGACCCAATCTTCGAAGAAGTTGATTTCCTTCTATTCATGGCCATTTTGGATGTCGTTGGTTGGGGATCGAAGCTCCAGGTAAGTCTAATCCTATATTCTCTTCCCTTATTCAAATTAGGTCTTATGATCTCTCCCATCATCTTTTTAATCTCAAATATTTTTTTCTAGTGTTTCCTAGGACGAGGCATCAAGGGATGGTTGAATCTGGATCAATGTCCATGATTAGGGGTTCATTCATCATCAGATCAGAGGTAGGTGGTATTCATGTCATATCCCATGTTTTCTATAGAGATATGTGCATGATGTGTTTTTATTAACACCCTCTTTTGAAGAGTTCATCTTTCCATTATTGTGATGTGATGTTTAGGGAGTCCAAACAACCTAATGGAACCCTCGTGATCCACACAGGATACATGGTGGACGATGTGACCTATGTTAGTGCCACCCATGTGGTGTTCCCATATTCCCAGACATATTTTTTAGCTAGGTAAATTTTGGGATGTTGAGTGAGAACATTGATAAAAGGGTCAATATGATATTAATCACGAGGGATGTGAATGTGAGTCCAAGTAACACACATGGGTTGGGCTGTGACCTATGTGGGTGTCAGTGGGCTTAAAAGGGGTTTAGTGACACAAAGGGAAATGCTATGGGGTTATCTTTATACATGATTATGCTTAGTGATATATGTATGGGTAATGATAATTGGGGTTGAATTGTGGAATGGGTTAATTCTTGAGAATTATATAGTTCTACTAAATTATTTAATGTAATGAAGGGATTGTGTTATGTGATATGATAAATGTGGTTGGAGTGCATAAGTTGGTAAATGCTTGTGAAATGATAAATGGACTAAATGGGTTCATGAATGGTCAATGTTGAATTTGAATAAGGCAAAGGGGTTTTTGAATACACCCAATGTGTTAAGGCATGGGAATGAGAATTTGGTTGAATGGATATGAATAGTAATTAGAAAATATGTTAATGAGTTTTGGAATAGTATTAATTGCTATGTTTCTTGTTATTCATGGTGAATGTTGATTCCTAAATGGAAATGGTTATGTTATTTTGTGCTATGTATTGGGATATCGAATAGAATTTAATATGATTGTTTGTGTTATGGTGTGGTTTTGGTGACTTGATAAATAAGGATGTGAACATGGATGGGTAGTGTGGGGTATTGTCTGAGGTTCTACACGGACAAGTTGAGTTGTACTGATGCTCTAAACTCCACCTCTAATGCACAGTTTAGAGATGAAGACTGATGCTATATTCCCCTAACATTTTCATCCACTCATAATAAGGCTCTGAGGTGAGTACATGGTTGTAATGAGGAAAGAGTTTGGTTGATTCACTAAACTACACCTCTATTTCATAGGTTATGAATGTAGACTGAGGCTCTATTACACTAATAGTTGCATCCACATGGACAGTGGCTTCGAGGTGATGACATGGTTGACAAGAGGAAGGAGTTGGAATGATTATCTAAACTCCACCACAAATTCAAGGGTTATGCATGAGGATTGATGATCTATCCCTCAACAGTTTCATTCCACCAAGGATGATACTTTGAGGAGAGGATCATGAGATTGCTATAACATGATACATTCCACCCTGACTGATGCTCAATGTGAGAATATGAGTTGATGTGATATGTGTATCCCTAGTGAGATAATGACTTGTTTTAATCCCCCCTATGAACTACTATTTATTTCCTTATAACCTTGTGTAGATGATATTTGTGCCTAACCCATGGAACATGGGATCAATGTGGCATATATATTGATGATGGTATAAGAAATTGATTTCGGATAATTGCTAGTAATGAATTAAATAAATGTTATTAAATAATGGCACTAAAACTATCATTTAATTACATTCCATTTATTCCGTAATTGCATGCACTATCTAATAGACTGAAATTTTTGTAGACTCTGTTTGTGGTGGCCTACTAGGTTTTGTACTCACCCCCAGCTCAGGCCGCCATTAGGTAGCTGAGCTGATCTATTGGGTGTAGGTCAGGAAAAGGGTAGAGGACTTAATATGAGATATTGATTTGGATTCTGTATGTACATGGGGATGGAACCATACATGGAGTAAGTACCCATTTTTAGTTTTTTCCAATTGATTTATTTTGTGATTCCTCTGCATTACATTACTAGTATGGCATGACATGGTTGTATTTTATTAGTTGTTTGTACCCTATTTGGGAAATGCTTAGTTATGCTTGTTTAATTGGTACTTAATATTGCTTCAATTATTTATATTCTGTCATATTGTGGAATAAAACGTTATTAATGGCATATTCTCATTTTACTACTCATTATACCCTCACTGCTAGTCGGCAACCTTTGTGGTACGAGGAGGCGCATTTGAGGTCATGTGATGACCCGACTCAGAGCACTAGTTTAGTGGCGTCTGGGTCAAGGGAATTATAAGGAAGTATTTAAGGAGTTATTTTTAATTTTTTTTAGGAATGGATGTCAAGAGATTTGTATGTTTCCGGTCTTGGTAATGGGATCGTTCTTTTGAGAATCTACCCATGTACGAGGGAAAACCCACGTCATCATGGGTGGGAATTATGATTCATGAAGTCTGTTGTTATAGTTGAATGATATTTCACCATTGGGTGATGCACATTTTGTGTGGACTGATTGACTTTTGATATTCTTCCCATTGACAAAATATCATGGGGATGTGCATTCCTGCATCATTTTAGGCACCTATGTATCGGTGGCATGCATCTTTATAGGCACCCAAATGGGATGAGTGCGCGGGGCAAGGAGAGTGGAATGAATTTTACTTCCATGATAAATATGATGAAAAGGATTCTTAATAATGGTTATGAATATGGGAGAATTAAAATAATGAAAATTGAGAGTTAAGGAATATCACGTATAAATAAATGTTGTGACTGGGTTAATGTTTTGGGTTATGATAAATTGTAAGGGTTTATTCGGTGTCCAAAAAATATAGGGGTTCCATAATAATGGTAAAATTTTGAGTTAATTTTTCATAATGAAAGTTCTAAATGTGTTAAAAAGTATGATTTAACATGTTTTGAAATATGAAATGTGCCTAAGAGAAAAGGTCCTAGTTTTGAAAGAAGAAGTAGGTTCGAAGAGGTTGACGAAACACTTTTCATTATATAAGATAGTTACCCCATGATGACCATGAATGTTGTAGGTATTACAGGGTAGTGTTCTATGTGTGATGATAACTGTTGGGATAGAGTATGAAGAATGATTTGTTTTTGTTTGATAGTGTGAGATCTTTTCCAACTGTGGCTAATTTTTGTTGGACATTCTTCGATGTGTAGGGTGAATGGAAAGTTTGGAATGAGAATTTTTGGGTTCAATGTTTGGTATCCTTGGTGTTCTATGTTATATCCATGTAAGTGTGGGTTGGGGCAATAAGTGTTCCCTATTTGAGAATTTGGTTTGGATTGTGACTTGTAAAAAGTTATTATATGTCCAAGGTTGTGTGTTTAGAGAACCCTTGGTAAGGAAGTGGACTTTTGGTTGTGAGGAATTTGTTGGTAATGTGAGTGAAGAAAATCGCCTGGTCTATGACTTTCCTGAGTCCATGTTAGACTATAAGGATGATGCCTTGGTCTTGGTGAACTTTTGAGTAGAGATCATTTGAGTTCTGACTCATATTCGGGGAGTATGATTTTCAATAAATCACATGTATGTGTACACATTTAGTGTCGAACCAAGGGAGGATGGTTTTTTTGTACACAAAGCATAGTGAACATCGAAACAGGAGTGAGAGTTACATTTGAGTTTTTTTCTCCATTCATGTCATGATAAGTGTGGTCTAGAGAGAGGGAAAATGGACTATCCTAGTTTTCACTCTAGTCATGGGATTTGTTTTTGTTTGACCTTCCAGGTAACCCACTAGAGAGGTCTATAAGTTGTTTTGAACAGAAAAGATAAGGGTGTTTGAAGTGTGGTTATATAATTGTTCTCGATGGCGACACCCGAGGTAAGGGTGGTCATGTGGCTGAAAATCTTTGTATGAATTTTTTGGATGTGGAGATATGGGTGAACCTGGTTGTCAATCAAACCAGTGTGGTGATGATTAATTGTTTATGTGGCACATTCGGTAGGAAAGCCTTAGATTCTTGGAAAGACATGGTGTCCCACAGCATGACATCAGAAATAAATATGTTGGAGGTGGTATTATTTGATAACTTCATAGTGTACCTCACCTAGTGATGAGCATACCCAACATCATGACATCATCTGAGGTATGTTAAGTAGCTCTGGATCTCGACAAGAGATGTGGAGGTTTTTTTGGAAGAAGGAAATCATGGATTTTTTGCGCAAGGATGTGGTATATGTGGAGTTTTATGACATGATGTACACCCTCGATGGCATAGGGTGAGGACCTCAGGATATTCTGAATGATGAAAAATACCATGGCTTCCATTCACGGTAGATGGGAACAAGCACTAGGTGACGTTTGTTCTCTTGTATTTGGAAGAATATTGGATGGACATATCTATGTTTAGTGTTCGGTTTGTGGTCGATTTTAATATACGGTGGTTGTAATCCCTCATAGATAGAAAAGGTAACAAAACTCCTAAGGTAAGGAGTAATAAATCAGCCTTGGATGTGGGAAAGAGAACATCAAGACAACATAGTGGCACTGGGGTAGCAATGAGGAACTAGATAGGTGCATGTCAGGTTCGTTGGAGAGGCATGTCGAACATGATGTGATGAAAAATGATTCAAGTTTTGGTTTGATATCAAGGTAGTTCCAAGGGAATTTTGTGATGTTTGTGATTAGTTATAGGAGAGAGTGGTTGGTTATGATAGAAGGATGTGGCAGGAGTTGTTGTGGTCTTATAACTCTAATGATGATTGGGGTTAGACTCTGGTAAATTTTCCTTGTGTGGTATTATGACATCATGAAGGTCCGTGAACCTTGGCCATGTGATGTGGTGTCATTCCAAGGGTGAATCCGATGATGGTTTGGGGGGAGGTAATTCCATGTTGTGGAATTCTACTAGAATTCTATGAATGACCTCAGTGGGTGAGTGGGAGGTAAATAATAGGATTAAAGTTGGTGAGAACCTTAGGAAGGTGAGAAAAGGAGGTTGTGTACCATCAATGGAAGGTGGGTGTTCTAGGGAAAGCCAGTTGAAGTTAGTCCAACATGAGATGGTAAAAATGATGGTTGTGGTAAGAGTGACCCACCTCCAGGTTCATGTTGTAGCAGAAAGTGCCTTTCTAATTGAAGTTTAACAAGAGTGAGGTTTGTATAGTCTTAGTACTGGAATAGATGGTGTACGGATGTCTTCCCAATGGTTGTGACAGAGCGGCTGGATGCCAAGTTATGGTAATGAACTTATAGATGCTTTGTCCTGATAAGATGGAACACGTTAGGAAATGGGTAGGTTAGGTTTTGTTGTTGTGGTCATTCGTCGGTGGAGGAGGTTCCGTGTAACTAGAAATGGTGTGGAGAATCATACCATATAAATTTTTTGTTGATGACGTGATCATAACATTAGGTTGGAAGGACTTGAGTGGTCACCGTTCGGGTGATTTGGCCCTAGAAGAGAGATTTGGCATGATTTAACTAGTCTATTAGACTAGTGTTTTGAGTTGTTTTTTTGATGTATAGTTGTGGAGTTATATATCTAGGAAATGTGTTTGGATGGGTCATCGGTTTTCCTCCAGGTGATACTTGGTTGGGTCACCATAAGAGTTGGGTGAATAGAAAATGACACCAGGAGATTTAGGACACAAGTGTGGAGATTATTGGTCTGATGATGTTCTGATTTGTCCCTCCATGATGATGGTATGGTGTCTGTTATGTTTCCATGTGTTGTGAGTTATTTTTTTACTTATGTTTTACCTGTAAAGTTTTTGTGTCTAGAATGTTTGAAGATGATGAATCCTTGAGGATTTTTCAGCTCGTTTTGTGGTTGTGGTGAGGAATCCATGAAGGGAAAGTCTATTCTCTTGAACTGTGTTAAGTGGCCTTATGATTTACCACCAGAAACATTTAATGTGTGAATGGATAGGTAAGGAATGATCCCTTGATATGGATGTTAGTGATCCTCAGAAGAGCAGCTCTAGGATGCGCTATTATAATGTGGGGAGGTTGTAATAACCCGAATCTTTTTATGGTATGTTTTTGTTGTAGTTTTGGTTTGGTCACATTTTTTGGAATCATAAATGTTTCCCATGTTTAGGTGGGTCCTTGGGTGTGCCTTGGGGGCCCGGGGCCTGAATAGAGGATAAATCATGCCAAGTAGTGCATGGCGCACACTCTGCACATGGTTTGGGGAAACCTTGTGGGTAAACCGTTCGAACCAGCTATCATCGAATAGTAGCCTTCGCACAGTATGAGCACCGTTAGGTCATACCGGGTGAGATCCTAAGAAACCATTCGAAATGTGTGTTTTTCGATAGTAGGTTGCACATTGTTTTTTTTCACAGTTTGGAAAACTGTGTGGGTAAATCATGCATCCCAAAAAATTTAGAAAATTTACAAAATTTCAATAATAGGATTTAACACCCAAACATGGGATTTTCCTCCATTTCAGCCCTTGAATCCTTGGTAATGAACTATTCTGACCCTATCATCCAAGAGGTGGATTTTAATTCGATTAATGGTTGTTTATAACACTGTTAGTTGCTGATCGATGATCCAGGTAATTCTAATCCCCTCTCATCCTCCATTATTCGGATTAAGGCTTCTGGTCTCTCCCATCTTTTTCAATGCTCTAAAACGTTTTGTTTTAAGTTAGTACCTAGGTTGGGGTTTCATGGGATGCATGAATCCGAATCAATGTCCATGATAAGGGGTGAGTTAATCATCAGTTTTGAGGTAGGCGGTCTACAAGTTAAATCCCTTGAGTTTTATAGAGAATTGTTCATGATGGGTTATGATTCTTACACTCTTGTGAAGAGTTCGGTGTTCCCTTTTTATGATGTGACGTTAAGGTAGTCTAAAACACATAATGGAACCCTCATGATCCCCATGGGATGCTTGGTGGATGATGTGACCATTATTAAGGCCACCCATGTTTTGTGGCCACATTCCCAAACATAGAGTTTACCTATGTTAAAGTAGGGCAGCTATGTGATAACAAAGAGCCTAGGGTGAATATGATATTATGATTAAAGGATGTGAGTCGAAGTCCTAGTAATAGACAAGGTTTGGGCAGTGACCTATGTGGGTGTTGGTGGGCTTAAAAATTTGTTATGTAAGATAAATGAAAAAAAGGTTTTGATTTATACATGATTATTCTTAGTGAGATATGCATAGGAAATGATAATTGGTGATGAAATCTTGAATGGTTTAATGCTTGGGAATTAGGTGGTTCACATAAATGATTTAATATAATGAATGCGTTGTGTTATTTGATATGATAATAGTGTTTAGAGTGCATAATTAGGTAAATGCTTGAGAAATAATAAATGGGCTAAATGGGTTAATGAATTGTCAATGATGAATTTGGATAAGGAATAGGGGTTGTTGAATACACCTAATGTGTTATGGAATGATAATGAGAATTTGGTTTAATGGATATGAATTTCAATTGGAAAATGTTTTAATGAGTTATGGAATAGTATTAATTCTAATGTTTCTTCTAATGAATAGTGAATGTTGATTCATAATGGCATTGGTTATGTTATGTTGTGTTATGTAATTTGATATCCAATGGTATTTAATATGATTGGTTGTGTTATGGTATATTTATGGTGAATTGATAAATAAGAATGTGGACATGGATGGGTAGTGTGGGGTACTGACTAAGATTCTACACTCATGGTTCATGTTGGAATGATGCTCTAAACACCACCTCTAATCCACAAGTTAGGGATGAGGACTGATGATCTCTTCCTCTAATGGTTGCATCCACCCGGACTGAGTCTTCAAGGTGAGTACATGGTTGACATGATTAAGGAGTTGGAATGATGCTATAAACTCTACCTCTAATGCACCTGTTAAGGATGAGGACTGATGCACTATTCCCCTAACGGTTTCATCAACCTAGACAAAGGCTCTGATGTGAGGACATGGATTACATGAGGAAGGATTTTGAATGATTCTATAAAATCAACCATAATGAAATGGGTAGGGATATGGACTGATGACATATTCCCCCAATGGTTACATTCTAACTAGGTAGATGCTTTGAGGTGAGGATTAGGGGATTGGGATAACATGATGCATTCCACTCTAATAGATGCTTCTAGGAGTGAATATGAGTTGACGTGATATGTTTATCTATAGTGAGATAGGTACTTGTTTTGTTTACCATATCCACTAATATTGATTTCCATGTACCCTTGTGGTGTAGATGTTATTTGTGCCTAACTTAGGAAACATGTTATCAATGTAGGTTATGCAATGTAGATGGTATAAGAAATGGAATTAGGATTATTTCTAGTCATGAATTAAACCATTCTTGTTAAATAATGTCCCTAAAATTTTCCTTTTATTACATACCATTTATTCAGTACTTTAATGCACTCTATAAAAGACTAGATATTTTGTAGACACCATTTTTTTTGGCCTTTTGTGGTTTGTTCTCACTCCCTACTCAGGCCGTCGTAGGGTACCCGAGCAGATCTATTGGTTGCAGGTCCTGAAAAGGGAAGAGTCCCTACTGTGAGATGTTGATATGGTATCAATATGTAAATAGATAAGGAACCATACATGGAGTGAATACTCATTTTTAGTTTTTTCCATTTGTTTATTTTTTGGATTCATCCATTTTCACTACTAGTATGGAATGGAATTGTTGTATTTGATTTATAGTTTTCACCTTTTTTGGGAAACACATGGTTATGATCATTTAATTGGTACTTTATATTGTTTCAATTATTTATATTCTGTTTTACTGCGGCTTACTCTGATGATGATGGTATTGTCTCCCCACATGACTCACTGGACCCTTGCTACAAGTCGGCAGCCTCTGGCATACTGGGGAGCACACTTGAGGTCATGTGATGACACGAATCAGAGCCCCGATTTAGTAGCTTTTGGTTTGGAGATGTTACATAGTTATTATAGCTATCCCACATTGAATGAGGATGAGAACGAAGAACCCCATAATATGTTGGTGTTGAAACCTCTCCCATAACGAGGAAGTTTCCTATGGGATTTTTGAGGGCCAGATCCCAGGGTAAACAAAATAGTGGTGGATTGGCCCAAAGAGGACAATATCATGATCGTGTGCTGGATTGGGCCATTACAAATGGTATCAGAGCCTGTGTCCATTTGATGTTCCAATGAGGATGAAGGGCCCTTCTTGGGGGATTTTGTTTATCGCACATCGAGTGAGGAGGAGCATGAAGTACCCCTTTATAAGATTGTGTGGATACCTCTACCACCATGAGTCATTTTCCTGGGGGGTTCTTGAGGGTCACTGCCCTGGGAAATCAAAAAAGTGCAGGTTAGGCCCCAAGCGGACTATATCATGATCAAGGGATAGACTGGGCCATTAAAATTATTTAGATATTCCACTACTCTATTATTCATCTACATCGATTTTTAGTTATTTTCTATACCAATCTTATGCTCTTATCTTGAGGGTATATTATCCCACTAAACCCCCGTTAGACCGTCGTTGGTTGTTTCCCGACTCTGTCATATGGGGGAGGTGCTTGAGGCCATGTAGAGAACTGGCATGAGGCATAGTTTCAGTGGCTCTCAGTTCATTTATATGATACTATTGTAGATTTATTTTATATACCATTATTAAAATCATATCCTAATGGTTTAGTTTCAAACAATACCACTATTATTCCATCACATCTATTGGGTATTCTATGGAGTATGGGGATGTGCGCTTCAGGCCACATGGGGAACTTGATTGGGGCCCTTTTTAGTGGCTCATTGGTCAGGTTGATACAAAATAAATTCATGAAATGGATGTAAATGACTTAAAGAAACTCATTAAATATGATAAAGGAAAGAGTAATAGAAAATTTAATTTTT
Source organism: Viscum album (assembly GCA_963277665.1). Taxonomy (NCBI): domain Eukaryota; kingdom Viridiplantae; phylum Streptophyta; class Magnoliopsida; order Santalales; family Viscaceae; genus Viscum; species Viscum album. Next base: position 72,737,752 of record OY728126.1, on the reverse strand, counting down.
AATCCCAAATTGTTAACCCAATTTTACCTTTTCCAATGAGACATATTTTTATCAAGGTTATTATTAATAGTGAAAGAATTAAAAGGAACTATATACGTTTTTTTACTAATGAAACTATTTAATTAATTCATTTATCGGAATTCAAATCAAAATTGTTTAATAATTTTATTTAAAATTACACCTACAATACAAGATGAAAAGTAATTTTCCATAGAAAAACATCTCCTTAAGTGTAATACATTTTTATGAAAAAATCAAGAATGAAATTTATTTAAATACTATTGATTGGATTATTCATAATTTAAATGAACTCATTTATAATTTAATATAATTTATAGAAAACTTATCTTTTTATGGGATTCAAATAAAAATAAAATATTCAATAAAAATATGTATTTTTTTCTATTAAGTGACCAAAATATTTTTTAAAAAACATCAAATTTTTACACTATGATAATTTTGGTATTCTGATTACAATGATGATTTAAATTTTCTTCAAACAATTATTTAAAAATTTTATTAGTTTAATTATAGTATTCATTTATAAAATTCTATAATTGTATTATTAAAACATATTTTTGAAATATAAAATTATTTTACTAAAAAATTGAGAACTTATATATTATACATTAATCTAGTTATTTTAATTATATTAAACCATTATAAATATTTTTCATAAAGTGGTTATTCTTATTTATATTTCTAATTTTATGATATGTGTGATATTAATACATAGGGTGATCTGGGATACAATTATATTCAAACACAGACACACATAGACACCACACACAGAGATACCATAAATAATGTCCATAGAACCCTAGTGATAACCCTCCCATAAATCCCTTTTTATTCAAATATTAATGGAATTTATGACCAATATTGGATGGACTGAATAAATACTAATTTTTGATGTCCTATTGGCCTAGCTGTTTTCAACATGTCCATGGTCCTATATCGATTTCAAGCATCATGAATACATAGGGATTATAAAATTTATTTTTAATGTGGAATATCTAAGACATAAAAGTTAAGTAAAATATCACATATTTGAGTTATAAAATAATGAGAACATAGGTGGGAATATAAAATATTAACATGGTAGAGAAAAATATAGATGAATGAGTATTAATAGAGAAAATGGTTATTATATTGTTTTTGACGACTAAACCATAAATCAATATGGGGATAAAAAAACATTAACTCATTATAAATGAATGTGATAGGATAAATTTTTTATTTAAATATTCTTTTCCAAGATTTAAGAATAACATTACCAACTATACTATGATCAAATAGAAATATACTTACTTCAAAGTAAAATTTTATCCTATAATCAATTTCCTCTAGAAATAGTATTTTTTCCCAAATTATTTATATTTAAATAAAATTTTATCACATATTAATAACTAAAATAAACATCAAACATATCACATTATCCACAAATTTATAATATGAAATTACTCATATCATTACTAAAATAAACATTTGTTGAGTCAATAAGGTTTCTTTATGACTTTTCCATTCTTTTATGTTTTGAAAATAAAAAATAATCTATCTCAAGGAAAATTCCATTTTCCAAAAGATTTATCTTATTAAGGATTATTTTCTATCCCACTGAAATTATCTCCCTATCTTTGTTTTTATTGTTCATGATTTAGTTTCAGTAAATATAACTCTTTTTATTTCTAAGATTAAAATTCAATTTCATTTCTAAAACCTCGAAATCCTATAAATACATTGATATAAAGAAGTCTATTTTCAGGTTCTGAATTCTAGTTCTGAAATCTTCAGAATTTAGATTTTGAATTCTTTTAAATTTGGATTATGAATTCTCATGAATTCAGATTTTTAATTCTTCTGAATTCAGATTCTGAAATCTTTTTAATCCAGATTCTGAATTCTCTAAAATTTAGATATATAAATATTATTAAGTTAGATTCTGAATTATTCTAAATTCAGATTCAAAATTCTATGAAATTCAGATTCTGAATTCTCTAAAATTTTGGTTCTGAATTCCTTAGAATTCAGGTTTCAAATTCCTTAGAATTCATACTCTGAATTCCTGACAATTCAGACTCCAAATTCCTCAAAATTCAGGTTCCAAGTACCTTATAATTCATACTCTGAATTCCTCAAAATTAAAGTTCTGAATTCCATATAATTCAGGTTCTGAATTCTTTAGAATTTAGAATCCAAATTATTTAGAATTTAGGTTCTGAATTCCTTAATATTCAGGTTCCAAATTCCATAGAATTCATACTCCAAATTCTTCAGAATTCATGTTCTGTATTACTTAGAATTCAGACATTGATTTCCTTAGAATTCAGGTTCTGAATTCCTTATAATTAAGGTTCTGAATTCCATATAATTCAAGTTACGAATTATATAAAATTTGGCACTGATATCTATATAATACATATTCTGAATTCCTTGAAAAATATAATATTTACATCTATGTAATAAAGACACCGAATGTTTATTTTCTTAGACTCTAAAAATTATTTTTATAGACTCCAAGAAATTAATTTTTTTATGTAACCATATTTTTCTAACCAGTGTTTTAGTATTGAAACGATGTCATACAATCTATTTCTAACTAACCGTTGTTTGAGTGACACATGTATAGGTCCCTCTGAGATTCAAGGAAGAATATGACTATTGTAGGAGGGAGCCAACCATTGGGAAAATGACTATAAATGGGAGCACATTTGAACGAGCTCATTACTAGTTGATGAATCTAGATATCACATGCTACTGAAGTGATTTCTAGAGAAAGATTGTCATGGTTTGAGCATACTGAACATCTTGTCCAGATTGCTTCATGCAACTCCAATTGTTGTAGTGTACAATCGAGGGATCATGGGGATTGGAAGACATCGGTTCCTCTACCTTAAAGTTTGAAGACTTCTCTGATAGAGATGAAATAGGTAATGACAACCTTGATGTTCGAGGGCTTGCGGGGAAAGCAGGATAGGATCTAATATTTCTATCAAGGGATTACCCTGGTGTGGGTAAGACAGACTTTCTAGAAAGTATAAATTAAGGGAACATAATCCAAGGTTGATGGATACCCTACAATTTGGCTTAAAAGATTCTATACGTGTTACTTGTATTGTATCATGTTTGTTTTCCACAACATTGGGATTAATAAGGAATGTACAACTATATTATACTTTCTTGTACTTGTATTCTCTGATTATAATGATTCAATACACATTAAGGTATAATCCTTTTCCTTGTAAACATTTTTTACTTTCATTTCCAGAACCATATATCTGGAATCTAGCATGTTTGTAGAACTAAGAAGTTTTTTTCATTTACCTTGTATAAATTTGTTAAATATAGCATTTATCTAGGCTAAAACAAATGTTTTATAACCAACATTAAAATTTCCATAGAAAATTTTAATGTATACAATTCACCCTCTTGTTTATTGAGCATCTACATCATTATTTTTTTCCCACAATAGGAATCACAGGAGGTCTCTGAAATACATATATTCAGATATATGTTTTCTTGCTCAAGATTTCATTGTTCTATATTTTCCTTGATTAGGACTTATACCCTTGTTTAAAATTTTCTACTATTAACATGTTTCTGTGGAATGCTATTTTCTTTTAGATGGAAGGAATGACTATTGGTTCGATTGAAAATCATAACCCTACTAGACAACCTATATTTGATCGGAATGATTATGAATATTGGAGAGATCTTAAAACAATTTTTTAATTTATACTAGAATAGACAAATTTGTTATGATTACTAGAGATTAAAGGATTCCTTATAAGGAATTTAGAACATTTACTAATTAAGAAATGTCGGAATATCAACTGAACAACAAGGTATGTGATACATTTTTGTGTTCCATGACTAGGAATATATACAACAAATGTCTTCTTGGGAAGATGCAAATAGTATGTTGATGAAATTTGTGGTTACTCATTTTTGTACATCAATGTTTATAGAAACTAGAAGATCTATCCTTCGAGAAGATTATCAGGGATCTCTATTTCCTTATAAAGAACTAGTGTGCAAGGTAAAACATTGGTTAATGATTATTGTTAACAGTTTACAATCCATGGGTGAGAATGATTTAGATGATGAGGAACTTGTGGACATGATTGTGGATATAGTGCCGAAAGAGTGAGAATATAAGAGAAAAAATATTGATGAGAATAGAAAAGCATCTCAGATTACTCTAGATGTGATTTACCGAACTCTTCTTCAACATAAGAAAAAAATGAACATAGTTGTTGATCTAAATAAGAAGAATATTGGAAATGGAAGTGTAGCCTTTATAACTACTAACATGAAGACTCCTGAGAGGGTTACAAGATCCAAGTTGAAGAAAGTTACAGTTTTATCTAAATCAAGTGAAAGTGATCTTTGTGATAATGAACATGCTATCCTCTCTCAACAGATGACCAAGATTGTTGGGAAGAAATACTTTTAGTATAGATTTAAGAAGAAAGAGAGAAAATAAAAGTAAGACTCATAATTTACTTGATATGAATGCAAACCAACAGGGCATATTAGTACATCTTGTCCTATGATTTAGAAAAAGGAAATAAAGGAAATTCATTCTGAGATGAATAGAAAGATGTACTACAATGAAAATGCTAAGAATGATTTGAAGTCCAATTACACCTAGAGTGCCAATTGTGGGGACTCTTCTGATGAATCCTCAGAGTATGAATCCCTTGGTCAAAATAATATTTGTTTAGTAGCCAGATTACCTAATGAAAATCACTGTTTAATGCCCAAGGTAAACTGTTTAATCTATATTCAATGTATCTGTGAATGAAAATTATAGTGATAATAGATATTATGAATCCCTTGATGAAGATTATTCACCTAAGGAAGATAGTACATTACCTATTTATGATGAGGTTTCTAGGTTTTCTATGATCCTTGAGAATGAAAATTCAAATGTCAAGAAAAATTAGCATTGAGAAAAATTCTAGAATTTATATTCTTACTAAAGAATTATCATATCATTCCAAATATATTGATATAAAAATTTATGATTTTGAAAGTGTTTCAAAAACACTTGAAGAAGTTTATTTTATGGAGGATAAGATTTCTATCGATCTAGAAAAAGTAATTTCTAAGAAAAACGTTTTAGAGACTATCTCTTATCTTAAAAATAATTTTTGTGAGGTTAAAACTTAGTTATTATACTGAAGATAAAAATATTTTTCTTGTGTAAGTGTTTGACAATGTTTACCTTATGTAAGGAAATCATTGATAAGATGTACTTCCAAATTCGACCTCTATGGAATAATTCTCATTTTGGTTAAACTCATTCAAAAGCAGTATTTAATAATAATTATTTTATTCCTTTAGATGATCCATTATGTACGAAGTGTCACTGTGGTGGGATTTGGGAAAAAAATTATTCCTTAAACAAAACTCAGTAATTAGGTTTTCATAAATAATATTTTTCAATATAAATGCTGATTTCTCAAATTTTGCTTTATGAAGTTTCTGGATCCAAGAATGTTTGGGTTCAGAATGTCTCACACAATTATTCTTAGGAAAATAAAGATAGAACCAACATAAATACATGTTATATGGATAGTGGATGTTCTTGGCACATGACTGGTAACAAAAACTTTGTTGAAAATATTATCATGAAAAAGGGAGGAAAAGTAACTTCCAGAGATAATTCTCTGGGAGAAATTATTGGTATAAGTTACATTGATCTTCTTGGAAAAACTTTTATTTCGAATTTTTTATTTTTTAGGGACATAGGAAAAACCTTATTTGTATATCTCAATTATTTGATGAAGGTTACCTTGTGTATTTTAGGAATGATATGTGTTTAGTACATAATTCCAAGGAAGAGTTTATTATTTCTTCCCATAGGCAAGTGATTGTTTACACACTAAAATTATAAGATCATAAGAGCCAATATCTACCTTGTCTTAGTTCAATGAATGATCATTCTTGGTTATATCATAGAAGGATAGGACCCTGTAACCCTATAAACCAATGAAAACTATCTATAAAAGACTAGTTAAGGATCTACTAGAGAATAGATTTTATTTTTCAAAATTTTGTGATCCTTTTCAATATGGCATGCAATATAAATCTCCTTTTAAATTAGTTGGTGGATTCTCAACCACTGATGCATTATAGTTAAAGAATATGGATATTTTTGGTCCAACACAAATTGGAAGCATTGTAGGAAAAATTTATGTATTTTTCTCAGTTGATGATTACACATGATTTATTTGGGTTTATTTTCTAACAAAGAAATCTGAATATTTTTCGTATTTCTAGATTTTTAGAGCCCAATTTAAAAAATGATAAAAAAACATCCATTTATAAATATTCATAGTGATCATGGAGAATAATTTCAAAAATCTTATTTTGTAACTTTTTGTAGTAGAAAAATCATTACACATAACTACTCAGTACTAATAACCCCTCAAAAAATGGTTTTGTTGAAAGAAGAAATAGAATAATTCAAGAGATAACAAGAACCATGTTGGTTGAATACTCAGTGTCCAAACATTTTTGCCCTAAAGCGGTATGTTCTGCTTGTTATTATATAAATCTTCTTTTTATATGATCTTTTCAAATAAAACCCCTTATGAGTAATGGAATGATAGAAAACCATGACTTTCCTACTTCATGGTTTTGGGTTGCAAGGTATTCATCCTGATTACTAAAGATAATCTACACAAATTCACACCAAAATATGATGATGGAATTTCTGTAGGATACTCCATAACTTCTAACTCTTATAAGTTTTTAAATAAAAATATGTGTATAATTGAAGAAATAGTACATCTTAAATTTGATGAAACTAATACCTTTGTTTTTAAACAACCTCGTACTACATCTTCTGATGTGCTTTCAAAAACTGATTATCAACCCTTTATAGAAGATCCTAATGATAATTAAAATGACCAAGAAAATGTTTCTGAAGAATTTACCCCAGATGATTTCCAACCATATGTTGATGAACATGTTTTACAAAACCCAAATTAGTTGTTTTTTAAGAATAATCATAGTTATGACATCATTGGTGATGTAAATCAACCTTTAAGGAATAGATGTTCTTTTTGAAATGAAGTAGAGCATCTAGAATTCCACACTTAGTTAAAACATAAAAATACTAATGAAGTGTTACGTGATAATGATTGGATAAAATATATGAAAGATGAGAAAAATTAATTTAAAAGGAATAATATCAGGACCTTGGTTGAAAGACCTAAGGAAACTTCTTTTATTAAACTAAAATGGGTTTTTAGAAATAAGTGTGTTTAAAATAGAGTCACAGTATGAAATAAGGATAAATTGGTTACTAAAGGATATAATCAACATGAAGGAATAGACAATGAAGAAACCTATGCTTCAATTTCTAGACTTGAATCTATTAATATTTTACATGCCTTTGCAGCATTCATTAACATAAACTTTTTTCTAATGGATGATAAATGTGCTTTCCTTATTGGTTTTGTTCAATAAGATGTTTTTATTGAACAATCTCCAGGATATGAAAATAAAAATCATCATTAACATGTCTTCAAACATACCAAATCTTTATATGGACATGAACAAGCACCTAGAGCATGTTATTTTAGACATATAAGGTTTTTTCTTCAAAACAATTATGTTAAGGGAAATGTGGATCCAACTCTTATTATAAAAAAAGATAAAAATAATAATTTTATTGTTAAAATTTATGTTGATTACATTATATTTTGTTCAACTCAGCAATATTTAACTAATTTCCTTTCAGATCTAATGAAATTTGAGTTTGAAATGAGTATGATGGGTGAGTTAACATTTGTATTTTTTTTCAAATTTCTCAAAAACAATATGGAATCTATATATCCCAAGAAATGTTTATTAATGTTCTTCTTAAAAATTATGTATACGATAACACTAAGATTATATGTACTCCCACTGGTACCTTAAATTCATTTAATCTTGATGAAGCAGGGAATCCAGTAGATCAAAATTCTTTTAGAGGTATGATAGGAAGTCTACTTCACATGACAGCTAGTCATCTAGACATAATGTTTTTAGTATGATTATATGCATGATATCAATCCAAAGCTAAGGAATCTCATTTATAGGTACTGAAAAGTATTTTTCGCTACTTAAAGGGAACCATGGATTTGAGACTCTTTAATACTTCTGGAAACAATTAAGTTTTTTAAAGTTCTTTCGGATGATGAATTTGGTGGATTTAGAATGGATCGGAGTAGTACATATAGAACATGCCATTTCTTAGGAGATTCACTAGTATCTTGGTCATGGAAAAAGAAAAACTCAGTATGAAATTTCACTAGTGAATCTGAATATGTAGTAGCAGGAAGTTTTTGGGCATATGTTTTGTGGATTCAACACACAATCATAGAATACGTTATGAGTTTTACCAAAAAAAAATATTGTGTGATAATACTAGTTCCCTTGCCATAAGTAAAAACCATGCAAATCTCTCTCATTCCAAAAACATAGATATTAGGCATCACTTTCTTAGGATTCACACAAAAAATAGAGATATCATTTTTCAATTTATCACAATGCAATACCAAATTGATGATATTTTCAAGAAATCTTTACCCTCCAATATATTTGGATATATTAAATAGAATTTAGGAATGATTACCATAATGTAATCTTCCATGTTATCTTCTTTTTGAATCATATATCTTTACACTGAGAAACACATTTTCATAGGGGGGAACATTTTCTTATTAAAAAAAATGTTTCTGTAATCATTTTTTTCCTTAATAAAGTTTTATTTTGTAATAAATTTTTTTATAATCTTGTTTTTTTGTAATTATATTTTCATAATCGTATTTTTCCACTAAATTTGTTTTTAAAATTTTCTGGAATCTAATTTTCTCCTAGAAAAATTATCCACATTATGAATAATTTTCCTTACAATCTAGAAGGTATGTTATTCTTTTCAATGTTTTTGTAATCATCTATTTACTTTTTGGTATTTGTAACTTCTTTGAGAAAAAAATTTGGATCATTTTTTTCCTTCTTAAATTCGATGGATTATTATAAAAACCTCAAAAGATTAGAAAATATCAAAATCCATCTTAGGATTTCACTTTGACCGTCAGATTTGAACAGAAGTATTTCAACTATTGGATCATCCATGGAAGTTGAATCATCCACTAAATCACCTATATAAATCCCCTATATGGTTTCCCACATCAGTTATTAAATCTATTGCATGTTGAATCTCTACCTCTGCATTTTACGGCCGTTCCGAATACTCAAATGTTTCCTTAGTTCTGGATATCTGCAAAATCCTTTCCTAAAAACGAAATATCGACTGTTAAGGAAATCTCTAAGTGGAAGATATACCAAGAGAGGTTAGTTGATCCCTGATTCTTCAACAGATATGATTCTATCATTTCTAGGAATATTATGGTGAATAACTGTGAGATACTTTTCATTTCAAAAATGAAGGCATAGAATCTTCTACATCCAAAGTTGATGGTAGAGTTCTATGAAATACTTATATTTTTTAATGAAGGAGGAAGATATGATTTTTCTGTCAAGAGTTATGGAAAGTCCAACTCTCATTCGTACTGTAAGGAAACAAGTCATATTGGAATTCCTTACGTAGGAGAAGTATTGTTTTGTAATCACAAACTACCTGATAAATTAGAATCATTTGATAAGTATAAGGTAATAGAGTGTATTGGCATGAATTTATTGATGGTTCAGAAGATCATTCATCTCTCTACGAACGTGCGGATTCTTGAATTGTGTGTTTAAGTCTTTATAATTACTAGGAATGTGGATAAGGTTACCTTGAAGAAGAGTAATATCTATATATTGTATTTCACAGTGAACCTCAGAATGATAAAGTTCATTAAGTATATCTTGGTATTTATTGAGAATATCAAGAATGTAAACTTAATGTCTCAGATTATCATGTATCTAGAAATCATTTCAATGATTGTTTTTGTTTACCTTCAGTCATTCAAAATCCCCTGAAGTTCCATTCCATGAAATTAAAAAGTGATGATGCTGAGTGATGACAGCCTATAGAGAATGAAAATTGGTTTTTCCAGCGATTACGAACAATTATATGATCTTTATAAAGAAGAAGTGGATGATTTTTCAAAGAAGTCAGAAGTGGCTGAACCCACTAAAAATGGTTGGTGGACGGGAAATGATAAGGAACCAGAAGAGAAAATAAAAACAATTGAGGCCAAGGAAACTCAATAAACACCTCTGAATCCAAAGAAGCAAAAAGCATATCTTGATGAACTAGTGGAAAAGTAGAGAGAGGATAAGAAAAAATGGAAGGAAGGGGAGCCAAAATTCGGTTTGGACCCTACTGAGGAAAAGGTATTAAAGTAAAAGTCTATTGAGAATATTTAAATGGAATAGAAATAGAAGAATCCAAAGAAGAAGATGTCTGAGGCTGAGATAGTACAATATCTTCTTATGGATACTGAAGAAGCCTCTGAGAAAATTTCATTACTAGAATCCTTTCTACATGAATCATTGCCAGAGGCTCCCTGAAAGAAAGTGGTGACTCTGGAATCACATCCTGAAAAATAAATATAAGAAGAAGAATAAGTGGAAGAACAAATAGAAGAAGAATAAGAAGTGGTAGAATAAGGGAATGAAACTGATGATATCATAAATCAAGTTGAAGAGTACCATGATATGGAATGACCCTCTATTAAATTATCGATCCAAACTCCCCAAGATGAATACACAAACATTTGCACACCAGTCAAAGATGATAATGTTGGACAAGATGTGAATAAGACAATAGATGATGAAATCATTAATCATGATTTCATTCATCTGGAAGATATAGTGGTTGATGCTGAGTAAGAGGAAATTAAAATAGATAAAATTGGTCTGCTATCTAACAGTGATCATGAATCTCCCAAAGAACAAGATATCATTCTGAGTATTGACAAGAGAATGAATGTGATAATAGATACACCTAGTAATTTTTTTTGAATAATAATGTCATTGGTGATTCAACAAAGTGGAATGCTAGCGACATAGGAAAAGAATCATCACTAACAAAACACTCATATTCAGAATCATCTTCCCTCAGACATGATTTTTTTGTTCAGTCTTTGAAATTTATGGATGGAATAATTTCATTATTTCCAAGAATAGAGCCAAGATGTCTAATGCTTTAGAATACAATAAATCAAAAGTTGCATTCAGTTTCCTTGGTGATGGACAAGCGTGTCGCACTAGAGGCTGACTTCAAGACCTTTTTCATCGGTTATGAATCTCATAAAATATCACACAAGAAGTTGAAAAGCTGGTCGAAGAAAATGATCGATGAAATGAGAATATTTTATGAATTCAATGATATTGTCAAGTATTCATTTGATATCAAATACTGAAAGAACAAAGATCATACAAATAGTTTTGAGGAAAGGTAAACCCTACAACAGCCTACTTTAAAGCATGATGTTAAGAATCTGAATGGAAATATTAACATTATGGCCATGAATTAGAAGAGGGAAATAGATCTTAGAATGGCTATTGAATAGAATATTGGTAATCAAGAAAAACTATTGGAAGCACATGCAGCCATTCTTATAACTGAGGAAGAGAAAATTAATGCCTTAGTGAAGAAAAGTGAAGACCATGATCAGTATCATAAGCGAGAATAAGAGGATCACAAGGAGCTCAAGAAGCTAAAAACTATTTCAAATAAGGTGGTTCTGAATGATAAAGTTGGATTATTTCATTACATTCTAATATTTTGTTGAATATTATTCATTGTACAAATTCTTTTAACATTAATGAAATTTTTGTTGTTCTTCATATATTAGGTTGTTTAGTACTAATGTTTCAGGTAAATTTTTTTCCCATTATCTTTTATTCCTTTTTGAAAATGACAAAGGGGGAAAGGAATGATAAATAACATACAATGTAAATAATAAATTTCCCTAAGTAAGGGGGAGTTCATCTACAAGAATGTTCTTATCAATGATGTTTTTCATATACAGGAAAATGAAAAATCTCATTCAGAAAATCAAGAATATGATCCTTAGTGATTCCAAAGCCTAATGGAGATTTAGTCATATTCAATATGATCCATATGTAAAGGGAGATATGTTTTTATATTCATATCAATAAAATTTTTATGTCTATAGATTCTTTTTAATAGGGATGTTTTCACATTCAAAAAGGGGGAGAGTGTTGAGTCAATATGGTATCCTTATTAATTTTCCATTCCATTATGTTTTGAAAATCACACACACTCTATCTCAAGGAAATATTAATTTCCCATAAAATTTATCTTAATAAGGAAAATTTTCATTCCCAAGGATATTTTCTCTCTATCATTGTTTTCATTATTCAAGATTTAGTTTCACTAAATTAACTCTTTTTATTTAAATGTTTAAAATTCATTTTCATTTATAAAACTTCATAATCCAATAAATACTTAGATTTAATGAATTATCTTTTCAGGTTCTGAATTTAGATTCCAAATTCTTCAGAATTCAGATTCTGAACTCTTCTAAATTCAGATTCAGAATTTTTCTGAATTTACATTCCAAATTCTCCTGAATTCAGATTATGAATTCTTCTGTATATAGATTCCTAATTATCTAAATATTAGATTATGAATTCTTAGGAATTAATATTCTGAATTCATCAGAAATCAAATTTTGAATTCTCTAAAATTAATATTCAAAATTCTCTAATGTTCAATTTCTATATTCCTTTGAATTTAGGTTCTAAATTACTTAGAATTTAGACTTTGAATTCCTTCGAATTTAGGTTCTCAATTCCTTAGAATTCAACCTCCAAATTCTTCATAATTTAGGTTTCAAATTACAGAGATTTTAGGATCCAAATTATTTCGAATTTAGAATATAAATTCCTCAGAATTAAGGGTCTGAATTTCTTAAAATTTAGCTTCTGAATTCCTTAGAATTCAGACTTTTAATTCCACAAAATTTATGTTCCGAATTTCGTATAATTTGGACTCCAAATTACTTATCATTCTGGTTGCTAATTCCTTAGAATTCAGGTTCTAATTCCTTATAATTTTGGTTCTGAATTCCTTAGAATTCAGATATCGAAGTTTATATAATTCTATTTTTGAATTCCATGAAAAATAGAATCCATATATCCTTGTAATATAGACTCTGGATGTTTATTTTATTAGATATAGAAAATTATTTTTCTATAATCCGAAAAATTAATTTGGATAAGTAACCATATTTTTTTACCATTATTTTAGTAATGAAATGATTTCATACATTTTGTTTCTAACTAGCCCTTGTTTTAGTGACACATGTACATGTCCCTATAAGGTTCATGTAAAAATATGACCATTGGTGGAAGGATCCAACCATTGGGAAAATGCCTATAAATAGGAGCTCATTTGAATGAGATCATTACTGGTTAATTAATCGAGAAATTACTTGCTGCTGATGTAATTTCTAGAGAGAGATACTCTCATGCTTTGTGCATACTAAACATATAGTTTAGATTGCTTCGTGTGACTCCAATTAATACTATATACAATCAAGGTCTTCAAAGGATAGGAAGACTAAGGTGTCGACTACCTTATAGTTCGAGGGCTTCCTTGATAAAGAAGACATTGGTGTCGACTTCCATGAAGTTCTAGGGATTACGGGGATAGAAAAACATAATCTGATATTCTTATAGAGGGGTTACCCTGTTGTGAGTGAGATGGAATTTCATGAAAGTATAAATCAAGGGATATTTAACAAAAGTTGTTGGATACCATACCCTTTGGGATAAATGATTCTATAATTATTACTTGTATTGTTTCATGTTTTTTTTCTAATTAATTTTGATTAATAAAGAAAGTAAAACTATATTATACTTTCTTGTACTTGTATACACTGATTAGTAAAATTCTATATGCTTTAAGGTATAACTGTTTTCCTTGTAATATTTTCCTAATATTCATTACCGGAACCATATATCCGGAATATAGAAAGTTTGTAGAACACAATGGTTTTGTGAATTTACATTGTTTATCATTGTAAAACATACTTTTCATTAAGGATAAAAAGAAAGTTTTATAACCGAATTTAAAACATCCAATGGAATTTTTAATTTATACAATTCACCCCACACTTGTATATTGAGCATCTACATCATTATTTAGATCCTAAAATATTTTTTGCAAAATAGATGATTATAACCAAAATTAATAAACTAGCATGTGGATAAAAAAACATTAACATATAAAATGTGTCAACAAAAAAGGTTTATGTTTTATATAAAAAAAAATTAACCTAAATTTTTATATCACACCCTCTTGTTTACAACTCTAAAATGTAATATATTTATTCCAATATAATAAATTCCATTAAACATAATGTTTATATACAACTCAACCAAACAAAAAATATCCTTAATGGTCATTGGTAAGATAAATATACCAAAAATTAAAATAGTATTGATTTTATAATATTCTACCCAAAAATATTATCTTTATATTTATTATTATTAGTAAAACATTATCATACAGACCAATACATCAGATATTATAATGGTTGGATGTTCACCCTTATTGCTCTTCGGTTGTGGGTGTAGTCCTCATTGACATTCCATATGTGATGGGTCATCTCTTAGACTATGAGTAATAATTATTCTTATGATATATTAATCTTATTATTATGATGTTCCAACAAAATAAGATGAATATCCTAAAACATAACACTAAACAACAAATATATTCTCTATACAACTTATTTTTTCAAAAAAGTCTTATTTGAGTATTATTATCTAGACATCGATGATAATATTAACCCAATAACTTATCAATTTCCATAAATATATTTTCAAATAATATAAAAGTTGTATTCCCCAAAAAAAAATATAGAAACATATACAAAACCAATGGGTTTTAATCCAATCATAACTCGTAAAAATTAATTAATCATGTGATAATTAAATAACTTAAATCCTAATAAGGATTATATACTTATATAAAATTTTTATAAAACATCAAAATATGTTGTAAAGATACATTAGTTTATCCCCATAACACTATGGAACTTCATAGGATTCTATAGAATATATTCTATCATTCGTTACAATGGTTCATAATGTAAATGTGATTTAACCAAGGTATATCCCCTATTAGTGACATAAAAGGTGTGTTGTAAGGGTCCAATCACCATTCACTGGAATGGTGTCTTTTAAATACTATCCAAAAACTTTTCTATTTTATTACTCAAAGATTAACTTATTCCAAAACTATGTCAACTTGTAGTATATATATAGAGTGATGTATCTCATGGAAAATAAAATAATCCCTACCTTGACATAAAAATTATTGTATTCTCCTAAAATTATATTATCCTCAAAGATGATAAAATTGAAGTGTTTTCTAATCTATGTTTACCTAATTCTAGATCCCATTGTTTTAAAAAGACTATCTAATACCAACAATAAAGAACATGATCCCAAAATCCTAGATTTAGTAGTTACGTTTTACATTATAACAAGATACAAGTAATCACATACTAATGGACTAATTATTTTAATAATATTGGTAAGCAAGATACAAAGTTGAACCCTACATACATTTGAAATCATAATAATAAAAAACTATTTCCATTTAGAACATCATTATTATCTCTATCATATCCTTGGATAACGATCATAATATACTTCCTCTCATTATTGGGAATGGGAAAAAACATGTGTTGTATAAAATGTTAAATAAGGGTTAAATTAGAGGATATCATTATTAAATAATATATAACTAATATATACTGGTTATAACTAAAAAAAGTTCATCAAATTAATAATTTATGCATAAAGAGTAATATATAAGGAATAAATGATAATGAAATGACATATAAATAATCTCAGGATATAGAAACCTATTAAAGGGGATACTAACGATTTAAATAAACACATGTAAATGAATAAAATAATTCAAAAAGTTAGTATTCATAATTCAAGATATCATAAACATACCATAATGTCCTCATTCTAGGACATCATAAACATATTGTCAAGGCCTAATACCTTGACATATTATATAAATGGGAAGGCCTGGTCCAAATATCCTATCTACATTTTTCTAATAGACATACCAATTCATAAATGGGAAATATAATTCCAATCCCAAACATAACCTTAAAAGTCAAATTCATTCATAACATGAACAAAAAATTCAACTAAATAAACATGCCTCAATTATAAAAAACTATCAGAATAAAAATAATTAACTTAAATAATTTCAATAATTTATATACTTAGACTGATCATAAAAATTCCATATAAATTATAAGGACTGTATAATTAAAATATATACCTTGTGGATATTATTTTAATTAAATGGTCATCATTGTAGAAGAATATAAATTCTATAAAAAATAATTTAAAACATTTTCAAGGACAATACCATTTTCTCTTTGAAAATTACTTATGAAGACTAAAAATTACAACAATATAATGAAAATAATTTTAATTGAAATGAAATTGAATAACATTAAAGATAATATGAAAATAACTGAGTGGTCCCAATTAAAGTAATTTCTAATCATGACTTAATTGTTTAAACAAGTATCATATTTATACCTTAGATAAAAGTAACATGTTTGAAGAATGATACGAAAATTCTTTATAATTTTTTTATAAAAAGTATAATATGGTTAAAATGTATTTAATAAATCAATTAGGACTAGTAAATTTTTTTTTATTTTTTTAATATATCGTTACGAAAAGAAAAAAATTCCCGATCGAATAAAAAGAATGTCTGTTTTCAATAAAAAATATTATTCGGGTCTCCTGAGTATTTAAGAGAGGAAAATGAACGGAAAATATAAATTTTATAGGAATAAATATAGGATAATAATATAGATTGTTTTTAATATAGAATTATCAAAAATGTCTCCATTGGATACCTAAACATAAACAATCATGAATAATGATAAGATTGTGAAATAAAGTCTTACCACAATAGAAATTTTCAAGTCAAAACCAAAAGAATGATATAACCTCTGAAAGAATAATTAAATATATATAATCATCAATAAATTAATTTTAAAATACATTCATGTAAATTATATACACGAAAGAAATGAAATATGAGGTCAATATAACATGTGTCTCATTGGAATGAATGAGAGATAAAAATATATTACCTTAGGTTTGACATGAATAATAAGCAGTATAAGCTAATGTATTATACATTTTAATTAATTATAATCATAAAATACATTAATATAAATACTTATAATATTTTTTCTGATAAATTTATAATATTTTTAATCCCATTTAATTATATTTATTTATTAAATTAATCATTTCTTGGTTTCAACTTTTCCATTTTTCAGGGAAGTTTCAGTTTTGGAGTCTTGGTTCATATATTTTATCCCTTTTCTTTAATATCTAGATTTTCAACAAGATAAAAATTATATATATATATATATATTATATAAATATAGTTCCATCTATTAATGGTTGAGATATAACAAATTAATTATACCATTTGAGGAGAAGGTACATCGTACAGACAAATGAATATCGTTTTTACTTTTTTACTAGTGGAATAAAGAAAGGTAAACAATAATTATCCATTAAAAATCAATTTTATATCATATATATATATCATAAATATTTATTACAAATATCTCTATTACTATCCATGTTTTTATTAAATGAATTACATCGTTTCGTTGAGGTTGTAGTCTACACGCAGGCACATGCTATTTTATTATTTCCCATTGAATTGAAGAGTAAGAAGTTAAATGGTAACTAATATTTTAAGAACTATTATTATTTCATAAATATTATAATTACTCATTACTTTCATATTTATAACAATTCATATAAAATTTTAATGAAAAACCTATTACTCTTCTACGTGGATACAGTAAGTTGTACATATACATGAAAAAGGATTTCGCTTCTTGTAGAATGTAATGAAGGTGGATAATGGTTAATATATCATCATAATAACAATTAATTATATTTAATATACTTAATTAGTAATATTATATTATAATCCATTGATTTAGAGGAGGCATAATAATTAATAAAATTCAAAATGCTCAGTTATGCGTTATACTTATTCACTGAGAAACCTCTTTTGGCTTACACTTTACGCCTTAAAGGGATAATATTTTTGAAGGAAATACAACTATTGGATTTGATATAGGAATATAATATGGAATAATGGTATATATTTAAAGATATATAAAGCAGAAAATGCATGTGGATTAGAGGACACTAGGTTTCCTTTTATAGGTGCGGGGAGGGGTAACCTTGTAATTAATTTAATTATTAAATTAATATATATTAATTATTACCATAAAGTTACTCAAAATTGAAATATTTATAAAATAGTACGATGATAATTCTAAATCTTGTTATATAATAATATTTCTGCAATTTTATGTTTTTTTCACCATTATCACATTCTTTTACCCCTCCAACACCCATTAACCATTTTAACAGCCATAAAATCAATGTATTCATCACGTTAAGGGTAATAAATGTTACCATAAAAGAGGAATTGACCCATATATAGATAATGATAAATATTTTAAATCATATAATATTCAGTTTGATGAATATTATATTCTTATGAATTTAAAATCATTTAATAAAATATTTTTTATTATAAAATAACCCCTATGATAACTTTCAAAGTATTATTTTACAATGTTATTAAAGATATAAAGAATATTATGGAATAATAATTTAATTATTTCAATAATCCCTAATATTTTAAACTTATATAAAATAATATATGTAACATAATAATTTATCCAAATTATATTACTATTAATATTTTTAAAATAATTTATTTTATTTTTCTACAAATTTAATTAATTTTATATCATGGACTTGTAAGAAATTATTTATTTATATAGTACCTAAAAAATAAAAAAAAATTTCATGATAGAAGTATAATTAATAATTTATAAATAAATGTATACAATTTTAAAAATTAAATAAAAATTTTAGAGATATTAATTTCAAAATAGTGAAATTTTGTATTTATTCATCTCATATAATAATATAAACCTAATGATTAGAGAAAAATGGTAGCCAATGGCCATATATTTAGTAATTTGTTCAACTTTTATAACTCAAATTGTCCAATTTCTAAAATAAAAGTGTTATAGATTCTATAAAGCCTTATCCGAAAATATTAACCCTATTTGATCGTATTTACCGTTATTGAGGTGACAAATATATACAATGTTTATTATTTATAATGTATAAAAATAAATTGGACCAATTTTACATATCTAATTTTCATGATTTTAAATATGGAATCCCTTTTAAAGATTATATTTATCGAAATTATAAAATTTAATTTATTATTAAACACATAAGACATATGAAAAAATGGTTTCCAATAAGAAATTCCTTCTTAAGTGTGAAATGTATTTACAAAAAAGTAAACCTAAAATATATTCCTATGTTTTTTATAGTATTTTTATTAAATTAATTGTACTAATTAGTATTTTATTACTTTATTTAAATTATAAATTCACGAAAAAATACAGTTTTCCAAAAAAATTAGTATTTTTTACTATTTACAAAAAAATTATTCATTTATGAAAATAACCATTAGATAATGTTCATATTATGAAATAAAAATGATATTAGTTTTTTAAAATGAATTTTATAAATTTTTAATAAAGTTAAGTATAATATTAATTTTAAGAATTATACAAAAAACCATTTTTGTAGAAAATATATTTTTGAAATATAAATTATCTTTAAAAAATTGGGGAATTATTAATTATGGAATAATTAATTTCTTTGAATTATATAAATATTTGAAACATATTTTCATAATGTGTTCCTTCATATTCATACGAACAATTTTAATTGATAGGTTATAATGTTGATTTTTAAAGAATATCATTTCTATTATATATCTTTGTTCCTTTAAACTTAGGGATTCATTTAATGTAAGATATCTAAGATACTAAATTTATTGGAAGAAAATTATAACATAATTTATTTTTTTGATATCATGATAATGTTAAAATACACATTAACAGAATCCAATTTATTATTATATTATCACAATATGGATTTTGATGATTTCCATGTTGCATCATCTAGTCTATTACAACCTAGAAAATTTTATTATGTTTTTAATATCTCTTATTTTACATTAACTATTATATTATGAGAATATATAAAGAAAATTACATTTTATAATAAAAGTATATATCATGAATTGATAATTTCTATTACAAATTGAAAAAACAAATGGAGATAAAAAAGGACACTTCACACACAAATAAAAACTATATAGGATTGAAATATATATTGAAAATATCTCTTATTATATAAAGAGTAAAAATAAATAGAAGAGTTACGAATATGGTAAAAATTATCAAGGAAAGTGTCTAACCATTAAAAATAAATTAATTAATGTTGAGGTATGAGCATCGGGGAGTATATATGGAATATAAAGGGTAATGTGAATAATATGATCCAATAATTACAAGAAATTTCAATAATATAAATGTCGTTCAATATTAATTTGTAGGAATTATGACCATTATTAAAATATTAAATGATATAATTTTTGTATATAAAGTGTAAGGATAAAATTTAAATGATGTATAAGGGTTAAATGATATCCTCAACTAGTAGGATCATGCCTTTTGAATACAATTTATCAGAATTTTGGATATAGGATGCATCATTGTAGTTAAACCTTGATGAATCCCAATATGTGATTAATCATGTAAGGTTTGAAATGAATCAACTGAAGGAGTAGTTCATGTAAATGGAAATCACTAGTCGATCAATGACTGTTGAACCACTCCATTAATGTTCTTCCATCACACACCTTATCCATAGAAAATATATTGGTGTCATAATGGTTTATGAATCTAGACCATAGTATTATTAAATTGTAATTTATTTGGTAATTAATATTGGTTTCTTCAATTTCATTTTTATTATAATTTTATTTTAAAAAATGAAAAGAATATATGGTTAACATGCTAAATAAATATTCGAATATACGTATACTATAATTATATTTATTAAAATTATATAATTAAAATACACATTTATTATAAATAATAGTATTTTAAATACATGTTAATCTCAAAAAATATGTGTATAAAACACATGTGTTTTAAATATAATGGATAATATAATTTTATAATGCATGGGGAAATTTTTATAAGTGTTAAAATTTTGATAGTGTTTTAAAAACAATTAATTTTCAATAAATAATGATTTTTTTAAAAGTTAAAATTATCACTTTCAAGAAGATTATTTTAATAGAGTAAACCTTGCATTTTAAATGAAGAAATAAAAATAATGATTGGGTGAAAATTTGAGAACATTTTAGAATACATTTATTTTTCATAGAATAGTAAAAAAATCCATTTTTTGTATATTTTATGACTTTATAAATATGTTATAATGATGTGATAATTAATAAAAAAATTCCATTAGAAAAAAGTATATTTTATTAAAAATGAATAATTTAATCAACTAAAATTATTTCCAAAAACATGTAAACAAATTTCCAAAGACTAGATTGTCAATTATTATTTTAAAAACATTATTTTGTTTAAATAACTATTTTCCCTAAGAAATGTAACATAAAATATTGATGTTAGGTTATTAAAAACAAATATGTAAAAAAAAATTTCTTAATTTAATTATACATGAGCCAAAAACATGGTTAATTGAATTTTTATCATTTTTCCGCTACATGGATTTTCAAAGCCTATATTTATAAATTAATACCAATTCCTCATTTATTTACTATTAATACACACATATCTATATATTACATTAACTCATAAAAAATTAATAATTATGTTCCAATCATTTTACCTCCCAATATCCATTCCATGTAGTTTTTACTGTTCTAATGAACTATCTAGATGATTTATGAAGATTTATTCCAATGTAAGGGTTTCACTTCCTCTCCCATTCCATCCAAGTATTTATTTCGTAATTAATATTATTTTTGAAAAATAATTATATCAAATTACACTTGTAGTCACTTCATAATTATCCTAATGATGATTAATGGTATACATCAATTATCCCACATTAAGAATGTTCTATAAACCATTTTTTACCTTTTTTGTAGGTGAAATATTCTTTTTATTTCCCATTCCCATATTATTATGTTATGAATTTCCAACCCTATTTTTATTTTTAAGTATAACTATATATTTAATTGCACTTCATTTATTGGGTATTTACATTATTAAAACCCAAATTGAATTTTAAAGGGTTAAAAATGAAACAAATCAGTATTTCTTTAAAAACATTCTTACAAGATGATTTAAATGAAACCCATTTTTTATTCCCAATTGGTTATTTATGAAATGTTTTATTATTATCTATTTAAAACAAATTATTTTAAAAAATTGATTTGTATAACCTAATATAACTTTTATTCATTTGGAAAATAATTAATCTCTATAAATTATATGTTTTGGATACCTTGGGTAATTACCATAGTTATATGATTTATGACAGATTGGTGATGAACTTTGGTGATATTATAAAACATGTTTCATTTGTATACTATAACCAATTTTCCAATTATGTATCATATACATATGATTATTATCACTTGTTATGCTCCATTTTTATCTATAGGGTTTTCTGATGTTCTATTTCCTTTGTTTTTCCCGTACCTGGATTTATGATAACCCTTTCCTATTGACGTATATTTCAGTGAAATCACTTCCAGTGAGGTGAACATGGATGAAATAAAAAAAATATAATTTCAATAGTACTAAATAAATAACATTTCGTGGGATTCCTTATATAATTCAAGTATTATTTACCAATATTCAAGATACTAAACATCAAAATGGTCCTTTTATGTTTTTACTATAAAGTTTCATTAAGGAAACATGTAAAAAATAAGGAATTAAAAAGTGTGGAGACCATAATTTGTATCAATGGACGAGTTTAGTTATTTTCAGAAATTATTATTAGAAAACTATATTAAAAAAAACATGGTTAAGATAAAACACTAGAAATCATCTATAAATTTTTGTGAATTACAAATCATGAGGTTTTATGAAATAAAACCTATATATTGATACTACAAGTTGCTGTTTTTTAGAATAGTTCTTCATAGATGTAATAACCACAAAAATGGTGGATTTGGCATTAACTCAATTGTCACCTAGTCCATGATAATGGGACCTCATTTGAAACTAGATTTGAAACTCCCTATATAAATTATTTAGTTAATCACATTATTTTTTAACCATATTTTAAATGTATATATATATTATTTTATATTATTACGATTGAACTATATCATCATTGAAAAATGTTATTATTATTTTTTTGGATAATTATATCCATTTGAATTATTATTATAATATTTATGATAGTATTAAATTTAACACTTAGGTTTTCTTATTAAAATATAAAAATGAATGGATGGAATCATTTAAATAATATATGAAACTTAATTTGAAAATAAGGTCTTCGAATTAGGATAAAATCTGGATATGAAAACATCATGATCAAAATGAATTAGTTAACTTGGGTTTTGAATAACCACATAAACCATGTAGGGAATATGGATTCACTAATTAAGGGATAACTAGTATTTGAATACCTTATATAATGATGAATGTATATTTTTAATGGATCCTCTAATTCTATAATCCTAAAAACACGGAATAATACAATAGATTGATATTTTCAATACCATACTATTTTAAAATAATGAATTTTACATTAGAGGTATATTATATTAAAAGAGAATCTGCTATGTGGTGGATGTTGATTTAGAACATAAATATAAGGAATTATTTTGAATCTATGGAATGAGAATACTAAAAAGATCCTATTTAAATATTTATTTTCCTCACACACTCTGAACCAATATAGAGAGGGAATTACATGAGTATAAACAAAGGGAATATGAATCAGTGGATAATTTTTATATGATTTTTACCATATTTAATTGATATTATTTATTTCTTTCATTGTTTTTAATGAGTAGATTGACCTGTTTTTTAGTGGGGTAAGAAAACATCTTCAAAAAGATGTGGTAATTAGAGACATTGGGATCTAGGTGGAAATAACATGGTGTGCTCTAATATTGGATATAGAGTTTAGTGATTTACATTGGGTTAATGTGATAATTTTTTTAAAAAAATGTTAATAGAGTAAATTTTCATAAATAATTTCAATCATGTAATATATGAAAGAATCAAAAAACAGAAATGTGAAATAATTATGGGTAGAAGAATTTTTAGAATTCATTTCCAGGAACGATAATGTGTTGTAAGTGTGTAAGAGGTGGTTTTATAGCCAAAAATTATAATAGATATGTAAAGCCTCACCATATTAATGATATTAGAAAAGGAATAATGTAAAAAAATAACATTTAATTCAATTCTTTATGTGTGATTATCTTAAACATTTAACTTATTAATTTTTCAATGTGATGATAATTGTGGGAAATTGATATCAATCCTAATAGAGGCTGAGGGAGGACATTCATTATTTTGCTATAAAAATTGATATACATGAGGCTCCAAATGATGTTTTGGTAGATAAACTAATCTTATAGTCAAATATAGGAATTTTATTATTTGATATATGTTTTAGTAATTCTTTTATATCATAATTATTTTCAAAAAATAAGAAAGTAAATACAGAACTATTAGTAGTAGAGTTATTTGGTAAAAATCGTATTGGAAATATTCTAGAATCATATATATATATATATATATATATATATATATATATTTATGGATTTCACTATTAAGTATGGTATGTGAAATCTCTTCCTAAAAAATTCCATACATCCAATGGTGGAATTAGAAATAATACCAGGGATTAATGTTTTTCAATGTATAATTATAAAATCTACAATAAATAAAAAGACATCTTAGTTTTCTTGCAGTGACAACTAAATTATATAATTAATTTAGAGATATTTTAAGTTGATAATATACTAAAACCACCTCCCAATTATTTTTCTGTTGGGGAATATTGGTAAAGAAGTATAATAAATGGAATATATATAAAAATAAGTGATATATATATTTTGCGTAAATATTGATGAATTTTTCTAGTGGGTGTCCTATAACACTCCCATAATAAGAGGTAGAGTTCTTGATTGACCTCATAATTGGACCTAATCCAATATAAAATACCCCAAATATAATGTAAAATATGAAGTTAGGGGAATTAATTAAGGATCATGATTATCATTTAGAGAATGGTTTTATTTGGCCTAGTGTGTCTCCTTGGGAAGAACCTATTCACTTTGTATTGATTAATGATGAATAAATAAAGCTATAAAATCATTAATGAAAAGATAATGGGATCATAGGGAAGGAAAAATAATCAGTTCTAATTATTGATTATTTACTAAACCTACTTTTTTGGATTAATTATTCTCTATGATTGAACTACGATCAAGTGAAAATTTTCTATATGTAATAAAAGAATATATATCCAAGAATGAATTATATTTAAGATATAAATATTAAGAGTGTGATGTTATGATATTTGGAATTATTTATTCATTAATGTTTAGGGACTATAAGGTGTATTTTTTGTTGTATTTGTTGAAATTCTTTATATATGTTTCAAAATTCATTAGGAGAATGGGGACTTTCAAATTGTCTTATTACAAACATAGAGGTTGTAGAATATATTAGGAAGATTTCAAAAAAATTATT
The DNA here is from genome assembly GCA_963277665.1 of Viscum album. Classification (NCBI taxonomy): domain Eukaryota; kingdom Viridiplantae; phylum Streptophyta; class Magnoliopsida; order Santalales; family Viscaceae; genus Viscum; species Viscum album. The sequence goes on along the minus strand of OY728126.1, from coordinate 72,712,091 downwards.
TATTGTTAAATAAAAATCACATTATTAGGAAATAATCTAATCAATAAATTAATCTCATTAGATCTAGTAAAGAAAATGCTTATAGAGGAGTTTTTAAACCATCTAACAGTAAATGAGATTTGTGGTTTTCTTTTTTTGTAGTGTATTATCGATGGGTTTTTAGACACTTTTCATGGATTTTCAGTCAACAAACCATGTTATCATGAAGGGGAGTTTTGTTTATTGAGATCCTGGTGTGTGAATAATGTTTATAAAAATATAAAAAGAGTTTATATAGTAAACTTATGCTAATATTACCCTCTAATGGGGAAGGATTTTTAATTTACATCTATTTATTCTTAAAGGGAATTGGAGGTGTACTTATGAAAAATGAAAAATTTATTTCCTATTATTTCAAATAGTTAAAGTCTTGTAAATAGAAATATTATTCCCATAATTTCTATTATGTTGAAGTCATATTTACTTTCAAGATACTAAGAAGACCTTTTTTTTAAATAGTTTGATACAAACAGTTACCACTAGTGTTTTATGTTTATACTCACAAAAAAATAATTGCACATGAGACAAGGGATTTGGTAATAAGTTCTTAAGGATTTTTATTTTTATATCAATTATCACCATATAATATGAAAAAATATCATTAATGGGTTATGTAAGAAAAAACATTGAGTTATAATGAAAATGATGATTAGAGGAGATCCATCAATCAGAGACACGGTATAGATAGACATAAAGGACACAATATAATGTACTTCAACATTCCTTTCCCAGATGATTTCCAAAACATAAATACTATTTAATATCAATAAATCACAAAAAAATGATCCTACATTACAAAATAATATATTATTTATGAAACAAATGGGATTATTTCTATGATAAACAATGATCAAAATGAAGTTTTGAGGTTTGGTACAGGGTTATGTATCCCATCTGTTACAGAGTTAATGAATAATATTATGGATGAAGGAAAAAATTATACATTATCAATACATCCTAGAATCTCCAATATGTACTGAGACATGAAAGATAATTTTTGTTGAGAAAAATTGATATGTCTCACTAATGTGAAATATGTTTAGTTATTCAACAAGGAAAGGTAGATGTAAAACACCCAAAAGAGTGTTATAACCACTACCCATAGCATTATAGATGTGTTATAACATTGATATGGAATTTATTAATATTATTCAAAATACATCCTACTATAAAAATGATATATTTGTAATAATTGATATAATAATGAAGACAAACATATTTTTAATCATATGAGGCAATTTCTCTGATTATTTCTTTTCTAGTATGTATATTCATTAGGTGGAGAGACTTCATGGAATTCCAATATCAATTATTTTTAATCGTGATCAATGATTTTAATCCATTTTATAGTGGAACCTTCAATGGGATTTAAATTTTGAAGTAATCTTTAATATAACCCATCATCTTTATGCGGATTGGTAGTTTGGGGGGACTTTTCAAACAATATAATACATATTTTGTTCTAGTTGAAATGAATTAGAAAGGATATGGGATATAAATCATCCACTTCTTGAAAACAGTTAATATAATTTTTTTAAATCATGTATTTAAAGGGATTTATATGAATAACTCCATTATAATATTTACAAAACTAAAACATTCTAGGATGATGTTGGATATAGAAAAATTACTGGGATCATATATTGTGAAAGAAAATGCATATAATATAAACGTGATCTGATATATATAATGGATAATCTAAGTTAAAAATAATTCAGTAGAATATAAAATGATTGATTTAGATTTTCACATTTGGGAGTGTTTATTACACAAAATATCACCATCGAAATGGGTCTTGAGGTTTGGAATGAAATGACACTTTGATTGTGGTATATTAGACCATTTGATATTTTGGATCATTTTGGTTTATTTTTCTTTTGGATAAAACTACATATAAATATTTAAAATTTCAAAGATGTCTTCACTATGTCCCTATTAAATAATTATATGCCATACCCAAAAAATATATTATAAAAAATGATATGGAGTTTGTAATTTACTTCAATGTGATGAATAATCAATCAAGAATCTTGGTGAAAGGGAACATGTTTTGAGGAACATGATAACCAGAATTGTGAGATTATTATGGATAAATCTGATGTTTGAAGTAGTGGCATGAGATACTGAAGAAATAATTAAGGATAATTACCCCCTCTCCCCTACTATATTTGAGATATGACCCAAAATTTTATTATGCAATTTGGGGGGGGGGGTGAATGTAAGGACCAAAATAATATTTTTTTATTTATAAATTTTATTTTATAGTGAAAATTTTCTTATGATAACATAAAATAAACATTAGATTTTATAAAAAACTTATAAATAATGAATTAATATTTATTACAATAGCTAGAAACAATATATAGAGATAATAAAAGAACAGTGAACAAACTAATGTAAACTTTGTATGATTTAATTATCCAATAATGATCATTCATTCTAAAAATACTATAAATAGAAACTGAATAGTTGGTAATATGATTGAAATTATAAAGGGATGTGTAACACCCAAGTAAATTATGTATTAAACATTAATGATTGAGAATGTTGGAGTATATATGAGGTACAAAAGATAATGTGGCCATTATGATCAGGTTGTTACCTAACAATTGGTCAATATGACCATTGTTCAATTTGGTTGTCGATCAATTTGACCATTTGTCAAAGTAATCATTATCCTATATAATTATTTTCCAGTATAACCATTGGACAATATGAACATTCTATAATTAAACCTGTTGATAATAATACCATTTTACAATATGATCATGGGTTAATATCATTTTTGGTCGTTGTGAACATTGGGAATTATGACCAATGTTAATTATGATACTGTTAGAATTGGTGTATATAAAGTATTATTATAAAATATTATTGATTCACAATGGAGAAACAATGGAATTAATGAGTAGGTTCATTCATTTTCAATCCCATTTATCAGAAATTTGAAGAGAGGTATCATCATTATGGTTTACCCTTAACCATGTCCAAGAAGATATTAAACATGTATGGCTTCTCTGAAAATTAATATGGGAGTAGTTTTTGTGAGTAGAAATATCCACAAGATAAATTTTAGTCAAACCACCCCCTGAGATTACTACCTTCATACACCATACCCTTAGAGGGTATGTAACTATAATATGGGGTTATGTAACTTGAACATAGTATTATGAATATGTAAATTTGTTTTAAAAAGGTTAAAAATTAATTCTTCATTTCAATTATCTTATATATTTATTTACATAAAAATTAATATAAGATGAATGTTCTAAATAGAATTTATATATAAGGAAAGCATAGTTCATAATTTTTAAATTATATAATTAAAATAAAAATTTATGATAAATTCTTGTATTTTAAATAATTCTTTTTTGAAATATTAAAAAAAATATTTTTTAAAATATAAATTGTCAAATAATTTTCTAATATCCTAGGTAAATCTTATATAGGTATGAATGATTAATTTGTTGTAAAAAATAATATTTTTCATTAAATATACTTTTTAATTTATGATATAAAAATAAAAAAATTAAAAAAAATTATTTTTTAAAATAAACATAATATTGGATATAAACATATACAAATTAGTTTAGGGTGGAGTCTATAGAATTAAATAAAATACTCTATTTTACAGTGAATAGTTAAAAAGAAACATTTGTTTTCTGTATATTTTATGGATTAATAAATATTATATAATAATGTGATGATAAATTATACTAAATCCATGACCAAATGTCACGAACCAACCCGGGTCGACCCTGAACCGGTCACCCGAGCCGGTCCGCGATATGGCCCGAGAGGCGTTCCCGATCCTCCCGGGCTGGCGACAAGCGCCAGGGCATCATTTAGAGACTGTGGGAACGATTTCGCCCAATATAAATAAATAAGAATGCAAAGATAAAACAGAGCAGCGCAGAAGAAGGTAAACTAAACAAAGTGACTAAACAGAAACAAACAGGAAACAAACTAACCAAACACGACGTGCGAACAAACTCCGTGCGACCTCGTGGGTCGCTCTCCGACTCAACGATCAAGCGTCGCCCTAGGCGAGTGCACTCAAGCTATAGCCTGCACAAACACTAAAAACAGAAAACAACTATAGGCGTGAGTATTAAAACTCAGTAGGGTAGCCCGATATCTATTCCCAATGCACTACCTTTAAAATAAAAGAAACATAATTTCAAGTTTGAACTACAATCTATAAAAGTATGTTTTTAATAATATTCTACTCAAAAACAAAGTACGAACCATTGCCCTTAGCCATTTTCCAAATTTGTGTTCATTTCCGTAGTGCCAATGACATTTCAGAAAAAGGGGAAAGTGATGTTTAAATTTTCAAATTTGTACAAAAGGGATTAAACACTTCCATTTGAAAACAATTTTTAGAAACCCATTAAAAAGCAATTTATCAGTTTCCAGGGAAAACAATATGCCAGAATGCACAAAGTAAAACATACAACAAGGGCAATGCAAGTATACACGTGAGCATTATAATCATTACTGCAAGCTACAAAAGTTGAATAGACATGGGTGAACCTAGGAGATCGAGAATAAACCAGAAGACACCAATACATGAGAAATCATCCTTATTGACATGTCACGATGAAATCAAAACGCACAAAACGCTCGACCATCCACTCACAGGCAGGTCGAGGGCAAATCCCATAGTAATAAACCCAATATATCCACCTACTATGGGCCACTGGTCAGTACGATAACCTACCAGTGCAGCAATCGTTCTTAGAATATTCTCTCAATATACCAGATTCCCATGTCTCAAGTGTTTAAGAAAAATGGGTGAGCCAACCGATGCCAACCGAGCATCCAATCAGATATATCTATATATAAAGAACAACAGGCATTCCCCGAGCCACTCCATGGGACAACCTCTTGCCTTTAACTACTCAAGTACCCGGGAGCCTCTAAGCGCGGCCTCCCAAACAATCAATTACAACCAAGGCATGAGAGTCGTCCTAAGAGGGTTTTTTATAAAAAAAACATTTCCATCGCTTTCCATAAAGTGCCAAACGGGCATTTAATACGGTTCACAATTACTACTGAAACCAGTTTAAAACTATTTGAAGAACCCACAAAACACTACTTCACAGGTTGCCAGTATTTTTATAAACCAAACCAAACCATTTTCTTTTCCAAATAAACTTTAAGAGCCAACCGGGCAATTTCTCAAACGAACCAATGTATTTGTTCACGCTTCAAAAGAAATCATTTCTCATTAAACCAGAACTCTATTTTATATTCCATGAATTATGTTTAAAAGCCAAACGGGCATTCTTTCATTATTGGGTGTCCGCCCGTCAAAAGGATGTTTTATGTGTCGTGTATAAAATAAACGGCTCCTTTTGACATTAAATAACCATTTAAAAATTAACCATCTTATATTAAAAATTAATTATCGTATATTATCTCATATTTATTACAATTAATAAAATGTTGATTTTGAACAATTAGGGTGCGCAAACAGCATGAAATAATATAACTTAAATTTTAAAAGCAGTGCAAAGGGAACCTACCTCAAAACCAAGCGCGACGGCAAAACGACTTTGGAAGCAAGGCGCGATGACACGACGTGTGTCCGAAACCACGTGACAAAGTCCGACACTCTGCATAAACAAAACCAAGGACTCAGACACATCCAAAACTCACCAGAGCATTCGAAACCAAGCGGCAGGAATAAACGCTCACCTTGAAACCAAAACGCGGCAACGACGGAACCTCGGAAACAAAGCGCAGCGATGTCGCTCACTCGGAAACGCCTTGCACGGGTCCTAAAAATCCTAAACCAATAAATAAAAACCCACCATCAATTAAAACTCATGATCCAACAAAAGTACAGTGATGAAGATAATAATGATAATAATAATAATAATAATAATAACAACAATGATAATATGAATAACAATAATAATATTAATATTAATAAAAATAACAACAAGAATAATAATATTAGTAATAAGAATAATAATAATAATAATAATAATAATAATAATAATAATAATAATAATAGAAACAATAATAATAATCAATAGTGATAAAAATAATCATAATAATAATAATGTTTATAAGAATAAAAAGAATTATAATAAGAATAATAATAATAATAATAATAATATTAGTAATACTAATACTAATAATAATAAGGAAAATGATAATAATAATAATAATAACAAAATAATATTAATAATAATAATAATAATAATGATGATGATATTAATAATAATAATAATAATAGTATGAAAAACAATAATAATTATAATAATAATAATATTAGCATTAATAATCATAATATTAATAATATAAAACAAAATAAATAAATAAAAAGGAAAAAAGAGACCTGGCCGGGAGGGGAGGCGCGCGGCGGACAGGAGGAAGGAGAAAGAAAAAGAAGAAAAAGAAGAAGAGGAAGAAGGATAGGAGAAGAAGAAGAAGGGAAGGAGAAGAAGAAGAAGAAGAAGGAAAGAAGAAAAGAAGAAGGAGGAGGAGAGAGCAGGGGTGTCGGCTGCCGTGGGCTGGTTGTGCGGCGGAGGGCAGAGTTGAAGGCGGTGGTGCGCTGGGTCATGCGCTGCAAAGGAGGATGAAAGGAGGCGTTGGCTGGATGCAGGATGCAGGGGAGGAGTCGGATGCCGGGGGCTGCTGTAGGTGGTGGATGCGGGTGACAGAGGCACTGGAAGGAGGCCCGGCTGCTTGGATGCTGTGCGGCAAGGAGGAGAGGAGGGCCGAGGCGAGGTGGAGCGATGAACAGAGGAAGGCTGGGTGCGTTGCTGTCGTGTGGGCCGGCTGTTGAGGGGTCGACTGACGGCGGAAGGATGTCAGGCGCCGGAAGAAGGCCGGCAGGGGGGCCCGGTCCGCTACGGGGCAACAGTGGAGCGGCGGGTGTGGCTGGGCAGCAGGGGGGGAGGTGCGGCGGTCGGGCGCTGCTGTTGGGAGCGGAACAAGGGGCGGCGCACAAGCTGCGGGAAGAAGAAGGAAGAAAAGAAGAAGGAAAAAAAAAGAAAACAAGGGAGGGAGAGAGACCAGGGGGCGAGCGGGGGAGGCTGGCACAAACGGAGGAGAGGAGGTCGGGGACGCTGCTGCTACGCGGCTGTGCTGCAACAGGAGGAAAAGAGGGATGCGGCGGGGAAGAAGAAAAAGAATAAAAAGGGGTAGGCCGCTAGGGTTAGGTGGGAAAGAAAAAAAAAACGAAACATAAATGAAATGAAAAGAAAAATAATAATAATTAATAAACAAATAAATAACGCATTAATATACCTCCATAAAAGCCTCAATAAATTCTAATTGTAGTAATAAAAATTTAGTACTATTATTAATAACAAAAATCATTATTTTAAACCTCATTAATAACAATAATACTAATAAAACTTATGTAATAGAAATTTGTGTCAAACTCTAATAATAATAATAATAAAAGTAACCACTAATAATAAAATAAAAATAATAAATGAATTTATATCATCTTTAATAATATTAAAATTAATGACAGTCCACGTAATTGCATGGGCGAAGCCGCGCGGTGTCGCGCTCTATCCGCGCTTCCGACGACGTCGAACCCAAGATGCATACTTTTTATCAAAACTCAAAACTTTCATCCGAGACTGAACGTGAACCACAGCAAAAATAATTTAAAGCCAAAGAAATCATAAAATAAAATAAACGCATGGTTTGGGGTGCGACAATTCTCCCCACCATAACGCTTTCCGCCCCCGGAAAGCCACAACACCAACCAGTCGATCGATCAACACCTAAGGATTTCACATAACACGATCCAACCCCTTATCTCAAGAACATCATACCAACTACCAATGGAACTAAACCTCATTTCCCGAAATAAATCACCAACAGAGAGAGACCCGAACGGGCTCCCCACCATAAGAACTCCACTAGAATTCGATAACTATTTAAGAAAAAAAACCCAACGAGACCCATAGTGGGTCTCCCCACCATAAAAGGACTGACCTCTTAGCGACCAACCAGGAATCCAACTTTGGTCAAAACCGGGCCTTACTCAAGCTATAAAATCACAGCAAAAACATTTAAACCACTCACTCCCGTCCGAAAGGGATAGAAGCTTAAATGGATACTTTGCGCAACTAAAACCCTAACCCCATGGGCGGGGAGGGTGGGCCCAAGGATCAAATCACTAAAACTACGATGTACGACTACTCATGACCCATCACTTTGGGGTGGACACAAACCAGGGCCGCAACTGATTTACATCAGTGGCCCACGTAAGGTCACTGATCAGCAACTTACATCCAAAAGGCACAATTCCCGACGTTACATGAGGGATAAGTCCATTGCGCACTTTGCGACAAGAGAGAACTACAATGACAGAGAAACCAGAGCAACAACACCAAAACTATCTCACCACGACGATAGAGGCACGACTTTAACCAGACTCTTTAAAATTTCCCCTGGGGGTTCCTGACTACGCGTTGGCTTCACTCCGAGACCTTTTGGTTGGAGCTCTGATGGATGAAGCATCTTCTGCCTCGCAGTCAGGTTCTGATAATCCCAACAAGAAACATACATCTTTTGATTTTACAAAAGGAAGGACAAGATTTTAAAATTTAAAAACACACCAGCATTGAGAGGATAAGTTCATCAAAAGACCCACGAAGTTCACATACATTTCAAACCCAAAACAACACCCATACATAGGCCACGATAATAGATCACTTACACAGAAAGGAAACTTACACTGGAAACTTTGAACAAGGACCCTACAACACATTACTTCTGAGAACTTCCTCTGCGACGCTTCCTTGCAATACCCCGACAAAATCGTCGCAGGTGACCCAGGCGTCCACAGGCCTGGCAGGGCTTCGGAGTGCTTGGGCATGACGATTTCTTGTGACCCCGCTTGCCACACTGATAACACACAATAATCTCTCGCTCCGAAGAGGTTGATGAAAGATCTCGAGGCCTCTTGATTCCACGACCTAATCCATCCACATCCATTTGCTTACTCATCTCCTTTCCAGAACCTTCACCAGTGCTCATAGGGATCAAAGGATGGATAACTACTTCAAGCACTCCTGCCATCGCGGCTTCGATACGAAAAGCTTGTCTTGCCACATCGACAAAAGAAGTTAGGTTGGACTCTGAAACCTTCGACTGTAGATCAGGGCGGAGACCCGCCTCGAAGCGTCGAGCCTTCACGGGGTCATTTGTGGCATACTCTGAATCATAAGGTACTAGTTCCACAAAGCGATGGAAATATTCTAACACGGATCCGTCGCCCTGCTGCAGACAACACATTTCCATCCCCTTCCTCACCCTATCTTCCTCAGAGAAATACCAGTTCAGGGTCGACCCGGGTTGGTTCGTGACAAAATGGTATCAGAGGAAGGCTGGGTGCGTTGCTGTCGTGTGGGCCGGCTGTTGAGGGGTCGACGGACGGCGGAAGGATGTCGGGCGCCGGAAGAAGGCCGGCAGGGGGGCCTGGTCCGCTACGGGGCAACAGTGGAGCGGCGGGTGTGGCTGGGCAGCAGGGGGGGAGGTGCGGCGGTCGGGCGCTGCTGTTGGGAGCGGAACAAGGGGCGGCGCACAAGCTGCGGGAAGAAGAAGGAAGAAAAGAAGAAGGAAAAAAAAGAAAACAAGGGAGGGAGAGAGACCAGGGGGCGAGCGGGGGAGGCTGGCACAAACGGAGGAGAGGAGGTCGGGGACGCTGCTGCTAGCGGCTGTGCTGCAACAGGAGGAAAAGAGGGATGTGGCGTGGAAGAAGAAAAAGAATAAAAAGGGGTAGGCCGCTAGGGTTAGGTGGGAAAGAAAAAAAAACGAAACATAAATGAAATGAAAAGAAAATAATAATAATTAATAAACAAATAAATAAAGCATTAATATACCTCCATAAAAGCCTCAATAAATTCTAATTGTAGTAATAAAAATTTAGTACTATTATTAATAACAAAAATCATTATTTTAAACCTCATTAATAACAATAATACTAATAAAACTTATGTAATAGAAATTTTTGTCAAACTCTAATAATAATAATAATAAAAGTAACCACTAATAATAAAATAAAAATAATAAATGAATTTATATCATCTTTAATAATATTAAAATTAATGACAGTCCACGTAATTGCATGGGCGAAGCCGCGCGGTGTCGCGCTCTATCCGCGCTTCCGACGACGTCGAACCCAAGATGCATACTTTTTATCAAAACTCAAAACTTTCATCCGAGACTGAACGTGAACCACAGAAAAAATAATTTAAAGCCAAAGAAATCATAAAATAAAATAAACGCATGGTTTGGGGTGCGACACCAAAAATATGTTATATTATTTTTCTAAGTATTATAATTAATTAAAATGTTTTTCAAGACATATAAACCACATTCCAAAATCTATAGTGGATATTAATCTTTCAAAAAAACTATTCTGTGAAAAAAATATTTCTCATGCCAAATGCATTATATTATATTGATGATTGGTTCTAAAACCTAAATACATAAAAACTAAATTCTTAATTTCATCAACCATGATCTAAAACAATGGGTAGTACTATAGTATTTTTTTCCACCACACATATTTACTTATAATATATTTAGAAATTAATAAATACTCCTCACCCAATTTATGAAAAATTACCGCCTCTCAACCCATTTAATTTACTCCCAAATAATTAATCTCAATATTCCCCTTATGTTTTCACTGTAGAGAACTTCCAATGAGTTCCTAAGGTTCTAATTAACTCTCCTAATCCTTTAAGAATCTACCTCATAAGGTAATGTATTTTCACCAACCCCATTTTTCCAAATAGTATTTTTTCTAAGTAGTTCTATAATTTCTATGTTGTATGTTCCCTTATACCTGTGATCATTATATTACTCTTGTAATTTTGTTTTTTACATGGATACATCTATATATCAAATTAATTATGTTCTAAAAACCACTTTGTATACTCGTTATGCTTATAAAATAATCATTTTATTTTGTATGCCTCTCATGTTATTTAATAAATTTCCAAACAAATTTTTATACATGGTTATTCATATATATTTAATAATTATTTATTTATAGGTTATTTCAATGTATAAAACCCACATTTCCATTTTTGGGATAAAAATGAAAAAATGATAAACTATTTAAATACTTCTATACACATTTATTTTATACAAAACCCATTGATTTTTATCGAAGATTTATTAGTTATATGATTTCTTATGATCTATAACTAACACATGATTTATGACATATAATGTGTTCTCCATGATAGTAATCCAATTAATTTTGTACATAATTAATCACTGGAGATTAAATGTGTATGATACCCTGGTGAATAACCTTTGTAATGTGTTTTATGGCACTTTGGTGATTAACCATAATGATATTTTTATCAATGTCTCATTATTAGGTTTATTCACTTTTCAATGTTATGTATCAGATTATAATGAATAGTATCTCATTTAATTCTTCAATTTTTATCCATGATGATTGGTTATGTTCTATTTCATTTATTAATCCCTGACAAGGCCTTATTCTCACATTTTTATTTGGTGAATGTCCACACAAAATCACATCATGGGAGGTGATCTTGGATGTAATAACTCATGTGTATTTGTAAAGGTTTCAATAAATTTTATTTTTTCCTTACATACATCTAGTATGATATACAAATTTTTAATGACCTAAACACTTAAAAGTTTATTCAATGTTATTAATGATTTTTTAAGAAATTATGTTAAATATAATGTATTAAAAAGTTAGGTATCTATTTAATCCGTATTTAATAAACAAAATATGTAGATAAATCATGGAATTTAAAGTGTGAAGGAATAAAGTGAAAAAAAATACATAACCAAAAACCTAGAATAATTGAAATAGAATAATTTTTCATGGTGTTAACTCATTTGAAATAGTCAAGTAATGGTGGATCCCATTGAGGAGAACATCAAACTTCTCCATAGATGGAAAACACTTTAGTGGGGAATTTAATGAAATATAACCCTCAAAATCTTTTTGGAACATCTATACTAGTAAAATATGAGAGATGGATAAATTCATTAGAGATGATATTCAATATTTTAGGTTATATATAATTTAAAATGGTAACTCTTTTTATTAATCATTTTGATGATGAGGTCGATCGATAATGATCTATGAATAATATCATTATAGAAAAGGATGATATTTATCTTTTATAATGAATTATCATTACAGATCAGTTACTTAATAATTATTTTTCTATATTTTTCCATTATTAATTGAAAAACAAATATCTAGATTTATAGAAAAGGGAAGAAGAATTGATGGATTGTTAAAAAAAAATTAATTGGATGGGTGAGTAAACACCGAATTTAATTATGGTATATTTAATTAAAATTGATAAATTTCACAAAGGTATAAAAATAATTTTACAATGATTATTGTCCAACAATTAAATCAAAATTTAAAATGAGGTTGTTTTTAGGCAGATTATTTTCGATAGCGTTTTTGAGGACTTTTGTACTTCCTGAAAATACGAGTAAACAATAGTCAAGGTAAAATCATTAGAGAAACATTCAACCATGTAATAAATAGGTAATCCAATTATATGTTATAAATTTGGAAAAATAAATTTTGAAAGATAATTAATAGGATGTGAAATGTTTAAATAATGTGTTATAGTTTATTATCTAGGTCCCGATTTCAATGAAAAGTGTTTTATTTAGAAAAGTAATAGTAAAATATATAATCATCCTACATGATGATGTTTTAGTTTAAATGAGTTGTTACATTATGATAATTAATATATGAATTTAGTTACTACAGGTGGTAATCATCATGACAAAAAAATAATGGTTCTTTAAAATTTATTACTACTATAACAATTGAACTGAGACCCTAAAATGAATTGGGTATAGGTACATTACTTGTTTACTAAGATTCTTCCAATTCCATGATCAAATTGGGAATAAAATATTATTTTATATTTGAGAAATTAACATGTAAAATAGAAATATCATATTTGGAAATTAAGTCATACCTTTAGGTAAAAAATATTTGGATAATAAAAAAAATAATAATTTACAATAATATTCATGTTATCATCCATAGAATTTATTCTCATACAAAACAATTCATTTATTCATATTTCAATGTTTTATGTTATTATACTTATGTATTGGCTTCTGGATTATAATAAAAAATATATTAAATTAATAAATATTGTTTTTCAAAATTATTTTTAGTTTGTATATAATAATAAATTCATATTTTTGATAAAATATAAAGAATATGAAGAATAAATAAATGATAAATTTCAAAATTATCTTACATTTATCGTTAAAATTAATGGAACCTTTCAAATTATCAATTTTCTAGAAGTAAATTAATTTTTTGATGTATTTCATGAATATTTCCGTAGTGTAATTACAAACGAATCAGATGAATTTTCAATAAACCTAGTAATTTATTTTAAGAGAGTATGAAAATGACATTATAGAATGGATCAAGTCAAACTATTTTAATTGAATAATTACATGAAAGAGATTCTTGATAGTGGTCTCATTCACCTTTGTAATTCATAATAAGGCGCTCCAATATTTTTTAAAGATGGATTGATACATCTGGCATTGTATTGATTATAAAAACTCAGCAACATCACTTTTAAGAAAAAGTATTTGTTTCCTCATATTGATGAATAGTTTGATCTGATTTATGGAATATTGTATTTTTATAAGATTGATCTTAGGTATGTGTATCACCAAGTGAAGGTGTAAAGACCCCACCCACAATATCTTTGAGTCGATGCTTAATTTTTTATAATATCATTATATAAAATTGATTGCATCCCATATGTATGAATAGTTTTTTAGTCTTTGTAATCTAGATACAAATGTCACGACCCATCCTCGGGACCCGTGATGTGACTACCCCAAACCCGCCTTCCATAGGCTATGGGCTGGCGACTAGCACCAAAGGCGTAATTAATGATATAAGGGAAGACATTTCATTTATAAAAGAAAACAAACACCACCGAGTAAGCTAGCATAAGTAAACACTAAGTAAACTGAGTACAAATGTAAGTGTTGGAAGGTAAATGGGCCAGAATACAAATCCAACTGAAAGTAAAGTACAACTGAAAAAGGAAGTACAACAATTGAAAAGTAAAGAAGTAACGCCGAGTCGTCCACTGGAAATCCCACCTGAAGGGTGGGTGCAGATAGTCTCCTCTGATCCTCGGGTCTAGCCATCCACTCTGTGTACGTGCCACCCAGTGGTCCACCTCCAAGTACCGACTCGCTCCATAATCCTCAGCCACGATCAGTGATGTCCATCATCTGCATCCAACACAACGTAGTGCGGGCAAAGCCCATGAAGGTGTGAGTATATGCTACTCAGTAGGGACCCCGAGACCCCCGATGGGCTCCCAGAATCCAAAAAGGATAAACTACAAAGGAAAGTTACAATCACAATATATCAACCAACTCCACTTATGTATATGCCCATACATATAACAAAGTCATCAATTCAGTTCTGCTCCAACCCACGAGCTCAAGTACAACCCAGTCCACACAGGATATCAGTCAATCACATCGAAGATAATGATTTAAAGTCAAGACTCAGCACACAAAAGTATATTTCATCGTAAGACGATAGAGATGATCAGATATAACCACTGATTCATCTAAGCTGTCAAACCCACGTAGTATACAAGACCAACCAATCTGTCAGACCCACAAAGGATACAAGACCAGCTACTCTATCAGACCCACGTAGGATACAAGCACAGAGTCAAATATTTCCGGACCCACGTAGGATACAAGAATAGTAGTACTACCGGACCCACATAGGATACAAGAACTATAGTCATCACCGTCGAACTCATGAAGGATTTCAGTATGGTCGTCGTTGCTGCCGAACCCACGGAGGATACCAGTACATTCGTCATCGTCGTCATAGTCGCAACCAGCTCTAGGGTTCCCGCACAAAGCATGCTCGATTCCAAGGGGTCCACTCCATGAGACATGGGGGTCGATACATCAGCTGACACATAGTCCAGAGTTGATGTATCCCAAAGTTCCGTCTTGACAAAAGGAACTCAATGCGACAGAAGACACGTCAATCGGATGCCCAGTCTGAGTGTTAATGGATTTTTCATCCCAGGGGCCCGGTTGGTTTTTAAGTCAAAACCAACCTGACCATACTCCAACTGTGTCCAAACCTCGAGAGGAGTAATCCAAAAGAACTGCCTCACTAAGAGGAAACCAACAGAGTCAACGTCACGCCAATCAGATGTTTGGAGCTCATGTTATAAGTGTTTTCGCTCCGAGGGCCAGGTTGGATTCATGTTCGAACCAACACGGTCGTACCCAGGTTCCCTAAAACCTTTAGTATAATATACCAAAATGACCGTCTCGATCCAAGGATCGTGTCACAACTGACGGTGCGTTGATCGGTGGTCTGTAGCCTATGTTATGTGCGTTTGAACGGATTAGTCTGAAATTAGGGGGATTGGGCCTAGTCCAAACCGGCCCAATTCCCCCTGGGTCGGCCCGAACCGGGTCAACCCGACCCGGTTCCTGGTCTGGCCTAGTTGGGCATGTGTCGACACGGCTGGCGCGGCCCAGCCCGGTGCAATGGTTCCACGCCCCTCTGCCGTGGCCCCGCTCCAGCCGCGGCCTCTTTCGGCCTCAACTGCGTGGCTTGACGACGCCACGCTCGTACACCACGTTGGTATTCTTCGTTACCGCATGGTTCCATTCCACTGCGCCACCGTTGTTCGAGCTACAATGAGTACAATAACAAAGAGAGATGAGGGACGGCCATGTTTGTGCGGTCTAGCCCCCTCCTGTTAATTCGATAACAAGAGGGTAAATAATTTAACGTTGCACGACAAAAGAATATTCACGAACACAAAACCAAACCCCTACCTCAAGAAGTTGTCGTACAAATATCGTCATGAAAAAATGGTGTCGCGAGGGTTGTTCGAAGATGGCATTTGTGATCATCCAAGAAGATCATTTCGTCTAACACTGGCTGCAGAGAAGTGAGAGATCATCATGTCATCTCTCCTTGGTGATCCGGCGTTCTTCGCATTCATCAATGAGGAAGAAGATGTCCTTCAAGACTGCATGAGTTCTCTCCTCTATTCCACACAACGAAACCACCAATAATAAAATAAGACCTTGTCTTATATTATTCACACACAAAAATTCCAACATTAATTTGAAATTCAAAAGATCTCATTTAATTAATTAACTTAATTGAAGAGCATTTAACAATCCAATTAATTGCGATATTGAAAAGTCATTAAATTGGGGAAGTGGGTGAGTTGCAAAAAAATAAATTTCAAGAGGGGGGTTTAATGTAATTTAAGGGGTGGGGCTCGTGTGGGCCGTAATTCACTAATATCCTACCAAGTGGAGTTATGATGTAGTGGTTCCCACTCCAACTTCCATGCATAGGTTATAACTACATTGAAAATAAATAAAAATTGTAGCACAAATTTTTATTTCACTCTTCAGTTAACCCATTTATTTAACGACCTCACCCGAGAAAATTCAACTCTAGATAAGGTGTTACTATGAAATTACCGGTGCTGTGGTTTCATCGTTGCCCTCAGATTTCTATTCCGAGTAGCAGTTCAAAAGTTAGAAAAACCCGCTCGCTCGTTCACTGATCATACCTAAGATAAACTTCAGAAATTGATTCCGGGCACACCGGGCCTCGGAATCAGGTTCCGTCAGAAACTGCGTACTCATAAAATCCCAAAGAAATTAAGAAAAATTCCATGACATTTATGGGTCTTTACATTAATCATACCTCAGGGATTTACATCCCCGTAAAGATACATCACGAACTAGAGGAACAAATGAGGGTACTGAGCATGCATCTAAGCCTCCCGCTCCCAAGTGCTCTCCTAGAGGTTCCCATGCTGCCACATGATGCGCACTAGAGGAATAGACTACCCACATAGGACCCGCTCCTGTTGCTCCTCGATCTCCACTAAGACCTCCCCAAAAGTCACCCCGTCATCAATGTCCAGCTCCCCATGGTCGATGATATGCATCGGGTCGTGTACGTATCTCCTCAGCTGAGATACGTGGAAGACGTCGTGATCCTGGTGAAACTGAGGTGGTAGAGCGAGGAAATAAGCCACCTCGCCTATCCTGCTAAGGACCTACAATGGTCTGATGAAGCGTGAAGATAACTTGACGCCTCAGCCAAATCTCTGTAATCCACATAGAGATGAGACCCGTAAGAAAATGTGGTCTCCATCCTCAAACTCTAGTGGTCTTCGCCTCCTGTCAGCATAAGACTTCAGTCCACTCTGAGCAGTCCTCATCCACTCTTGGATGACCTGGACCTTCTCTATCATGGCCTGGACCATCTCCGTTCCACACAAGTGCGGACTCCCCAGGGTCTATCCTGCAGAAAGGTGACCCGCAAGGTTTTTCGTACAATGCCTCGTATGGTGCCATCCCGATGGTTGAGTGGTAGCTGTTGTTTTACGAAAACTCCACCAAGGGTAGTTGATCCTCCCAGCAGTGACTAAAGTTGAGGACACATGCACGGAGCATGTCCTCAAGAGTCTGAATGGTTCTCTCTGTCTGACCATCCGTCTGAGGGAGAAAGACGGTGCTCAGCTGTAGCTATGTCCCGAATTCCTCCAGCAACCCCTTCTAAAGCCAGGAAGTAAAGAGAGCATCTCGATCGAAGACGATAGATGATGACACACCATGAATCCATAAAATCTCTTGAATGTAGAGGTGTCCTAAACTCTCCACTGAGCTCTGCTCTTTGATAGTCATGAAGTGGGTCATCTTGGTGAGTCGGTCGACAATCACCCAAATGGAGTCATGACCTATGGAAGTACGTGGTAGTCCAGTCATGAAATCCATATACATCCCATCCCACTTCCACTCTGAGACCTCCAAGGGTTGTACCAAGACCGCTTGTACCTGTTGCTCCACCCTCACCTGCTGGCAGGTGAGGCATCTAGAAAAGAACTCTTCCACATCCTTCTTTATACCCGACCACCAGTGTTGTTGTCTAATATCCTAGTACATCTTCACTACCCCTGGACGTACCGCTAAATGGGAAGTGTGGAACTCTATCAGCACCTCTTCCTGTAAAGCAGCTGGTACCATGGTACGTCCTCTGAAAAGGAATTTGTGCTCTCCTATTACAGTGAATACATCAGGTGCCTATCATGAGGATACCTGTGCATGCCGCCTCTCACAGTCAACGTCTCCACACTGTACCTCTCTGACCTGATGTAGTAGAGGAGTGATGGTGAGTGACTACAGAAAGGATACTCTAACTATATCCACAAAGGATATCTGTAAAGTGGCTGGCTTCTCTATCGCCTCTCCAAGTAGCTGAATTCCCATCCTCCTGCTGAGTGCATCAGCTCCTACGTTCCCCTTTCCATGATTATAGACTATCTCAAAGTCATAGTCCTGGAGGAACTCGAGCCATCGCCGTTGCCTCAGGTTCAGGCCCTTCTGCGAGAATATGTACCTGAGACTCTGGTGGCCAGAATAGACTGCAAAGTACTCTCCCATAAGATAGTTTGGTCACAACATCATAATGAAGACCACTACTGCTAACTCCAGGTCATGGGTAGAGTAGTTCTGCTCATACTGCCTTAACTATCGTGATCCATAAGCGATCACTACCCACTCTAACATTAGGACACATCTGAGTCCGGTCCCTGATACATCGCAGTAGACTACATACCCAACTCCCTCCTCTTTAATCCTCATGATAGGTGCGCTGGTCAATCTCTGTCTCAGCTCTTGGAAGCTCTACTAACATCTATCTGACGACATGAAGGGTTTCCCCTTCTTCTTCGAAGCTGTAAGCGGTGAAAAAAACTATAGGGAAATCTGGAACAACTCTCTGGTAGTACCTAGCTAGACCCAAGAAACTCTGCACCACCATCACGCTCCTGGGTGGCTCCCAATCTAACACTACCTCAATCTTCACATGATCCACTGAAACTCCCGCCTCAGAGATGACGTGTCCAAAGAAGTGGACCTCCCATATCTATAACTAACACTTCGAGAGCTTACCATAATGCTGGTGCTCTTGGAGTAATTATTCTATGACCCACAAGTGGTAGGCGTGCTCCTCCTTAGTGTTCAAGTATATCAATATGTCTTCGATGAAGACTATGACAAATCGATCGAGGTAAGGAAAAATGATCCTGTTCATGAGACTCATGAATACTTCTATAACGTTGGTTATGCCAAAAGGCATAACCAAGAACTCATAGTGGAAATACCGACATCTTAAGGTCGTCTTCTGCACATCCTCATCTCGAACTCTGAGCTGATGATAGCCTAAACTGAGGTCTATCTTCAAGAACCACCATGCTCCCATGAGTTGATCAAAGAGGTCATCAATCCTCAGTAGTGGATACATGTTCCTTACGGTCACCTAGTTCATGTGATGTTATTTGACACAGAATTGCATGCTCTTGTCCACCTTCTTGGAGAATAATATCAGGGAAGCCCAGGGTGAAACACTGGGTCGAATGAATCCCTTGACCTACAAGTCCTCCAGCTGTACCCGTAGCATTCAATGCTCAGCGGGAGCCATCCGATATGATGGAGTATATATTGTGGCTATCCTAGGTTACATGTCAATATAAAATTATATCTCTCTGCGAGGAGGTATTCCTGGAACGTCGTCAGGAAAAACGTCCGCATACTGATCCACCACTACAAGAAAACTCGGACTCTGCAAGTCAACTACTACTAGGATGAGGCTAGCCAACTGATGAGTGATTGACTGTCCTTTCCTCTATGTCAGTCCATCCTGCACTACAAAGGATCCCTTCTCACCGGTGAAGGTGAACCTACTCCCATCGGAGCGAACACATCACACCTTGTACCTAATACAGTCTATTTGAGAAAGGACTGTAGATAACAAATCCATGCCCAAGATGACGTCGTAATGCATCGACGCCACTATAAGAAGATCCCAGCTGAAGCTCTCGCCTCCAAGAGTACGTTCAAACTATTGACACTAGTGTGTAATCCTTGAGTCTGTCCTCGTAGGAGTCTCTAGCCATAAGGATTGAACCAACGACTCCATTGGAATCTTCGATCTCCGAACAAGGGCAGCGACAATAGAAGAATGGCTCGCTCTAGTGTCTATAAGAACTGCAGCATAGGTGTAGTAGACACAGATAGTACCTCATATCATCTCTGGCGCGCTGTGGTCATAGGCCTCCACTGCCTGATGCTGAGCCTGCCTCTGTCTTCCATCTCCCTATGGTCGAGGTAGACCTCCTCGGGGTGGCGGTGGTAGAGCCTCAAAGCGTCTCCCATCACCTGTTGCTTAGTAAGATCCACTCCCTCATCCGCCTTATCCCTACGGACCGCCACGTTTGACCCTCTGCCTCTTCCTGGGTGGTCCCTCAATAGTCTGATGCTCCTCTGTACGGCGGGACGGGCAGTCACTAGCCATGTGGCCCTGCCCACCGCATGCATAGCACTGTCTGGATCTCGTAAGAGTGGATCTGCACCATGTGCCCCGAACCTCTGAGCCAGTGTCCTGAGGTTGTCTTCCTGATGGTCTGGTCTACCTTGACCACTATGACATCTGTCAACTGCTAGCTGCAGAAGACTTTGCTACGTGCCGCCCAGCGGTAGGTCTCGCTTCTGGTGTAGGCTTAGCAAGAACGCTCTCTACGAGAAGGGCTCGCTCCCGTACTATTTCCTACATTGGAATGCTGAGAGATATCATCGATGCCTTGATCTCATGTCTCAGTCCTTTCTCAAAGGTCTGGGCCTGGTAGAATGGGTTTTGTACCATGTCCGTGGAGTATCACGAGAGATGAGTAAATCTCACCGAGTACTGGGCTACCGTCATACTGCCCTACCGCAGCTGTAGTAGCTCCTGGATGCGCACATCATAGAGGGTGGCTGAGATGAACTCTAAGAGAAAGAGGCTCTCGATGTCTTACCAAAGGAGAGAGGCCTCACCGTTTACCTGGAGAATCAAGATCCACCATTTTCCTGTAGCCGCATGCAGGAGACTCACTGCAAGGATCCCCATGAGGTCAGCAGGTGTCCCCACTAACCTAAAAACTCGTACAATAGCCTACATCCAATCTTCGGCTGCTTGAGGGTCCGTCTCCCTGAGGAACCTAGGCGGTCTCGGACACTGAAACTCGTGCAATGCACTAAGGCAACGTGCACTCTCAGCGGCTGGGGCTGGTGGCATCAGTGGCTCGGCGGGTAGAGGTACCGTCGGTGCCTCCGCTGTAAAAGGGCCCTGCACCGAGGCCTCGTCGCTTGGTGGGATGTCGTCTCACACAATGCTCGGAACCCTAGTTGGATTCCATCGTAGAGCCATCCTGAAAAGAAATAGGTGTTCCACGGTCAATACATTATACCTGGTGAGGTGACACAAAGTAATCACAAAGAAAACTTTTGAAACACACATGCAATCAATGTTTTCATGTACTGAGTTGGAAATCAGAAGTCAACGTCCTTGGGTATGGATATGTCGGTCGCCGCACCAACACTGGACACCTTGGACTTATAACCATACTCAATACACTTAACACTATTGCTTCACATAGAAGAAAGATCGTAGTCTTGAGTTCTCTGGTAGAACTGAACTCCTCCGATACAAATTTCACGACCCGTCCTCGGGACCTGTGCCGTGACTACCCCATGCCCACCTTCCATAGACCAGGGGATGGCGACTAGCATCAAAGGCATAATTCCTGATATAAGGGAAGGTATTGCCTTTATAAAAGAAAACCAACACCACAGAGTAAGAAAGAAGAAGTAAACACTAAGTAAACTGAGTACAACTGAATGTGCTTGAAGGTAAATGGGCCAGAATAAAAACCCAACAGAAAGTAAATTAGAACTGAAAAAGGAAGTACAACACCTGAAAAGTAAAACAGCAATGCTGAGACGTCCACTGGAAATCCCACCTGAACGGTGGGTACAGACAGACTCATTAGCTCCTCGGGTCTAGTCGTCCGCTCCGTGTACGTCCCGCCCTGTGGTCCACCTCCAGGTACCGACTCGCTTCACAAGCCTCAACCACGATCAGCAATGTTCGTCGTCTACATCCAACACAACATAGTGCGGGCAATGCTCGTGCAGGGGTGAGTATACGCTACTCAGTAGGGACCCCGAGACCCCCAATGGTCTCCCAGAATCGAAAAAGGATAATCTGAAAAGGAAAGATAAAATCACGCAGTATCAACCAACTCCACTTAGGTATATGCCCATACATATAGCTAAGTTATGAATTCAGTTCTGATCCAACCCACGTGCTCAAGTACAACCCAGTCCATACAGGAATGAACAACATAATGCATACATGATATCAAGTCAATCACATCGAAGATAATGATTGAAAGTCAAGACTTAGCTCATATAGGTTTACTTCTTCGTAAGACGATAGAGTTGATCAGATGTAACCACTAATTCATCTAATCTGTCAGACCCATGTAGGATACAAGACCAGCCAAGATGTCGGACCCACAAATGATACAAGACCAGCTACTCTACCGGACCAACGTAGGATACAAGCAAAGAGTCAAATACTGCCAGACCCACATAGGATATAGGAACAATAGTACTGTTGGACCCAAATAGGATACAAGAACAATAGTCGTCATCGTCGATCCCATGGAGGATTTCAGTACAGTCATCGTCACTACCGAACCCACGGAGGATCCCAGTACAATCGTCATCGTCATCGCAATCGCAGCCAGCTCTAGGGTTCCCACACATAGCATGCATGATTCTAGGAGGGTCCGCTCCACGAGCCAAGGGGTTCGACACATCAACTGACATATAGTTCAGATTTTATGTATCCCAAAGTTCCATCTCGACAAAAGGAACTCAATGCGATAGACGAAACATCAATTGGACGCCCGGTCGGAGAGTTATTGGCTTTTTCGTCCGAGGGGCCCGGTTGGTTTTTAAGTCAAAACAAACCCAACCATACTCCAAATGCATCTGAACATCGATCGGAGTAATCCAATAGAACCGTCTCACTAAGAGGAAACGAACAAAGTCGACGACACATCAATCAGACGTCTGGATATCAAGTTATAATTGTTTCCACTCCGAGAGCCCAGTTGGTTTCGTGTTCGAACCAACCCGGTCGTACCCAAGCTCTCTGAATACATGCGTGTAATATACTGAAACGACCGTTTCGATCCAAGGATTGAGTCATGACTGATGGTGCATCGATCGGAGCCCTGTAGCCTATGTTATGGGCATTTGAATGGATCTGTCTGAAATCAGGGGGTTTGAGCCCTGTCCAAACCGGCGCAATACCCCCTTGCTTCGAAACGGCGGACCCAAGGGTCCGCCAAGTGCTGACCGGGGGTTCAATCCCCCTGTTTCCTCAGATACGGATGAACACAATGGCCAGTCGATTTCACTGCGTGGGACTGGTTGGTCCCGCCTCCTGAGCGCCAGCGGCCGGCGGTTCCAGCCACCCTCCACTGCTCTGTCGCGGCCAAAGTCTGCGGCCTTGGTAAGACCAGTGCGGCGCGGCACAATGGCGTCGTGCCTATCCATCGCGGCCCCGCTCTGGCTGTGGCCTCTTTCGGCCTCAACGGTGAGGCGTGATGGTGTTGCGATCATTTTCCATGGTGATATTCCTCATTCCCACGCGGTGTCGTTGCACCGCGCCGCCTTCGTTCGAGCCACAACAATTACAATAACAAAATGGAGGAGGGTCGGCCGTGTTCGTGAAGTCTGGATCCCTCCCATTAATTCGATTACAAGCGGCTAAATAATTTAACGTTGGACATCAAAATAATATTCACGAACACAAAACCAAATCCCTACCTCAAGAAGTTTTCGTACAAAGATCATCACGAAGAAACAGCATCACGAGGGTGGTTCGAAGACGGCGTTGGTGAGAGTCCAAGAAGAGGATGTCATCCCACACTGTCTGCTGAGAAGGGAGAGATAGGCACATCATCTCTCCTTGGTGCTTCAGCATTCTTCGCGTTCTTCAATGAGGAAGAATATGTCCTTCAATACCGCAAGAGTTCTCTCCTCTATTCCACACAATGAAACCAGAAACAATAAAATAACACCTTGTCTTATTTTATTCACACACACACATGCCATCATTAATTTGAAATTCAAAAGATCTCATTCATTTAATTAACTTAATTGAATAGCATTTAACAATCCAATTAATTGCGAGAGTTGACATGTCATTAAATTGGGGAAGTGGGTGAGTTACAAAAAAATTAATTTCAAGAGAGAGGTTTAATGGAATTGAAGGGGTGGGGCTCGTGTGGTCCCCACTTCACTAATATCCTACTAAGTGGAGTTATGATGTAGTGGGTCCCACTCCAACTATCATGCATAGGTTATAACTAATTAGAATAGAAATAAAAATTGTAGCACAAATTTTTATTTCACTCTTCAGTTAACCCATTTATTTAATAACCTCACCTGAGCAAACGCAACTCTAGGAAAGGTGTTCCTAAGCAATTACCGGTGTTGTGGTTTCATCGGTGCCCTCAGAATTCGATTCAGATCACCAGATAAAAATTTAGAAATACCCGCTCGCTCTTTCACTGAACGTACCAATGCTAAACGTCATAAATTGATTCCGGGCACACTGGGCCTCAGAATCAGGTGCCTTCAGATACTACATACTCGTAAAATCCCAGAGAAATTAAGAAAATAATTTTCCTTAAAATTTACAGGTCTTTACATCATAAAATATTCCATAATTACATTTGAAAACACAAATTTCAACATTTTTAGAATATCATTATTCCCTCTATAATATCCTTGAAAATAATTTTTGGCACACTTCCTAGAGTTGAGGGAAGGGAAAAAATATGTTGAGATCTAATGACATATAAGGGTTTGGTATGTGGAATATATATAGAATTAGTAAGAATATTAAAATGGTATGGTAAATAACTGAATAAAAATTTAATTTAAGTAACATGTCTATCATGAATAGATAATGCCCAATGAATATGTCATTGTAAATAACTGAATAAACAAGTCATTTAATCAATAAAATGAGATTAAAAGGATATATAAGATAATATTAATGAAAATATATAACGGATAATAATAATTACAGAATTATTGATGAAGATAATTCTTAATTATTAGATATCATGATCACAAGCATAATGATATGTTTGCTATCAAGACTATTCATAAGTCAATTTAAATGTATGGGTGGAAACCCATTTGATGATACCTTACTGATTCCCCTCATCTGGATACTAATTCATCAAGGAAACATATAATCATTGGACCCACCCATCACATCATATAAAAACAATTATGCCTATATTGAATAATATATATTTTATGAATAATATTCCTTATAATAAAATATTTTATTAAGTAATGAATATAGATTTATAAATATTTCTCTAATTAATAAAATGATATTAATTATAAACACCACACATAAAAATTATATATGGTTTAATAAATAATCATATCCAAGATACAATTAATATAGATATTAATGATAATTGAAGGATCTTCTAATGATAAATGTTAACATTAATTCAAAAACAGTAAAAGTAGTCTCAAAAGAATAATATATTGTAAAATAGATTCTTAATAATTGAAAATCATTTCAATTGTACCCCATGAAAAATTAATCATTAATCATAATAGTAACCATCATGAATAAATATTTAATCATGTTAAATAAATCCAATGTCCTATATATACATCACGTAAAATTGAATAGGTTCTTAATAACAAATATTTCTCAATGAAATGGGAATTGAGTCCAAATACCACACAAATATAATATAATTTAATTGGTGATTAATAAATGAATTTATTATGAGTATAAAATTTAATTCCACATAACACATAATAATCAATTTTCCTTACCAACATAATATTATAATATCAATGACATTAAAGAATTAATATAACCAAGGAATTGGAATTGAGTTTCAAAATTCATTAAAACTTGGTAATATTAATGTCAACACCCATTAAAAGAAACAATTTTAATTCAACATAAAATAACAATAATTTTTAATGAATAATTAAATAACATGAGAAATGGTCGGTGTAAAAATCATATAAACAAAATTAAACAAATAAAACATTACAATATATCTAAATAAAAATCCATTTAGAAAAAATCCATTAGGTAACCCTTCCTTTTGGTTGAACATTATGTAAAATCATGTATAATGGTTTTAATCATTTAATTAATTTATAATTGTACCATATTAAAATTTATATTATCATATATGATTCTCTTGAAACATGCAACCACTTATTTGTTAACATTTTTTCATTATATTTATTATTTCAGGTGTTAGTTGCCTAGGTTTCTCATGCATGTATTTTATTGAATGTTTTAGTAAATTTTCATAGGATAAAGTTCCATCATTTATAGATTTATAATAATTTTATTTGTGTTTCATATTTACTTATTAAAATCATTTTTTAAAAACTATTGAATATTGGACTTGTAAAATGAATAGCATCACTTCATGGAGATGGTAGGTCTTACGCACACAAAACAGATGATATCCTCACCATAATGAGTGAATGTTTAAGGATGTATATGTTATATTATATTTAGAGAAAGAAATTCAGTTCATATATATCTAATAAATTCTATTAATTTATCCATATTAATTTTTACTAATATCGTAATTAAAAAAATCATACAGCTCTGTGTGGTTGTAGTATTCCATATATGCGTGCAACATTGTCATATTTTAAACAACATTGAATGTATGAAGTAATATGTGACATTATAATTTCATATGTAATATATTATGAAAAATATTATCTATACATTAAGTCCATCATTTTATTAAATTGTGACATTTGTTTATGGAAAACGAGTAACATCAGTTTGGAAAGCGAAAGTTAGCCGTATAAATGATTGATGATTTCATTTCATATTTGATATAGGAGGAGACGTCTCAATATTATTCCATAAAAAGAATAACTTATATGCTCATATAATATAATTTTTATTTATATTGGAAGTCTGAATACATAATTTATTGTATAAAAATAAGAAAGAAAATGAAATAAGTTCATTCAGATAATTTAATTCTCTTATAGAAACCTCATTTAGATCTCATCTTATAAACCCTAGGGTTGGAATTTTCCAAATAACATTTGTTCCATAATCTGTAAATGAATTTCTTAGATTTATTTTGATAAATATTTATTTTAAAATGGCTTGATATGTGTGATAAATGATGGAGGGACTGGTATTTCATATGTAGGGAGAGAACACACATTTAATTTTTTAATATATTAAACCCTACTAATATTTTTCACATGAAAAAAACCCTTAAATTTTATATTATTAAATATTATAGGTGTTAAATTCAAAATATTTGTATCAAAGGGTTTTTTGGAGGTATTTAGTTCATTTTTAATAACTATCATCATAGTTTAACTACCCAAAAAACCTTTTTTCACCTTAATTTGGATAATTAATTTTTACAATATTCAAAATTAATTATGGTTGAAGATTAAATATACATTATTATATATTTTAAATAATAATGAATTAAAATATGGAACTATTTTCCCAAATAATATTCACTAAAATGGAAAAACACAATTTAAAATTAAACAACTAGATGTGTCAAATATGAAATGTTCCAAAGAAAACTATTCCAAAAATTTGAATGTTTTTATAGTGAAATTGATCATATAATTGGTTCACATAACCTAAATTGTAATAAATATAATATAATTTGATTAATTTTTTTTAAAATATTTCAAACAAATGTTAGTTGTAAATTCTTTTAATCAAAAGTCATCTTTTACTAAAAATCAGTATTATTCACTATTAATCAAAAAAATAATATTTTTAAAACCCCCAAAAAAATCACAAAAATTTTGTTTTTTCATGATGATTTCAAAAAAAATTAATAGTTTAAAATAAATTTTTAAAATTAGTAAAAATTAAATTTATAATAATTGATCAATACCTAAAATATTTGTTTTATAGAAGAATATAGTTTTTCAAAAAAATTATTTTCATTCAAAATATTTTTATTTTTATAAATAATAAATAGATAAATAAATTACATGTGTAAATCATTTATTATAATAAATTATTTTTTCGTATTCGTATCTTTCAACATTATGTCTTGGTTATAAGGATCATATATTAAATAATAATATTTTAATAGAGTAGTGTGTTTCGATTAAACCTGTTGTTGCATGTATCACTAGCAATCAATGAAACTGAATTTAATTCATATTAAACATCTCATAAGGTTACAAGGTGTTATTTTTTCTTTTAATTTTAGTGTTACATGTAATCTACTCTATCAAATAGTATTTTATTCTTTTGAAATATTTTTGGTGTTATAAATGGTGAAGGACAGAGACATTATGTAGATGATATTATATAATAGGTCTAGGAATTATGAGTTCAAGGTTATGTATTTCAATTTCATGAATGGACCTTTTGAATTTATATATTGTAAGAATAGTGTTTTCTATGAGTATTTGTGTAATTGTTTTGTAGTTTTTGTTGATGATAATTAATTTTACTATAAAATTATGGAGGAAATTTATAAGCATATTAGGATTTCTATATAGAATTTAAAAAAAATTGAACGGAGAATACCGAATTTGTGAATTTATATTTAATTGGATTTAATATAATTGTTATATTAATTCACAGTGTGGAATAAATATTAAAATTTATAAAAATAATGTAGTGGAAGAGTTCCCAAAACATACAATTTTTAATGATATTCAATGTTTTCTTGGATTAGTTGGTTACTACTGATAGTAAATTAAAATGATTTCTCATTTATCCATCCCACTAAAAATTTTAAATATAAAATGAGTTAAATTAATCAGGGAAAATTAATATTATGATTTATTGAAGTTATTTAAATGATTATTAGATAACTATAAATTTTTATCCTTCCAAAAATGATATAGTTGATTTTTTAATATATATAGATGAATCATTAACATGACGTGGTTGTGTCTTGATGAAAAACGATTTGGTAAATGAATATGAATTATGATAATTAAAAATACTTTATAACATATAATCTACATGATATCTTCATCTTATAGTGGTTTTTTTAATAAAAAATTTTATTAGTCCTTTATTTTGGGTAATATTTGAAATATATAATAACCAAAATTTTTAATGTTTCTATTAATTGTAAAAAAGATTAACATGATGTAGAGAATACAATAGTATCTTTAAAAGTATTATGATTACCAGAATCACTCCCAAACTAGTATATAAACTAGGAAACTGATGCGTTGAGTAAAAAATATATTTTATTATTAATAATGTTACATTTTTAACATTAAAAATTGTTAAAATATTTAGAGAATTTTTTCGAAGAAAAGTTTCATGAAAAATTTAATATATATTTGTCTAGGTGTCATTGTATCCATAATTTTCAATCATAATTAATAATTATATAATGGATTTTCATGATTTTTCATAAATGGATGAATAAGATAAAAAAGATATATGGAACAAATTTAACAATAAAAATAAATATGTTATGAAATTTTAAATGAAGTAATGTGTGACTACTGATTGCTTGTTGATGAAAGAATTTATAGTTAAATCACATTACACTGTATTTTTATTTCATCAATGTAACATTATGTTGTATAGAGATATTAGTAAATGTAAATAGAGGGGTGTACTAATGAACAATATTGAGGGTTTTACCATGAAATGTTTGACTTGTAAATACGTTATGGTAAAAATAAAACTATCGATGGGGGTGATTCATCCTTTTTATATAACTGAATATAAATTCGAGAATATATTCAGGGATTTCATTGGGGGATAAATAGAATCATCTTGAGGTAATTATGTGATTTTTGTATTTTTGATTGATTGTTTAAATCTATTTATTTCCTTGATATTCAATATAATATATCATTATATAATCAAAATATGCACTATATCAGAAAGATAGTCAGATTATATGGAGTCTCTAACTCTATTTTATCTTATCATTCTCCTGTATTTAACATAAATTTTATGAAAGGACTTTAGATTTCATTGAGAAATGAATTGAATATCATTATTTATTTTTATACTCAATCTAATGAACATATAGAGTGACTTATTCAGACTTTGTAATATATGATTCCTAATTAATCATTAGATTATTAGTGAAGTTGGGATAAATCATTTCATTGGTGAATTTTTTTAATACTATATTTAATTCCAGTGTATAGATGACACCTTTTCATGAATTACATTAATAATGGTGAAAATTTTATCATGTAAAGATGAAATCGATAAAATTAAATTTAATGGACCATTATTGGTATAGGGGATGGCCAAGATGGTGAAAATGAATATGCTCATATCATGGTACCTAAGAGTATATATATGTTTTTGTTGATAATAGTAATAATAACCTTTGATTTAAGGATTGTGGTAAAGTTATTGTTATTCTATCTCCTTGGAAAAGTGTTATTCATTTTGGAAAAATGATAATGTTTTGTTTTTTTATTTCACCTTATGAAGTTATATAAAATATGGTATTATTTTATTACTATGTATCCTAACTTTCATGTTTATATTTCGTATATGATTTGTTTCATATTTTGTTTATATGGAAATATATAACTGATGTATCTCATGTGCTGATATCTAAAGTCAAATAGATGGAAGATAATCATTACAATGATGATTATATTATTTAAATATAGTATTAAAGTGGTAAGGCACTATGGTATAAGGTGATTAACCATGTTTAAGTTTTATGGAAGAATAACACAATTAAGGAAATAACATGTTAATAAAAAACTATGAGGGGAAAATGTGCCCACTTGTTTATGTATTGAATAAAAAATAAAGGAAAAAACCTAGCAACAAGTGGATGAATTTTAAACCCTACATAATTTTAAAAATAAATAATTTTTATTATTTATAATTATTCATTTTATGGATTAAATTAATCATATTATTGTAAAAAATTTAGTTAAAAAAGTAATAGATTTATTTAAATTTAGACTTTTTTCTATGTATTAAATTATTACAATTAAAAGTTATATTTATAAATTTTAAAAATATAATTTGATTAAAATTATATCATTTTTTATTTCATAAAATTTAATTTATCTTAGTGTTAATTTTTATATTTTTTGTAAATTATTGATTTTTTGGGTGAATACTAAAACATTATAGATTTCTATTATACCTATCAATTATTTTATATTATTTAAAGGGATTACTTCTCATTTTGATTGGTTTAAAGTAATAATATTCCCATTTTGGAAAAAAAATAACCCAAATAAATCCATAAAGATCGTGACTGTACTTTATTTTAGTATAAAATCATTTTTATTTTAAAATAATTTTTCTATAAAAAACAATTTTGTATATAGTTTGTGAAAATATATTTTAATCAGTTGATACCACATAAAGAAAATTTATTGTCATAAAATGGACATCAAATTTTTTATCCAGTGGTTTCAATTTTTTAATAAGAAAAATTTTATTTTTCATCATTATGAATGGTTACCATGTTATAAAATAGTTAGCGCAGTAAAGGATAAAACATGTTAATTAATGTAAAATACAAAGTGATAAGACCAAAAAATTATATCTTAATTATTATTTATTAATTTAATTTAGATGCTATATTGAAAAATTATTACTTTCATATAAATAATATCATGATTAATACATTATATTTTTTTGATACATAGATTTATTGAAAGTGAAACCACCCTCTATATTATAAAAGATCACATATTCTCCTAACATTTTCACACATATTTATAACTATAAATATTCCAAGACCAAACTGAATCCCTTAAAAAATATCCTCCTTTTGACTAGTACAATATTTTCTAATCAAATTACAAACCTATGAATGACTATAGTGAAATCCCAGGATATTTTACAATGAAGATGTAGAATTATATAGAGGGTGTTTTATATTTATTTCTTTTATACAATAATAAAATATTATATTAATTGGTAAACTAGAAAAATATGAATAATATAAACAATAAAATGTAATTATGACTATGTTACCATCCTTGTTTCAACTCATTTGCATCCTCTTGAGATGTATATAGTCCCTCATGTGCATGTGTGGATTTCCACCACCACGAAGCGATATGAATCATTTTTCACTTCCAATATAAAAGTCTACTGATAATGATGGATAAAAGGAGTTAACATGACATTTATTAAATATTTATGATTATTTAAAATTAAAAAATTATATAATTTACATATTTTTCACCCATTATATAAATGGAAACGTAATTCTTGTGTTTGTGAAAATCCACCATCTCTATGAAATAACATGATTCACTCTCATAACCACCTTACATGGTTGGTATTGTTTGTTTATATAATATAAAAATATTATAATTATGAAATATTTATTATTATATATGTAATATATCCAAAATTTAGTTGAACACGATCATCTTGCCGACGTTTCCTAAGATTATAAACGAGATGAACTGAAAACGTTCAACATGAACATAACAATTTTTGTAACTAAATACGTTATAAGAACAAATCAAATCAAATATATAATAATAATTAAATAAATATGAAAATTTACATAAAATAAATTTTCAACGAATATAATTTTAGTACTCATGATTTAGAGAATATAAAAACTTAGATGGAACTAATGGTGAGGTATTTTTTCATTAAAACCACGTTTTAAGTATTCTTCTCAAATATTGATCCAAAAAATTCGTGATCATGAAAATATTCAATTAATTTTATTATTTATTAGTAAATAATTATTTAAAGTTATGTTCAACATCAATTGAATTGATTTGGAAATTATTTAAATTAATATTTTAAATATCTACTATACAAATCATTTTATCTTTTTTCAATGTCAAAAGAATGTTATTAACTTATATAGAATGAACACTATTTCCCACTATCATAACCATTATTTAGTATTGAGATTACTCTAAATGATAATATCTTTTTTTAATGTATACCTTATTCCCACTCAATATATACTGTTACACTTTGAATATTTTTCAACGAAAAAGTATATTTCTCTTTATGATTATGTGAAAATTGAACAACTTTTTCTTATCAGTTCCAAATATTATTACATGGTATTTATGAAAACAATTTCATTAATTTTAAATTTTTTATTCATGATACCCAACTGGATATTTATAAATGATAATAGAAGATCCTGGAATATTCCATGAATATGGTTGAGCCTAATATATATCTCTAACGCATTGAGTAATGGTATATACATAATAGGTGAAAGTGAGGGAGATAACCAGGATGGTTACTCCATTAGAATAAATAGTGAATTAGTTATTAAGACATGGTTTAAATATATGTTAAAATCATTTATGATTATAATTCTCTATTATTCCTATAATATTCATTCATAATGTGTTTCAATAGAAATATTTATATATCATGAGGTAAATAAGGTTTACGAACATTTAATGAAAAAATTATCAATTTTAAAAATTAAATTCAGAACTTAAAAAAACTCCTAAAGATGCCTTCTGGGTTTTTCCTATGCCTGATTATGGTTTTAAAAGAATTCATTCAATAATAGATTGATTATCATAGGTGGAAATAATTAATTTATGTTATTAATTTTTAATTATAAAAAGGTCACATTATGCGTGGGGTTTCAGGTTTTTCGGTAAACTGATGAATGTAATTTATTTTTATATCCCTAACTATGATTTTTTATCATTCCATGTTTTCAATTTTCATTCCCTAGAAAAAATATGAGTAGAATTTTTACCATGTTTAATAATACATCAATGTTGACTCATCATAATATAAGAAAAATAAATTCAATGAAATAAGGATGTAATCCTAATGCCCTATTTCTGTTGAAAATATTTATACTATGTGTATGTTTCCATTATTTTTTATAATATATATTTTATAAATTTAAGAGATATTTAAACATAAAAAATAATGAGAATGTATAAATGTGATATCATTTATATTAAACTCATATTTATGGGTTTTAAAAGTTGAGATATTCCTTAATTGTGGTTTTATAATTAGCTTCGTGTTCCGTAATATTATTAACTACATACAAAATTAATGAATCCAATGTTTATTAGGTTCCATGAAACCAACAACAAATTTCATGTCTTCATGTCGAGGTGGCATAGAACTATTGAAATCAAAACACCAATTAAAACTCAATTCCATAAAATCCACCAAACTCATGAATGGTTCACGACACAATTATTATATGGAATATACCTATGTGACATACTACCACATTATCTCCCAATAATTTCCCAAATATTATAAACAATATTATAAATTACGGAATAGATCATAAGTTCCAATCACTCACATATAGGGTATTTTATAAAATTTTCTATTATATATAGATCGAAATTTGTAAGAGTGAATAGGAAATTATATCATAAATATATTGAAATTATTATAAGTTATAATATCCCATTATAAACATATTCTAAATAATTCGCATATGAGAGATAATCCATATTAATAAAATAATTATTTTAATATCAATATCATCTATTTATCATTTTCAAATTCTATTAATTTGATATTCTAGATTCATAAAATTGTGTTTAAAATAATATTATGTATCCATTTTTAATAGTTACATTCTTCAATAACAGTCCCTTTATTTTATTATCTATATCAATTCAAATATTAAATATTTATAGTTATTCCACTAATCTAACATTCAAAAATCATTTATAATTTTAATTTTATGTATAATCATTTTACTTGTTTATTTTGAGGCATATACATAATAAAAATAATCATAATAAATAAATATTTAAATAGAATATAGAATATATGATAACTTGACATAACTACCTCGAATCCATGTTGACGGATGTCCTTACATCCTCTGGGGATCTCCACCGATCATCCATTAAAAAATCTAATTGGTCGCCAATGTTAACTCAACATTACACATTATCGGTAAGAGTTTAATCCAGTTGTGATAATATTTATTATACTAAATATTCCATGATACTTTTTAATATCAAAAATTAGAACCACTATCTAATTATTTCTATTCATGTACCTCTAATTTCTCCAACAATGCTAACCATAAGCACATATTAGTTATATCTATACTTCCCATTCAGAACATCCTATTTAATTCACATTACTATTTTTCTCTAAATTTTCCTTCCCTCATCACCACATGAAGACAATATAATACCACATTATTTATTTAATAAATATTATCCCTTCAAAATTGAACTATACGATTAAAAAATTATAATATTCTTTTAGCACCCAATTATTATTGATAAAAAATTATCTTAACAAAATAATGATTAAAATAAAGGATAAATTCTATGTCATGAATATATTACCATTCTCATAATTTTGTTTAAAGATAAACAAATTAACTATTTTTCAATCCTTAAATGAAAACAGATAAGATTTAGTGAACTCCCCAAACCTTAAAATCATGTTATCCATAAGAGTTTCCACATCATCTTAAATTGTTCCCTATATACATACCTTATAGAATGATAATAATTAAATTTCAATAATATTTTAATACAATTTATTAAATTAATTAATTAACTATATAAACATAATATCAATATGAAATACCATTTTATGAGTTAATTTTGTAGAATGAAAAAATTACAACGAAAAGTTTTTATTAAATTCTTTAAAATTTTACGAGTATGCAGTTTCTGACAGCGCCTAATTCGGAGGCCCTATGTGCCCATAATCATTTTCTGACATTTTGTTTGGGTACGTTCAGTAAACGATGTGTGGGGTTTTTTATCTTTTGAACCAGTGCTGGGAATTGAAATCTAAGGACAACGATGTACTCACAGTGCCGATATTCTCTTAAGGTGACCTTTAGAGCAGTTGCGTTTTATACAGGTTGGAAGTTATATTTTGGGGATTCTTTATAATTTATTAAAAAACTTATGTGTTACATAATTTTTTTGTAAAGGGTGGTTACATTCTGAAAAGAGGAGTTGGAGGTGGGGCCCAATCCCCACATAACCACCCATGAGAGGATAATTGTGTGGTGGGGCCCACACGAACCCAAACTCTTCAACTCCCCAAGAGACCCCCTTAAACTCTTAAGCATCCAACTCCCCTCGTTTAATGTTGAACTCTCCACCTCCCAATCACTCTCACTAATATGCCAACACCATTAATTAATAAATTGAACTCCACAATTAATTAATTTAATTGGGTGTTTGAATTTTGGAAACATTATGCCAACTATAAATAAGTGAAGCCTTTCTTTTATTTTGGGTAGACATAATTGTTGGATAGCCTTGGAGGATTAGAGAGGAGGTGTTCTTCCCATGGAGAACATGAAGAAATTCTTCAACGACCTTCCTCAGGATCAAGGGAGAAGGCACTGCCTGCGAGGAACGTCGACAATGCTTCAACCTATGATGCTACCCAAAGTCAACGAAATCAACATCCACCCTCTTTCTGCAACACAACAACATTAAACGACATGTTTCGAGGTAAGGGGTTATGATCAATATTAATTGAATAAAATTGAACCTCGTTCGTCGTAGAAAATCATGAATTATCTTCGGCCTATTTTCAATGCATAATGTGGAGCACGTGGGCTGAACGAACACGGACAGATGACCCTTAGTTGATCCTTGTTATTATTCGCGATGGAGGCAGAGATGGAAGAGGTGGCGGCGACCAGAGTTGACGACTATCGGAGACGGATACGACTGAAGGTGGTGGCGGAAATGGCGGCTACGCACCGGCCCATTAGAGGACCGCAGCACCAGGTGCTGCGTGGATAGGGGAAAACCATGACCCACAATCAGGCCTCTCGGCCAAAGAAGAACGGGCCAGTATCACGACCGTTCATGCCTACAAAACCGGCCCCCTAATGCGGGCCGGGATGGAGAACTGCGACGCCTCTTGTCGTCGCGTTGTGGATAACCACGGGCCTCTTTAGCAAGCGAACCGGCTGGCTGCCTACCGGCCAGGTTGAAGTAAGCTGCAGCACCCAAAGTTCCTGCGTGGGAGGAAACTGGCCCGCTATGCGGGCTGCTCATTCCAGCGAAGATAGGACGACTTCGGCCAGCCGGTCAGGGGGGGGGGGTGCCTCTTGGCGCCGCCGTTTCATAAAACTACCCCTCCCCCTCCCCACCGGCTCCACTTAGCCCACTGGGCGAGCCGCGGGCCAGGCCACCCTCGCACAGGCTGTGTTGAACCACTAGCCAGGTCGGACCCAATGAACCGGGTCGGGCCGACCCGCCAACCCACTAGGCTTGACGGGCTGATCCCGTTTCACTTAAACGCAAATATCTTCTAGACCGTGCGTCTGATCGATGTATTGTCTACGGAACTAGGATCCTTGTGAAGATACGATCCTTTTGTGATACTCTAAATGTCTTTTGGAAAACGTTGGAAAATGGCAGGGTTTGGAATGTGCGTAATTCCAACCGGGCCCTGGAACATAAAAACCAATAACTCTTAGACCGGGCATCTCATTGACGCACCATCTATCGTGGTGGATTCCTTTTGATGAGTGGAACATTTAAAATCATCAACTCTTGAAATCGTGATAGTTTATGTATCGACCACTTTGCTCGAGGAGCGTATCCTCCCAGAATTGAGTGTGCTGTGTGCGGGAACCCTAGAGCTGGCTGCGACTGCGTCAACTACTTTACTGTAATCCTCCGTGGGTTTGACAGCGATGAATACTATTCTGTAATCCTTTGTGGGTTCTACATAGACCACTATAGTCCTAGAATCATCTATGGGTTCGACAACGATGATTAATATTCTTGTATCCTTTGTGGGTCCGGTAGTTTGACCTCTGGACTTGTATCCTGTGTGGGTCCGATAGAGTAGCTAGTCTTGTATCCTTTGTTCGTTCGACAGCATAGCTGGTCTTGAATCCTGTGTGGCTCTGACAACTTAGATGAATTAGTGAATACATGTGATCATCTCTATCACTATACGAATGATGTATACCTTTGGGAGCTAGTTAATGACATTCAATCATTATCATAGTTGTGATTGACTTTACTTTCTGTGTGGAATGGGTTGTTCTTGGGCTCGAGAGTTGGAGCCAAACTATGATTGATAACTCAACGTTTTTGTATGGGAATATACCTAAATAGGGTCGGTTGATAATACGTGGTTGAATCTTTCATCTGTGGTTTATCCTTTGTAGATTCTGGGAGTCCTTCAGGGGTCTTGGGGTCCCTACTGAGCATCGTTATACTCACCCCTACATAGACTATTCCGGAACTTCATTGTGTTGGATGCAGTCGACGGAAATCATGGATGGAGGTCGGGAGCGTGCCTAGATCATACAGTACCCGGAGGTGGACCACACAACGAGACGGTACACCGATCTGACTGATATACGTGGACTGCTGAGGTGGAATTTTGTACCCACCCTTCATGTAGGATACTCAGAGGACATTCCAGGAGATTGCCTTTTTAGCTGTTATCCCTTTTTTAGTTTTACTTGCCTTCCGGTGTACCAGTACTTTACTTTTTCTCTTGTATTTATGGCCTCCTTGCTTTCAGCATTACATTCTGTATACAAAATTCACTTAGTGTTAACTTAATGTTGCGTAGTCTACTATGTTTATTTAAATTCATAATGGCAATGCCTTACTAGCATAGGGATTTACGCCTTTGGTTCTAGTCGCCAGCCCCTGGCCTATGGAAGGATGGCTTGGGGTAGTCACGACATGGGTCCTGAGGATGAGTCACAATGAATTTATATCAGAGTTGTCAGTTCTCCTGCAGAACTCAAGACTCTGGTCACTATTTCTGTGAAGCAATAGTGTTATTATAATTGAGTGTGGTTTTTATTCCAGGGAGTCCAGTGTTGGTGCGGCGGCCGACGTATCCATAGACAAGGACCCTGGCGTCAAAATTCTGACTCAGTGCACGAAAACACTGGTTGCATGTCTGTTTCATTCGAAATGAATTTTTTATTACTTTGTGTTAGCTCATCCAGTATAATATTTTCCATGGCACACCTGTTTCTTCTCCGGATGGCCCCACGAAGGTATCTATCTGGGGTTCCAAGTTACGTATGAGATGGTATCCCACCATACAACGAGGAATCAGTGGAGGGCCCCATCATAGTGGAGGTACCGACAGCACCTCTACCCACTGGACCACCGATACCACCATCCCTAGTAGCAGAGAGTGCACACCGCTTGAGTGCATTGCATGAGTTCCAGCACCAGAGGCCACCTAGGTTCTGGGGAGAGAGAGACCCACATGCAGCTGAGGATTGGATGGAGGCTATCATGAGAGTTTTCAGATTGGTAGGGACACCAGCATACCTTATGGTGATTTTTTCAATGAGTCTCTTGCACGGATCAGCAGGAATATGGGGGAGCCTGATGCTAAAGGTGAATAACGAGGAATATTTGCTCTGGATGGACTTCGAGAGTCTATTCTTCTCAGAGATTATTCCATCCACCCATTGTGAGGTGGGGATTCAGGAGTTACATCATCTACTGCAGGGCAGCATGACAGTAGCTCAGTACTCAGCGAGGTTCACCGACCTCTCACGCTACTCAACGAATATGGTATGAGACCAGTTCTTTAGGGCCCAGACCTACGAGATGGGACTCATGCAAGAGTTCAGGGCTTCGATGATTTGCCTCATCATCCCAACATAGGCGGAGTTATTGGAGATATCCATTCTAGTGGAGATATTTCTCACTGAGAAGTCACCAACGGTGAGACCCACCGCTTGGCGACACGTAGCGGAGTCTTCTATAGCCAACAATAGACAGTTGACGCAGAGGTCTAAGAGGAACAAGCCATCAGGTGTGTAACCTTAGGATAATGGTTCGGTAGTGTGGGGAAAATGAAACAAAGCCAGTATTACATGGAGAAGGCAGTGTTATACATGCAGCGGGTAGGGCCACATGGCTCGTGACTGCCCGACCTTCCATGCAGACGAGCAGCAGACAATAGAGGGACCTCCTAGGAAGAGGCAGAGGTTTGACCATGGTGTTCCGTTGGGATTAGGCAGACATGGCAGAGGAGCTGGCTGAGCAGCGGGTGGTGGATGACGTTTCTAGGCTCTACCACCACCACCACCACCAGGAGGTCCACCCAGAGCACAAGGAGCTGGCAGATAGAGGTAGGCTCAGCTCAAGGCAGTCGAGGCCTACAACCACAGCACACCAGAGATGATTCGAGGTACTACCTATGTCTACTCAACCCTTGTTGCAGTACTTATAGACACATGTGTGAGTCGTTATTTTATTTCCACTACACGTGTTCAGAGCTCGTAGATTCCGATGGAGCTGTTGGATTGATCCTTATGGATAGAGACTCCTACGGGAGAAGACTCGATGATTATGCACTGCCATCGGTTGTGTGAACTTACACTAGGAGGAGATAGCTTCGACTGGGATCTTCTTGTAGCGATGTCGAGGCCTTACGACGTCATCTTGGGTATGGAATGGTTGTCCATAGTTCATGCCCATATTGACTTTATTAGGTTCAAAATGAGGTGTATCTGCACAGATGGGACCCATTTCACCTTCACTAGTGAGAAGAGATCCTTTGCAGTGCAGGATGGACTTACGCAGAGGAGGGGGAAGCTGATCACAAATCAGTTGGCTAGCCTAATCCTCAAAGTGGTTGATGTGTAGAGTCTGTGTTTTCTTGTTGTGGTGGATCAATATCCAGATGTTTTTCCTGAATATGTTCCTGGAATACCTCCTCGCAGTGAGGTAGAAATTTACATTGACCTGTACCCTTGGACAACACCGATATATACTACAGCCTATCGGATGGCTCATGATGATCTTCGTGAACTACAGGTATAGCTGGATAATTGCAGGGGAAGAGATTCATCTGACCCAGTGTTTCACCTTGGGAATCTCTGATTTTGTTCTCCAAGAAGGTGGATGGGAGCTTGCGACAGTGTGTCATCTACAGTCAACTAAATCAGGTTAATTTGAAGAACAATTATCCACTCCTGAGTATTGACGACCTCTTTGATCAGCTCAATGGAGCATGATGGTTCTTGAAGTTAGACCTATGGTCAGTCTATCACCAGCTCAGAGTTTGAGATGAGGATATGAAGAAAACGACCTTCAGGTGTCGGTATGGACACTATGAGTTCATGGTTATGCCCTTTGGCCTAACCAATGCACCAGCAGTATTCATGAGTCTCCTGAACAGGATCTTCTAGCCTTACCTCGATCATTTTATCATGTTCTACATCAACAAAATACTAATTTAGTCGACTACTAAGGAGGAGAATGCCTACCATTTGCGGGTAGTACTAGACACACTCCGAGAGAACTAGCTTTATGGTAAGCTCTCTAAGTGCCAGTTCTGTATTTTAGAGGATCGCTTCTTGGGACACGTAATCTCAGATATAATACCCCAGCCTTAAACCTTAATTAATATTGAATTAAATGAATAATTCACATTGAGGATCTTTTCAGGTATAGTGTTTTAGAGAATTAGGACATAACTATTAAATCTCAAAAGATTACAAAGTAGAAACTTTTACTATGTTTCCATAAAATAAATACTCTTAAAAAGAAACATGTCTAGTTCCATGTTTTAGGTAGCATGACATTCTCTTGATCCCATCCTTGAACCTATTCCACGTTAAGTCCTATGAAAAACAATTCAAAACCCTGGGATGAGTATAAAAAATCTCAGTAAGGGATACACAAAGAATGAAAACTATTAGTTTTTCAAAACAACAAGTAAACCATGTATACTTTATAAAAGTAATACTTTTCACCTTTTCGAAGTAGTAAAAACTCTTCACTGAATAAAAGTTCATTACATACACTTCTGTAACCAAAAGATTACCTTAAAACCCATATAAAGATCACATAACATATAAAGGGAACATGGGACATAAACATAAATAAGTGGAATAACCATATAGTCGACTTCCACACATACTTAATGGAATAGCCATACGGATGACTTCCACACATACTTAATGGAATAGCCATACGGCCGACTTCCATACCCAATGCATTGGAGGTTATAACGTAACAACCCGTCCTGGTATTCACGGCACCACCCATCATATGGTTTATCACGTAACCACCCGTAAAATGTCCAAGTACCATCATTACACATAAAATATTGAAAATATAAACATTTAAATAACAAAATTTCAATTTCAATCTCAATAAGTAATTCCCAGATATTGAATTAATCAATCCATTTTCAAAAACCATTTAAAAGCAATTTTTGAATCAATGTGTGCCATTCCACATTGAAGCTTTTAATGGAATTAAATTTTAAAACATTAATGTCCATTTAAATAAATACTAAAAACCATTTTGAAAGCATGGATATTAAAGATAAAGATTTATAATAATAAATCTTCAAAACATTTAAAACGATATTTTTGTTAAAGAGTTTTTAACAAAATGAGAGACTCTTGAATACAAAAAATTGTGGAATAACATTTAATCCGATCTTTATAATATAATTAGAATACAGGGATTCATGATATAATATTTCAAAAGACAATATACACACCATATAAGAGTGAATTGGTGCATAACAACAATGAAGTCTCAAAAGAAATGTAAAATGAGATGAAATCCATTATAAAGAATGTATCCTTAAATTAAGGATAAATCTATCTCACAATTATGTGTGACAAATATAAATACACCAAATATAAGTGGATATTAAGTGTAAAACAATAAAAGTTCATTCACACATATTGAAAGTATGACATATTCAATAACCACATGTTGAACCCAAATAAATCGAAATTGGGTTAAGAAGTTCCCTTGGTAAAATTCGACAGCCTAACGGCGTCACATAAAATTTTACAAAAAGGGTTGATGAGAGAGATAAAGGGGATCTCATCACTTGGACATAAAATTTACATAAATAAGGATATATAAGAATATATCCCAACATAATAGTATGTGAATTAAAAGACATAACAAAATAAGTCTTTTAAAAAAAGGAGGGTGAAAGGTCCCCTTACCGAGTTGGGTAACTTTCAAAAAGTACACCCCATGGAAGAAGGGTCATACAATGATGATGTAAATACACATAAATAATATTATACTACACAAATTGTATAATAATGGGCAGTACATACACCACTCAAAAGAAATAGTGGAAAACGTAGCATAAATGTCAAGGGAATAAATGTGAGATGAAAAATCCCTTAAGAAAACTATATAGCCTAACGGCGCCACTTAAAACTTCCAAAAATGGATTTATGAGATCAAATAGGGTCTCCCATAATATGACCATAAAGATTAAAGTATTAGGAATATAAAATAACATCCCCAAACATAATAAATATTGTCTTAAAAGAAATGACATAAATGAGAGTACTTAAAAATAAATAGGGAGGTTGGATCTCTTACGAAAATTCGGCAGCCTAACAGCTCCACTCAAAACATCCAAAATGGATTGATGAGAGAGAATAGGGGCTCTAATAACATGACAATAAAAATTACAGTAATATTAATATAAAAGAACATCCCAAAAACAAGAAATTTGAGCATTACAAAGAATGACATAAAAGAGTGTACTTAAAAAGAAAGAGAGGAGTAGGATCTCTTACCTCGTGTCTGACATGACTCGATCATTCTTTAATCTCCTGAATAATAAAATTTGTTCAATTTATAATTTCATAAGGACCTCCTTTATATATTATTATTCAGTTCATATCACATATTATAATGTTATAATAATTTGTTAATAAAGCGTGTTCGTATCAGACGTTTTTGTCGATGTTCATTACATGAGTAAAAATTGAGCTTGTTGGAAAAGAATTTTCCATGTAGTTATAGGTAAATCATCTCCAGAATAGTATTTATGTTTTAAATATCATATATATCCAGTATATATTCGTTTAATACTATTCCATAGCATTTTGAGATAAAAAATTAGAAGCACCGTTCATGGAGACGGTAGGCCGTACGTACGCATGAACGCTACATTCATTTTTTTTCCATATTAATGGAATTAAAACAAAATGAGAGATATATATATTATAATTCCAGAATTATACCCATCATTTAGATTTAATATATTACATATATATCCATTATATATATGTACTTATAATTGTACATAACATTTGGAGAGAAGAAATGAAATGTACCGTTCATGGAGACGGTAAGCCGTACCTACGCATGAACGCTACTTTCATTTCTTTTTTCTGGATGAAATTTAATGAAATAATAATGATATAAAGGTATATTATAATTACATTATGATAACATATGTAATACCATTAATTCAATCCTTTATACGTCCCACATATGGCATTAAGGAACCAAATCACATGGAGGGGGCGGTAGTCCGCACATCCTAAAAAGAAGATATCGCGTTTACCCATAATTGAAACCATAAAGGTATTCCATAAATGAAAAATACTGAAGCTTAAGGAAAACATAAACATATTATATATCATATATTTATATAGTGACATCT
Organism: Viscum album; assembly: GCA_963277665.1. Classification (NCBI taxonomy): domain Eukaryota; kingdom Viridiplantae; phylum Streptophyta; class Magnoliopsida; order Santalales; family Viscaceae; genus Viscum; species Viscum album. The sequence goes on along the minus strand of OY728126.1, from coordinate 72,667,672 downwards.
TAATGGCCACCTTTGAAGGTGTTAAAAGAATGTTGAACAATCATCGTTTTGGGAGGCAGAAATTCACCATCCACGGAAATAGTATGTTCTTTAACCATTAGATGTAGGTGTGTGTAAGTGTAGCTCGGATCCTTCTTATAAAAACATCCTAGTATATTTAAAATACTGTATTTGTTACAAAATAAATGAATAAAATGAGGTTAGTGGGTTGGAGAAGCAAAATAAAACAAATGGACACAAGTGAAGACATTACCTTTAAATCAGGTAACTTCCATTGATTTGAGCTCAAAGGCTTCCTTGGAAAGGATTATGCCCAAAGTGAGGCTTCGAGGAGTTATAGAGGGATGTGGAGAGATGAAATGGGAAGGGGTTGGCCGATCCAAAGGCTTGAGAGGTGTGGATAAGGAGGTAGAGGTGGGGGCCTTTTATAAGAGGAGAGGAGGGGCACTCTTGGAAAGTAAAGAAATGTTACTTTATTTTAGAATTCGTTTCAGATTTTAATGTTCCCACATTGATGTGTTTCGAGGATAAGGTGATAAGGGTTAGAAATACACCCATCTAATATGTTTTGGACATGTTTAGGTCTTAGATATTACATTATCATTCCATTTTATTTAAATCGTTAAATAATGAGGTCATCGCTGTATCAACATGATGTCATAAATAATTTAATTTATTTAATGTCTAAAAATTATAAAACAAATACTATGATGTTGGAAATATTTTTATCATTCCAATTAATATTTATAGTAAAAAAATATGACTTGTATAATCCCATTTAAAATTATTTTTAGTAAAACATTTCATGTTTGTGTCATTTTTACTTTAACATTAAATAAAAAGGTTTTAATGTCAATTTCCAACCAAACTGGCTCCATGGGGTCCCCATGTTGACCCATGAATTTTATTTGTCGGCCATGACACATCCAATGAGGGTAAGACATGTTTCTAGGTCATTTAAGTTTATTAAAACATTAGTCTTACCTTAAACTACACTAATTACCTCTAATCACGATTAAAAACTTAATAAGTTACTATTCACCAAAATATTATTTTAATTCAATTGAACCACATTTTACTTATTAATTACAACCATGTATGTCGGATTTTTGAAATTCAAAACACAATGGTGTCAAAATTTCATTTAAACGGAAAATCAGTTTTTATAAGTACCACTTAGTGGTTTCACTATTCATAAAAAATTGATGTTTTTCAGAAAATTACCAAAAATTCAACCTAAGCTATATTTGATATTAAGAATTAAAAAATGATTTCTATTTTACAAAATTCAAAACATATATTTTCCATTAATTAATTTAATAATTAATTCCCGCTGTCAAAACAAATAGCGTGTTTTTATGAAACAAAATGTATCAAACGATTGACACTAGTTTAAGTCTAATTTCAAAGTGAAATTAATTCCAACGACCACTATTAAATTAAATGGTAAATATATATTCTATTTTCACTTTAAAACCAATTCAAAAGATAATCTAATCATATAAATAAATTAGATTAAAAAGAGGTTTTGAATTAAAATACAACATTTTTCACTATTCATTAAAAATTGATCTTTTCCAGAAAAATACCAAAAATTTACACAAAGTAAATTTTGATGTCTTGATTCAAAATAAGAATTTTATTTTGTCAAATATAACACATAAAATTTTAAAAAAGTTGATTTAAAAGTGGTTCTCCATCAAAAGGTGGTTAATCGACCTTTTAAAAAATATTAGAATGTTTACGCTTAAAATTGGATTCATTCGCATTTTTAATCCTATAACATTTATTGCAAAAAGTAATAATATTTGAAAAACAGATATAATCATTTTGTATTTATTTCTGTTCATTCTCTCCATTACAATGGCTAGGCGTTAACTACTTTTTAAAATAATATTATTTTATTATTAGAGTGCAACGTAAGATTCACAAGAAACACGTTGTTGCGTGTTGGGTACGCCATCGAGCATAGCACCCCCTTTAAAGTCATATTAATTTTTTATTCAGAAATATGGATAAATGTGAAAATGTCATACTATTTATTTACCTGGGGTGTTACATCATAGGCTGGAGTTGCAGTCGATCCATCGAAGATCGAGGCATTGCTTTCTTGGGAGCCACCCAGGAGTGTGACAGAGGTACAATGTTTCTTGGGTTTGGAAAAATACTATTAGAGATTTGTGTTAGACTTCTCCAGAGTTGCAGCACCACTTTTAGCTTTGACGAAGAAGGGGAAACCTTTTGTATGGTCAAATAGATTCCAGTAGAGCTTTTAGGAGCTGAAGAAGTGATTGACCAGTGCTTCCATATTTAGGCTACCAGAGGAGGGCGTAGGGTACATAGTATACTACGACACATCAGGGACCAGACTCGAGTGTTTCCTGATGCATGAGAGAGCAGTGATCGCGTATGGTTCATGGTAGCTGAGACAACATGAGAAGAACTATGCTACCCATGAACTGGAGTTAGAATCAGTGGTATTCACCTTGAAGATGTGGCAGAACTATCAGATGGGCAAGCGTTTTACAGTCTACTCTGACCACCAGAGTCTCAGGTACATCTTCTCGTAGAAGGACCTGAACCTGAGATAACATCAATGTCTTAAGTTCCTCTAGGACTATGACTTTGAGATAGTCTATACTCCTGGGAAGGGGAACATTCTAACAGATTCTCTTAGCAAGAGATCGTGTATTCAGCTTCTAGGAGAGGCAACAGTTTAGCTAGTCGTGTTGCAGATATCCTTTATGGATAGTGATAGAGCATCCTTTCTTGAGTCTCTCACAGTAACTCCTCCACTTCTTCAGCAAGTCAGGGAGGTATAGTGAGGGGACGTTGACTGTGAGACGTGATGTACTCAAATATCCTCAGGATAGGCACTAGATGGATTTCATGAAGGTGGGGAGCACTTCATTTTCTTTAGAGGACATACCATGGTACTAGTTTCACTACAGGAGGAGGTGTTGAGGTAGTTCCACACTTCCCCTCTAGTGGTATATCCAGGAGTGGAGAAGTTGTATTAGTACCTTAGACGATAGTACTGGTGGTCGGGTATGAAGAAGGTTGTAGCAGAGTTCATCTCATAGTGCCTCACTTGTCAGCAGGTGAAGATGGAGCACCAGGTACCAGAAGGCTTGGTACTACCCTTCAAGGTCCCACAATGGATGTGGGATGGAATATCCATGGATTTTGTGACAGGGAATCCACCCACTTCTAGAGGACACGACTCTATATGGGTGATTGTCAACTGACTCACCAAGTCGGCCCACTTTCTACTGATCAGAGAGAAGGGCTCAGTAGAAAACATGGGATGCATCCACATTCAGGAGATCGTACGTCTTCATGGTGTGCCATAGATTATTATCTCCCATTTAGATGCTCGTTTCACATCCCTACTATGGAAGGGATTATAGGAGGCTTTAAGGATGCAGCTTCGCTTGAGCACCGATTTCCATCCTCAGACAAATGGTCAAAATGAGAGTACCATTCAAACTCTCGAGGACATGATCTATGAATGAGTCCTCGACATTGGTCATAGCAGGGAGGATCACTTACTGTTGGTGGAGTTTGTGTACCATAACAGCTACCACTCCTCCATCGGGATGGCCCCTTACAAGGAACTGTACGTCCAACCTTGTAGATCACCTCTGTGCTAAACCAACCCTGGGGAGTCAGCCCTTGTAGGACCGGAGATGGTGCGGGATACGATGGAGAAGATGAAAATCATCTAGGAGTGGATTAATACTACACAGAGCATATAGAAGTCCAATGGTGATAGGAGACAGAGGACACTATAGTTCGAGGATGGCGACCACGCCTTCTTACAGGTCTCACATCGACAAGGTCTACAGAGACTTGGTCATTGTGGAAAGTTATCTCCACGATTCATCAGGTTATTCAAATTCCTCTACAGAGTAGGTGAGGGGTCTTACTGCATGGCCCTTCAACCTCAATTGCACCGGGTTCACACCATCTTCGACGTATCTCAGCTGAGGAGATAAGCGCACGACCCGTCCCACATTTTCGATCACGGGTAGCTGGAGATCGATGACGAGGAAACATTCACAGAGGATCAAGTGGAGATCGAGGATCAACATGAGTAGGTCCTACGTGGATGGTTGATTCCTCTGGTAATAATTCACTTGTAGAACAAGAATCTCCAAGAGATCACATGGGAGCGGGAGGCTCAGATGCATGCTCAGTACCCTTATTTGTTGCCCTAGTGTGTGTTGAAGCTTTACGGGAACATACAGCCCTATGGTGGGGGTAATGTAAAGACATGTAAATTTCAAGGAAATTTTTTTCTTAAATTCTACAGAATTTTACGAGTATGAAGTTTGCAACATTGTCTGATTCTAAGGCCCAGTGTTCCCAGAAACATTTTTTGAAGTTTTTTTCAGGTATGTTCAGTAAACGTACGTGCGGAGTTTTCTATCATTTGAATAGGTGCTCAGAATTGAAATCTGAGGACACCGATGAACTCGTAGCATCGGTATTCGCTTAAGGGGATGTTTACCACCTTTGTGTTTTATACAGGATGGAAGTTATATTTTGGGGAATCATTTTAATTTAACAAATAAAATTATGTGTTACATAATTTTTTGTAAAGGTTGGTTACTTTCTCCAAAGAGGAGTTGGAGGTGGGGGCCACACCCCATATAACCCCCCATGAGAGGATAATTGTTTGGTGGGGGACACATGAACCCAAAATCATCAACTCCCTATGAAACCCCCATAAACTCTTAATATTCCAACTCCCCTCTTTTAATGTTGAACTCTCCACCTCCCACTCACTCTCATTAATATGCCAACACCATTAATTAATTAATTGAACTCTATAATTAATTAATTTAATTGGGTGTTTGAATTTTGAAAACATTATGCGTACTTTAAATAATTGAATCCTTTCTTTTATTTTGGGTTGGAATAATTGTTGGAGAGCTTTGGAGGATTAGAGATAAGGTGTTCTTCCCATGTAGAACACGAAGAAATTCTTCAATGACCTTCCACTGCGTCAAGGGAGAAGCACCGCCCGCGAGGAACGTCGAAAATGATTCATCCTTAGACGCTACCCGACATCAAAAAAATTGATGTCCTCCCTCTTTTCGTGATTCGACAACATTCAACGACAAGTTTCTAGGTAGGGGGTAAGATCAATTTTAATTAAATAAAATTAAACCTCGTTCTTCATTGAAAATATTGGATTGTCTTCAGCCAATTGATATTACCTAACGCAGAGGGTGCAGAATGAACAAACTCAGCCCGAAGACCCTGCATTGAATCATGTTTTTATTCATGATCGAGGAAGAGATATAAGAGGTGGTGGCGACCAGAGTTGATGATGATCGGGGGAGGTGATGACCGAAGGTGGTGGCGGCCTCACACCGGCCCGTTAGAGGACCGCATCACTGGGTACCATGCAGAGAGGGGAAGATCACAGACCACAACTAGGTAGCTTGGCCAAAGAAGAATCGGTCGGTCTCATGACTGTCCAGGGTGGAAGAATTGGCTGGCTTAAGCCAGTTGGGATGGATAACTGTGGCCCACTTCCACAGGCAGCTTCGGCGGGGGAACTTGTCGGCCGCCTGCCAGCTAGGTTTAAGGAAGCCGTGGCACCTGAAGGTGCCGCATTGGTGGACAACATCCCACTGTGCAGGCAGCTTTTTCCAGAGAAGAGCGTCTGGCTTCGGCCAGTCGGGCAGGATGGGTGGTGTCACACGACACTACTGTTTCAGAAAACCGAGGGGGTCGTGCCCCCAGCTCTGTTCAACCTGCTGGCGGAGCTGCGGCCAGCCGCAGGCTAGGCCGTGCCGAACCGGGCCAGGTAGACCCCCTTCTCGGTCAGTCCCGCCGAACTGGGTTTGGCCGACCCACATGCCCACTGGGCTTGACGAGCCAAGCCAGTTTCACTTAAACATGAATATCTTCTAGACCACGTGTCAGGTCGATGTGTCGTCTATGGTATTGGGATCCTCGTGAAAAGGCGTTCCTTTAGAGATAATCTAAGTTAGTTTTGGTCAACATTGGAAAATTTCTAGGTTTGGAATGTGTGTAATTCAACCAGTCCCCTAGAATGGAAAAGCCAATAACTCTCAGACCGAGCGTCTGATTGATGCGCCGTCTATCGTGTTGGGTTTCTTTTGATGAGATGGAACATCGAGATAAATCAACTCGGGACTTTGTGATAGTGGATGTATCAACCTCTTTGCTCGAGTAGCAGACCATCTTTGAATCAAGCGTGCTGTGTGCGGGAACCCTAGGGCTGGCAGCTACTGCATCGACTACTGTACTAGATTCCTTCGTGGTTTTGACATCAACGACTACTTTATTGGAATCCTCCGTGGGTTCAACAGTGACGAATACTATTCTGTAATCCACCATGGGTTTGACAGTGATGATTACTATTATTGTATCCTATGTGGTTCTGACAGTTTGTCCTCTCTACTTGTATCCTGTGTGTGTCCGATATATTAGCGGGTCTTGTATCCTGTGTTGGTCTGACAGCTTAGCTGGTCTTGTATCCTATGTGGGTCTCACAGCTTAGATTAATCCGTGACTACATCTAATCATCTCTATCGGTATATGAAAGATGTATACCTTTGTGTGCTGAGTCTTGACATTAAATCATTATCACCGACGTGATAGACTTTACTTTCTGCGTAGACTGGGTTGTGATTGGGCTCGAGAGTTAGAGCCGAACTAAGATTGATTATTTATGTATATGTATGGTAATATACATAAGTAGGGTTGGTTCATACTTCGTGGTTGTAAATTTTATCTTTGGATTATCCTTTGTGGATTCTGAGAGACCTAAGGGGGTCATGGGGTCCCGACTGAGTATTGTTACACTCACCCCTACACGTGCTATGCCCACATTTTATTGTGTTAGATGCAGATGACGGTCAGTGTTGAAAGAGGCCGAGTGCGAGCTAGGACCAGACGGTACCCAGAGGAGGACCACACAACTAGACGGTAAACAGAGTGAACTAATAGACGTGGAGTGGTAAGGTGGACTTATATACCTACCCTTCAGGTAGGCTACTCAGTGGACTTTCCAGGAGCTACTCATTTTAGCTGTTGTCCCTTTTTCAGTTGTACTTTCCTTCCATTGTACCTGTACATTACTATTGGACTTTTATTTCCGGACCCTTTACTTTCAGCACTACTTTCTGGATACAGTATTCACATAGTGTTTACTTCTTATTGCATACTCTATTGTGTTTATTTACTTTCATAAAGAAAATTCGATCTGAGCTTAGGGTTTTATGCCTTTGGTGCTAGTCACCAGCCCCTGGCCTATGGAAGGTAGGCTTGGGGTAGTAACGGCACAGGCCCTGAGGGCGGTTCCTGAAACATTTCATGTGATTTATGTAACCCAAATCACTATCACTAAATTTCAAAATTGCCTCAAATTTTATCTAAATGTTTTAAAAAAATATTATAATAATTTAATTTATAAATTTAATATGAAATTATTCATTATATTTCCATCAATTATAATAAATTCATTTAGTTCGCAAAACATCATCAAGAAATAATTTCATTATATGGAGGATATACTTTTATCATTGGTAGGTTAATTATTTTCTTTTCACTATTTGTTTACAACACTAGTCACCATTACCAAATTTTTATAATTATGAATCATTATTCAAATTTGTTTGATTAAATAATGTTAATTCCTTGATATATATATATATATGATTTTGTATGATTGTGTGCACAATATGGTAAATGCTTTTGAATTTCATGCATGAAATAATATTATGTAATTATTTTTTATTACCAATATATATATTTTATTTAGGTAACAAAATTTCATAAATAATACAATTTTCATCATTATTTTAATGTTGCTAATAATACATTTTCATATATTTAATTATAAGCTCAATAATATTATTTTCAATCAGTAATTCTTTTTATTTTCCAATTTTATAAATTCATCATTTAAAATATATTTAATAACATTATTATTTTTTATCTAACTTATTGTTTTCAAAATATCACTAGGGGTGATCATTGTTTTTTGGTTATGACTTCATACCTGTCGTTATTTAATTAAATTTTTATAATCAATATATTTATAAAATTTATATTTGTTCATTCTCTTTATCAAGTAATTAATCATTCACCTTAATAAATTTTTTTATTTAAATCCAATATAATATCATTATATATCATTATTATAGATTAATTATAACATAATTTATTTTCAATCAGTAAATTTTCATTACAATTTAGTAATTTCACATTATATAAGATTTGTTATAGTAAAAAAAATTAATTATTGATGCTCAGGGGAAACTAGTCAACTCCACACATCGGTCTTTCATAGGATAAATATAGTTATTTACATAATAAAAATTTTCAAATTTATTTAATAATAATCTAATAATTCATCTAATATCCATATAAAAAATGACACAATGTCAATTCAATTTATTTTGGGGTGTCTATATTTCTTAAATGGATATTTTAGTGCATAAAAATCCCCTAAAAAGTTCGTTTATATAACATATAAGGTGAAAACCATTCAATGGGTGTGATATCAAACCCCCAATGAGCCTATATACACACAAATTAACCATTACCTTCTGATTTGGTAATATCCATATGGTCGTTAATCTAATGGCCTACATGATTCTTCTTAGATAAATCTCTGACATCTCCCCCACATGGATACATTGTAATATTTATTGGAGTATATTTTCTTAATAACCCAATTAGAAAATAGAACACAAACATTCATGGCCAACATAGGCACAAGGGATTATTTCGGATCGATACATTTAGAATGTCCTACAAAAATGGTTATGGACACTAGAAATAAATGATATGGCTACATAGAATATAATTTTGTCGAATTTATCAAATGAGGTAAGGCCTTCGACATAGTGCTACTCCTGAACACACTTAATCCCTGTCATAGGATGACATGATGGCCATCTCACTTTCTAATTTTTCATTGGATATTCTATATCATGTTATCATCATCCCGTTATTCGAACACTAACTGATGTCGTTCATTCTAAATGTTTTATGTGTTAGATTGCTTTTTTGATACAAAACCATACAAAAAATATTTTATTTATCTAAGTATTGAATTTTTTTTCTGTTATTCAAATTTCATTTATTTAAAAAAATAATTCTATGATAGAATAGAGAAAATTACAAAAATTCTCTCTATATTTATATCATATTGTAATTACAATCAATGAGATTATAAATCAAATAGTGATATCTCTTCATGGTTTATTTAGAGATATATTGATTGAATCAAGATTAAACAATATTGATATTTAATTATAAAATTATCAATATTATCCATAAAATTATTTTAAAAAACATATCCATTTCCATGTATGAAATATTGAGAATTATAACAAAATTTTCCTTATTTGATCACATTGACTATTTTATTAAATGGGTCTCGTAAAATTAGAGTAGAAAATATTTACTATTTAATTGATTATTTTAAACACTAAAACTAATCTCTCTGAAGTCTCCAAATTTCTACATTGTAATATTAATATTCTTATGTCATTAGAATGATATTGAACCTATGAATAACATAATATAATTTCCAAAAATTATATTATTGTAACAAAATAGAACAATAATATATAATTGAAGGATATAAAATTTTCACAAATGATGTGTCAAAATAAAATAACCATACATTATCCATATCGATAAATCATTTTCTAGTGACGATAATTCCTTAGGTGGTGACCTTTAGGTGAGATGATTCTTTTAACCCATTCCTCCACCCATTCATTTAATACAAGTTTAAAATAAGGAAACATTGTCAAAAAAATTTATCAATTATTATTTATTCTTTAAAATTATCACCAGCAACTGAGAACTGTCTACAAAATGCATAAAAATTAATAAAAAATAATCCCAAAGGAAATATGTCATTTTAGAATCATTAGAGTAGTTTGTTTCTTGATTCCACATTCTATTAAGGATGTAATTTCTATTTTCCCCATTATATTAAAATTTAATATTTTTTTATAAATCATACAATGAAATTAAATTAATCAACCAAAGAAATTTATTTAATAAATATGAGTGTTAATAATATTTAATGAAAACAAAATGAGAAAGAAAGTACATGTATATGGAAATTCATTCCTATAAGAAAACCTATAGTGTTACACCCCACTTGTTCAATTTTTTTCTAAAAATAATGAAATAAATCAAAAATAAATTGTTCAATACACACCGTTATAGAATATTATCAATTTAGAGGGAAGATAATTATAACATTCATGCCAACTAAGAGAAGGAATTTCAATGTTAATATTTATTCTCATTGATATTCCCACATATTTGACTAATGGAATGCACACTTTTTTATATTACCTAACATTATAATTCAAAATATTCACAGTAATAATATTATATACATCACCATCAAAAAATGTGGTACATCATTAGAACATTATTCTATATCTTAACAAATTTTTCCACCCAACCCTTACGAGAGCATAAAGATCCCTACATTTAAAAAAATTCAAATTTTATTACTAAAATTCAATTGATCATGATGAATTTATTCCATAAGTAAATAATAAATATCATGAATCAAATAAAAATAAACAACCCATATGAATTTAAAGTCAGAATAACCATACTATCTCAACCATATAATATTTACCATGTTTAGTAAAACATATTATATAAAAACAAAACCAATTATCTATTTATATGAGACTTAATTAAAATTCCAAATGAAATCGAAATGGAAAAACATCATATCTATTCAACTTTATAGCCTTGCAAATATTTCATAATTTCGTATCAAATTCCTAAATCCATTGGTTAACACATTGAAATAAATACCGATATTTTATCAATTTATTAAGGGGACCAAGATTACATCATGATAAGAATTTTATTCACCCATTCCACCATAACCACTCCACTATAAAACATGTTTTTTTAAAATAAATGATATATAGATTGTGATGATTAAAGGAAATGCTTATTGATTATCACTTTGACAATTTAATCATTTCCATGGAAATTCATGCTAAATCCCCCTATGAGTTTATTACCTCTAAATATTGTAATTTAATTTACTAAACTACTATTTACATCCATTAATCATATCCTTATAATTTACATGTGACTTTATATTGTCATATTTTTATCTCCAAACACACATTTGTAACATAGTGTAAGAAATATTTTCCTTCTAGATTATTACATATGTTCACCCACTTAGTATGATAATTTTTTAAATCTCTTTCCAAAATTTCATGGAGGATGTACTCTAAACATTCTCTTCAAAAAGTATTCATAGAAAAAAATGAAGAGAAAAATTAATCTTTGCTCGTATAAATAAGGTGCTGTTAATGAAGAATTATAACAACATCCTTCCTCCTTCAACCATTACAAAAAATGATTAATAGTATTATCTAGTCCCATATCACTATATCTAATGTGGATATTTTAATTATTATATAGACAAGAAGGTATGGTTTTGCCTATTAAAAAAATAACACCTAACCCAAGTAGAAGAACACTGCAAAATTTATTAATAATCTCAACTCTCTCCATGTTATTATATCTTTACTAATTATCATACTTTTTTACAAATAACTATAATTACCCAAAAACAACTAAAATTCTCTACTAGAATGTGAATCATCATAGTACATTCCTATATGGAGTTCATTCTCTTACAATAATAGTATCATACAAAGTTATTATTCAATTGTTATCAATAAGATTCATTATTAATAACATATTGGTCTATCAAAACATTCATAAATCCTCAATTATTTTCATTTAAACAATATTTTATTGATAATATTTTTTCTAAAATATCTTAATCCATTCTCACATGTACCCAACCCAAAATTCACATCTGTTACTCTGCTACCAATACGTCACACCCAAATTAATGGTAAGTGATCTCCCCTTTTCCTAACTCTGTTAGGATTAGAGATAGTGACCAAAATTATTGTATTTGGTAATATTATGGGAGGCATTACCACTATTAAGAAATGTCACCTACTATCCTGAAAAATCAATCTTCATAAAATAAATAAACCAGTATCCATGATATGAAATATATTTTTATATATGATAACATTCACATAATATAATTAAAAGTAATGAAATATACCATAAGACTCAAAATTATATTATGAGCATATGAAATTTCAAATTCCAATGATTTGAGGGTTCATTTCATAATGGGAACTCCATTCTTACCTAATATGTTTTGTGCCAAATGGAAATTTCTATTTACTGTGGAAGTAAAAATGATTTATTTGATAACATTTTCAAGGTAGGTAATGAAAAGGTTGAAAAAATAATAAAATGAATGTAAGACACTATCCAATCAATTAATATTCCTTGGTAATGATATTAATTTATATCCCTAAAAACCAATGGGTTATTTATTCTGATTGTATCATAAAACAAATGAAATAAATAAACAAATCACTATTATATTAAGTCATTGAATCATGAGATAGCGTATTAAAATTTAAAGAAAAATGATCCCCATTATCTGGTGCCCAAATTTGGTGGGTCACCTAGCCTCAATAATTCTACCATGTATGCTAGAGGATTCATACTATCAATGAGGATTTATAGTGGTATTCTGGGGATACTATACAGATATATGAGAGTTTTAAAATGGATATAACAAATAATAAGATATATAAGAAGCATAATATTACAAATGGAAGAGTGCAATCAGATATAATATTATATATGGAAGAAGCATAACTAATTTATAGATATACATACTAAAATCCATAGGCTGTGGGATATTAAATGATGTCATGTCATAATGATATTAAAATGTTAAACATGTGATACATAGGATATGCATATACAACATTCAAGAAAGGAAATAAAAAAATACAAAATTATGCTCACCTATAACCATGATCATATGATTTTTCCACTTCTCCAAAGCACTAGGATATAATTAAAACATATCAATAATTTTTAGTAGGGTGCTTTCGCTTACCCACACTTGAATGATTTTTTGGTTAAATATTTAACTCATTGCAGTAATGTGGATGATCATGATATGTAAAATTCATTTTTTATTTGATAGGATTTATTTAATTTATTATTAAAATAATTTATTTTTCATGCATGACTTCTCTCATTTCATTATATAGGGCTTGTGTGTCTACGTTTTATTTTATGTAAACATCCTTTTCCACCCACATGCACATGAGTAAAATGAATATATTATGGATAGAGCTCCCAAGCTAGTAGAGAAGGTTCATGTTTGGAGCTGAGGTGAAATATGTCCATGGGGATACATATTTGGATAGTGAAATCTACCAAATGAACTTCAATTGTTTCAAGGTGTTTTCCCTGGAGGTCAATGTTTAGTATATCAACTGCATGATAATATAATAACTAGTAAGAGCACAAGATCATATAGAATTATTTTTTATTTCTATTATTTTCATGGTTATTTCATTATGGATGTCTTGTCGTGATGAAATAATTAAATAATTAAAAATAATTCACGATAGAACTAAAATATACTATCTTATAGGTATATATTATCTATGAAATCGCTAATAAAATTTCTAATCCCTCATTATATTAACAATCATGAGATAATGATAATAATTGGATATTTACACATAATAGGAAAAAACAACTCAAAAAAATATTAAGTCAGTATATCATTCTAATACATTGGTTAGAATAAAACCCTAATTCCAAGTGCTTGACCAGTAAAAGATGGGGTATAATCAATAATCGACGAATCATAACATAAGGTTTTGAGTTGATATAACTTATTTGACAACAAGGGTTAACTACCAATGTAGGACATCCTGTAATTGAGTGGAAAAGGATTAAGAGATCTAAATTAATTATTTTTTGATTGGGGAGTCAACATAGCAGATCAAATACCTATGACATAATGTAGTTAACATATGGAATTCCTACCTAAAACCATTCATATATATAACTTTTCCACTAGAATATCAAAGAAAAATGATATATTGAAGCTAATTGTGATGTTTACTAGGTTTAATAATGTAGTGGGAGACTAATATATATAAAGAATTATTTATTTGTATAAATATATCAGATAAAGTTCTATAATTATGCACACATTATTTTATATAAACATAAATAAAATGAAATCAAACATATCATTATGATCTATATATTATTAGGAAAACCAAACCACTGACACAAATTTTCAAGAGAGGAAAGGGATCCTAAATCGCATCCATCATCATGAAACAAAACATTATTTGTTGTAAGAAACTTTACTAGTTGCGCTTGGAAATGAGGCAAGGTAGGAAGAGCTATCACTCTATGAGAAACATCTAAATGACGCTTTAGATGTTTAGTGCATTATGATGTCATTCATGTCTGATGATATTTTAAAGCAACATGAGGATTTGGATGCTTGTAGAATGATGTTTCACTTTAAGGGTCTCTATCAAGAGAAGGAAAGAAAATATACGATTGAGATCTCCAATTCATTGTTAACAACTATGCTTAGAGGTCTATGCTAGTTATGCCTCTTCTAGTCAAACTCATTGGATAAATTGAATGACTATTATTATTAGAAATTAAATTAAAAGATGAGATGCATAATGATCTCTAACATTCATCAATTCCCAAGATCATATCCAACATTATGATTAATTAAATTATGATAATTATTGACAAAACTCTACCAGACCATATTAATTTAATTCTATAAGGGGATAAGGAATGGGTGTGAAAAAACCCATAGTCTATATGGTGAGTGTGAAAAGCATGAACAATGGAAAGGGTCCCAAGATTTATAAACATTATTAATACCATGATAATTGTTCTTCTAAGAAGTAGAAAATATAGAAGGTGGGTATGGAAAATGAGATGATTTAGTTTTCCTGTTGAAATTTAGGCCACTGGAAGTGTAATTACACTAATAAGCAAGGGGAAGCTAAAGGTCTGTTCATTATCAAGTGTAATATTACAATATATACACATTGGTTTTTAGATACCACTTGTGGGGCTCAACTATGTATCGAAATGCTGGAACCTAGTAGATTTTGAATGTTTACTAGAGAATAGGTGGATCTGAGTGCTTCCCATGGAGAAAGGACTGATACCCTAATCATTGCTGACTAAAAACATTCATTTCCAACAAGAATGATTTGGAATTTAAGGGATTTTTATTATGATCCTACATATAAAAAGAAAATTATTTCTATATCATGTTGTGATATAGATGGATTTATTTTCAAATATGAAAATAATTTTTTTTATTTTATAAGAACATATGTTATGGTATTTCACATTTAAATAATAGTATTTATGTATTAAATTATAAATCCATGTATTGAAAATAGATAATGAGTCATTTTCTCATGACTCATACAACACCCATCTATGGCATCATCGTCTTGGTCATGTAAACAAGATTATTTTAACATATATCGTTCAAGATGGATATTTAGAATAATTTAAGATAAAACCACTAGAATGATTCCAAACTTGTTTCAAAAGAAAAATGACAAAAGCACCATTTGGAGGACAAGGTTAATGGGCTATATAGCTTCTTGGATTAGTATAGACTGATGTGTGTACTCAATTTTTAGTATAATCATGGTTTGGATATTCTTACATCATAACTTATTTTGAGGCATGAGTAGATAGGGATATGACTACTTAATTAGGAATAAGTTCGAGTCCTTTGAGAAATTTAATGAAATGAAGAATGAATTAACGATTCATATAGGTACAAAGATTAAATGATTTCATTCGATCGAGGTGGTAATTATCATATCAAAGAGGTCATCACCATTCTAAGGGAATTTGGGATTCTAGCTCAAATCATTCCGAATTATGCACTATAGTGGAATAGTTTTAGTGTATAGGGGAACACAACCATGGTAGACATGGTATGGTCGAAGATGAGTCATTCAGAACATCCATTATACTTTTGGGGATATTCAATACAAACTATAGAATTTAAATTTTTTTATATTAAAAATTAAAGTGTAAAATGGAATTAACATTGATCTATGGAGGGGAAAGAAACCAATTTTATTCCATACACACGTATGGGGCAACAAGGCATTTTATTGAATTTTTTGGAAATAGAATTGTACCATGGGGAACAAAGTGAATCATTATTGTAAAGACTTGTAAATTCCATGTAATGTTTTATAATATATGGTAACCTTACGAGTCTAGGAAAATTGACATCGTGTGATTCCGAGGCCCGGAGTGCCTGAAATGAATTTATAATCTTTTTTGGGTATATTTTGTAAATGTGTGAGCGTGTTTTTTTTAATTTTTGAACCGGTGCTCAGAATTAAAATCTGAGGTCACTGTTTAACTCGCAGCACCTGTATTCGTTTATGGAGTCCTTCACCTCGATTGCAGTGGGTCGAGAGTGAAAGATAATTTTTATGTGTTTCATGAAAGTATTAAATTAAATAAAAATGTCAAACAATTTTATTTTAGAAACCCCTCAACCTTGGTTATGGTTGTGGGGACCACCCGAGCCTAAACCTCCCATGTGAGTGTTAAGAGGTGGGGAACACCTGAACTAACCTCCCAATTTGAAATTATTGGCGGGGACCACCTGAACCATCTTAATGGTGGAGAAACCACTCAAATCCCTATTAATTATTTTCCTCCATTAATTTGAGCCTATTAAATTGATACAATTAAATATGACAACACCGCATATTACTGTTTGAGCCAACCAACAATTAACAAAATGTGTAAGCATTTAAATTTTTCAAATCTTATTAATATACTTATTTTAAATTAATAAGTCAGTTATTCCTCATTTAGACAGAATTAGGGAAACTATTGGAAAAAGGGGGAAGCTTTGGAGAATTGTGGAGAAACTCATCCTTTAATGAAGAACACTCTCACCGACGAGGAACATATTCAACTATAATGAACTGACAAATGAGCCCGAAAACTGAGGCTTGTGGTGGGCACGATGAACATCGACATCCTCTAATTATTACTCGCACCAACATCAACAAACCTTCCAGGTAGGGTGGTTGTTTGAATTTATTCCCCTTACTCGTTCATGATAATTCATCATAAAAACCAGGAAGATATTATATTTCCTTACAAAATCACTATCGTGGAGTGTACCGGCCAAACAAACATGGCCTGTCCTCTCTAAAAATCTTGTGATTAATTTTTATGTTTTTTGTGATGGAGTTGGATGGAAACCAAACTCAATGGGGTTGAAGAACGGCATCCGGCACAACCTCCAACTGCGCTGATGGAGACGGCGCTGGTCGGCGGCCACCACACTACCCATGGCCTCTTCTGCCCCCACCCTCCGCCACCCATGGCATCCATATGTCGTGGCCTCACTGGCCTGTGGAACTCTGCAGCCCATGTGGACTCACCACCTCGTGGCCCTTCGCGGCCCCTATGGCCTCGCCACCATGCGGCCCCCACATCCTCAATCGTCCTGCAGCCTCGCTGCCCTACGACCTCAGCGCCCCACGTCCCTCTATGGCCCCCATTGCCTCACCAACCCGCGGCACTCTGTGGTCCCTGTGGCCTCACCGCCCCGCAAGCTCACCTTCTCACATCCCTCGGTCAACCCCGAGGCATCACCGCCCTACAAACAACCCTTCGCGTCCGTTTCCGCCTCATCGACCTCATAGCCTTTGTGCGGCCCTCATGGCCTCTGCACTGCCCTCGTGGCCTCGTACCGTTTCGAGGCCCGCGCACTGCCTAGCGTGAGCTGAGCTGGACCTAGCATCGGACGGGCCTAACCAACTGGACTGGGTCGACCCAAACCTGTTCGGGTCGGCCCATGCCAGGTCGGTCCAGGTCGGACCAAACAATGACCATCTACAAGATTTTCAATATAAAACCCATAACTTTGGCACCACACATCCCATTAAAAAACTGTCAACAACGTTGTAAACCTTTTAGTGAGACAGTCCCTTTGGTATACCCCACTTGAGATTTGGATAATTTTGGGATACAATCGGGGAGGATTGAGAATGAATCCAACCAGTCCCTTGGCAATAAAAGGGTAATAAATTACAGACCAGACATCTGATTGATACACCGTCTATTCCGTTGAGACCACTATGAGGTTGTGGTCCCTTGAGATAATTATTTGTGGGACTACGTGGAAGTTGTAGTATCGACCAATGTTTTGAGGAGCGGTCTATCCCAGAGACGAGAAATCTTATTGTGGTAACCTAGTAGTTGGCTATGACATGAAGAATGAATAGTGATCATGTGTGGGTTAGGACCGAGAGATCCTGTGTGGGTCAGCACCTAGCGTTCCTATGTGGGTTAGCACCGACCGATCTAGTGTGGTTTAGCACTGAGCAATCCTGTGTGGGTCAGCATTGAGAAATCCTATTTGGGTTAGTAGTAGAGTCTTTTAATAGAATTAGATGATTCAGTAGTTACATATAATCATCTATGATATTGTACCTAAGAAATACTTCGTGTGAGCTGAGTCCGTACATGAGTGGTACTTTCCTTTGTGGTAATACCTTGGTGGTATTCTTCTTTGTGGCATACTTGAGTGGTACTTACCATCATGGTACTCCTTCCTTTGTGGAATAGTTGAGATTTGGTCTTTTGAGTTGGACTCTGTGTTTCCTCGTGATTGAGATGGATATACTTGATAAGTTATGTATATGTATGGGAATATACCTAAGTAGGGTTGGAAATTGATTTCATTCCTTGTGGTTTATCGTTTGTATATTTTGTGAGACCTTGAGGGTCTCAAGGTCCCTAATGAGTATCGTTATACTCACCCATGCACGAGCTATGCCCGGAATTATTTGTGTTTGGTGTAGATGACTAACAGTGCTGATTGAGGATGAGAGTCCCAAGACTAGAGGTAGCTCGAAGGTGGACCTTAGATGAGGTGTACTATAGAGATGACCGATTGAGATTTGTACATACCCTTCAGGTAGGATCCCTGGTGGGTGTTCACATGATATTTTACAGTTTACTAGTACTTTCAGTTTCTTGTACTTTATAGTTGGGCTTGTATTCTAGCCCATTTTACATACTACACTCACTCTATTTACTATTCATTTTACTTGAGTTCGTATCTTGTTGTGTGATTGGTTTCATGTGCTTATAGGTTATAATGGAAATGACTTGACAATGTTAGAGAATACCCCTTCGGTGCTAGTCTCCAGCCCCTAACAAATTGATGGAAGTTCCGGGGTTGTCACATCATAGGACCCAGAGGACGAGTCATTACAAATTGGTATCATGGGATTCGGTTCTACCATAGAACGTAGGACATTTATCATTCTTTATAACATAAATAGTGTTAAGTGTAGTGAGTGTGGTTATCAGTTTTGGGAATCCAGGGTTTGTGCGACGATTGACATATCCATACACTAAGACCTTGACTTATGATTTCTAACTTAGTGCACAAAAAACTGATTGTGTGTGTTTTTACAGGATTTTTCTTTTTGATATCTTTGATTCAACTCAATATGTAAAAAATTTTAACCATGGAGAACTTGTTTTTTTACAGAATGCCTCCACGCAGATAGCCATCTAGGGCTCCAGATATAGTACGCACTGATACCCACCGAGCGACGAGGCCTTGGTGCAGGGACCTCATCCAATGGAGGCACCAGCACTACCATTACCTGTTGGGCCACCGATTCTACCAGCCCCAACAGCAGAGGGCACATGCCTCTTGAGCACATTGCACAACTTCCATCACAATAGTCTACCCAGGTTCAGGGGTGAGATAAACCCAAAGATGGTTGTGGATTGGCTGGAGGCTATGGTGAGAGTCTTCCGACTGGTAGGGACACCAGCCGATCTCATAGTGGTCCATGCCGCTAGTCTTCTACATGAAGTAGTAGGAAGATGGTAGATCTTGAAACTCCAGGTTCACAAGGAGGTGACACTTCTTTGGAAAGACATCGACTTCCTATTTCAATAGAGTTTATCCCAGTGACTCTTTGTGCGATGCATATACATGATCTTCTTTATCTACATCATGGAATCATGACTACGGCCAAGTACTCAGCAAGGTTCACTGAACTCTCATGCTACTCCATTTTTATGTTTTGGGACCCATTATTCAGAGCCCAGACCGTCTAGAAAGGGTTCAGGCGAGATACCCAGGCTTCAATGATTTATCTAATAAATCCAACACATGTAGGGGTGTTGGAGAGAGCCCTCGTAGGGGAGAGTTTTCCTTCTAAATAGTCACCAGCAGCGAGATTCACAACCTGACGTCACGTAGAAGAGTCTTCCATAGAAGGTAATTGACAGATGTCACAGAGGTCCAAGAAGACTATACCTATAGGTGAACGACTGCATGATTCAAGGTCGGTTGTGCGGGGCACCCGAGGCAGAGATAAAGGTTCGACCGAGGAGGTTCGTAGGGAGCAGGCTGATGTGGCAGTGGAGCTGGTCGTGTATCTCACGGTGGGTGACGATTCGATATGTTACCGCCATGACCACCAAGTGGTCCACCCCAACCACATGGAGCATGATGATATGGGCGAGCTCATCTCCAGGCAGTTGAGACCAATGATCATGGTGCACCAGAGATGATAATAGTTACAATCTTTATCAATTCCACATTAACTACAGGACTTATATACTGGGTGCTAGTCATTCTTTTATTTCCACCAACCTCATTCAGAGCTCAAAGTTTCTGATAGAGTCGTTGGAATGATCTATATGGATAGAGAATCCTATGGGAGAGGATTGGAGATTACACACTAGTCCCAATAGTGATAGTTTACTCTAGGAGGTGAGAGCTTCGGTTGGGATCTCTTAGTAGCAGTGTTGAGGCCTTATGACAAAATCATGGGTATGGACTGGTTATCTAAAATCCATTCTTAGATTGATTATATTAGGCACAAAGTGTATTGTTCCTCATGGATGGGACCAGGTTTACCATCAACATAGAGAAGGGAGCCTTTGTATCACATGATGGACTTACCTGGAGGAGAGTGCAGCTGATCACCCATCGTTGGAAAGACATTCCCTCAGAACGATTAATGTGGAGAGTCTGAGTTATCCTACAGTGGTCGACCAGTATGCAGATGTGTTCCCTGATGATGTTTTAGGTCTACCTCCTCGCAGAGAGGTGGAATATTACATTACCATGTACCCCGAGACAACACTGATATCTACACCATTATATCGGATGGCTCCTACGGTGCTTCATGAGCTGAGGGTAAAACTAGAAGGCTTAAAAGAGAAGGTATTCATTCTACACAATTTATTTCCTTGGTCATCTTCGATTTTGTCCGCCATGACGATGGATGGGAGCTTAAGGCTTTTTGTGGACTATCGGTGCCTGAACCTGGTGACCGTGAAGAACAAGTACCCACTTCTGAGGATTGAAAACCTCTTTGATCATCTGAATGGATAATGGTGGTTCTCAAAGATAGACCATATATGAGGCTATCACCATCTCATAGTATGAGAATAGGATGTGTAGAAGATGGCATTCAGATGTTATTACGGCGATTATGAGTTCTAGGTTATTCCATTCAGAAAGACCAATTCTTCAGTAGTATTCATGGGACTCATAAACATGATCATTCAGCCATAACTTGATCTCTTTGTAATAGTCTTAATCAACGACAATATGATATACTCGGCTAATGATGAGGAACATGCATAACATTTTTAGGTTGTATTAAACACACTCCAAGAGCACCAAATTTATGGTAATCTCTCAATGTGCTAGCTTTGGATTTGAGAGGTTCACATTCTGGGACATATCATATCAGAGGCTGGAAATGTTATAGATCTAGTGAAGATTGAGATGGTACTTTCTTGGGTGTCACCCATAAGTGTGACAGAGGTACAAAGTTTCTTGGGTTTGGATGGATACTACCGGAGGATTGTGACAAATTTCATCATAATTGTAGAACCTTTATCAATGTTGTCAATGAAGGGACAACCCTTCTTTTTGTCAGAGAGATGCCAGCAGAGTTTTCAGGAGGTGAGGCCGAGGCTGTCTAGTAACCCCATCTTGAGGCTTCCAGAGTAGGTTGTAGGTTACACAAACTACTGTGACACATTAGGGACCAGTATCAAATGTGTCCTAATGTAGGAGAAAGTAGTGATTAAATATGGTTCTTAATTGCTAAGACAACATGAGTAGAACTATGCTACCAATGAACTGGAGTTTTTAGTAGTGGTCTTCACCTTGAAAATGTGCTGACATTACATTATGGGTGAGTTCTTTACCGTCTACTCTGATCATAATGATATTAGGTATATCTTCCCTCAGAAGGACCTGAACCTGAGACAACGACTTCGACTTGAGTTCCTCCAGGACTATAACTTCGATATAGTCTATACTCTTTGGAAGGGGAATGTTATAGAAGATGCACTCAGAAGGAGGTCTAGTATACAGCTGCTAGTAAAGGAAATGGATTAGCTGGACACTTCTCAAATATCCTTTGTGGATCAGGATGGAGTAGTTTTCTTTCAGTCTTATAGAGTCACTCCCCCACATCATTAGAGAGTTTGGGAGGCACAACATGGGGATGATGACTACGAGGATTGATGTGCTCAGATATCCATAGAGCAGACACCTGATTGATTTTCTAATGGTGACGAGCACTTCATCCTCTTCAGAGGACGTATCATGGTACCAGGGTCACTTTGGGAGGATGTGATGAGGGAGTCCCACATATTCCCTCTAGTAGTACATCCAAGAGTGGCGAAGATATACTAGGATCTTCGATGATAGCACATGTGGATGTTAATGAAAAATGAAATTGAAGATTTTGTCACTAGTTGCCTTATTTGTTAGCAAGTGAAGGTGAAGCATCAGGTACCAGTAGGCTTGATTCAACCTTTGTAGGTCCTAAAGTGGTAGTGGGATGAGATATCCATGGACTTCATGATAGGACTTCCACGTATATCCAGGGGTCATTACTCGATTTGGTTGATTGTCGGCCGACTCACCAAGTCGGCCCACATCCTACTGATCAGAGAGTAGGGTTCATTAGAGAGATTCAGATGCATATATGTGTAGGAGATTGTGTGGTTAAATGGAGTACCCTCAGCGATTGTCTCCAATCGTGATAAACGTTTCACATCTCGGCTATGGAATGGGTTGCATGAGTATTTTCAATGCAGCTTTGTTTGAGCATCGCTTTCAATCCCTAGATGGATGGCAAGACTGAGCGGACCATACATACCCTGGAGGACATGACACATTCTTGTGTCCTTGACATTATTCGTACCTGGGAGGATCAATTTCCTTTGGTGGAGTTTTCTTTCAATAACAGCTATCACTCCACCATTGGGATGGAACCTTTTGAGGCATTGTATGAGTGACCTTGCCGATCAAATTTGTGTTGGACTGGCCCTGGGGAGTTAGCATTAGTGGGACTATAGATGGTACAAGCTACAATAGATAATGTGAAGATCATCCAAGAGTGGATGTAGACTACACAGAGTAGGAAGAAGTCTTATGCCAACAGGAGATGAAGACCTATAGAGTACGAGGATGGTTACCACGCCTTTCTACAGGTCTATCACAGACTATGATTATGGAGATTTGGCCGAGGTGAAAAGCAATATCTGAGGTTCATCGAACCATTTCAGGTCCTCAGCAGAGTTAGAATGATGGCTTACCCCCTTTCACTCCCCCCTCAGTTGCACCGGGTGCATGATGTCTTCCATATAACCCAGCTCAGATGATACGTGCATGAACCTTCTCACAACATCGACCACGAAGAGCTGGAGATCGATGATGGGGAGACTTTTGTAGAGGTTCCAGTGGATATTTAGGATTGACAGGACCAGGTCCATCGTCTGTGGTCGATACCTCTACTTCATGTTCACTGGTATCACAAGAACCTCTAAGAGAGAAAATGGGAGTGGGAGGCTCAGAAACGTGCTTAGTACCCCAACGTGTTCCCTTAGTTTGAGTTGCGGTTTTTGTGGAGGAAAATCCTTGAGGTGGGAAGAATGTAATGACCTAGAAATTCCATGTAATTTTTTTAATATATGGGAATTTTATAAGCCTGTGAAAATTTACGGCATGTGATACGAAGGCCCGGAGTCCCCTGAATGAATTTTTGATCTTTTTTTGGGTATGTTCAATAAACCTGTGACCGGGTTTCTTGTAACTTTTGAACCGGTGCATGGAATTGAAATATGATGACACCGAGAAACTCATAGCACCGGTATTCGATTAAGGAGACCATCACCTAGAACGTAGTGGGCTGAGAGTGATAGATAATTTTGGTGCTTTTTTGTGAAGGAATTAAATAAAATTAAAATGTCTAACATTGATATTTTAGAAACCCCTCAACATGGGTTATGGTGGTGGGGACCACCCAAGCTTAAAAATTCAATGTGAGTTTTAAGAGATGGGGACCACCTGATATAACCTCCCAATTTGAAATTAAAGGCAGGGACCACCCGAACACTCTTAAAAGGGGATAATCCACTCAACTCACCATTAATTATTTTTCTCCATTAATTTTACCTAATTAAATAGATAAAATTAACTATTCCAACACCCCTTTTAATTATTAGATCCATCCAACAATTAAGGAAATGTGCCAGCAATTAAATTGTGACAGCCTTATTAATCTTACTAATTTAAATTAATAAGTTTTAAATTACTCACATTGATGGAATGAAGGAAACAATTTGGAAAAGGGATATGCTTTGGAGAATCATGGAAAAACTCATCCTCCAATGAAGAATGCTCTCGCTGATGAGAAATGTCTTCAACTATGATGAACCAACTAAAGAGCTCAGGATCAGAGGCAAGTAGAGGCCATGAAAAATGTTGACATCATCAATTTCATACATGCACCAACATCAAAAAAACCTTCTATGTAAGGTGGATGTTTGAATTTCTTCCCCTTACACATTCTTGAAAATTCATTGATAAAATTAGGAAGATATTATAGCCTCTTTTTACCCCTCTAACACAGAGAGTGTGCGCCAAAAAAACATGCCCTAACCTGTCCACAAATCTTGTGATTAATTGTTGTTTTCTTCGCGATGGAGGAGGATGAAAAACAACCTTAGTGGGGCACAAGAATCGCAGCAGGCACCAATACTAGCCATGATGAAGGTGACAGCGCAATGGCACCGCCTCGCAGCCTCTGCTGCCCGCGACCTTGCTTCCTCGCAGCCTTGTCACCGTGTGGCCCTCTGCGGCCCTCCGTAGCCCTCCACGACCCTCTTCCCCCTAGGCTCGCTGCCTGGTGTCCCTCCATGGATCCCGCAGCCTCCGTTGGCCCATGGCCTCCCTACCCTATGGACCTCAATAGCACCCATGACCTCGCCTCCTCGCGACCCTCTGTGGCCCCTGTGGCCTCGCCGTCTCACTGCCCTCTATGGCCCTAGCGGCCCTACCGCCGAACGGACCTTCGCGGACCCCACTTCATCACCTCCCTTCCACCCTCCACACTGATCTAACAGTGTCACACCCTCCATTCCACCCTCACAGCCTCACGCCACTCCGCGGACCAAACTCCTCTCTATAGCCCTCGTGCTACGCATACGGGCCGGGCTGGACCCAGCATGGGCTAGGCCGGACCCGATGGGATGGGATGGACCTAGTATACTAGGTCGATCTAATCTGGTTCACGTCGGCGCAGGCAAGGTCGGACTGGGTCAGTTCAACCGTTTCCAAGCGGACCCAGACCATCTACGAGCTATTCACTCTAACGATCATAAATTTGGCACCATGCGTCCATTAGACAAACCATCAACGACACTATAAACCTTAGTGCGAGAATGTCCCTCTAGTATACCCCACATTAGATTTGGATAATATTGGGATACAAAAGGGTTAGATCGATCATGAATACAACCGGGCCCTCGAGACTAAAAGGCTAGTAACTTATAGGCCATGCATTTGATTAATGCATTGTATGTTGCGTTGAGCCCCCTATGATGTGGCCCTCCTTTCAGATACTTCATCGAGGGGCTTCATGGCAGGTGGAGTATTGACCAGTGGCATGAGGAGCAGACTCTCCCGAACATGATCATGTTTAGTGCGGGAACCCTATAGCTGGCAATGGGTTGAAGAATGAATAATGATCATGTGTGGGTCAGTACTGAGTGATCCTGTGTAGGTCAGTACCTAGCGATCATATGTGGTTCAACACTAAGCAATCATGTGTTGGTCAACACTTAGCAATCCTATGTGGGTCAGCACTGAGCGATCAAGTGTGGGTCAGCACCGAGCACTACTGTGTAGTTGAGCATAAGGTTATCTTGTGTTGGTCAGCGGAAGATCCTATGAATAGAGTAAGATGATTCAATAGATGCATCTAATCATCTCTACTATTGTAACTAAGAAATACCTTTTGTGAGCTGAGTCCATACCTGAGTGGTACATTCAATTATGGAAATACCTTGGTTGAATTCTTTTGTGTGGTGTACGTGAGTGGTACTTACCATCGTGGCACTCCTTCCTTTTTGGAACAGTTGTGATTTGGGATTTTGAGTTAGACTCTATGTTTCCTCGTGATTAAGAAGGGAATACATGATAACTTCGGTATATCTATGGTCATATACCTATGTATTGGTTTCAGTTGATATCATGGTTTTTGGTTTATCCTTTGTGGATTTTGTGAGAGCATGAGGGTCTCAGGGTCTTTACTGAGTATCATTAAACTCATCCCTACATGGGCTATGCCCACACTTCATTGTGTTTTGTGTAGACAATGGAAAAAACTGACAGAAGATGTGAGTACAAGGACTGGAGGTAGCTTTGAGGTGGACCTTATATGAGGTGTACCGAAGAGAAGACTGATCAAGAGTTATAGCTACCCTTCTGGTAGGATCCATGGAGGTTGTTCACAAGAGCTGTTCCAGTTTACATGCACTTTCAGTTTCTTGTAATTTCTAGTTTGGTATATATTCTATCCCATTTTACTTACTATGCTCACTATGTTTACTATTCACATTACTTGAGTTCGTATCTTGCTGTGTGCTTGGTTGAATGTTCTCATAGGTTATAAAGGTAATGACTTCCCAGTTTTAGGGAATACGCCTTCGGTGCTAATAGCCAGCCCCTAGACCATGTAAGGTGGGATTAGGTTAGTCATGGCACATGCCTCGAGGGACGGGTCGTGACATTTATAGGGTATCCCAAGGGAATAAAGGGATACTACTTGTAAAAAACATTTTACAAGAAAGTCATTGCCACCAGAAAATCTATCTTTTGTGAGAGGGAGAACATCCTCAAAAGTATAGTGGGATCAATATTGATGTAAATGATGTTGATGATAAAAATATAAAGGAATTGTTTTAGTAAAATATTCCACAGGTCCCCAAGGAAGAGGTAGTTCTTTAAAAAGAAGTGCTATATTGGATCTTAACAGAGGAATGAGAACCATAGTGGTATTGTTTTTTTGTCACCGAGTATGGTGAATCGTTAATGGTTAACTAGGATGTGCCTCCCTCCTATAGGGAGGAAATAGAGAGCTCAGAATATTCATGATAGATTGAATCCATGAATTCTAAAATTTATTCCATGTATCAAAACCCATTTTGGGTTCTGGTTGATGTACCAGTTGTGGTAAACTATGTTAGACGAAAATAGGTATTCAAGATGAATCATGACATAGAAGGTAATGCCACTTCCTATAAATGATGGTTAGTGGATAATGGGTTAAAACAATGTCAGGGAATTGGCTATGGTGAATCCATTATGAGTGTTTCAATGTTCAAATACATTAGAATTTTAATTTCCATAGCATCTTACAATGACTATGAGATTTTGTAGATGGATTTCAAAACAACATTATATAATGTATACTTCCAAGATTATGTCTATGTGACACATCCAGAAGGGTTTGTGATTCCAGGTGATTGAAAAAATGATTTTAAAGTTGTAGAAATTCATTTATGGACTAATGAAAGAATCTATATCATTTAATAGTTGATTAGATGAATCCATAAATAATTTTGTATTATAAAGAATGAGTGTGATCCACATGTTTAAAAGGTTTTTAGTGAAACTTTGGTCATTAAACTTGCATTATATGTTGATAAAATATTACTAATTGTAAACAACATTCACGACTTATATACTGTTAAGGACTAGTAGAAATAGTAATTCTAAATTAAGGACTTGGTGAAGAATCCTATATTCAATTGATCAAGAACATTCATGGTAGATCCAAGAGGCTACTTGCACTATGTAAAACTATATATACTGACAGGAGACTAAATATATTTTTTATGAAACAATCAATGATGGGATTGGTTTCTGTTTTACATGGTCTACATATTTCTATGAAAATGTGTCCCCATAAAAATCAAGAGAAATATATTAGTAGTAATATCCCATAATCTTTAGTGATAGGGCCAATTATGTATTAAATCTTTTGTATTAGACATGATTTTTCATATGAATTGAGAAATTTCAGAAGATATTAAGAAGATCCATGAGAACAACATTTTATTTGTCTTATGGATACCCTTATGTTTATGAGAATGACTATGGATATGTTATTTGCATATGGAGGAGACGTAGAGTGAGTCATAACTAGTTATAATGATGCTAGTTTACAGAGAGTTTAGAATGATCTGAATCCATGATTAGTATATGTTTTCAATATCAATGGGGGAGTTGTGACCTGGAAGAGTTCAAAGTTTCTCGTATTCGTTGATTCTAAATCAGATTATGAGTATATAAAGGCTTCTGATGTATCAAAGAAGTCTGTTTTGGTATAGAACATTAAACATGATCATGATGTGGTACCTAGAAGTTAATAAACTATCATATTGTATTGTGATAATACTACAACAATGACTATTTAAAAAGAGAAAAGGTCACACCAATGGGAAAATCACATCTAAAGGGGTGAGGTTGTAGTGGCCATAATACCCATGGAAGAGAACGTGTTGCACGACTTGACTAAAGGATTATCTCAGAAAAATCTTGAATATCATGGTAGAGCTAGTAGACTAATGGTTTTTTACTACTATATCTAGTGCAATTGGGAGTCTATTGGTGTTGGTTCACTAGAATTGACTTTTGAGGACTCTACGATAAACATGTATTCAATTTCTTGAATACTAAAAATATTCTTATCAGATCATGACTGTTCTTACACATGAAATAATATGTGATAATGTCCTAAGATTAGCTGTCGTACAAAAAAGTTATAGCAGTTCCCCACTATGATTAGAACATGTAAGTGTTATGAAACTATTTATGAATATATATTTTATATCTATATGATATCATTCGAGGGATACCAATGATATAGGATATTGGGGGGGGGGGGGCAGACTCATATGACATTAAGGAACCTTCACATAGTTTACACCCTTGGTAATATACAATACAGTAATATTAGAACATGACCTACCAGTAAGAAATCCACATTTATACATGTCATTGGATTTTACAATCTATGAATGAGTGAATAGGTAATTATAAATTAGGATTATTTTTAATGAATATTATGAGTCATCTACCTGGATGTATTGTTGAAAATTGTAATGACAGATGTTCAATGGGAGTTGGGATATGTTGGGTCTTTCATGAGTATTATTACAATCATAAATAATATGAAAAAGTTTTTATCCCTTATATTATTTAAGGGAAGTTAATATCTCATGCCCATTGATGGAAATGATATATTCTAAATAAATATTTTTACATTGTGTTCTATAGGAATGTCATATTTCTAGAATGTATAAGAAAGAGATATTGAGCATATAGGTTTATTTCACTATATTTCAACGAGCTTTATTAGAGAGATAGTGATAAAAAATTTATATCACATAGTAAGCATCCATAAGAGGTTACATGTCATTGTGAAATTAATTTCATTATCTATCAGTTCCTTTTCTTATTTCTATATACGATCCTTTAACATTAGGTTCATTCACCTAAGGCCATGGAGAAAGTGTCCAAGAGGGCCACACAATAACTGTATCCAAAATCTCAATTAAATAATATATTGTTATCAATTATTTAATATGATGGATAAATATTATTCTCAAACATGTTTTAATAACAATTCATGTATTCTAGGATACATTTATTCGATCACTAATTAATCAATGGAATATATTTTGAGTGGAATATATAATAAGTATTTTTTTCTATTTGATGAGTATAATCCTTATTTATTTAATATATAATTATGTACAGCTATTTATTTAAAAAATAAATATACATTATTCAAGGCTCGATAAATATTGGGGTGTGATGGAAGACCGAGATTGAAGTTCCAATGAGAAATAATGAATAACGGATATTAATTAAATAAAAAATATTTAATTCTAATTCTAATGTTAAGCACATGTCAATAAATAATTACAATATTATTATTATTATTTGATATGGGGTTTGTATAGGATCAAATATAATAATTAATGTCACTAATGATATTATTTTATTTTAAACATAGAAATATAAACCCCAAATTATGTAATTTTACCTAGAGAGACAAATAATTTATTTGGTTATGCACAATAATGTTAGATAATCCTCTCTAGACTTGAGATAGACCTTCTACAAGAATGATCCTAAAAATGTATTGAAATCCTACTCCAATGGATTAAGGAGAACACATTGGAACAGATTCTCAATGTAATCAAGGCATATGAGACATGTTTAAGGATCAACTATAACACCCTGACCCCAGAAACCTAGAGTCGGTGAATTATTTGTATCATTAGCATGATCATAAAATATCATTTCATGAATGTCAAATTAGTTTAGTTGACATGGAAGTACTAGATACATTCTTAAGGATTACATTAAATCATAAAATGGAAAAATACAACAACATTGTTTCCATAGAAAATAAGGAGATCCCATTGATTATCCCTTCAGGTCAGTCATAATATACGTATTCACTTCCTGGAAAAATAAAACATAGAAATGGGTGAGCTCAAATTCTCATTAAGGATAATAGTAAATTAGGAACATTCATAAATAATCGCAAACATTTAAGGAAATGTATAAGACTACAACCAAATCCTTTTAAACATGAACTTCATCATAAT
Organism: Viscum album; assembly: GCA_963277665.1. Lineage (NCBI taxonomy): Eukaryota > Viridiplantae > Streptophyta > Magnoliopsida > Santalales > Viscaceae > Viscum > Viscum album. The sequence continues at coordinate 72,636,697 of OY728126.1, read as the reverse complement.
ATGGAAAATATAAAATCTAATAATTACATTTACTTATTCACATGGATATTCTACTAGTTGAATAATCACATTAAATATCAAAATTCACATTCATAAAGATGGAATTCATAGTGCCAAACTTCATTACCACATAGTCAAGGCCTTGTTCCAAGACAACAAATAAGATATGGTCAAGGTCTTGTGCTAATACACTAATTTGTCTAATGATACCTACTGATGCATCTAGGAGCTATATAAGTCTCCAATCGTCACTTACTATGTCCAATGAATTCCTCATATGAAAATAATGAATTATAACATAAACATTCCTATTAAAACTAGCATAAAAAATGTCAATACTTTATCTACAAACAATGAATCTTATAAAAATTGTACATCCACAGTTAAACATAACTCATTCAATACAATATGGAAGATTTTATTGTAATAGATTAACCTAAATAAAGAATAATGAAGGATATTGACATAGATGAAAATAATCATCAAAAACATTTGAAGGAAATATCACCACTTTTCTTGAAAACATTTAAAAGTCACATTATTTGTGAAGAATTCATTTAAAAATAGATTTTTGAATAAAAGTGTCCCATACCACATTGAAACATTTAAAAGATATTTTATATTTTAAATCATTAATTTACATATAAATATAACCTTAAAACCATTTTTAAAACATGTACATTAATGAGAAATATTTAGAAGCACACATTTTTAAAACATTTATAATGGTTTTTTAGTTAGAGTTACTATCCAAATGATATATGCTTGAATACAAAAAATCATGGTAATAAAAACATTATAATACCATGTGAATAAAGGATTTCATTATATTATATGTCAAAACACAGTATATACACCATATAAAAGTGAATTGGGGCATAACAACAAAGAAGTCTCAAACGAATGTAAATTGAGATGAAATCCCTTAAAAAGATAGTATCATTAGGTAAAGGTTAAATCATCGACATAATAATGGGTGAAATGTATAAATACAATCAATATTATTGGATATATAGTGTAAATAAATCATATGACATTCACACATATTCTTGTAAAAACAACACCAATGACTTGAATTTTTAAATCAAAGAATGGAAATTGAGTTAAGATCAAGCTTATATCAATGACATGAGACAATCTAAAAAGAGTGGTTATTTGTATCAATAGTATATCCATACAAATGGGAGTGGAAATTACTACATAAATAATAAATAGTGATTCCACAAATAATATTAGAGTAAAAATATCAATGAAGTATGCGTAAATCCCACTCAGTGGAAATTTAAATTTGAAATTCCCTTACCAATTTGGTAACTTATGAAAACTACATCCAATGAAAGAAGGATTATACAATGAAGATGTAAATACTCATAAAATAAATTATATTACACCAAGAATACAATAATTCATAGTATATACTCCATACAAAAGGAAATATCGGCCAATATAACATGAATCTCAAGGGAATAAAAAGTGAGATGAAAAACCCTTACTTTGTTGTAATCAATCGAATAATATTTCCAAAAGTTAATAAACACCAAATGAATAAATTAATACCATAAATATAACTAGAATCATGATAATATATATCAAATGGCATAACACAATACTCCACATGCAATAAATAAGTTGTGAATAATGGAAATCTCACAAAATTAAATGTGATATAAGAAACCCATTGTAATTTTCCTTGATAGAGGGTACATTAATATCTTGTATAATGGTAAAATAATTGTTATTAAATTATAATATAACCATATACATTAATATGATCTCACATATTATCTTAAAATATTGATATTTTAGTATTATTGTGGTTTCGGGTGTTAAGTGATTCGTTCTCCTTTATATGACTGGTTATGTAATCCATGTTTGTTATGGATGGGTTGTATCTTATTAATATTCATAATGATATTAAGTCCTTAAAAATTATTTGTAATCATAAAATGAAAATTATTCTTTAATGGATACAATGTGGAATTAATCTCATCGTGTTCATGGAGACGGTAATCCGTACGTACACACAATAAACAATATCATTATTTTGACATTAAAATCATAAATAAATGGATGGTATATCATATATAAAGAATCATTATCATGTTATATTTATTATTTACACAAATTATATGTCATTATTATACCCATTCAAATATAAATGTATTGAATATCGACTACACCACGACGTGGAGACGGTAAGCCGTGCGTACGCACATATGGTGACATGTCATTAAAAGGATGAATAGAATAATGAATATGGTTTCCCAATATTTATAATAACATCACAATATATATAATATACCTGATTTATTATTTTATAATGGAAACAAAAAATAAAGAGGAAGTGTAAGAATAAAGGAACATGAATGAGTTGATGAAATATTTACCTCTTCTTTGGTTTCTTCCTTTTGATTTGATCATAAGGGATCTATTTGTTGGAATTGTGACTAAATAAATGACTCTAAGATGATTTTGGAAGAGTTGGGAGTTTATTTGGGGAGGGGTTGGCTGATCCTAATTGTTTTGAAGGTGTGAATTATAGAGAAGGTGGAGTGCCCTTTTATAAGAGGTGTGAGGGGCACCTTAGGAAAATCTAGAAATAATATTTCATAATAAAATAAGTTTTGATTTATAATGCCTCCAAAATAAATAATTTAAATTATAAGGTGTGTATCGGTCTAGAATAACATTAATAATATGTTTTTTATAGGTTTCAGTCACAATATTTACTAAATTTTTTAGATTTACCTCTATAGTAAATAGTTTGACACTTACCATGTCTCTTTGTATTCTTGTATTATATGGTTAATAAAATTACTATAAATTTCCATGATAACCCCAATTGGTTAATTAATGATACACCTATAATTATATAGTTATTTTGGTCGAACCTTATATTTTTAGGAATATAATATTAATTAATAATAAAATAATTGTTTTAAAAACTCTTTTATGACAAATTTTAATACTATTTGGTAGTTTGTTTTTTCTAAATTCATAACAGTAGTATTACTTCGAATAAAATTTATATAATCTACCCTAAAATGTCATATTAACCTAGAAAAATAGTGTAATTCATAAAAAGTTTCAAATAACCTTTATTTTGATATTTTTAATATCATTTGTTTTAATAATTTATTAATTAAGTAATTACTGCATCATCATTTCTTCAAAAATATATTTAATTATATAATGTATAAAAATTATAAATAAAATAAAATTATGTAGTATATCCTTTCATCTTTCTATTTAACTCTCGTAGTCAAATTTATCATATGTGTAACCCTATATTTAAAATTCTTTAGTTAATAAACATTGAATTTATCACTTTTAACTCTTTTTTGAATTAAATAATAATAAATGTTCTAATCTATTCCAAGTGGACCTAAAGGATCATATATTATTCATAAGGTTTTTTTGGTCAAATTACACTTATCCAATTGAATTAGTACATGCGTTAGGTTAATAATAATATCATTTTTACCCTTAATTACCCTATATACTTTTAACTGTGGTAAATAAAAGTAAAAAGTTACTATTCATCAAAAATTATTTTCTTCATATTGAACCACATTTAAATTATTGATATCAACCGTGTCTCTTGGATTTTTAAAATTTAACTCACTGAAGTGGTAAATATATGTTTTATGTCAAATTGCAAATGCTCCTAGGAGGTGGGTAAAAGATGGTAAAAAGTTCAATAAAATGTTATACATCTAATTTTATTATAAAAGGACAGCCAATGAATTATATTGAACTTATATAGGTATTATATATCAATTTTGACATAAATAAATTTAAATAATATAAATAATTATTTAAATAATAATGTTAATTTCAAACTATAACGCATTATTTTTCACTATTTATAAAAAATTGAACGTTTTTAGAAAAATACCAAAACATTACACTAATGTAATTTTGATATTCAGAATACAAAAATGAATTCTATTTTACCAAATTAAAAACATAGAAGTTTCATTAATTAATTTAAAATTAATTACCATTGTCAAAACAGAAAAATGGGTTTTAGAAAAGTAAAAACTATCAAAAGATTGTAATGTTTTTAAAATGGGTTTTCCATTAAAAGGTTGTAAAATTGAATTTTTTTTAAAAATACTTCTTTTATCTGAAAAAAATGAATTTGTTCTTTTATAACACCTAATAAACACATAATATGGATTTTAAAATTATATGATGCAGATAAAATTCAAAATTCAGTTAACACTATTCATAACTACTTTTGAACGACTAGTTTAGTAAGTTGTAGTGTGTTCGAACTCGGTGTTGTGTGTAGTTAATGCTATTGAATTAGAGAAAATAACATAATATGAAATATTTTGGTGTTATATCATCCATGAAATTACTGGAATAATCCTTCGTCAACACCTAGATATTCATAGTACTACTGTGGATCACCCGTAGAGGAAATCTATAATTGGTTTCTACAACATAATGAAGGTTCAGTACATATCCATATCTGGATTCAATGACGACAAAAAACATCCTTTGAGGTAATTCATTATTTCATTACATTTTTTAAAAACAATATGTGTTTCTCACTTATCTCTTGATTCAATGTGTTTTATCCCTTACCAATATCATTTATTAAATTTCATTGATCATCGCTTTCATCATCACATATATCTTAGATTTATCATTGGTTATGCGAAATGTAAATGTTTGGAACTACCCAATGCACACTTACACTGTTCCTAGAACCTTTAGAGGTGAGTCTTTATGCCTAACACCTAAAGTATTTGAAGATTTATTATACTATCCATCATCCAGATAGAAACATAATGGAGTGATACATCATTACCAGCACCAAACATATGGAAGCATGAATCACCATGCACAATATAACCATAAACCATTGTTCACAAGCTAATTGTAATGGTATTCTAATGAAATAAAAATTTACATTTGGGATCACCTCTAATTAATTTATAAAAATTGAAAATAATATCCAACAGTTCAATATTCTTATAAATCTTGTTCACAATTATAAAATATGTGGTGTGTCCTTTCCACCCATTTTCATATATTTAAATTATGTCATTCTATTTCAATGGCAATGTGGATACAAAATCTGGGTCGTGCCACACACTAGGATGTTGTATAGTAATTTAGAAATATTTAAATTGAGGGTGTTCAATATGAAACTTCCAATGGGGTGTCATTCAATATTTGAACATCCATTAATAAATTAATAGGGGTAAATGAGATATTTCCTGCAAAATAAAATTAATTTCTGAAGGAATAACACAATTTTAAGTATTGAACAGAAATTAACAGAATGTTTCACATTGGAAAAAGATTTGAAAATTATTTAAATTTTGGAAAATATTTTTAGAAAACCTACCTAGGTCTATGAATCACCAATAATCTAACATTGTCCTTTGATTCTAATAATAATAGATAAAAACTTTGAAATATGAAAATTTTCTAAAAATAAGCAAAATGATCACACCAATATATTCTTATTTATATAAATAAGAATATAAAATGAGACTAAGGATAAAATAAATTACCTAGAGGAATCCACCATGAAAAAAGAAGCATAAATAGAGACTTGATGGAATATTTAACATAATCCATAGAAATTGAAAAGGAATTGTATTCAAGGGGAAATAGGGGAGTTTCCTGTCCACATGATGATGAAATAATATTTAAGGGTTAAAAAAATTTCATATAATATATGGTAAAATCAATCTAAAAAATGAGGTCACACAGTTTTTCTTCATAGTAAGCTAAAAAATACACCAATTGTACTACCTCCACTACCAAAGGACCGCCTTCACATAGGATAAGGTCATAGTTTTCCAAAAAGTGTGATATCTATAAGAAAAAACATTACCCCAAAAGTACTCAATCCCTTACAACAATGATATCTAGGTCACATGATTGGAGACAACCCATACACCCTCCCTTGTTCGACAAGTACCCCACATGGTTTACTCACACAGTTCGAACGTACCATGTGCTTACCATTCAACATGCACCATTTGTCCATTTTCTAATGCTCTGGGATCTGAAAAATACTCACACAATCTAGAGACCATCCATAGGTTAAAGGGACCATTTACCATTGTAAGGAATCACTCAAACTAAAAAAAGGTGTCATACCTTCATGAAAATATGGGCCAATAAAACCTAACCCCCTCAAAGAAACTCATCCTTTAGTTGGACATCATTGTGTAAAGAGTGTTTATCTAACAAAAGATCATGTCGTTGGAATCCAATATCAACTTCACACTCATTGGTATCATCTATTACTCTGATAGTCTACCATTGAAACCATTCTAAAGGAAATTACCATTCACGTAGTGTCTTCACGCTCCAATACCAAATATAGACTAGATAATCCTTTAATAATGTTTCACATGTATCTAAAACTCATCCAGATGAAGAATATGTGATGGGACTAGATAATACTGAAAAGGATAAGATGGATGAAATAAATTATTAGTACATTAGTATCTCTGAATAATCATTATGAAGTAAGTGACTGGTCAGATTCTCTCCATGGAACTTAAATGATCGATGAATTTAGGTGAGAGCATAACATACCACAGAATTCATGGATTGCATAACTTGGGAGAAAATCACAAGAAAGTATGGTCCAAAAACTCACACTCAAAAGGATATATATTTCCGATGGAATCATACTATTATATATAATTAGATTTCATCCTGTTATTTTTGACATGTTGATCCTTATATATAGTCAACTAGATGAGATATAGTCCAACAAAACCAGCTCCCCTACCTCTAACCTTAAATGTGGTAATCAGTTGGGAGTACTATAAAAGGCCTCATAAGTATCCATCTAGATGGTAGCCTAAAATAATTTATTTAAATTGAAATCAAATATGTGTAGTTTTTCTACCAATAACCCCATTAAGTAAAGGATACATCCATGGAGCCTAACCTTTAACACTCAAATCATGTGTTTTGTTTGTTAGTCAGTCTTTGGGTGATAGTCCTTGCGTAGAAGCACTTATATACCTTAATCCATCAATAAATGCTTCGAGAACTGAGATGTAAAGAAATAATCCCCTTATAATAAGATCAACCATGGAGCTCTATAAAAAGTACAACCACCCAAGGGTATATCCTCCCACTATTTTCAACCGATTAAGTACATCAAATATGTAAAAAATGTCTGATCATCATCAAACAAAAAAAATTCTGAACCAGTATCACTATCATGAGGTGATATAAGAAATATTGTCATTAATTTCATATAGATATCCTCTCATTTACACTATGTACTTGGTAATGGTTGTCAAGTCATTTTGGTCACTGATGTTCTGTATTCACCTACTAAATAGTGGAACAATGATTGATAATGCTAGTTTTCTCACATTTCATAGAGGGAAACCAATACTAGAAATGACTTCGTAAATAAAAATAGGTCAAACTAGGTTTTACTATCCAAAATGATATTTGAAATTCCCAAATTATATCATCTTGGATGTCTGTTGGAACCCAATTAATCTTATCAAAGCATAAGGTCTCATCCTCATCCTTGGTCCAAATAAAGATAAATATTTATTTGATTTATGATCCCTTAAGAATCATCTCCTGGGATTTTAGATATTTCTCAATCTCATTTGTTCAAAAAGGGTTATGCTCAATTATAAATATTAGAGGATAATCATCCCATGATCATCATAAACCTAAACACGCATCTATGAAAATAAGTACATGATCTTAAACTCACCGACAACCTAAACCAAATGTGTCTAACTCTTCTGGCTCAGAGCATCATCCAAAACATTTCAATTACAAGGAATATAGGCATGAAAAAAATAAAATTATTATAGTTAATCAACCAATATGTGCTACAAGAGATTCAAATAAATCTTTATAAAGATATACATGAGTCATTTCTGATCCATGAATACTGAAAATTACGAACCAAGTATGCAATGTCTCTAACATAATAGATCATTAACAAAAATATCTAGTTTAAATTGGTGTGTTTGGTAATTCCCCATGGGATGCCTCAATTGAAGAGACTCATACACTGAAACTTGCTCATCATGTATCTATACGTCCCCTATATTAATGCATTATCCATCATAATAAACCATAATTCTATTGCATGGATTTTGAAGAATTTGGAACAACACTAGATTCAACTTTCATTTCAACTATTGAATGGCTATTTCAGATGATTTTGACGAAAAATAATTCCCAACAAACTTTTAAAGGAAAATAAGAGGTGATCCTAGGAATAATTAATCATGGATTATGTTTTCTAATACCTAACAAACCCTACGAAACTACATATATGGAATAAATTTTTGGGATCCTCATGGGATACTCCAACTCTCACATTCTCTTGGTCTACTGGTACTCATTTATTCTAGATAATATGACAGGAGAAGTGATTTTTTAGTCCCATAAGAGGACCTTGTTAAGATGGGTATAACATTGGTTCTCCCTGAGAGAATTCAAAATAACAACAAATGATCTACATAGTTTTTTCAAGGGAAATAATAAATTAAGTTATCATCCCAAAAAATTAAAATTAATGAATCCAAATATGTGTGGATAATAAAATTCATCATGACCACAAATAAAAATTGGCACATTCATGAGTCCGTATGGTATTACTAGGTACCTTTGAATACCATTAATTATTATAAAAGGTGTATGATGTGTTTCTAAGGCTTTCCATGTGCCAAATGATATCTTGTCCTCAAATAAATCAGTGAAAACTCCATCTCTTCTATGTTATGATAAAAAGAGTTCATCAATTTGTGTTAGTGGATTCATGTTCCTTACCATAGGATGGTTCAAAAAAATGTAATATACACAAATCATGAAGGTACCATCCACCATTTTGGTATGAATGACATGTGAACCCAATGATGAGTTACTAGGCCAGATAAAAAGGTTTCCCTCTATGTCTTAAAACTATTTTTTAATCTCTAGAATCTTTATTGGTTCCATCTTATATGGAGGAATTTACACTATTGTTGTTCATGGAACTATCTTAATGATGAATTATATTTCCCACATAGGATGTAGACAAAAGAATATTTTTGGGATGTTTCCCCTGAAATGAACAAATAAAAGACAGAAAATAAATGGCTATAAATCCTAATCATATGAGAAAATAATTGTGATATGTGTTATCACTATGGAATTCCCCTGATGATCTAGACTATCTCGAGGCACATGGTAATACCATTCTCCCTTCTAGATATATAAAATACCCTATTGTGATATTAATATCACCATCCACGGAGATAAATCAATATGGACTTGATAGGAAACTCTACAGTCCATCACGAGAATTACATAAAACCATATCATGTTAGGGGTGACAATATTCTACATGAAAAGACATCTGCCTATATCAAGGTGAAAATTTCTAAAATGGTGAACTCTCTCTAATTGAATACCTTATGTGGTGTCAAGAGTCATCATTCCATAGTAGTATTCCTTCATGAGGCCATGACATACAATGATTTCTCCAAATATTAAATTTTGTGACATGCCTATGTAAAATAATGTGGACACTGATGTAGTGGTTCTAGAATAGTAAATAGAAAATTAGAATCATTTACGCTCTTCTCAACCTGTATAGGATTTAATAAATGCAATTGTAGTGAACTGAGACTCTGATTCTGAGAATGGCTATCCAGATTAAGATGAATTTGTTATTTTTTTATGTATAGATTCTAATTTCGTCAACCTTGATGGCCACCTTGAGCTATGAGGCTGCTTGTATTCTATACTCTTCCCTGATAAGATACTAATATCCTTGCTCTTGTATGTGTGGTAGGTGTAGATCCCCTCTCACTAGGAACATGAAGAATGGTCTTACAGAAACATTATATATTCCATGTCCCATCGTAGTCTCTATTGTCAATTGGATCACACATATAGTATGGTTTTGATTGTATTAGATTCTTACACACGTTAAACATGGAAATTCTATTAGTATAATCCCTATGGCTACATCTACCCCCATGTGAATCATTTTATGCTCTTTATTATTATAAAAGAAATAATAGTAGGTCTTGGTGTTGAACCACCATAGTTCAACCATCAGATTCCATTAGTTTCTTCTTAGAAATGAAAGCCTAGTTGACGATATTAAAAATAACATCCAACAATTAATAATTGACATGTAATTTGATGGAATAATCTATCACATCCTTGAATAATCTTGATGTCTTAAGATCATTACCATATAAATTTGGTGAAAAAAACATATCAATAAAATGAGGAGAAAAAATCCTAGATAGACATGTCTCCCTATTATTTTATCAAAAACACTCTATCTGAAATATTACTCAATGTATGTGGAAAGAACTGATCACGAAAGACTATTGGTAAATACCTCCAGAATAAGTCTCAATGCCAATATACCTAGGAAATGACATCACATAATCTATTAGAAGAACCACATAGGAAATATTCATTGATCTTTACCATCAAATCTAGAGGCATCCTAATATTCTCAAAAAATATAAATCATAACTCTATAAATTACTTAGTTACAAGTGGTCCACCATCCCATGAAATGGGGGAGGATTTTTCTACTAGAACTCCTAAGTCACCTATTTCTGGGTGTATGAATCGAGGGATTTTTGGTGTCATTTTTCTATAATTCCAAACACATGCCTCATAAATGAATTTAGTAGTTAAAACAATTATAAATAAGTAAATTTAAGAGAACATTACCTACCAATATAAATGGCTACACATAAATTGATGCACCAAATGATATGTCTATGTGGTAAATAAAACAATAATAGGATGTTAGAATATAATAAACACTACCAAATACAAAATACTAATGCTATGTTTAGGTTTAGGACTCATGTCACATGGTTGGTGTTCTGGTATATGGAGTGTCAATTGTATGGTATAGAGGAATAATCCCTTTGCATTGTAATTGAAATACCAATTTAAAGTAAAAAATTTTGTTTAAATGATTTTATTTGATTGAGTTTTACCATTTTATTTGAATATATTGATATATATATATAATGGTCCAATTAGATGTGTCACCATTTCCACTCTATACAATTCATAATCCTTATAAATTAAAATTGGCGCATCATTTAACAACCCCTTAACCTTTACATATTGTATTATAATGTAATAGGTAATAGTCAATGATTTGATTTCATGAATCAACTTCAATATTTATATATGCAAAAGATTAATAAATTACAATTTGAATTAATTTATTTCAATCAACTAACACATTACCATCTATGGAACTAATTGGACTATAACCTAGAACATTGTAAAAATTATCAAATTATGGGTTCATAATCAATTTATGTAGAGAAAAACCATTTATATTGATTTAGACACATTAATTAATCCAATTATATTATCCCGAAAATATGTCCAAGAATATTTCATTATATAATAACCAAGGAGATAACTATATGAAATAGTAAAATGCAGACAGAAAGAAAATGTGGCCTAGCATAATTCATGGAATTTTAGTCCTAAAGTTCCCAAGATAAAGCATGTAATGCTAAATATTTGTCATACCCGACCAAAAAATGATGTCTATAGGATTAAAATAAAATATAGTAATATCAGAAATCATGTTTTCAACCAATGATGAATTCATATCAACTAAAATATGTAAAATCCAATAATAGTGACAACTAATCCAAGGTAATTCGGATTCCACCCAAGCATGGTTTAGCTATGCTAAGGCATAGGATCATTACCAAATTCCATTTCGTCATAGAATATTTTTAAACTCTAAAATAGCAAGACTATGGAAAAAAACCTTTAGATACTATATTGTAACTTCATGATAATGGATCCCCCTAAATCAGTGACTTGAGTCCGTTGGTCTAATAGCCTCAAGCATGCCACCCCAAACACCAAAGGCTACTGACTAGTAGTAAAATTCTATGTCAGCTTAGTTTGAAATATATAGCCTAATATCAAAGCGCAATAGTGGATATAATAATTAATCAGAAATCGCAGAAGCATAATTTAAAGATAGAATAGTAAAATAAGATTTAAAAATAATTAGAATCATTAAAAACAAATAAATCAGAATAGATAACAAAATTCATAGGATATGTCATGTATATTGATGACATTTCATGATGATATAATTTTTTTTTGAAATAATGGAAATAATGGATAAGAATATATATTAGGATATAAAAAATACATAAAATATATTAGTCGTCTCCACTAGAATCATGATCATATTATATATCCTTTTCGACAATTATCAAGATATAAAAGAGACCAAGAATCTGTAGCAGGGTGCTCGACCTTATCCACACCTGTAGTAATGATGTCATCATGGTTAACAAAGGGGGCCATAAAAGGGTGTGTGAAAAACATAGTAGGCCACCAATAAGGTTGCATGAATAACCCATCTAATCAACATAGAATATTAGTGTGTATGAAAAATGAATAAATAAATACACTGAAGAATAAATATCAGTCAGATCAGGATCTTATAGGACACCTGGATGACTCTACATGCTTCTGCATAGGCCTGAATGAGTATGACGAGAAACCATGTGTTTTGAAATAATGTATATATATATATAATATGTATACATTAATATTTACAATATATCTGAGAACGTTCAGATCTATATACATGTATTAAAGGTGCAATATAGGCTCAGTGAATAACACCAGCAAGCATAACTATTCCATTGAGCTAATGGATCTAGAAAATGTACAAGCCCATTATCTCATATAAATGAGAGATGTCCTTCCCATCACTCCAGACGGTTTGGTGAGTTATCATGACAAACAATTTATGAATAGAAACATTGATCATCTTTCCTATTATCCAAATAGAATAATAATGGTGCGAGACAACATTCCCAAACCCAACATAAGGGAGTGTGAAATTCCATTCTCAACAAAACCCTCAACCTTTGATCATTATCCAATAGTAATGGCATAATAATAATTATAATAACATGATTGATCACATCAAATGAATTTATAACCATTTAACACAATATCTAAGGGTTAAAAATTCATATAACAAATGTTCAAAATTATAAAACATGTGGTATGGCCTCTCCACCCACTCACATTATCTTAAATTAAGAAATTACATTTAAAAAGATCTAAAAATAACAATTCATTGACATAAAAATATGTGTTCAGACCGTTTGAAATATATTGAAGGAGATTATTTAAATTCTATCACCGAAATGGGTGAAAATAAAGAGTTCTGAATCATCTAACAAATCAATTGCTGTCCATTAAAGTATTAATTCATGTATCAATTAATTAATTAATGATGAACATAATTTAGAGTGTTTCACATATATATCTAGAATTTGAAACATCATTTATTCTTAATAAAACACTTAAAATTATCAAAACGACTTCCAGATCAACTTACATAGGTATATGGATGACAACTCGTCCATTTTCAACCTTTTATTTGAATAATAATAGCCGAAAATTGGGAAATGGAAAATTAAATGGAAATAGGGAAAATGAGCTCGAACCATGATAGCATTATTAATATAAAAATGAATGAAAAATCCTAAAGATTATAGATATTACTTGGAGTAATATAATTTGATAATTGGAAGCCAAAATAGAGTTCATTTGGAGGATTTATCTGAATCCATAGAAAAGCAGAAATAGGAGCCTTCAAGAGAGAAAAATGAGCATAATAGATCCATTGGAGGAGGAAGAAATAATATTTCAAGTTTAAACACATTTGATGGGATATTTCAAAAAATTAACATAAAAATGTGGTCACACAGTTTGGCTGCTTGGGTGGCCAAAATAGGCACCAATCATGCTCCTTCTACTATCTATGCACCCCCATCACATGAGAAAGGAACATGGTCTTCCTAACAATGTTCAAAATGTGTTAAAAACCACTAACATAAATTTCTGATATCTCTTGTAAGAATGTTCCCGGGCTTGCACAGTTACAGAAAAATTGGTCAGCCTCTCTTATGCAGTTTGTACCATACATACTTGAGTCTCATAGTTGTCCTTAACCATGCGCTGACCACGTAGACCACTTTTTTTATCCAATATTCACAGATCTGAGCTCCAAACAAGCCCCATGAACTCTTGAAAACATTTTTAGGCCATATGGTACATTTAACAATGTAATAATAATGATTCAACCAGAAAAAAGTATCCATATCCTCAAAAAAATCATAGTAATTACACACATCCTACTTGATGGAAATAGAGATTTAATATACACATAGATAATTTTAAATAATATAATGGTCCCACTTCTATAAAATGAGTTCCATAAATTCACTTTAACTTTAATCTATCATTAAATGAAATATAACCATGGAATATACTTGTTACAAATTATTTTAATTGGATAGTCATTTTGGTAACACTATACCACATTAACATAATTTATTCATCATATTATTCAACTCCTTTTACAATTAGTATTGTATTTACGCATCATCCCATGAAATTTTTATTGTCAAAATATACATGATAAAAAAAATGTTAAAATTATTTTAATGACATAAAATATAATTATCTAAATGAATATAACATAGTATCAGATAAAATATTAAATTATAGAACTTTTCATGGTAAATCCATATAATATTTAAAAAATATTTATAACAATTTGTGAAAACATAAAAAAATATTATTGAAATGGTCATCATAATGTCTCTTAAATTTAATTTAAATGTCTTATAAATAAATAAATTACTTTTAAACGACCTTATGAGTGACCATTCAAGAATTTATATAAATGATATAAATGAGTAATTTCTTATTATATATTTATAATCAATGATTTTCCTCAAGAAAAATGATTGTGATGCTCATGATACAATGGGATTCGGAATTACAACAAACTAGCTTGGGTTGACCATTCACATCACTAGAACTAATTCCCAACTATGACTAAAGGGTATTCCCCATCCCTATGTGATAGAAATTTGTTCTACTGTATTAATGATGTGTAATTTGGGAATGTGTTGGCCCTCAAGAAATGGTAGAAACCAAATAATAAATATCAATATTCAACCATGACCCATAAATTTATTTTACTCCCATGTATAATGTAAATCGATCCAAAATAATGTAAATAACCAAATAGGCTAATACGTGACATGAATAATAATTTTTTTTTAAAAAAGATAAACATGTAAGAAAAAAATTATATGTATAATTTATAAATAATCAACAGATAATTAAAAAACAAGGGAGGAAAGGCTGTTACAAATCTATTGAAAAAGTGAATATAAATAATCCTGAAGTACTTAAAACCACATACATGTTACCAAAGGTTCTACACCACCTCAAACCCCATCAAATAAACTCTGAAAAATACCAAATCATGATAAGATGATTGAAAACATGGGAGCTTCAAACACACAATGGGGTATATAGGCTGTGATCTAAAAATGAAATGTAGTATTTTTCAAAAATGTTATTTCAATTTAATTTTAAATTTAATCTTAATAATGCATGTTTGAAACACATAATAAAAATATGTTTTCATTCATGAATAAAATGAAGAGAAAATAATATACCAAATCCACTTTAAAAAAACATCCACTAAATTTAATTATAAAAAAATTAAATTAAATTACATTTGAAACATGAGAAGAAAATTCCATTATAAATGTATTAAAACTATGAGAAATTAAAATTTTCCTCTTCCCATAAAGAATCCAAAAAACATTTTTCAAAATTAAAATAATTTATTTTTTAAATATATTTCAAATCCATTATGTAAATTTATTTTTCATTGACTAAAGTGAGTTTTGTTTAATGTTTTATCAATATATAAATTTTTAGTGTAAATATATTATTAATGTTTATGTTTCTTGAGAATGTTTTTAAAAAATATACCTAATTATTTTGTGCAACATTCATTAATTATCAATATGGATGAGTGTAGTAATAATCAATAATAAAATCTAAAGATGGTATGATGTTCTATAATGTTCCCAACATCATGATATTTTTTATGATAAAAAAATATTTAACTCGTTAAAACATAGTGAGAAAAGTACAATCTGGAGCCTAAAATAAGAAATTGTTATTGCTGGATAAACATTTTATAATAATTTTTCCATAGGGGCATCAAATGTAAAAGTTCACATAGAGAAACAATCACTAATGATCAGATACATCTATTTAGACAAATAGGAAGGGATGAAAATTTTCAAAGATGTGTAAACATGGATCTTGGATGAACAAAGGATGAAGTAACAGAGTTGATATTTAAAAAAATATAGTGAGAAAATTTTTACATTTCCATCAGACGTATCCCACATGAATGATAAAATTATACTATTTGAATGAGCATTGGTTTTTTAATTATAAATAATGTGAATGAAATTAAAGTGAAAAAATTAGAACAATGGGGGAAAACCTGTTAAAGTTCATAATTCCTGATAAGAAGGGGGATGAAGTTCAAGTAATAAGAATCCATACATAATAGATGTGCAAATATAAATATGGATAATTCAAATGTATTTGATGAATCTAGATGAAAAAATAATATGATGTTCATGGTGGAGATACTGAGAAGTTTGATCATAATGTATTTTATTGGAATCAATTTAATATAGACTCATAGGGACATGCTATTTTTAATGGTTAATTAGACGAACACATAAAATATCCATGAAATGGAATATCATAGAAGAAAATATATATAGAAATATATCCACATTGAAAATGGCATACATTGATGGATAAATGAATTACACATAGATCTATGTGATATATTATGAGATAGTGTAAGGTATGATGATCTACTTGAAGAAAATTTGATAGATGACCATATACATCACATAGCACAAAGTAAAAAAGGTTCCTAACAAATGAAAACCAGAATAATCTATAAAATATGATGAATGACAATGAGTTCATACGACGAAGAATGTTGTGGGAGTCCCAATGGATATAAAATTCTTAATAAAGATAAATGAAAAAACATACACCAAATAGAGAATTTATACAGACCTTTAAAGCACATCATTATTTTTAGCAATATGTTGATATTTAATTTGTGTACTCAAAATTGATATATTTTTGAGTTTAATGAACATACATAATGTTCCATAAAATTGAGTTTAAGTAAATTCAAAAAGGTCATGGATTCAGGATAATTTATAGAAAAATAATTTATATTTGTGGAATATTTAGATTCATCCAATGATATAAAAATGAGAGTGATATTTTAAATATAAATTTGGATAAGAGGGATAGACATTTGAGTTCCCACCCAAAAATATATGAGTCACATCTATTTAATGGTTGAGTGAATGTAAAAATTAATTAAGAATTTTTTACACATACGAATGGTTATTATCTAATGTTTTTGTCATATGATGAGATTCCAAAAAATTTATTATTTCATGTTGAATTTTATATACCAAATTAATATCCACCTAATGAATGAACAAAAATTTAATTCCCATTGGCTGAAGAAGATTTTGAGAAATGATTATTGAGTTTCAACTCAATTGAAGTATAAAGTACACACTGATAGACTTTTTCTATCATATGGACTTCCACTAAATGGAGTTCTGTCAGATGGAGTTCCAATTAATTGAGTTCTTATGGAAATATTTATGTAAAAAAAATCAATCAATTGAAGTTGTTTTGAACATGGAACACCTAGAAAATGTTTAGTAAGAATAATCAAATATAAAAACTTAAATATATGATACTAGGGAAATGAAAAATGAGTGAACATTTGACAAGTATTCATTCATAGAAATGATTGGAAAAATCATATTGAGAATATCATGGTCTCCCAATGAACTAGAGGATTTCGTGTGTCTAAAAGACTCCTAAGTTGGTTGTCGAAGACATTTTTTATTATAAAAAAATCAAGTTGATCCTCCTTTTTTTGTTGATAAAGATAAGGTATTTCTATTGTGGATTAGAAATAAATATGGTAAAGGAAGATTCTACATAGGGGTATAAACCGATGCTTAAAAAGGATGGTTGGATGGGGTTATAACTAGTTAATACATCAATTTAAAAAGGTATGAAAGATTGGGGCATACCAAACTATGGTATAGGTGATAATTGTTAGGGGTAGAACTAGAGGAAGTTGGAGGATGATTATAATAGTGGGATCTAATTACTACATATTCCTCTGTAATCATCAAAGAACATAATAAAAGAATAAAATTTGGATTTAATTACAATCCAAAAAATGATTTGGAATTTATTTCAAACATATTAGATATCATATAAGTCCCTCTATTTATATTTTTTCATATAAAAGATTCAGTTATGATTTATATTTTAGTGGATAGTAACTCAAACCAGTTTTCAATGGTTAAAAATGATTCCATAAAATGTTGTGAAACTATCATATAATAGTAAAATAGATAACTGATTAACCCCCTCACCTTTATATTGAAATCATAAATTGACCCAAGGAAACTACTCCTTGTAAAAATCTATTGGATTCAACTGAAATAACAAACATTGAGAATATATAATTACAATTCAGTGAATATTTTGTTGTTCCCATATTTAATGGAATATACTATCATAAATGGAAGAATATGATGTTACCTTAGATTATATATGTTATCATTGATTTTATAGATGCATCAAAACTTACATTTTATCTCATTAATTTTGTTTCTCTAATATCTATTGATATGATAATTTTAGCTGGTGAACTAAAATATTATACCTAAATATTTATTTCTCTTATATGATATTTTTATACAAAGATTATGGGGTATCTAATTACTAAGAAAATACATTATAATTTGAAAAGTAACTATGAATGAAATGATAATGTTAATAAATCTTTGTTACATGATTGGAAAATCATATTTGACGATAATAATATTAATGAAGAAATAAGTATTGATTATTACATTACAAGGGTAAATTATATCCTAAGCAATATCTGAGGTTTTTGCAAGATGAATGAAAATTATAAAATCATCAAGAAACAAATAAGAAACATTCCAAATGTATTTTAATCAAATTTAACATCTAAATTTTATCAAAAATATTTATCCTTGGATAAAGATTTGATTATTATTATTTTATATGATATGAGATTTTTTTTATCTTTATGAAAAAGGTTATGAATTAAATATCATTTAAATATTTGATAAATGGGATTATATGAGATAAAGATGCGAAATAAGAACAATTAAATCAAAGGTATATTAATATGTATAAGATTTTAAAATAATCAATTCTCTTCTCTCTATAAAATTTTGAAGTGGAAATTTGAAAGGGAAAGGTAAACCTTCTCTAAAATGATGGATTTGCGATGAAAAATATAATTTGTCACAAAATTTTCATAAAAATATTTATAAATGATTGGAGTTATAAGATTAAAATCAGATATTTTGAAAACAAAAATGGAAGATAAACAATTAAAAGTATTCTTTTAACAAAATCAAATGTTTCTTGAAAGGAATATATTAGGACGACATGTTAGCCAGGAATTGAATTGATCATTATATAAAATTATTTTATCGATTAAAAAATATAGTGCATCCTAAATTAAGGAAGATGATGGTCAAGTGATAATGAAACATGAGTGGATTATGAAATAATAAATTGAATCCTATCATAATGAAAAAACTCAAGTGAAAATGGAATGAATTGAGTGGAAGAACAAATTTAAGCAAATAAATTTTGAGAATGGTGAATGAATCGAACAAGAGAAGATAAACCTTAATGTTATTAGTGACAAGAAAATAAAAAATTATGAGATGGAATGAAATATGAAATTTAAGGAAGAAAAATCAACTACTGATGAAAATTTCAATATGGTGGACATTACTCTTTTTAATGAAATCAATTGAATGTGTTTAAATAGGAATAAATGATTATATGATAAAAGTTGATACAAAATGTTTCCACAAAAGTATGAATAATTGTCATAAACAAAATCAATGTATAATAAAACACTTATTGAGTCATAAACTATGGTAAATGACTTCACAAAAAGAGATGAGGATAATGGTGAAACTTCTAAAAATAGTAAAAATATAGGTTCACATAAGAATGATGTTTTTATTCCCAAAAAATTAGAAAATACATATTTTTTACTATGATTGTTGGTTCAAGAGTGAATATTTTGGGAAAATAGTAATATGCTAAAAAATATGTAAATTATTTAAGAAAGTATGTCCTTGTGAATATTTTCCCCCACGTTTTGGTTAAATAACAACAAAAATATTGAAATCCTTTTTAATATCAGTCTGAACTATTAATATTCAATCATCACTCCAAATATTGTGGTGTTTTTCGGCATAATGAAAACTCATATTGCTACAACATTTCATTATCATATAAAATGTATGAATTATGGGGGATCTAAGATGATAAGATAAGAAAAAATTCTCTAAAAAAATATACATCCAAAAAAGAATGTTAAAACTTGATATATATTTATGCTTCAACGCATAAAAAAGAAAAAAATTAAGAAAATTAAGTACGTTAATAAATTTAATCATAGTATGAAAATAGATCAATGAAAAGAGTCCATTAATGTAATGTAGTGAAAAAAATAGTGATTAGTCATTTTTTCAGAGAACGTGGACCTGGCTGAAAGATGGAAGAAGAAAAAAAAATATTAGATAAGGTAAATAAATAATATTATGAAAATAAGAAACATTTACATAAAAATATCAATATAAAAAATGTTAATGATTCTAGGTAAATTAATATGGCATGAGAAACATGTAGTAATTATAAAATATTTCATACAGATCATACCATCCCTTAAAGATAACATGAAGATAACGCAACATACTAACTATAAAAAATAGTTTTTTAATGTTAATGAAAATCAGAAAATCTCTTCTCAATATTCAATATTTGAGAAGAAATATGGTACAAAATCTAAGAAGGATGATAAAAAGGAAGAAAACGTATCGATTGAAAATATAATAAGTAGAATAAGAAAAATATTTTGTGATATTATTCATATATTGAACCTTACTTCTAATGAAAAAATATGTTCATTTATATCTTAATATACTTTAAAATTTTTACTAACATGAATACTATTAAAGGGGAGGAAATAAGTATGTTAGTTGAGTGCTTTAAAAGTTCTAAATGTAATAAAAAATTTCCATCATGGAACATTTACATCCATGATAGGAAATGTTGTACTACATTTGATGGGGGATAAATTAAAAATTTGAGTTACGAGTATAAATCATTCCAAAAAATAATGATGGAATTATAATAAAGTGGATATTTTATTGAAATTTTTTTATACAATTCAATGATTTTTATATTCTTATTGAGATGGGTTTATGATTTATCATAGAAACATTTCAAAAATTTGACCTGATAATTTTTTTCTATATTGAATTTGATGAATGAATTTCATGAGTACAGGTCATGCCAAAAATATATAAAATTGATTATTTTCACATGTTTTAAACACTAGGTTTACATGCATTGAATTATAATATATTAAGTGAGGTATATTTTTTAAAACACTCATTTGATGATATTTTTCTACGAAGAAAATTATTTAATAATCTGATATGAATGATGATAATATAATCATCACCATTTGCATTTCATTGTCAATATGTTATTGAAATTATATAGGGGATCAAGAAAAAGGAAATAACATTTGAGTAGATGAACTGATTACACATGTTGAATTTGATGATGTTTGGAGGTATATATTGATATTAAAAACATACATAAATAGATATTTTTTAGTCCAAATGTGATTTTGGTTTCATTTTTTTCAAATATATCATTATGTGTATAAAGAGGAAATTACTTAAGATATATTATAAAGGGTCTTTTTAATGAAATTAATTTAAGAAAGTTACATAAGGAAGCTGTTTAAGGAATTTATAGGAACACACAGTATAGATAAGTATAATAAAACACTATAAAGCATGGATGATTCTATGATTTTGATCAATGTTAATAACACCATGAAATGATTTAGTATCCAATAATATTTTATAAACGTTTATACAAGATAATAAAATTACAAGATGAAGTACAAAAGAATATTTTGATAGATTAGGATAAACATTTTGAATGAAATTTTACATAGGATCATCATATGAATAAATTAATATGATTGACACTGAATTGATGATTAGACACACCCATTCAGATAAACATGATTTGAGGAATATATTTAAAAAAAATTACACAAGTCTATCATATGAAAAAATTATAATGAAACTAGAAAAAACAATCTGTGAACACATCTTATGAGAAATCAGTCCATTAGACGTACCAAGAAAAAAAATCAGAAATAGATGTTAGGTTCTACCAATGGATGGATGATTGTAATGTGTCAGAAAGGAATGAAATTGGAAAGAGATTTTTTTTGAAAAGATGTGAATATTTATAATTCCAAAAGAACCAGGATCAAATCCAAGCAAGGATGAATTTCCGGTTACTGTAGCACGGTACTGTAGCAGAACTGTAGTAGTGGAAGAACTGTAGCAGGGATGGCACTGTAGCGGAAGAGGCACTATTGTATGGTACTGTAGCGGTTGTGGGTAATGTAGTAGGTATTGTATAAGTGTGGGAATTATAGTAGTACTATTCATTGAGGAGTCTTTTGGACCAAAATATGGGCTTTCAAGCCTTGTATTCAGGCCACATGGCATTGGGCTTTCAGGATATGTAATGGTCTCCCTCTACCCACACTAAAGATAAATTTGCTTTAAATAATAAATTGAGGATTCTGAACCAACCTTTTAAAAAAATATGAAGGGGGAGGAGTTTAGGGAACAAGATGCCAGACATAGAATTTATGAAAAAAATGATGAAAATTCAATGGTATCTGATGATTTGTGATGAAACAATCATTATGAATTTCATGGTGGATAAATTGTGATGTTTGAATCTAGATTATATCAATTAAATCCATCAAAAATAGATTTATATAGAGATTTAAAGATGGATTGTACATCATAAAAACATTTGAAAGATCCATTAGATGGAATATCATATATAATAATGAATTAAGAAATATATCCAAATAATAATTAGTATAAAATGTTTGAGATATGAATAAAATGTAAAATATATAGTATCTATGATCAAATAGAGTATTGTATAAAGATCTACTAGATAAATATTGTTGATATCATTATATATTTCACTGAGAACATTTGGGGGAAGGTTCCAAATATTGGGAAAAAAGAAAAAGATAAAAACAATTATGACTTTTTTAGTCTATAAAATAATGAATGTTGAAGGTAGATCAATAGACAAATAATTAAAAATAAAGAAAAATGAAAAAACATATAGCAACTAGACCAATTATAATGGAATTTAAAAACACATGTAATGTCTTTCAATAAGTAAACATTAATGATGGTTATTCATTTTTTTTCATAATGCTATGATTAAGTATTTGTGTTGAATATCCCTAAAAACATGTTTAATGAAATTAAAATATGGTAGTGATAATGGAGAATTCAACAATGCATGATAAATATTATAAAACTATAGGTAAGAATCAAGAAAATTAAAAATGAATGGGATATTTAAAATTGGAATTAAGTAGAGTGGGAAATAAGTTTTATTTACCATCCAAATCCCTTAAAGGCAATCATAAATAAATGTGGTGTTAAATTAAATATTAACTAAGACTAAGTACTTTTTTAGAATATAAAAGATGAATCTATGATGTTATTTATAGGCTGATGTTCCATCCCATTTTTACGTTATTGTTTATATTCAGATACTAGACAGAGGTACATCAAAAGAATGAACTTAAATCATAGTTCCCTTAGATGAAATAGAATTTATGGGAGGCAGATTGATTTTATACATAAGGACATACTTTTTATAACAGATAGAGTTCCACCAAATAGAATTTTGAAGGATGTGGTTACAACAGAAAGAGTTGAAACAAATGGAGTTTCATCATACGAAGCTATCTAATTGAACTATTATGATCCAAGCATAACTAATCAATGTGAAATGACAATTATCAGAGAAGGACCCATCAAATGAAGACCACCTGAAAATGTTTACCATATTTCATAAAAATAAATTATTTTTTTATAAGAATATTTTCCTAATAATATTTTTAAAATTTTATATTTGGCATATCTTAGTCTACCAATGATAAAGAGGGAGTTTTTGAATAATACAATCTTAATAGTTTTTCTGAAGATATTAATGATTGTAAATATGTGATTTTAATCTATCTTACATGTAGAGGAATATAAGATCTTTTTATAGTGGATTAGAAAATAATATGAAAGGAATATTGTATCTAGGTGGTATAAAAAGTTGTTGAAAACTCCTCTTCACTAGGGGTATGAAGAGTTGTGGATTTAGTGGATATAGTTAGGATATTTGGGGGGGGGTGAGGGGTATAACCAACTATGTTAGAAGGGATTATTTATGGGGGTAGAACTAGGGGTGTTGGGAAGAAGATTACTGGGGTGTATGACTTGTTTATTCCTTTTCGTTGGTAATCCTTAAAGATATTATTAAAATATTCCATGTTAGGGGGATAATAAAGTTGGAAAGGTGTACATATTTGTAAAAAAAACTATTAACTAATATGTTTTCTGTATCATTATATTTATGCAATATGAAGGGAGAGGTTATGATTTATATTTTAGTGGATTATAACTGTAAATTATTTTTTGATTTTAATATTTTATCCATATGATTTTAGAAACATTCATAAAAACAAACGTGTTCAATGATCCAACCCTCCCTATATTAGTGATCTCATACATCGTTTAGGGGATCTAGATATTCGAAATCCACTATAATAGATTATGAGAAATTCCCAAGGGCTCAAATGATATTTTATAGATCTAGAGACTAGATCAAAAGTCCATTACAAATGAATCTATCCAGGTAGAATTAGTCATAGAAAACTAACTGATCTACAGAATCCATTATGGCAGCACTCAAGCTATTGTCTTTGAAAAAAAAACAACTCATTAGAACTCATCTTATCTAATTAAGATACGCTCCCAAGTCAATGCACAATCTACATTAGGGATTTTATTTTTTTCGATTCCTACTGACATCCTTGGATTACCATGATAAAACATAATGGAGGAGATCATATAATCAATATAAAAAATCATCACTCGGTCAACAAAAATAAGAATAAATAAATCACAATTCTCACTTACCAAACCGTCACTCAAAAAAACTTTTTCCACATTTTTAAGAATCGTGATATCCCTATGGGAACAGTTAGTTACCATAGGGATACCATATTTAGAAATATAGAAACATGAAATAATTAATTTATTAAACAATAGGGTAGTATAAGAATTTGATGTTTGAGGTATAACCCATTGATACAAGGTTGGAGAAAACATT
Source organism: Viscum album (assembly GCA_963277665.1). NCBI lineage: Eukaryota > Viridiplantae > Streptophyta > Magnoliopsida > Santalales > Viscaceae > Viscum > Viscum album. The sequence goes on along the minus strand of OY728126.1, from coordinate 72,611,392 downwards.
TATATAATAAAAGAAATAACTAAAATAATTATGAATTTCAAAAATTAAATCACAGCTACAGAGCGCTCGATTGGTTAAGAATATGGGAGAATAAAATAGGAAAATTTTGAGGGTCTATAATGAATCATGGGTTATGGGTTGACATGGTATATAAAATTGAAATAAAAAACTAGTATTAATTTGAATTATATCCTACTGTATACAATGTGAATGGTAAATTATCTACATCCTATGTTCTTATTTTCTCATTATTATTTATATTTTATTGCAATGTATGTGTAACACCAAAAATCTTTAAGCATAGTGAAGATTCAAACCCACTATTCCAGGATGAAATATAATACTCAGAACTCATTTTAAAAAATGATATTAAATAAATGTATTAAATCGTTAGGATAAAAGGAAGAAAAAAATAAAACCCAATTTTATACCCCATCCACAATGGTTGTTCCAGAAAAATCATGAATGACATTAAAATGAAGAAGATATGTCAAATCACAACATAAACTGGAATAAAAAATAAAATACATCAAATAATCAATTCCAAATAACTTTTTTCATGAGGAAACAATGAAATCGCCCTTTAATTACAGGCATTACATGGTGTATAAATGAATAAAAACTATACATAAAGGTGGTAGTCATAGGTCTCTTCGGTGGTCTACTCTAGTCTGACATCCATCCCTCATCAAGGAGTCTTATCCAGAAATAGCAAAAGAATTGGCTATGTTGGGGAATATATATGTATTTTATCAATCCCACTGCCATGTTATATTTAATTTTCTATTATTTTACGGTTACATGACATGTACAACCAATACATCATGTAATCATTTTAATTTTTATCCACTGATAATTTCAGTGAAACACTTCAAACTCATTTCATTAAAAATCTGACATTGTGTAAATGGAATACACAATGTGAAAATTCGCTGGTCTATTTTTTCATCATGGTTTCATATTTAAATATATGGTGTCTCACTGCTTCACTTCGCTCACATCATGATGTGTAATTTTTATACAATATTCACATATTTTTATTCTAGTTTCAAATATCTTTTATTCTATCCAAAAAAAATTATAAAATATAAATTGTGGAAAAATTGGAAGGATTCATCATTTAAGTATAAGAATATTTATATTAATACCTTATGAAATATATGAATAAAATATAGATATCACATCTCTTAATGGTTCCATGAAATAAAACATTCTTTATGGGGTCACAATCCTCCATGGGAATTCAAATTACTTGGGGATCAATTGATGATCTGACACATTTAAAAAAAACTTCTTTAAAGGTTCATTGTGGTTCCTTTATTTAAAAATAGATTGGGATTTTAATCCACATTACCCTATTTTAAATATATTATCATAATATCCATTGAAATTCAATTTTAATAAATATAAAAGAATTTATTTTAAAATAAAAACTTGAATTCATTAATAACCATTTAAGAAACAAATCCCTTTTGAATCACAAAATGTTTGGAAATATAACGATTCATTTATTATCATGAAACAATATATAAACTTTTTCCTTGACTTCTTAATAATCAAAACAGTGTTAAAAGCCCATATTAATTTAATACCATTTAAACAATGTACTTATGAATCATTTGAAAAAATTATTATTTTAATAAATATTTTTTAAATATTGAATACTATACAAAAACATTATACTAATCGATAAAACTGAAGGAATCTTCATAAAATAATCTATGGAAATAAAATTTAGCATTCATATTATCAAACCAGACATTAATAATAATATAAATTTTAATGATATTTAATATAAGTAAAATGATAAAAAATCATCCTTATTTATGGAATAAGAAATATTTAACAGGTCCCGTTGGTAGATAATGTTCAACCCAAAAATGATGCATACTTTCAATGCCCTAAAAAAATATAACGCCCTAATTTAGAACCTCTATGATAACTAATTTTCTAAATTAAAACACCTATAGTTTTTAAAACAATTGGATTCTGGAAATATGACATTATATTCGATAACATGTACCAAAAAAACATAGATCTTAAACAAATCAGAAAATATTATTATTTAAATATCACCATTATAACATAGCTTAAAATTTAGTGAGTATGAATATGGTTAACTAATTTTAAATTATATATATAATTTTACAAATAAATTCGAATTTATTTACTAATTCCTCATACATATGCCCTCACTTTTTAGAAAATTCATTTTATACTTTGAAAATACGTTTTAGTCAAAATTGATTTTTTTTTTTGAGAAAATATTATATGTAATTTCTAGAACATTTAGAAATTTTATTTTATAAAATGAAAACTATATTTGAAATTATCATATCAATATTATATTGAGGATAAATTTTTAATATTATTCTTAAATGTTTGCTTTTTCAATGAAAAATGACAAATTCAGTTTTTTATTGAATACATATTTTCATTAAAAGGAAGTTTATATTAAAATTATTTTTATGAATTATATTTAAAAAATTAAATAGTTAAAAATTATTTATAAAATCCCCAGTGTATTCCTTCAAAAGAATTTTAAACATTAATATAGAGTAAACATATTTTATTCTTTGAAAAGGGTTTTTTCGAAAAAATTGAATTTCATAAGTTTTTTTAGTAAAATTTAATATTTATTTATGCCAATTATATGTTTTGAATTTTTAAATTGAATTCCATTTTTTTAATATTTGGATGAAAATTTATTTAATATGTTTATTTTTTGGAGATTTTGAATAGAAATATTAGTAGTTTTTGTTACTGTGGTAAAGGAAAATCAAATAATTAACATTAAAAATGATAAGGGCTAAAAATGACTCTAACACTATAATTAATTTAATTTTATGAGTATAGATCATAAAATTTCACCTAAAAGACTAATATTTGCAATTTTTTTACCATTTGGACATAATTTAGGCCTTTATAATATTTTAGTGAGCATAATAGAAAACAATTCACACTCTTGGTTTTAAATACAATAATATTGTTAATAAGGGGATATATAGAGGATATATTGGGTTATAAATATTCAATATAATTATATTTTTTTTAATGTTAAATTATATACAATCTATTTAGATAATATAATTACCCTAAATTCATACACAACACTAACACAGTATTTATTTAATTAGTAGAAAAATAAAATAAAGGGTATTAAAAATATTTAGTGCAATATAATTTTAAATACTTGTTATTATAAATGAATTTTTTAGATCTATAAAACATTTTATAATTTGTTTAATTGTTTATTTTTCAATTCCATTGTTTTGTTGGTATTATTAATGTCAATGTAAATGAATGGTTCTAAAATTTACATTAATGTTATTTTATAACAAATAATATTCTAATAAATGATTTAGAATTAAAAAAATATCTTCATAGTCCATGTGAAATGGATAATTTTTTTTAAATCAACCTTGGTACAATTATAGGTCATTTTTCCATATACTGTATCTATAATAATTACTTAAGAGTTAAAACTAGTGCATCACAAAACATTACAGAAGGGGTAATGAGGGTTAAAACAATATGATAAGGGTACTAACGTGATCCATACTGGTCTAAATTTTATTAAAAGATATTATTTAGACTAAAAATCATATTCAATTCAAATATTATCAAATTGAATCCATTCCAGTAGTATGATTTAAATAAATTAATTTAATATTTTAAGAAATTACATGAGATCCCCTCCACTCTATTATAAAAGGTAACATATTATTCCCATTTAATTACACATTAGAAGCCTTTTGGTTTATAAAATACCAACATAAATACATTACTAACATCCCTAATCAAATTCAATAATCCCTATTTAGTGAAAATTTCTAACATTAGAGGCCTTAAGTTGCAATGTAATGGAGGTTGTCCAATGATGGGGAATAGTTCTTAATCATGTTTTTTCTTTTTTTATAGCTTCATAAAATGTTATTCATTCATGAATAAATAATAAAACAACTATATTCCACATAATAATATTTTTTTTGTTCATTTTAAAACTTATATCAATTTCCAATTTTAATAAAATTGGAATGGAATACAATATTCATGGGAATATCGGACTATAACCTTAAAAACAAATTAAATTCCTTTTCTATCACAACATATCACAGATGATTATAATGAAGGAACTATTTTTTCTATGAAAATCATTAAATATTTTTTATTTTTAAATGATACTATATAATTTAATTTATTATCACTCTGTTCACTGATAAAATGATAACATTGTTCATGGGTACATGTGGACTAACACTTCCACAAAAGGAATGTGATTTCCTTTTCATCACCACATCAAATGGATGATATAAATAAGTATGTTTCAAGTAATAATATGGTATTTTTAATATAATTATTATTATATAAATATTAAATAATAATTTTTATCTTTCTATAATTATGGTTTAAAAGTGGAAACATTTCTTGTACATTTGAATACAATAATTTCCAGGACACGACTTCTTCAAGATGGAGGAAGGTATCGCATAGTGCCAGGCCCTTCCTTCCTCAAGTCGAATGAGAGATAATGACCTTCAGTCCCGCCTTCAGTAGTCACTAGAGTGGATAATAGCACCAAGGGTATAGAATCTCATATAATATGGGAGGCATTGTTGTTTTTATAGAACATAATTAGGAGATAAGATGATAAATCCGAAGAAACTACAATTAAAGAAAGTAATAGTAAACCAAAAATTTATTACCACATGCATGTTTAATAGTAAACATGATACAATGTAAAAAATATTACCATAAAAATTACCAATTAAAAGGAGACTACATATCATGGGAAACTAATCCATATTCCCTTGCTGAAAAATTCAAGCAAAATCCTAAAAGATCTCATGGAAACATGTAAATAGTTTATATAATTAGGGTGAGAAAATGATTATACTCAGTAGGGAATCTAAATATACTGATGCACAATTGGGGAGAAAACTAATGTCCCTACGAGGAAATAGAACAACCTCAATGAACCTACCAAGGTGTACTGACCAGCACATCCTCACTAAGGCATGCTCACCAAATAACATAGTCAAGTATGGTAAGTGTATAAGAAAATTGACATTTGATAACCCCACACCACTTTACCACTAGTATATTTCTCATTCATATTGGAAAATATCCAGATGCTTCCACTCTTCCCATACGTCGTGCCACTGCTATAAAATTCTCGCACAAATATTGGCCACTGACCACACTCGTTCTCGCCCACAGACTCCAAGGCCACAACAACCTTGCTTCTCACCCAAAGACACCTGGTCTATATTCTATAGTTTCATATAAAAACAATCCATGATTTTAAACACATATTCCTCTCATCCACAAACAACATTATCATAGGATATGGAACTATAGTAATCCTCAATACATTAAAGCTTGGCTGAATTCATTCGAGTGATAATAACCTGGAAGAGGGTGCGAGGAAGAAAGTCAATATCCAATCATCCACCCTCCCACATGGATGTTAGAAAACACACAAACCCCCATGAAATGGGGGTGTTCTAAACAAGGTGATCAACAAGGGTGGGGTGCATATAGAAATAACATGGGAAAACAACATGTATATCTATATAGGTAAGCAAATACTCTTCCCAGCATACAGGTCCCTGAAACAGACAACTAAATCATACAAAACCACATTTTTTGCTACCCCAATATGAACAACAACACATCATGCACTAACAAAGCATAAAAAACCCATTTTCATATAAAAACATTCCATTTATTAATTAATGGATTCACTTTTATTTATTCCAACACTGCCAAGAATCTACCATCCACTACCATATAAAAACAATAATCAAAACCGGATTTGTAGTGCAATTGAAAACCCCCACTCAGCCACTTCTAATGATAATTCCTCAATTTTATACTACATAATCCTAATATTTCCTTATGCAACCCCATTGTATTCAAGTTCATAAGCTCTCTATAGTCCCACTTCCCAATGTCACTTTGTGACCACGTCACAGAAAAACACAGTCCCACTACCTACATGTCCTTCCATTCCACAATCAATTAGTATCTCAAATGGGACTCCAACACATCAAACATATCCAAACCCAAAACAAATTCCATTAATCTGCATCCGCACTGCACATATGCACCACACCCTTCTTGCAAAACCAACACCTTTATCCAACCCTATACCCACAATATACACAAGGATAGAACCCCCCAGATCACAGTAAAAATCCAAAAATATCAAACAAGATAAATTATGATTTTGGAAATGATGTCCTTCAAAACACTTTGATAAACATGGGTGATCACACAAGTGGATTTGTCCGGGGGCATCCATTCTATTTATACGGGTATACATGATTCAGTATATTTCATGTTACGTTCAATTATCAATGAACATAAAAAACATACAGTGAACCACTAGTGTACATGAAAATACCTTCAACATCCATGATTTTCAAAAGGCATAAGACCAAAATCAATCCATAAAAAAACAAGGACAAAAAAATAAAATTGATAAAAAAACATCAATCCACTCTCAAACAGTCATTTCATTACCCCATTATATTTTGATCATATTCTCTTCTTATTTATTTATTTTTATGAATAGGATTAGACTGTTATTGACATGGAATAATAATTACACCCACCCATAATGATGCAAAAATATAGAGAGAAAGGTGAATTCCCTATCTGAAGAAACAAGTTACCAATATCTATATTGTGTCAACAATAGGGGATCAGACGTTCTACATGGAAGAACTCCAAGAAAACTAAGTAGGAGGGAGACTAGAAATAGTGAATGAATTGTCTATAGAGGAAGACTATGCATGAGAAGAGGGAACACTAAACATACAAGGAAGGGATGATCACAACATTGAAGAGCCAAATCCTTTTTAATGAAATAACAGATTCAAAAGCCATTAATCATGGGATCGTGGACAAGATCATATGGTTTGAGTATCTATAAGCCCCAAAATATTAGGATATTAAATATAAACATAATAACCTTCAAAAAACTCTTAAAAACATGAAATAATGAATTAAATTCTTTTTACATCAAATACTACATAAGAGGGGTGAAACTAAAAAACTAGTAAAACTTGGGAAAAATCAAATGGGTAACTGATGGGCATATCACGGACGAGTGAGATACCGATGCAAAGATGTAATGACGCAAAGATATTGACATTGAGCTACCGAAACAATAACCTACCAATATCTCAAAATTACGACACCCTATCATACCAACAACCTTTCCTACCGACACCAATGTCATCGACTACTTGACACTACTGCTCTTGACTCACTATTGCCAACACTCCTGACTCACTAACACTGATGATTCTAACTCACCGATGTAGATGGTTCTAACTCACTAATGCACTAACATGGTGCCGCACTGACATGATAACACAGACGCCCTAAGTCACTGATGACAAAATTTAAAAAAAAGTAATTTTCGAAAACTCTAAGAATGAGGTACCATTTCCTCCTAGATCACCAAAAAGAATGGTATTTCTAAAAAGAAAGGCCTGGGGAAATATAGGTCATTACATCAGATACCTCTTAAAATAGTATCATCCTCATGAATTCAAAACTAACCTAGAAGAATGGAGGTTTTAACACCTATCACTAAAGATACCTCTTAGGAATAAATCCCCATGTGTTGTTCGAATGATGGAGTGAAACCCTAACATCTTGGAACACCTCCTCATCATCTATCTCTTAATCATATATAGAAACTGTATGTCCCCACTCTCCTGAACAACTCCACCAACTCCAAAGTCACACCACCAAGACATATTGATTATGGATACCCTTCTTCCATGTCAAGATACTATCCACTTTAGGTGACACTATCTTGCCTGAAAATTCATAATAGAATCTGCATTAATGCATTTTTATTAGGGATCAGGTCCTCATCTCCTAATTTATTATGATTTTTCACACACATTTATAGAACTTGGAATGATCTCATCTTAATGAAAATAAGTTCAATACTTACATCCTAAAATAATAAACAAAAGGAAATCAAAGACTCCATAATCAGAACTGCTTCAGGTACTGGGCATGCATATGTGACTCTTGCTCCCATATACTCTAATTTTGGCCACCATGCCCCGATAACATACGAACTAAGGTAATGGTCCATCCATGAAAACATTCTCTATATTATCTTGGATTCTAGATTTCCCTTCCATGAATGTTGCATAGTCCTTGATATCAAACTCTCTACATTCGAGGACATGAGATCTATCATGTAGATACCAATGGAGTTGAAAGATATGGAATAAATCTTGGATATTCTCTGACCGCATTGGAAATGGCAGCTGATATTCCACCTTTCCAACTCATCCCAACACATCGAATGGTCTGATGAACATAGGAGAAATATTTCTTCCCTTACTGAATCATAGATTCCCACACCGAGGGAAATATTTCAGAACATGTCGTCCCCAACCTCAAACTCCAAGGTCCACATCCTATGATAGACATACTACTTATGTCAGTCATGTAATGCCTTTATCCTCTCTCACACAAGATAATGCTTCATTACCATACTTTTCACTAACTCTAGTTTAAGAAGGGATACTTCCACAACATCTGTCTAATATAGTAGGGAACAATATGACCTCTCGTAAAAATATTTAAACGGTACCATGCCAGTGGTAGAATGATAAATATTATTGTAGGAAACCTCTACTAGAGGAAACTGTCGTACCCATGATCCATCATTGTCCAATATTCTTGCTCGCATCATATCTTCCTATGTTTTGATAGTCAACTCTGGTTTCACACCCATCTAAGGGTGTAAAGAATTGATAAGGCTTAACTGGGTGCCAACGGCTTTCTGAAATCCCTTATAGAATCGTGATGTAAAACTTGTATCCCAATATGAGACAATGGATATTGGACTCCATGGTTCTGAACCACCTTATCCACATACCTATGTGATATGGAATCCACTTTCCTCAACTCCTTGATCTCTAAGAAGTTATCTGAATTTTTCAAGTGGTCTAGGACTGCATAAAGATCATCACATCCATTCTGAGTCTTGTATAACCCTATGATGAAATCCACCGGGATTTCATCCCCCTTCCACTCAGGACCATCTAAGTGATGTAACATACTTCCAAGAATATGGTGCTCAACCTTCACCTACTAACACACTAGGAAACTTTTGAGAAACTACCCCACTACCCACATCATCCCGGGCCACCAATACAATTCCCTCAAGCCACAATACATCATAGAGACTATTCGACGCACCACTATGGGTGAGCTGTAGAACTAACCCCGAACTCCCTTGTGCAATGATACTAGAAAAAAACATCTCAGAAAACAACATTTGATTCTGTCTATCCTCTGAGCATACTTTGAGAGCATGACCCTCGAAACCTGATCACAGAACAATTCGGTCTCTATGTCTCCACACTGAGACTCCTCTAATTTTTTAAGAAATGAAGACTTCACTTTCATCAAAAATAGATATCATCTACCACTGTCCTTCCCATATTCCAAGAACAAGGAAACCAACTCCTCAAATGCCTTCCGAACATCTGTGGATTCAAAAACTACATCCATTAATGACATAATTCTCAATGAATTGGCTGCATCATTCTTCTTTCATGCGATGTAAGAGATCTTGAAGTCATTGTATGGTTAAAAATCCATCCACCTTTTTTTACCTCATGTTCATGTCACATTGTGAGAAGATATACCTTAGTCACTTATGATTCGTGATGATAGAAAAGCCCGCTATGATGAAGTACTGACACCATAACATCAGTTCGAACATGACATCTAGAAACACTAGATCATCGATTGAATAGTTATATTCATGGGGACATAACGAAAAATACCCAGAAGATATCACTCCCCACAATTAAATTATCACCCGCCCCAATCCTATATAATAAGAATAAAAAATTCTCAAAAAAATACCCTTTCATTAGAATCCTAAGTAATAGAGGACTGACAAGCTTCCACTTCATGAAGTTGAAAGCTACCTGACACTCCTCACTTTATATAAAGACCAAGTATTTTCGGGTCAAATAAGTTTATGGAGCTACAACTCAAGAAAATTCAGGCACGAATCTCCGATAATATCCTTCAAGACCATAGAAACTATGATCTTATGCCACATTCTTGGGTGTTTCCGAAGAAAAAACTACATTAGGCTCTTTATGGTACACTAATTTCCTATGATGAGATTGTACATGTCCAAAGATGTGAAATTATCATATCCAGAACTTGCACATAGACAACTTGCCAGACAGATGGTGGTGTTGTAGGATGTTGATGACTGTCCGTAGATGCTCAACGTGCTCCTTCTCTGACCTTGAGTAGATCAGGATGTTGTCGATGAAAAAGATGATGAACCGGCCTAGGAAATCACAGAAGATAGAGTTCATAAGAACCATGAACATAGCTAGTTATTTTTAAACACTGAAGATCATGACCTCGAACATGTATTTCTATTAAATTTATCTAAAAGTAGATTTTTGGATGTCATCCTCCTCCACATTCTACTTGTGATATCCGAACTATCGGTTGATATTAGAGAACAAACATGCACCCTTTAAATGATCAAAATGATGTTCAATCCTAGGAGGTGGGTAACAATTATTGACCATTTCCTGGATTAGTGTCTAGTAGTCTATGAAAAGTATTAGAACAGTGTCTGCCTTCATCATGAACAAGACTAGTGAACCCCATGGTTACACACTTATTTGGATAGAAACGTTGTTCATCATGTCATCAACATGTATATGCATCACTTGCAACTCGGAAGACATCATATGATAGGGAGCCCTCAAAATCAAATGGGCACCTGTGTGAAAGTCTATTTCGAACTCAATATCACGTCATGGGGGTAATTTCTTAACCAAATTTAGGATGAAATCTGGATACTTTGTGAACAATCACATACTTACACTATCTCTTGGAATACTGATTCCTCTAATAGAATAGCTAGAAAAGAAATACATTCATCCACATGCCAGGTTCCCAACTGAAAACTCCACCTACCAACAAAATCTATCCATCGGTCACCCATATCTTAGATCAAAAACCTTATTCATAAACAATAAATAACTACATGACTATAGAATAACCAATTGATGTCGAGGATGACATCTTTTTGCTGTATCTATAGCAGAAGAATATCCTCATTTGATTGATGTTGTCTCAACATCAGTCTACATCCTCAACAAACATGAAAACTATTGGTTTGAACTCCAATTGGTGTACTCAAAACCATTGTAATGAAATGTATCTTAATGTCTAGACCTAGGGAATGGGCTAAACTGTGTGCAACAAAGGATTATGAAGATCTTGAATCAAACAACGCACACAAAGTAGTACTAAACAGACAGATCATAGCCTGAACAACCTCTGATCAAACTGGAACTGCTGCCTAGAAAACATGTAAGCTCCAATTCCCAACCCTTTTTTCCCTAGGACGTCCACATCCTCCCCAACTATGCTCTGGTCATGGTCCCTAAGGAGCACCATGAGGTCGGCCTTCTCTGTTATCGTCTACCCATTGTAGAATAAGAGATCGCTTCCCCTACATCTGGAAGTACCTTACTAACAACTACTACTGCTATGGTGGGGGTAGTACCTTCCCACCACTAATGTACTAACTTCTGATTGGGCATTGGTTATAAATATTTCTATATCCACAAAAAACAAACCACATTGGTCCCAGGCCCATGGGAAAATGGTGAGGCCTAGGAGATCCAAACTTGATCTATTGAGGCAAATGTCCCTCTAGTCGAAATCCAAAAAGTCATAATGTCATTGGCATGCTGATGATGGCCTTCCCCTTCAACAAACTTAGCTGGATCCCCTATCATTGCAATCAACACAATGAATTCATAGTTTTAACTATCAATTCCTTCCCTTGAACCTCTATGTATGTTGGTATAGAAAAGGGATTAAAAATATACTGGAGAGACGATCATAGTGCCTCCTTCATGTGTCTCACTTGGGACTCATCATCTTAAATGAGATCGGGTAGGAATCATATGAGAACCTTTAACACGATCCTTAGTTTTCTTACCAATATACACCCCTGCTAGAGGGAGTGTTTTTTCTTTCCTCTTATCATCAATCATCATGGAATAATGTAATTTCTCATAGAACACCTTCTCAAAGTCAGCCTAAAAAACATTGGTCTCCATGTTTTCTAAAAGGTAAAGCATCCGCCACAGACAGGATACTCCCCTCTTTAGGATCACTACAAAAGGAACCAAATAATTCGTCATAGACTAGATCAAATTGAATGGGATCACCATCACCTTGATCAATCTTTCTATCTCTATGTTCAAGACCCTTCCGTCGTATATTTCCAGATTCTATTACCAGAAGGATTTATGTGTATTCGACCATTGGTTATCTTCCACATCACGATTGCCCTCCTTTGATTAACTATGTCAATCTACTAGGTATCAATTTCTCTTACTACACATGGGTGATGTCCGTGTGCCATTGCTGAGAAAAGTTACCAAGGAACTCGTAAGCCAAGGTTGTGTGGATATATTCTTTTAAATCTTTTTATCTAATTATTTAGTTTGTATTCCCAAATCACCCAAGACACGGAATAAAAATAAAAATTATGATGAAAGTAAACTTCTTAGGGAATCTACCTTGCAATCGATGTAGACTAACATAGTCATTTAGTAGGTTCAGAGTCCATGAATCAGATCACAAGGGAACCTGAAATCCCATGTCTTAGCTGTTCTTCCTGAGCGTATTTCACACACCATGATCTCCTAACACAATTTCCATACCGTCTAATGAAATCCTCTCTATTCCAAACTCTAAAATCCATCTTAACCCTCAAACTCTAGAAACCTTCATTTGATACAATTTTTTACAACCATTATTCTTCAAGATGAGGAAAGGGATGAAATTGTTCCCCACACTTCCTCAATATGATGGAGAGATGATGACCCCTATGTATTGCCTTCAGTGGACCCTAAACTATTGACTGGAACCAAGTTTATAGAATCTCACATTATATGGAAGGTAGTACACTATTTATAGAACTAGAATGTAAGATAATATGGTAAATCACAAGCATCTAAAAATTATAAAAGTAGTAGTAAAGACAAAATAAATTCTCATATGCATGTTCAATAGTAAAGATGATTGAAAGTGAAAAAAAGTTCAAAATCAATTAAAAAATTAAAAGGAGACTGTGAAGAAACCCAAACTGATCCCAATGCCTGAGCTAATAATGTCTAACATCGTCCTTAATGTTATCCTGGAAATCTAAAGACATTTTACATATATAGGCTGAGCATATGAGTAAACTAGGTAGGGAAACTAAAGATACACATTAAAAATTGGGGGAACAAACTAATTTCCTTTTGAGATGACAATAGAACCTCAAAGAACCTATAAATGACTACTGAACATCCCAGCCTCACCAAGGCATGCTCACTAAATTACCTATGTCATGTAAGGTAATATTATAAACACGTCTAGATTTGGGTTCCCTACACCACTTTCCCACAAGTTAACAGCTCATCCCTAATGGCTAAAGTGATGACACTACTACTATTCCCATACATATTCCCACTAACTCAACCATACAAAAAACACCTAGACCTCAATACATAAAAAATACCACCTACATACACATGGGCCACAACAACCATGTTTCTTGGACGAAGACACCTAGGCCTCTTCTTGAAGACACTTGGGGAAAATAATCTTTGACCGCAGACACCTAGGCCTCTCATTCACAAAAAACATGCTTGAAGGGCTTGGGACTATGGTAAGACTCAATCCCTAATTGCATGCCTGGATACACATGAGTTATAAGAACTCAGAATTGGGTGTGAGGAAGAATGTCAGAAACCTACCATCTATTTCCCACTAGGATTTTGGGAAAGAAACTATCCCCCATGAAATGGGGGTGTTCATCAAATAGTGTTGAATATGGGAGGGGTGCATATAGAAATCAAAAGGAATGTATATTTATATATATTTATAGGTAAGAAATCACTCACCCCAACATATGGGTTTCCGTAACAGACAATGAAGTCATACTAAACCACATTTTCTGCTACCCCTATATGAAAAACCACACAATAGACACTACCAAAGCATAAGAAAACCCCCTTTTCATTTAACCACATACCGTTTCTTATTTGAGGTATTCAATTTAATTTATTCCATCACTATTGTGAAACTACCAACGAAAACCTTATCAAATCAAAAAGAAAACCCGATTTTCAAACCCATTGCACACCACTGCCCATCCACTGGCAACAATCATTCTTCAAAGTTATACTGCATAATCAAAATATTTCCTGATTTAGACCCACAACATATATGTTCATAAGCTCCCCATAGTCTAACAACCCAACGTAGATCCATGACAACATCAGAAACCAAGGCAATCCCACTGCCTATAGGTCCATGCATTCCACAATAAATTAGTCTCCCATATAGGACTCCAACACAATACACATACTTCCCCACCCACCAAACCCACAACAACAACCATTAACCAACAGCCTTTCTGCACATTCGTTCCAAACTCTTCTCACAGAACCCATTCCTCTATCCACCCTTTTACCCACAATATAAACAAGGATATAACCCCACAGAACATAGTACACAACCAAACCTATCAGATAAGATATATTTAGATTTGGTAAATGTTATTGATTAATTAAATTTGTTAAATAGGGGTGATCACCCAAGGATTTTCATCCTGCGACATCCATTTCATTTAGCTGAGTATACCTGATTAAGAATAGTTCATATCATAGCCTTTTATCAAACAACATGACAAAAAAACAATAGAACACCAAGAGTATGAACGCAAAGACCACCAATAGCCCTGATTTTGAGAAGGCATATGGCCACAATCAGTCTACAATGAAACAACGATAAAAAATAAAACATGCGATAAAATATCAATCCACCCCCAACAAGTCCTTTCATTAAACCGTTATTTTTTTGATCATATTCTATTCTTATTTATTTGTTGTCAAGAAAAGGATTCAGGAATTCTTCATAAATAATCATTAGTAGACCCACCCCACATGATTCAGAATAAAATAGAGTCAAAGGATATTCTTAGATGAAGAGACAGGTGGCCAAAATCCTCTTTACGTAAATAATAAAGGTTCTTGTGAGTAGTAGGGATAAACTCCATGAAAACTAAGCAGGTGGGGATATAGCACAGGTGCACAAATCATAGGTGGAGGAAGACTAGGTGCACCAAGAGGCAAGAAAAAATACTATGGAGGGATGATCACAGATTTGATGAGCCGAAACCAATTTGAAAGGAAGAATAGTTTCAATATCCATTAATAATGTGATTGTAGTAAAGATCACAAAATTTGGGTATCTCTATTCCCTCAAAAAGTTTGGATATTAATGATATAATTAATATCATTCAAATTATATTAAAAACACTCAAAAAAAGATTTAAATTTGGTTTACATCATATAAGATGTGTGAGGGGAGAAACTAAAGAACTTCGAAGAACTGTGAAAACAACAGATTAGCAAACGATGGGTGAGTCATCGACGTATAGCCACCGACAGATGAGATACTGATGCAATGAACTACCAACACAGAACCACCAATGAAAAGATACTAAAAAATGACCTCTTAATGCATCATATACTGAAAACCTAAACTACCAACATTGACGCCCTCAACTCAACGACACCGACACTCTTGACTCACCGATACTGATGCTCCAGAATCACAAACACCGATACTCCTGAATAACTTATACCGACTCTCCGGATTTAATGACACAGTAACATGACAACGCACAGACATGCCAATGAACTGACATGCTGATGCAGACACCCTGAATAACTAATTAAAAAATAAGAAAAATATGGAAATTAGGAAAAATCTTGAATTGATCTATTGTTGCCTCACAGAACATCCTAAAAACTACATTTCCACAAAGGTAAGGTCCACAGAAATCTGGGTCATTACACTACCATCTCCAAGACTGTAACATAGTAATTTTATCATAACCATCATTCTGGAATGTCTTTAAAAGTATAATTGATGTATAAAAATAATAATGTTTTAATTATAATTATTTTCACAGGTGATGTAATTATGAACCCATTGACCATTGTGAAAAAATGAACAATAGTTTAATTGAATAAATAATTATATATTTCTTAGTAATAGATAAAATAAGTGAAATTATAAACATGAAAATGATATTCAAAAATTATATAATTATGGTATATTTGTTATCTTTGAATATATTGAATATATGTGATTATTAATACTCAATGTAAGGGGAACATTACTTTAAAAAAACCAGTTTTGAATATTTTCATGTTTTATTTTATCAATATTTCTCTTCTATCTCCATGTTCTCGAAAATGTATCACATTTTTTTATTAATACATGAAGGGTTATTAAGGATCTTTTTTTACTATGTTTTACATCATTACAATTTATTTATATAAATTAATCTTTTTAAGGATTTATAATAGGGACATTATTTTAAAAATAAATTTTTAGAATTTTACTTCCAACTATTTTTTATTTAAATACAATATTTAGTAAAACTATTTTATGGATGTATTTATATTAATATAAATAAATTATAAAAAAATTATGTTGATTTTGAAACTAATTCATCGGTTTTCAAAAGTAATCATTAATCATTTTACCTAATGTTTTTACGTTTTTTCAAAAGTCCATATGAATTATCTATTTTAGTATATACGATGAAAGTGACTTTTCATCCATGGTATGATATATTTTATTTTTGGATTTATTTACAAGAATATATGTTTTATTCAACGAAAAACCCTACTTCCAAATGATTTAATTATTTTTAAAAATGTTATAAAATGTAATGGATATTTTAATATCCACAAATGATTACTTATTGGAAGAAGATTATTTTTGAAACAATACGTTTTTATGTATTATGTTATTATTATGGTTCTTGGTAATTATGTATGATTATTGGTGGCTATGTTTCAATCCAATAGAGGGTCAAAGAGAAAAATCAAATTCATTGGGAAATATTTATGTTTGGATGTTAATCGTGAGGGATATTCTATGTATAAACATGATAGTTATTTCAAGTGAAACTATGATTGTTACATAAATTGTAACTATGATGGTTATTAAAGGTATAATTGTGATGGATATTTTATATGTAAGAGTGATATTAAAATGATTTCACAAGTAACATAGTTGTTTTATCTATTCATTCTAAATGTTTTTAAGGGAATATTATAATTAGGCATTGTAATATAATGGTCTTTTTTCATGGATATTGTAATATAATTTTTAATGGTATGATGTATAATTGTGTGAAAAAGTTATTATGTTTTTTTCAAGAATTCAAATAAAAATTTGCGGGTTTCAATTTTTCCTTTAACATTTATTAGGAAATTTTTTTGAAAAAGGGTTTGAGTTATAAATTTAATTTCATGGGTAATAAAATTTTTATTTTTATCGAAATGCATATTTTGAAATAGGTAAATTTATATCTGTATTCATGAAATAGCATTTTATTATTTTTTTAATTCCACTTACTATGGTTCTTATGCTATACCCACATTTTGAAATTGTTTCAAGTGGGTTTAGGAATGGTTATGATCAAGAATGAGGTAATGAAAAAAATTAAGAATGCGTTTCATGAAATGTAAATATGTTTCTTCTTTATAGTTTTGTTTTTTGGAAACAATTTATTCTAAATTGAGGTGTAAACATTGTAATACATGGATTCATTTTGTAATATTTATTCCCCAAATCCCCAAAACTCTATTTCTAAAAAACACTCAGGAATGCAATAAAATGAATTATAGGTTAAATTTTCTAGAATAGGTAATGTTTCAGTTTGTGTGTAAAAAATTTGTATCAAATAAGTGTTTATATAACTTTATGAGATATGATGTTATTTTAGCATAAGTTAAAAACCCACTATAATCACAATAGTTAATATCTTAGGAAATTGTAGTGTAATTTTGGATAAATCGTTAGAGGTGATAATTCCTTGGTTATGTATATCTTTATTTTTATCTTCTCTATAAGGTGTTTAATTATTATTCTATTATTATACTCGAACAAACCTTTTTGGTTATAATAAATTGATGGATATAAAAAGATCCAAATAAATAATCGATGTATAGGAAAATACAATGGTTTTTTAATGTGAAACTGATGGAATGGGAGTTGTTTTGAAAGCGATGGTTTCTTTTTTTAACCTACAATAATAATTCATAATTAAAATAATGAACCATGGCGAGTTTACCAACATATAAAATAAGAGATAAATGATGTTACACATAATTTTTTTTGATAATGGTTATAGAGGTTAAAATATTCAATGAACAATATGTCATCAATATAAGAAAAATAAACATGTAAAATGACATAACATAACTAGAAGATATTTTTTATGTGGTAAAGGTGGGAATAGAATTATATTCCTCTATGAAAAAGGAAGCATTTAGTTTATACCATGAAGATGAAGAATGTTATTACAAAGGAATCCATTGAAAATTCCAAATTTAGGGAGTGTGGGCATTATAAAAATTGACGACCTCTGATGAAAAGCTCGTGATTGGGATTAGTAAGGCTATATAAATAAATTGATCAATGTAACTAATTACATTCTTGTTGAGTATTAGGAAATACAAAATTCAATTTTAATGTTATGGATTATATCTTAGATTTTGTTTGAATATTTCATAATCATAGAAAATGATTCATATTTATAACTTTTTTAGGAATTATAATGGAATAAAATTGAATGAAATGTTTAATAATTAATAATTATGAATAATTAATGTGCCCACATATAGGGAATAAATAGTTATAATACAGTAGTATATTTAAGGATGGTAATATGTCGAAAATCAATAAAAATATTGATTTTTCATGTGATGCACCTACTTTTGATACTCTAATTGATTTTTGTACGATGTTTATGGTATTATTAACTATTATGGTTAAAATGTGAAATGTTATCTGAGGAGGAATGAGTTTTAATTTTTTGGAAATGCCATTAATGATAATGACAACCTTTAGGGTTTATATAATCATTGCCTATTAGGGTTATTAGTGAGTATTTACTTCATATATAATGGAATTTTATATGAATTATATTTTTTGGGGTCAGATAAATGAAAATACACAGACTATGCAACAATTTTTCACATTTGGCATGATCGTGGGGCATAAACCAATAAATAAAGGGAGACATGGGTGCAGTTACTACCACTAGATTCTGTGATGTCATATTTTTCATGAAATTGTTTTGTTATGTTATTTTTGAGATCATATGTATTAACATAGAGATAACATTGTAATTGAAAAGTGATTTGGTGATTAAGTGATTAATGTTATTCTAGAATAATTTAACTATTTTTAGAACCTTATATGATTTAATTAAATATATCATTGTGGTATTTTATTTGATTAATAATGGCTGAATTAAATTTTGAAAGCATATATGATTTTAATATGGATTTCTAGTGATTCAGTAAATTCATTGAACTAATTGGTTAGTCATGGATTTTATATGATTTGGGATTATATAATTGAAATTATTATTATTTTTTCAATTGATATACATTTAAAAATTAATGTTGTTATTTAGGATTAAGGGATTAATGTTTTATTTAATCATTTAATCAATTGTTAATTTTGGAAATTATCTTATATTGTGTGAATCATTATGGATTTAGTTAGTTTCTGATGAAATGAAAAATAAGTGGTTATCCTTTTGTAGATGTACAAGATACGATGGAGGATAATTTTACTTATTTAAAAAACAAATTCATCTTTAATACTCATAATTCAGAGAAAAAGATGATATTACTGAAGAAAATGATTAAAGGATGAAATTATACATGACATGTAATTATATTATCTTTTTTTATCACCCTATATGTTAATAGAATTTTTACATAAATGGAAACTAATCTTACAAAATAACATATTACCTTCATTTCTAATGAATTGATATTATTTATCACACCTTTTAGGTGTTTGTATTTGTGGTCATTGACATTATACAAATCACTCATTTTATTGTGATTCATAATATCGATCACAATCTGTCATTATTAAAAAAATATTCTTTTACACAATGTCTACATTTTCACTTCACTCTATTTTTGTCATATTTGGAACCCAGTTATGTGTTCTTCTAGATGTCTTCCACATCCTAGTTTCCCTCTTCTCAACAAGCTGTTTTATTAACCATTTTTACAATGTGTGATTTTAAAAAAATAGTCTATTTCCAAAAAAACCATTAATTACTAAGATAAATTTAAAATATATAGGATGAATTTTTTTAAAAGGGGGATAATGTAGCACCCTGATATTTTAAAAGAATTGGTATTGAGTTTGATAACATGTATGACATGAATCATCTTGCTTAATTGATCCACAAAATATGACTATTCAAATATGATGAAAAAGATTAAGATGTTAATTTTTCCATTAAGAATAGTTTTAACTGCAGTAAGAGAGTGTTAGATATATATATATATATATATACTTCTTAAATAATTTAAATATACTCATTAAGGCCTCATAAATAAGATGTAAATTTTAGGAAATGTAATTTTATACTTCAAAATTATTTTTTCATAAAAAACTTATTTTATTTCATTATATGTGAAATTATTAAAATTTATTTTTTAGAATTTAGGACTATTTTTTTAAATTAACATAATTTTTAAATCATCATATCAAAATTATCTTACAATGAAATTTTTATTCTTTTATGAAAAGTTTTATTTTTCAATGAATAGTGAATACTACCAATTTTTATTAAAAAGTATGTTTTCTTTTAAAGTATTTATCCAGTAAAAAAATATGATTCGATTATTAAAAAAAATTATTAGTTACATTCTATTAAACATAGATCAATTATATTATATTGATGTAATTTTAAACTTCTATTTATTATTAAAACATAATGTACCACCTCGACCCCAAAATCCAGGAGCCGGTGCATTATTTTATTACCTTGGAATGATTACAATTAATCAAGTCCCAAAGGTCTGATCAGTTTAGTATTATTGGAAACAAGATACATATATAAGTTCAACATTACAACTTTAAAAGAAAAATAACACTAAATTATTCCATTAGAAACATCAATGCTTCATAGATTATGCCTTAAAGTCACTCATAACTAACTTCTCCATATCTTTGGAAAATGAAACATAAGAAAGGGGTGAGGTAGAATGCTCAGTAAGAGTAAGCACTACATTGGTAGATTACATAAATATTAGGCATGGTGAATAATTGAAAACACATGCCTTTACAAATAATTAACATGAACACTTTATGGTAGAAATATGAGCTGAGTAAATAATTCCATAATAAAACATAGTCATGGGTATTATACTAGTCTAATAACCACATGAAACATCAATATCTAATCTCATAATGTTGGAATGCATAATTTCGGATCTAATAACCACATAGTCAAGGCCTTAGGCCAAGACTACAAATAAGATTTTTTCAAGGCCTTGTGCCATGACAGTAGTTTGTCTAATGAGATCTTAAGATGCATCACAGAGCTATAGCGGGCCCCACCCATCACTTAATATGTCCAATGCATTCCTGATATGAAAATTTTTAAACATTACATAAAAATTCAAATTAAAACTATCATACGAAATGTCAATGCTTTATCTATAAACCATGAATTGTACAAAAATTACACATCCATAGTAAAAAATATAACAAAACCTTCATCTCCGTATGAGATATTTGTATCATCATAAATCAACATTTATCAAGAATAATATCCCATGAATTATGTTGACAAAATATAAAACGATCAGTAAAAATGATTGAGAGAAATATCCCTTTTTATAAAATTATTTAAAAGTATCACTATTTATCAAGAAGCTGTTTAAAATAGATTTTGAATCAAAGTGTCTCATAATAATTTGAAAGATTATAAAGGAATTAAAATTTTAAAATATTTTTGTCCATATAAATATATTTTTAAAACCATTTTTAAAACATGGACATTTATGAGAATGATTTGAAGAATAAAATTTTTAAACATTTAAAATGGACATTTTAGTTATAGTTGCTAACCAAATCAAGGATACTTGAATAAAAATAATTGAGGTAATAAAAACATTATAATATCATTAGAATAATGGTTTTTATGATAATCTATGTCAATGTATAGTATATACACATAACAAAAGTGAGTTGGCGCACAACAACAAAGAAGACTCAATGGAATGTAAGTTGAGATGAAATCCCTTATTAAGACCGTATCCTTATGTAAAGGATAAATAAATGACATAATTATGTGTGAAAATTATAAATAAACTCAATATTATTAGATATTAAGTGTAATTCAATCAGTGTACAATCACACTTATTCTTGTAAAAAAACACCAATGAATAAGAGGTTTAACTCAATGAATGGAGATTTAGTTAAAATTACTCTTATCAAGTTAATATCGATGACTAAATAATTTATAAATGGACTGATTATGTGTATAAAAATTATATCCATATATAGGGTTGTGGAAATTACTATACAAATAATAAATAGTGATTCAATTCATATTCATGAAGTAAGATAATCAATGAAGTATGCTTGAAGCCCAATGAGTTGAAATTGAAATTTAAAATTCCCTTACCGATTTATTAGCTTATGAAACATACATCCCATGAATGAAGTCTCATAAAATGAATATGTAAATACCCATAAATTAAAGTATGTTATACATAGAATAAAATCATGGCTAGTAAATACACCACACAAATGGAAATAGTGGCAATATAACATTAATCTCACTGGAATAAAAGTGAGATGAAAACCCCATACCACGTTGTAATCTATCGAGTTATATGAACAAAAGTTAACAACCACAAAATCAATCACAAAACACTTTGAATTATAAGATTATAATGATTATATATATCAAATTTCAGTATACAACACACCGTATTCAATAAATAAGTGGTGAACAATGGAAATCTCATAGAATTAAAAGTGAGATAAGAAACCCTTTACCTCAACTCCAACTGGTCTTATATGTTCCTTGTTCTTAATGAATAGTAAACTTATGTTAATTTATAATTTATTAAGAATATTTATCATGTTTATTATTCCTTTTATATCACTTATTACTGTGCTATTACAATTAGCTGATTATTTGTGTTCATATTGGATATTTTATCAAGGTTCAGAACTTGAGTAAAAAATGAACATGTTATAATTAAAATTTGTCCATGTGGTAAAAATTCCATTATCTCAAGAATTAAATACATTATTCAGATTTCATATTTATATTATATATCCAGAATATATATTCATTTATAATAATTCTTAACATTTGTAGATATGAAATGAAATGCACCATTCATAAAGACAGTTAGTCGTATGTACACATGAACACTACTTTCATTTCTATTTTGTATTTTAATGGAATACATAAATAATTATACATAGGTATATTATAATTCTAGTATAATATCATATATAATATAATTTTCCCCATCATTTATATGTCAAATATAAGGCATTAACGAGTCATATCACTTTTAGGGGGCGGTAGTTCGGACTTCCTTAAATGAAATTATCACGTTTAATCATAATGGAAACCATAAAGGTATGATATAAATTGAAAATGAAGAAGAATAAACAAAAATAAACATAATAAATATCATATATAAATATAGTTACATCTTAATGTTCACCTTGAGAGGTAGTAGGAGATAATTGAACAATCATCGTTTCGTGAGGCGTTAGTTTTCCGTAAAAAACAGTGTTTTATTTACCCATTAGATGGAGGTGTGTGTAAGTGTAGTTAGAATAATTCTCATAAAAACATACTAGTATATTTAGGATACATGTTTTGTTAAAAAAATAAATGAATAAAAAGAGTTTGGGTGTTGGAGAAGTAAAATAAATGAAAAGAAGTTAAGAGAAACCATTATATTTAATTTTTGTAACTCCCTTTGGTTTGAACCAAAAGGACTTCTTGAAGTGAATTCTGCCTAAGGTAATGCTTCTAGGTGGAATTTAGTTATTTTGAGAGCTTATTTGGGAAGGATTTGGATGAACTTAGGGGCTTGAGAGGTGTGAGGAATGGATTAGAAGTGGTGTTCTTTTATAAGGAAGAAGATGGGTCTTTCAGAATGTTTGGAAATTTTATTTTATTATAAACATATATTTGGTTTCAAAAGGTCCCAAACTCACTAAAGTCTTATATAATAAGACCCATTTTCGAAATAAAATCATCCAATAGGAATTGGATAGGTTTTGGATATTGTTTTAATATTAATAATCCTATTTATTTAAATCATTTATTAAAGAGGTGAATACTGCATCATTATTGTTTCATAAATAATTTAATTTATTTGATGTATAATTTTTTTTTAAATAAAATACCATAATTTAGGAAATAGTTATATTTTTAAAATGAATATTTATAGTATAAAATATTACTTATATTACCCCATGTAAAAATAGTTATACTAAAAGATATTTGTTAATGTCATTTTTGTCTTTATTTTAAGTAAATTAAAGTAATGTGTCATTATCACTATTAAGTGGCTCCATGGGTTCCCAAAATCGTCCCAATGTTTCCCAGGGTCATTCATGACTCATAAAATAATGTTATGATATGTGTTAAGTTAATTTTGTATTATTATAATATTATTTCTACATTGAATTACCATATTTACCATTACCCATGGTGAATAAAAGTCAAAAGATACTATTCAAAAAAAATTATTTTCATCTTACTGAACAGCATTTTAATTAGTAATGACAACCATGTATGTCATATTTTTGAAATTCAATTCACAGAATTGGTAAAATTCCATTAAAATGAAAAAGATAGTTTTTTAAATACTACTAAGTGGTTTCACTATTAATAAAAAATTGATGTTTTTCAGAAAAATACCCAAAATCCAGACAAAGAAATATTTGATATTCTAAATAAAAAAATTATTTCTATTTTACCAAATTAAAATCATAAAAGTTTCATAAATTAATTTAGAATTAATTCTTAATATCCAAAAAAATAACATGTTTTTAGAAACAATAACTATCAAAATATTGACAATTGTTTTTATATAATTTCAGTGACCAACATTTGATTAAATGGTATAAATATAATCTAATAATACATAAAATCAATTAAAATTTATAATTTAACACTATAAATTATTTTTATTAAAAATGTTTTTTTCAATTAAAATTACGTATATTTCACTATTCCCCCAAATATGAAAGTTATCAGAAAAACACCAAAAATTTATTTGAACTAAATTTTATGTCCCAGTTCTAAATAAGTTGTTTATTTTTTTAATTTTAATTTATAAAGGTTTCAATTATTTGATTTAAAAAGGGTTGACCATTAAAAGGTGGTAAAATATCATTTTTTGGAAAATACTTCCTTTATCTGAAAAAATGAATTTGTTCTTATATTAGGTCTAAGAATAACACAATATGGATGTTAAAATTATATAAAATATATAAAATTAAAAATTCAATTAATATTATTCATAATTGCTTCTGAACGTCTCGTTTCCTAAGTCATCATGTGCTCGAACACGGTGTTGTGTGAGGTGAAAGCTATTGAGTTACTTTAAAGAAATATTATACTATGAAACCATGGGGTTTTACATTCTCCTATCATTCAATAAATTGTGTACTCTCAATTTATGCTCGGTATTGAAATATTGGGTTTTGATATTTCAAAATATCATAGTTGAAATACCACATTGAAAATGGATAAATTAGGCCACTATTATAAAATCAATAAATCTAAGTATGAAGGTTACTAAAAGTAACACATACTAGGGTTCCATGTTGGAAAACATTGATATAGAAGAGAACACAAATCATCATGTTCTGATGGAGAGTGATAAATAATATATTTAAGAGAAGTTAACAATCTGAAAGTCATAAATGATTGATGGGTTGAATGGTCTTTGATTACCTAGTTGGAAATGTAAAAGAACAAATTTTTTGTTTTAAGATCCTTTTCATAATGCTGATATATTTTTTGATGATATTGAATAAGTTTACAAGGAGATATAATTACATTACATGTAGAGTTTCTTGTATTAATAAATTTTTACCACAAACTCATCATTTCTCCAAACGATGAGTATTAATGATGACATGGTTACACTTGAAGAACTACAATCAACTTATAGAGAATAAAAAATCTACAAAGGATGAACTATATGTTTCCATTGTCATTAAACATTAACCAATACCAAAATGGTTAGTATAATATCAGATGACCCCCAAAAAAGAAAATCCTTTATAGGAAGAAATTCTACACTTAATCTCCAAAATTAAACAAACAATACCCAATGTTCAACAAAGATCATTTAGAAAAGAAAAAAAATGTTCATAAAATTCATCAAAATAATACAAACAATGTTTGAAACCCAAAATTCAGAAGGATTTGGTCACATATTCTTCCACAATAAATCTTATCATTTGTCTCCAAATAACATTGACAACTCTAAATGTCACATACTTAAAAGTAGTTAACCTAATAACATATTATCTATGATTTGTTAATCATTTCCACTAATAACCTAAATTTCTATAATTCATATATAAAAACATACATTATTCTAAAATAAAAATCCACCATTACTCATCATATGAAATCCCATAGTTTTCTATTTTCCTTGCCATATACTGTAACCAAAAGAGGGAACATCTTCCATAATAACATTTATCATTTAATCACCAAATCATCTTCCTATAGTAAGGATAAATCAGAAGTTCCTAAAATATACATATTATTGATCCATAAAATAATTTAACTAAAAATAATTAATCATACTAATCAGGGACTTCACTTAGTCCAGTTGTAGGCGATAAATCCCAGTCGCACTATGGTTGTGGGTTCGATTCCCGAAGCTTTGTTTGATGTGACAGGTTTTCACATGGACTGCATGATGTCTTTTTTGAAAAAACTTTATAATTTTTTAATATTCCAAAAAATGAGATAAATTCCTCAAAAATAACCCGAACATATTTTAACCATAAATGTTGTCTCATACCTCATATTATCATAAAAAAAAGTAATAACCTAAAATTGAACAACTAGTTTGTCTAAAACCAGAAAGCATAGTTTGAATCATAAAATCATTTAGGGAATATCATGACAATTTATTTTCAATATGAAACACCTCAGAATTAACCAAGGTCATTTATTCTCATAAAATGTTAAAATCCATCAATTAGGTTTTTTAATGAAAAAATAAATTATCCAAAGCATATCCCCCATGAGTTTTGTAACAAAGATTGCAACAAGGCCCGTTTTCATGTACTAGGATACCCCGAGTTTAGGCCGAAACACCTTGTCAGATTTTTCACTTCTAGGTACATCTGTTCCAGAGCTTCCTCTACCTGATCATATCCCATAACTGATGTATTGCATGAAAAATACATAAAATATCTACATTACTAAAATTCTAGGATGTTATTCTATTCTAATCCTCAAAGTCTATTTTAGTGAAATATTCTTTAATCAGATTTTTTTCTAAATCTAGTTTCCAAGGTTTGTAATAAACTTCCTCTGATACCAACTATAATGCCCTAACCCCAATATCATAGAGCCAATTCATTATTTTATTACATTTTCATGATTAAAAGGAATCAATTCCCAAAGGACCAATCAATTTAGTAGTTTTGGAAACATGATACATACATAAGATCAACATTACTACTTGAATAGAAAAACAACACTAAATTATTCCATTATAAACATCCCAGATTCTGATATTATACCTACAAGTCACTCATAACTAACATCACCATATCCTGGGAAAATAAAACATACGAAAGGGGTGAGCTCAAATTCTCTATAAGAGTATGCAATATAGTGGTTGATAATAAAAACATTAGGCATAGTGAATAATTGGAAACACATACCTTTATAAATAATTAACATGAACAGTTTATGGCAGGAATATGAGATGAGTAAATAATGCCATAAAAACATTTTCATGGGTATTCAACTCATTGAATAACCACATGAAATATGAATATATAATCACATAATGATATAATTCATAATGTTGGACATCATAACCACATAGTCAGGGCCCCGTTCCAAGACTACAAATAATATTTTGTAAAGTCCTTGTACCAAAACACTAGTTTTCCTCCTGAGATCTACTGATGCACCAAGGAGATATAGTAAGAAACACCCATCACATACTATGTCCAATTAATTACTCATATGAAAAGGTCTAAATATAACATAAACATTAGTATTAAAACTAGAATATGAAATGACAATATATTATCCATAACTCTTGAATGATATAAAAATAACACATCCACAGTAAAAAATATTAAAAAACCTTCAATAAAGTATGGAAAAGTTTTACCATAATAAATCAGACTTGATAAAGAATAATATCCCATAAAGTATGTTTACATAGTTCAAAATGATCAGTAAAAATATTTTTAGAGAAATATCTCTTTTTATAAAAACATTTAAAAGTCTCACTATTCATCAAGAATTTGTTTAAAATAGATTTTTGAATCAAAATGTCCAATACCACGTTGAAACTTTTGATTGGATTTAAAATTTTAAAATATTCATGTCCATATAAATAAATCCTTAAAACAATTTTTAAAACTTGGAAATTAATGATAATGATTTGAAGAATAAATTTTGGAAAAATTTAAAATGAAATTTTAGTTAGTGTTATTAACCAAATGAGAGATGCTTGAATATAAATAATTGAGGAAATGAAAAATTTATAATAAAATGATAATAAAGGGATTCATGATATACTATGTCAATGTACAGTATATACACCATACTAAAGTGAGTTGGTGAACATCAACAAAGAAGACTCAATGGAATGTAAATTGAGATGAAATCCATTATAAATACCATATCCTTAGGTAAAGAATAAATCAATGAAATAATTATCTGTGAAAAATCTAAATACACTCAATATGATTAGTTATTCAGTTTAAATATATTAGGGGATATTTACAAATATTCTTTTAAAAACAACTCCAATTAATTGGATGTTTAACTCAATGAATAGAGATTCAGTTAAAATTAATCCTATCAAGGTCATATCAATGAATTGAGAATATATCAATGGATTGATTATGTGTAATAAAATAATATCCATAGAAAGGGGAGTGTATGTTAATATAAAAATAATAAATACTAATTCCACACATAATAATGGAGTAAAATATTTGATGATGTATGCGTAAAGCCCAATGTGTGGAAATTGGGATTTGAAATTCCCTTATGGATTAGGTAACATACACAACATACACCCCATGAAATAAGTATCATACAATGAAGATGTAAATATCAATAAATTAAAATATATTACACAAATAATACAATAAAAGTCTATACATATACAACACAAAAGGAAATAGTGACAATATAGCATGAATCTCACTTGAATAAAAAGTGAGATGAAAACCCCTTACCACATTGTAATTAATCAATTTTTATGAAAAAGGCATAATAACCATCAAATGAAACACATAATAACATACATTTAATGATAATCAGGATTATATATATCAAATTACAGTATAAAATACACCACATGCAACAAATAAGTTCCAAGCAATGGAAATATCATGGAATTAAAAGTGAGATAAGAAACCCCTTACATCATGTCCAACTTGTCTTGTATGTTCCTTGTTATTCCTGGATAATAAATATAAGTTAACTTTTAGTTTATTAATAACATTTATCAAGTTTATTATTAATTTTTTATCACTTATTTCCCTGTTATCAATAGTAGTTAATTATTTGAGTTCATATTGGATATTTTATCGATGTTCGGAACTGATGTTAAAAATGAAATTTTATAATTACAATTCGTCCATCTGGTCAAAAGTCCATTACCTCAAGAATTATATACATGATTTAGATATCATATATATGTTATATATCTAGTATATATATGTATTTATAACAGTACATTGCATTTGGAGCTAATAAATGAAATGCACCGTTCAGGGAAACGGTAAGCTGTACGTACGCATGAACGCTACTTTTATTTCTATTTTGTATTTTAATAGAATTAAAACATAAAGATTAAAACATATATTATAATTCCAGTATAATATCATTTATAATATAATTAACTCCATCCTTTATACGTCCCACATAAGGCATTGATGAGTCATATCACTTTGAGGGGGTGGTAGTCCACACTTCCTCAAATGAAAGAATCGTGTTTACTCCTAGTGGAATCCATAAAGTTATGATATAAATGGAAAATAAAAATGCATAAAGATAACATAAACATAATATATATAATATATAAATATAGTTCCATCTTAATGTCCACCAAGATAGGTGGAACGAGAAAATTGTACAATCATCATTTTAGGAGGTCTTAGTTTTCCATCCAATGAAACAATTTATTTTTAACCCATTAGATGAAGGTGTGTGTTAGTGTAGTTATAATAATTCTCATAAAAACATACTAGTATATGGAGGATACTAATGTTGTTATAAATAAATTTAATAAAAATAGGTTAGGGGTTGGACAAGTAAAATAATAGAAAACAAGTTAAGAGAAGCCATTACCTTTAATTTGGGTAACTCCCTTTGGAATGAAAAAAATGAATTTTTGAAGTGACTTAGGCCAATGTTAAGGATAATATCTGTAATATAGGGATATAGAGAGCTTATTTGTAATGGGTTTGGTTGATCCAAGGGTCTTGAGAGGTGTGAGGAATGAGATAGAAGTGGTGTCCTTTTATAAGGGAGAGGAGGGGCTCTTTTGGAACGTTTGAAAATGTTATTTTATTATAAACTTATGTTCTATTTAAAAAGGCCGAAAACTAATTAAAGTCATAGATACGATGACTTTTTTTCAAAGAAAAATCATCCAATAATAATTGTATAGGATTTGGATAATGTTTTAATATTAATACTCTTATATTTTTTAATCAATGTTTAATGAGAAGAATACTGCATCATTATTGTGTTAGAAATAATTTAATTTATATGATGTCTAAGAATAATAAAAAAATAACATATATAGATAATATTTTAACCTTTATAATGATTTTTTATAGTCAAAATTATGACTTATATAAGCCCTTGTAGAAAATTGATATACTACAAGATATTTGTTAATGTCATTTTTGTATTTACTTTATGTTAATTAAAATAATGTGTCATTATCATTCATAAGTGGCTCCATGGGGTCCCAAAATCGTACCAAGGATATCCATGGTCGGCCATGACTCATCCAATAAGGTTATGACAAGTTTTAAGGTAATTTGGTATTATTATAATATCCCTTTTTTATTGAATAACACTATTTAACATTAACTGTGGTAAATAAAAGTCAAAAGTTACTATTCACCAAAATATATTTTTATATTATAGAACCAAATTTTACTTACTAATAAAAACCTTTTATGTCGGATATTTTTAATTCAATTCATTAAAGTTGTAAAATTTCATTTAAATTAAAAAGTCAGTTTTTTAACTACTACCAAGTGATTTCACTATTCAACAAAAGTTGACATTTTTAATAAAAATACCAAAAATTCAGCCTAAGCTATATTTGATATTCCATATTCAAATATGATGCCTATTTTACAAAATTATAAAAATATAAGTGGCATTAATTAATTCAAAATTAATTTTCGCGGTTAAAACAAAAAGCGTGTTTTTAAGAAATAATAACTATCAAAAGATTGACACTTGTTTATGTATAATTTCAAAGATAAATTAATTACAATGACCAGAATTGGATTAAATGGTAAAAATATAATCTAATTATTCTTTTAAACCATTAAAATGTATAATTGAACTCTATAAATTATTTTTATTAAAAATTTTGTTTTCAATTAAAACTTAATAAGTTTCATTATTCACCCAAATATGAATGTTATCAGAAAAACACAAAAAGATTCTGAAACTAAATTTTTATGTCATTATTATAAATAATATTTTTATTTTTTCACATTAAATATATTAAAGCATCAAATATTGGATTTAAAAAAATTTCTCCATTAAAAGGTGGTATATTTTCATTTTTTTCAAAAATATTTCCTTTATCTGAAAAAAATGAATTTTTTTTATATTATGTCTATGAAACACATAATATGGTTGTTAAAATTATTTGGAATATATAAAATACATAATTTAGTTAATAATATTCATATCTTCTTTTTAATGTCTAGTTTGGCAAGTTGTCATGCGCTCAAACTTGGGGTTTTGTGACTTGTAAGCTATTGAATTACATTAAAGAGATAAAAGACTTTGAAACCTAGGGGGGATACATATTAAGTACTTTAGAGTAGTCATTTTTTCAAAAAAAAAAGATTTATATCATGTTTGGCCGGTTTTATTTTAAAATAAATTATGTAAATTATGAGTTTTGAATTTATGAAAATGGATTCCATTTTTTTAATTAGTGTAAAAAAAATTATAAAATAATTCCCCATTTTTTTGGATATTATGAATTGGATAATTAGTTATTTCTCTCCCAACATCAAGAGAAAATCGATTATTTAATGTTACAAAATTGATAATTTAAAAAAATAATTCTAACACCTGAATTAATAGTTTTTTTATGATTATATCACATCCATAATTATCCAAAATTAAAATATATGGAAATTTTTCGATTTGGATGTTATTTTTACCTTTATAATAGTTAAGATAATATAAAGCCAAAAATTTGACTTTTGATTTTAATGAATATAATATTTATATCATTGGTATATAAAGAGAGTATTTTTGTTTATAAATATAAATTTGAAATATAAAATATTTTATCCATGGTATTTTTTTTAATTTTTTTTGATTATATAATTACCTTCTTATATTACACAACAGTAACATATTAATTATTCAATTAACAGAACAATAAATTAAGTGACATTAAAAAATTTTAATGTGTTATAATGTTAAATAATTACTTCTATACTAATTTTTTTGGATAAATATTCCACTTTAAGAATGTTGTAATTTAATATATTTTATTTACTCTATTTTCTTTATTTTGTTAAAGTCAAATTAATTGAGTAGTTATAAAATTGTCATTAATGATATTTTATAATAAATAATATTTTATTTAATGATTTAAACTTTTGAAAAATGTTACCTATAACCAGGTGAATGGGATTTGGTTTATTTCATAAAAAATTGATCACTTATGGGGTTTTTTCTTTTATTGTCACTATATTGACCCCATAAAAATAAATAATATTTATATCACTGTAATTCTAAAAAAGGTTAATGATGGAATAAAAAAACATACTATATAATGAAATCCAAAATTTTCCATATTTTATTTTTTGATTGTATTTAGACACATCCATCAGCATCTCGTATTATAATATTATTAATTTGGGACCATTTGGAAATCAACTATTATTATATATTATTTTAATTTTTAAAAAATTCCATGAGTGCTCCTTCAATATATTATAAAAGATCATTTCTTCTTCTAATTTCATCACCCATAAAATGTCTTTTGGATCATCCAATACCTAAATAAAGCCACTCCTTGATGCCCTTCTATCATCTGATAATCCATAGGGTATAATACAAAACATATAGATGATAATGTATAAAGAAATAGAGGTCGTTCGAAGAAGATGAATATTTCTTAATCATATTTTTTAATTTTTATATTTTCGACTTCTTCTTCTCATATTAAAGAATGATTGAATATTAAAACTAATTTATTCTATATAATAGTATATTTTATGATAGATTAATAAAAATTATCCATCTCCAACTTCTATCCAAAGGGAATGTAATACTTCATCTTTGCGAATGGTAGAATACCACCACACAACCCAATGTAATTAATTTTCCAACACTTCCACTCACGGATGGTTATAATGAAAAAATTATTGTTTATATGTCTTATTCCAGAAATATTTAATTTCATGAATTTATAAATAATATTTACTATAATATAAATCCATTCACTAAATAATGATAATTCCATTAATGCATACTTGTGGACTACCAAATCATTAAAGGGATGTGATTCATGTTTTTTATTTATTTATTTGAATGGTTAAAAAAATCATGATTATTATAATTATTAAGGAGATTTATGTTTCATATTATATTTTATTACATGATACATGTTGGAGAAATTATGGTTATGTATGGAAGTCTCAAAATTAATAATGAGTCACTCATAAAAAGGCTCACTGTCCATAATGAGTGACTGTTGATATGGAAACACGACAAAGTATGAGAAAACACATGAAAACGTATCACCACACAAAAAAATATCACCAATTCATTGAGACACCATTATTGAATCCATAACCTAAGAATTAAAAATTTATAGGGTTGGGTGACACATCGTCAGAAGACTAACAAAAATCATGAAACACCACCAGCCAGACATACCACAATAACTGTCACCTATCTAACAAAACACTACCAATGGGTCTCACCCAATGATAACGACACCACTAAAATTTCCAACTACCATACTCTGATTCACATCCAACTTTATAAACCTCAACAGTCACTGTTAAAAGATTCACCGTTGTTTTATAATTTTACATATGTTTTGAATTAAATATAACCAATGTCTAGTTTAATGAATTCAATGTTAAAAATTATTTTAATGATTGTGTATTAAATAATTCATTGAATGGATTATATATCATGTCAAACATGAAGTATGATGATATGGAGGATCCAGCTCGTTCTCCATGATATTGATGTCCATAAAAAAGGTAGTAGAATCCCACATGGGTGACATTTAAAATATGTACATAAAGTATTTGATATTTGAATAGATCAAGAAATTTATTGTAAGAACCAAAAGAGAATACCTTTGGAATATTTCTTATAATCAACTGAGGAAGCTAAATCACACCATAGATCTATTACCTACATACATTCATAAAAAAGAGTCTACAACACTATATCATATAGAAGACCTTTGAAACATGACTCAGTCTGAATTTTTAATTAAATTTAAGGATTCATAGGTTTCACATCATATAAGACTGTGGAATATTATCCCTTCCAAAAAATATTTTTACGTCTTCTTTATTTATCATTACATTATGTGCAGTGTGTGTTACATTATTTTATAACACATACATTTTCATCAAATAACCTCTTTGGTTTAAATATTTCTAAAAAATATATTTGTATTTTTAGAAATATAAATTTTTTTATTAGAATGTTTTTGTTTTTCATAAATTATATTTAGATTTACCCTAATATGGGTTTTAAAAGAATTCTGGAGGTTTGGATCTAATAAAAATGGATAAATTTGTTATCCCTATTAATAAGAATCAGACTATGAAGCACCAAATGCAGAGAATCATATTTAGGTCCATCACCATGACATTGGAAATAATGTAATTCAAAAGAACCAAATATATAATGATTTATTTGAAGATATTTGAAATAAGAAATTTTTGTCAAGAGTTATAACGTTTTTATATATTAAAAAAACATAAGATGATTTTATAATCAATATGTTCTCACAAATCATGAAGACATTCATGATAATTTTTTTGAATAAATTGCATATAGTTATGATTGAATTCAAATATATTGAGTGATGAATTCTATTATAATGGTAATTTTATAATAATCTGAATTCCATTATAATGAGATCATTATTATAATGTGTATTTAATTATACTGAAGCAGAGAAAGAAAAGCTAAGAAATAATATTATTTTGATGACAAGATATTGAAAAATATCATTCCCAGGTATGAAATAAAAATATTGTACTGATATGAGAATGATAAAGATCATAATGGGATATGAAATAAAAATTTAAGAAAGGAAAAGAATGTAATGGTGTGAGAAAAGAAAATTTGGGAAAGGTAAACCTCATAATATGATAAGAGAAGAAAGAAGAGTAAGGAAAAGATCATAAGGGGTTTAAAAAGGAAAACATGTAAAAGGAAAAACATCATGAGATGTGAATTGAAAATAAAATAGTTAGATAAGAAACTAAAAAGATCATAATAAATTTGATAAAGAAATATATCATAATGTGATGTCAATGTAATGATGAATTATAATTTTAAAACATGAATTTACATTTTTTGTATATCATGGATAAATATTAGTAGGTTTGATGATGTCAATGTTAAAGTTTTAAATGTAATAATTTTTTGGATATTTTTTATTTAAGGATTTGGGGATTGATTCCATGTTTCTCACATTTTCGTTCTATTACACCAATTAATCCTTCCTCAGATAATTTTTATATTGAAAACATTCAAAAAAGTTAAAAAAGTTAGAGTTGTGGTGAATTAAAAAGTTATAGTTCTCTTCTGATTGAAGATTACTTGAATTGAGAATTTGAGTGTATTTTGAGTTTTGGAGAGTGATACTGAATTTAATGTATTAATTTATCAATATCATAAAATTAGATCTAGATTTATCATATTTAAATAATCATATCCAGGATCAAGCATTATTATAGATTCATTTATAGGGTCTAGTGTTATTATACAGTCCTATCCATGATCTATAATTATTGTATTTAGAGAATCGTATCCATGATCTAGCATTATCATGTTCATAGAATCATATCCAGAATAAAAAATTATCAAATTCAAGAAATTTTATCCAACATCATTGTTTTGAGAGAATCATTTCTATCATAATTGTTTTGAGAAAATAGGTTCTTGAATCTAGCATCATTTTATTGAAAAAAAATCGGATCCATTCAATCAGAATGAGGATTAGAATAGTGTAATTATGGAGCGGTTTCAAAAAATTATTTATTATTATTTTTGGATTAGACATTTTTACGTAATCATTTTAAACAAATGGGAGTTAGTTTACTCATTCCCATCAGGGGATAAAATGGTTATTTTGGTAGTTGGTTACAATTTTATTCACTTCTTCTTAGTATTATATTTCCATAGACTCAGGAGTGTAGCTATGGAATGGATTTTGGTTCTCACATTGAGGTCAATATTTAGAAATATTATGTGATATACATTCTTTCCTATTATTGAATTCATGACTATTTACAAAAATTTTACAAGGATATAAATCATAATACTTTTTAGGGGATATTTTTTCTAAAATAATTTTATCATG
Source organism: Viscum album (assembly GCA_963277665.1). Classification (NCBI taxonomy): domain Eukaryota; kingdom Viridiplantae; phylum Streptophyta; class Magnoliopsida; order Santalales; family Viscaceae; genus Viscum; species Viscum album. The sequence continues at coordinate 72,574,333 of OY728126.1, read as the reverse complement.
TAAATTTTTACAACAGATTCAACCCCCCACCCCCACACTCCATGTTGTTATTTGATACACTGGAACTTCAATTCATATCAGAGTGATGGTTCCCGTATTTAATCCTTATTATGGATAAAATCTATTCTTTCAATTGTATAATAATTCCTACATTTATTGGAAATAATTTTTATGGATGGAAAAATCGGATGATTCCTTATCTCATATCTCATGGCCTATAAGATGCTGATGATGCTACTATTTGTTTTCCACCATCTGAGAAAGATGATCTTATGAGGTATCATGATAATAGAAATATATAATATTGGAGAAATACTAGAAATTAAGTCCTTATTCCTTTATTAGAGAATGTTTATCCGAATTTGATGGGTCGCAAAACTTCATAAAGTATGGGGAAAATATAGAATGTGTTTTTGAAGGGAATGGTAATGTTATGGAAGAAATGCTAAAAAGTTGGAGTAACAATTATAAAGGAATCATAATGAGATATAAATAAACAATTTATGACTAATTCACCAAAGTAAATTAAATTGATTTCATTATCAAAGGGTTTGTAGATGTCCTAGAAGACTCTACAATTGTGAAGAAACATATAAGATACATTTTGAATATGTTTGATTCAAGAATTTATTCTTTATAAAATAAGGATAATTTATCTCTTGATGATTTTAATAACATTCTTGTTGAAAAAGAAATGAGGAAATATAAATTTTTTAACAAAGAATATATATTAAATTATTTTTGAATAAATGAGAAAAACAAAAATACTGGCAGTTAATGAAGCCGGTCTATGTGAATCTGATGGAATGGAAGAAGATGAAGGGAATGAAAAATCTTCTCTCTCATATCCAAGAACTATTGAAGAAATGGAGGAATTTGTGGATTTAAAATTCCTCTCACATATTTTTAGTGAGGTGGAATCAGACACTTATGATATTTCATTGGAAAAATGTTGGATAATATCAGGATGATTCGAATGGGAAGACTCAATGGATAAAGTGGAACATAACTAATATTGAAGAAATGTCTTCCAATGGAGACTAGAAGAAGTTCACTATAAGGAAAATAAGTATTTTGAGTAGGAATGTTGAATCATACTTAACAAAAAAATTCATATGAAATGAATGTATAGAACAATTTAGAACCATCCTACATTTCAAATGTTGGGAAAACAAAAGAGTCCTCATAGAGTGAAGAATGTGTCGGAGAATGTTATAGAGAGTATCAAATACTATCTAAACATGTTTCATGTCTTCAGAAAAAACACTCAAGAAACAAATTAGAGTTATGAATAATTATTTCTATTAAATTGATTATGGAAGAAAAAATTATACCAAGTTGGAGGAAGAAGACATCGAGGAGATTTTATATTACAAAACAAAAATTTATGAACATGGAAATATGATTGAAGATATTAACAATAATCTTGAAACAATGGAAGAAGAAGCTAAAATGTTTCAATAAAAAGTTATTGAGTTCAAATGAACCTTGATTAAGATGAATAAAAATTTCAAATAATTTTTGGACGTAAAACCTAACACTTATAAAGATTACGATGAGGCATAACACGAAAATCAGGTGAAATATTCTCATACAAAAAAGAATGAATCAGATGATTCTTTTTATATTTCATTTTATATAAATAGTACTGGGAATGAATTGGTGGAATTTTTTTTGATAAACCTATCAAATATATAAATTTATAAAAATTGCTCAACATAATTTTTGGTTCACATCATGAGTATTTTATGGTGAAATAAGATACCATCCACAACAAAGATTCAATAGTAAATGATATTATTTAAATATAAAATCATGATTTGATGGTTTTTAATGTTGTTTTAAAATCTATGGGAACGTGTATTATAATTATTTTCACAACATGTCCTTACTCAGAAAATTATTGAGAAAAGTGGAAGAAATAGTGAATGTAGAATTAGAAACATTCCAAACATATAGAAAGTTGAAAAAGTGAATTCTTAAGATGTTAGAAACATTCCAATAATAAATCTATTTTAATGTCTATACAAAGTTTGTGGAATATGTGATCAATTTGTTCATCATGCTAACCTATGTATGACAGACCTTCTCAAACCTGTTTCTTATGACAGAGATGAAATAAAAGGATAAAATAAGAAATTTGAGGAAAAGTATTCTGTTGTTGAAACATCTTTGAACGAAATTAATAGGAACAAACAATGGAGACATAACGCTATTTTCTATTTACATTTGACAGGTGATATAAAAATAAAAAAATTGATGTCATGATGGGGGAGTAGTTTTTTTTGGAGTGATGGTTTTATAAAAATTAAAGGAATCAAAATGGCTAATATTGAAGAAGAATAGTTTAAATAAAAGGTTCCTTAATTTATTTATTGGATAAAATATAATTTTGATAGTGTAATTCAACTCTATATATATGGAAAATTATTTTGTTTCAAAAGTATTTTTTCTATCAACAAATTTGTGAAGATGGAAATATATTTAGAAAATAAGAAGAAATGAATATGAATATCTTTGAAATAATAGAATTCAAAAAATCATGTTACACGAGTGAAAATTATGAAAACAAACTATGGCACCAAAGAATTGGAATCCTTGAACAAAAAACACGACTAAGCTTTCTAAAGATAATGTTTTTCAGAATTTTATATAATTGAAAAGAAGTTATGAATATTTTTTTACTTGTTAGAAAGGAAAGATGAATACAAAATGTCATAATATAATTGAGATTTAATCCACTAGACCACTTGATCTTATTCATTATGATTTATTAGGGTTGTAGATACATAAATCAACAAAAATATATATACTTTATCACTTTTATAAATGATTTAACTTTAATGGAAAAGATTATATTTATGAATAACAAGTCAAAGTGTATTGAAATGATCAAATTCTTTAGAAAGGATGTTGAGAAAGAAATAGGGGTCTCCATAAAGAAGTTTAGAACATATAATGGTACTGCTTTTTGAAGAAAATTTTTAAAACATATCTAAGAAAGTATCATATCAAACATCTATATTGTGCTCCTTATACTCCACAATAAAATGGAGTTACAGAAAGAAAGAATATATTCTTAGTAGAAATGGGAAGAACTATGTTATCTTAATAAAAACATCCAAAATTCTATTAGAGAGAAGCTATTAGTACAATTTTACATGATCAACATTGATTCCTTTTGAGATCAGAAACTGACACGACTCTATGAAATGTGTTATAAAAAACCTTAATTTTAATACTTTAATGTTTTTGAACATCCATGTTTTCTCAAAATTGAAAATATGGATTTGGGAATGTCTGATGAGAAGGATGAGGGATGAATTTGTATAGGTTATTCAACAAATATAATTAGTTAAAAATGTTGGCACAAATGTAAAGATATTTTTGTGAACTCATATGCAGTGAATGTAATTAAAAATCATTGATAATTAACAAAATTTTGTGAGAATGTTTAGGAGGATAAAGTAGAGAATTAAAACAATGTCGAAAGTAATTCAAAACATCCATATTAAGACATCGAGGAATCGTGTGATGAGGAAATTTCATCTTCGAAATAATATTGAGATTTCCTTCCATACAAAAATATATTGGAACCAAAATCATTATTAGTAATTATAATGCTATGGTTCAGACCAAAAGAAATTTGAGAATAGAATAACAAACATTGCTTATCTCAAAAGATGAACCAGAATTAGTTTCAATGTCTATTCAACATAAAGAATGGGTGGACTATATGAATGAGGAGATGGATTAGATTGAGAAAAAAGAAACATGTGAAATTATTCTAGGGGAAAAAATAATGATATCAGAACAAATTTGATGTCATGACTCCTTTTAGAGGGGCCCGTGTTGTGACAATCTGAAGCCTGCCTCTGATAGACTAGGGGCTATCAAATAGCACTTAGTACGAATACCTGTCAAATTGGATTCATTTTTTTATGTTTGTGAAACCATGAACACATCTCAAATCCCAAAATTCTGAAATGTAATAAAAACACTAAGAAACATTCATGCAAAAAACAATGACAACAATCATAGAGTAGGATAGTAGAAAACTTGAATGTAAACTGGTATGTAATACAAGCCCACTAAATGAATCAGTATGACAAAGTGAATGCAAATATTTCTGAAACACATCCACATAAAACACTACCTAATGGGTAGGTGTCAGACTGATGTCTAAATCCATAAGAGTACACCTCATTTATCATATCACCATAATCATAACCTGGTCTTAGTCAACATTGGACTCTATAAATTGGTTGAATTTCTACACATGACATGACATGTGTAGGAAAATCCTGTGCAGGGGTGAGTAAAGAAATACATATTATGACACCCCAAAATGACAATGGAATACCAGCAATAAATACATGATGTGTACCACAATGGAAACACAACACGTTAAACCCAATGGAAACAAACATATTATACCACAAGGTAAACACATGAAGTACAATCATCTAAAAAATGTATATGTCTAAAGAAATGAAATATTATCAGTCACAATCCAGAAAACACCAAGAGCTGATAACACATGGAGTGTCAATACCACAGTGAGTGTCGATAACACATGGAGTGTCGGTACCACACAGAGTTTCGATGACACACATAGTTTCTATAACACACATAGAATCTATAACACATAGTGAGTTGATGGGTTATGCATCCACCGTGTGACATAGTCACTATGTCACATCCAGGTGTAGGATTCTGTACATAGCATACTTATTCTAGGGGAATATACTACTCAAGACATTATTCCATTTCCAACATTGACGAAAAATATATTAGATTATCCCAAAAAGGATTGTCTTGTGGAAGAGGTCCCAATGCTGTAAACTCCATATCAAATAGGCACACTTTATGAATGATATGGCCATTTCTGTAAAATATTCTGACCCAGGTCTAGTCCAGGTCTGGCCTGACCTAAATCGATTTGGCTGACCATACCTAGGTTAGTCCTCTATGGCCAGAACCAGCCTGGCCCACTAGGCATGCTGGACTTCGCCCGCAAGGACACCAATGTGGCCCGACCACCCATGTTCGGCCGGTTACATGTGATATGGTTTTCTCCATCTGACAGATCCCACCCTAGTTGTTCTCCCCCTAGTCCACAAGCTCCACCCTAACCATGTGTCTCCACACTTTTATCCTAGTCAATGTAGCGTCATGGATCATTCCCCAAGTTTGGATCCCCTTATGTTTGTTCCCCATAGACTTTCCTTCGAGATTTCCTTAAATACAGACATGTCATTGTGGGTTCCTCCCTTGAGACTTAGAGCCGTGTACCAGATCACTGTCTCGGCCTCTTACCACAACCCCAGGTCAACCACAATGGTTTCCACCTACAAATGATCTGACGCAGTCCCTCTTCGACCACGTCATATCCTCACCTCTAGTGGCCTTCCATGTACAAAGACCATGTGGCTCTGTAAGCCTCCGCCTCTCTTAAAGAATACCATGCTTCCATCACACATCTCATAATCCATCACCATGCCAAATTCTTTAATCTCCAATGATTTTGGCACGGATCATGGGTGAAATAGTTGATCATTCACTTAGACATTTCAAGGTAAAGAACACACAAATACCATGATAGATTGAGGGGGAAGTGGTAAATAACATGAAATCCCAATGAATAGATCATGGCATTGTTCCTGCCATCCTATATCTATCCATGTTATAAGTATTATCCATTATGATAAATAGATAATTACAATGATCTATCGCCCATTATTAAATCCGGAAAAAAATATACACCCCTCCAGAAAGGTCTGACCCCGTATCAACCTATTCGTTGTTTGGTTCGGGTTCTTAATTGAATCAATTAGGGGAAGAGGAAATCACAAAGAGGTCATCATCAAAACTTTGGGTTGGATCAGTCATTGACGAAGAACAAAGGTTTGTGTCATTTTCGATCCTTGATTTTTTTTGTTCATCACTATTCATCAAAGAGGTTTCTATCTCCATTCTTGAGTGTAATTCCATTGTTATAACAATAACCCTAAATTTCTATGACAATGATTTTTAAAAATTGAATCCATCACTTTTTTGTCATGTATTGATAAATAAATTGAACTTGATTTCTTTTATTTATTTTATAATTGGAACGATAATTATCACTGTCGACCAACATCATTCGAGTTTAGGACCTGTATAAGGTAAAGTTATTGCTTTGATGGAAACATTTCACTCATATTTATGATCCAAAAAACCATTTATTTGTTCTTACACTTTTATAAGAAACCTGCTAACACAAGCTATTAAAATATATAACATTTTTCAATGAGTTGTTCCAAGCATACCAAGGCTCAAAATCACACAGCATCTCCATGCCTATTCTTTGAATTTGAAAAATTAATTTATTAAAATAAAACCAGTGAAAATCCAAGTAATTATGTTCTCCCCACCTTAGGGTTTTATGTCCATAAATACTATACAAGGGTTATCAACAAAATATTGAGGGTACTAATAACTAATCTGAGACTCATACTCCCATTATCTCTCTAGGCGATTCTTGTGCTACCACCAAACACTCACCATAGGAATTGACCCCCATGAAGTATCCAATCCTATTGATCGTTGATATCCATAAGGTATACTACAAAAGTCACACAATCATCAATGTCTTGATCAACCTAGATGATGACATGTGATGGATCATGCACGTACCTCTACAACTACCAGTTGTGGAAGATATCATACATGTAGCACAAACTAGAGATGTAGATCTAGGTGGGACACCACCTTTCCATCACTAATCAGAATCTAAAAAGGCTCGATATATCTTAGAGATAACTTGTCACCGCTGAAAAATACCGACAATCCCCATCGAGGTGAGACTTGAAGAAACACATGGTCTACCTCCTGGAAATCCAAAAGCATATGTTTTCTTATCAGTATATGACTTACACTAGCACTTTGTACTCCTCATGTACTCTTACATGATCTAAACATTATTAGTGGTACCAAGAACCATCTATAGACCCATGAGTGCTGACACTCCTGGGTCTATCGTAAAAAGAGGTAACCTACATGGTCATCCATACATGGCCTCATATAGAAAATAGTAATGGTGGAGTGGTATCTATTATTATATAAAAACTCCACTAGATGTAGTTGAATCATCCAAAAGTGGAAAAATTATTTTATGCAAGCTTGTAATATGTCCTTTAGAAGCGAAATGGTCGTATACGTCTAGTGATCCTTTTAGGGATCAAACACTATTCTCAATAACAAATGAGTCCAAAATTCCTCCAGCAATCCCTTCCATAGACAGGATGTGAAACAAGAATCACATTCTGAAACAATTTTCAATGTCACCATGAGAAGATGAACAATCTCTTCAACATAGATACATCCCATGATAACTACTGTACTATTATCATGGATCAGTAGGAATTGGGAGACATGGTGATTGAGTCCATGATCAACAAGATGGTATCATATCCCTAGGATGTTCACAGAATACTTGTTAGGAAGTCTATCGATATCACATCAAACATCCACTCGGACACCTTTATGGGGTGAATCAAACCCAATCCAACCTTGTGATCATCTTCCATTTGTTGGAGAGTGAGGCAGTTAGATATGAACTCTGCCACTGCATTTTTAATCCCTAGACATAAGAATTGTCATCAAAGGTACAAGTTCATATTCACCACACATGGATGTACTGCCAAAGGGTACATATATAACTCTCTCCATAACTCCACCCACAACATCACTGGTAATATTTTGCATCATCTAATGGGATTAGCATGCTCCCCACAATTCAAATTTCCATCAAGGGCATGCCTTGTGGACATCTAAACCCGTAAAGTGTCTTGGCCTGTATCCCCATGGTATTCTTTCCTGACTCACTTTAAGTGTATAGGGGTGAAAATAAATGACATAAGGTAAGCCTATTTTTCTCTATTCATAGTGGAAATCTGTAATGTGACTAGCTTCACCAACTCCTCACCTAGTAACTGCAACCAGGATCTCCTGATAACAGTTTTTTCCACCTCTTTCTCCTTCCCATGAGTATAGAAAATATCAAAGTCATAGTATTGTAGGAACTATAACGATTTCTTATGTCTCATGTTCAGTTCATTCTTAGAGAAAATTTACTTGAGACTATTGTAGTTATAGTGGATGGTAAACTACTCACCGATCTGGTAGTTTCTTAACATCTAAAATGTGAAGACTACCACAGATAGAGAAAGACCATTGGTCATGTATTTATTATCATGCAACCTCATCTGACCTGAATAATAAGAAATCAAATTGTGCCCCTACATTAGGACACAATAGTGTATGTTCTCGGATTCATCGTAGAACACTGCATACCTGATATCCTCCTCTAGAAATATCAATATGGGAGTGCTCATCAACCTCTAACTCAGCTCCTTAAAGCACTGTAGGCACTTCTCAATCCACATAAAGGGAATCCCTTAGATGTGAAATCATTTAAGGGGGTTTCCACTATAACGATCCATACTTTACATACAGTGTTAATACTTCAAAAATGAAGCATACTTAATACAACATATAACAAAACCACAAAAGGACCGTATAGGTATAGTGTCTTTAGAAACTGGGAAACATAAACAACTGGTTCATAAAGCATCTACTTTGCCTCCAATTTATTTCATCATATCTAGAGTCCCTTTTTGGCATAGTCTACTTAATAACCTTCTTACTGACCTGGGGAAATAAAACATACAAAAGGCTGAGCTCAAATGCTCAGTAAGGGTAAAAAAAAGAAATATCAATCACATCGTATACATAAGCACATAAATTTTGGAAATCTTAACCTGAAAAAGAGATCATAATTTCATAACATGGGATAAATCATGGCAGTGAAATGTAATCACAATAATCATAACTTAAAACATGAAACTTTGTGGCATACACACATAATCATAGAGAATCATTTCTTGTTAGTCAAGACTCATTTCCAAGAATATCTTAGTGGACAAAGTCCCTTTCTGAACCGAGTCACCCTCGTTTCAGTCCTGTTTCAATGAACCGGTATAACCTACCATTCCAGCCATGTCTATCTCATGAGATATAAAATCATTACCCAATGCATTGGAGGGAGATATAGGTCCCACCCATATCATAATGATACCATTCTTATGTGTGCCAAAAAATAATAAATCATACATCATTTCATAACCCATGTAATAAAAATGGGATTCTTAAACATCATGACATCATAAAACAATTCATATAAGATAAAAGAATTCATAAAAATAATTCCGTCACAACATAATCAAATCAGTTTAATAATAGGGATAAAACAGAACCCTTTATTATCATAGATGGAAAATAATTTTGATAAAACACTTGAACTCCATTCTTGAGGAAAATATCCTTTCTACTTCAAAAACATTTTCCTTTCTTAACATGTCATAAAATTTTAAACTAAAATAAGTTGATTAAAAATAAACTTGAAAACTTATAAAGGAATCTTTTTGTAAATAATGTTTTAAAAATCCATTCCTGTCGTATAAGTTAAAAGAAAACTTTCTTCTCGTACTTTTGTTGGAAAAGTCAAAAAGTACCTTGTACGAAAAGCGAAAAAAGATTCCTTTAATATCCATTAATAAAAACTCACCGAAGGGGAAAACTAGATTTAAAAAATTTTACGTGGATGGAAATAATTTTAAATATTGATGAAACATGGATGTGGATGATAAAATACACCCCAGTAAATACCAAAGTATAAACAATCTCGGATAAAATGAGATTGTGATATATTCCCTTACCTTAGGTCTGACTTACTTTGTATGTGTCTGAACCTCCTGTATAATGATTTAAATAATGTTATTGACTTATTCCAGAATCATAATTATTTTTATGATATCATATATGGTCATATTCTTAGCTTCTTAGTAGTAATATTTCATTGCTACTTGTTATTCGAGTGTTTATAACTTTTTGTTCTTATGCGTGTTTTGTCGAATAAATTCTTATTCTTTTCTTTAGGTTATAGATACCTCATTTCCAGAATAGTATTAGTGTAATATATATCATATTCATTCATTCAATTCATTTATATAATCATTATGAAATGAAGATCATGTAGAACGAGTCGCATCACATCGTTGAGACGGTATTCCGTATGTACGCACGAGTGATGATATTGGTCCTATGATCGTGAAATTGTATTGGAGTATATGTATACTATTTCATAATTAATATAACTTTATAATAGTCATATATAGTCATTATTTACACCAATATACCCATCCAAGTAAGGTGGTGGTGGAAAATAGATTACACCACGGTGTGGAGATGGTATTCCGTACGTACGCACGCGTGGTGATTTCTTTTTCCGTAGGATGGATATATGATGAAATAGGTTTGTTTCATACTTATAATAACATATCATTATATGAGTGATACTGATGTTATTACTTCATAATTAAACAACTAAAGAAGAAGAAGTGGAAGAAGAAATAAAGACGAAAGAATCGGTAACGGACATTACCTCTTCTTTGAAGTGCTTCTTTGAGGCCTTCTTTTAGGGCACTAAAATTGTTCTTTGAAGAAGACCAGGACCTCAAGGATGTCTCTAGGGAAGTTGAGAGGAGAAAGTGGCAGGGGTTGGCTGAGCTTGAAGGCTCAATGTGGTGTGAGGAAGAGGGGGAGGAGGTGTCCTTTTATAAGGAAGGAGAGGGGCACCTTTGGAATAACTAAAACTATTATTTTATTATAAAGTCAATTTCGGTTTTAAATAGCTCCAAATTGATATATTTCGAAGATAAGGTGTGTATGGGTCGAAATAATCTCATACAATAGAATTTAGACAAGTTTAGGATCCTATTTTAACCTTATCATTTAGATTTAACATTATGTTAAATAATTTTACTTTTACCATGTCTTCTTGTGTTCTTATACTATAAGGTTAATAAACTTACAATAAGTCGCCAAACGAACCCCAAGTTGTTTATTATTAATATATATAATCTTATCTAAGTCACTTGGACGAACCTTAGGTTTTTAGGAATAAAATAACAATTACCAATATAATATTTGTTTTAAAAACTATTTTATATCAATTTTGACACTATTTAGTAATTGATTTTTTTGAAACTCATAACAGAATTATTAGTTAGAACCAAGTTAATTAAATCAATAATAACATGTCATATTAACCTATAAAATTATTGGGATTCCTTAAAAGTCTAAAATTACTTTTATTTTGGTGTTTATAACATCAATTATGTCAATATTTAATTAATAAGATAATTACTGCATCATCATTGTGTCATAAATAAATTAAATTATTTAATTTCTGAAAATTACAAATAAAATACCATTATGTAGGAAATATTTTTAGATTTCTAATGAATATTTATAGTCGAATTTATCTTATGTATTACCCCATATTAAAAATTATTTACTTATTATATTTTGATTTTAACTATTTTAACCCTTCTCTAAATAAATTAATAATAAATGTCCTAGTCTAATCCTTGTGGGCCTAAATGGTCATATTTTATTACTAAGATTGTTTTTGGTCGAATTACACTTATCCAATATAATTAGTACATGTGTTAGGGTAATAATAATATCATATTTACCCTTAATTACCCTATTTACTTTTTACCGTGGTAAAAAAAGTAAAAAGTTAATATTCACCAAAAAATTATTTTCATCTCATTGAACCACATTTTACTTACTGACATCAACCGTGTCTCTCGGATTTTTGAAATTCCACTCACAGAAGCGGTAAAATTAAGTTTTATGAAAAATTCAGTTTTTTAACTACCACTTAGTGGTTTCACTATTCATCAAAAATTGAAAGTTTTCAGAAGAATACCAAAAATTCACCCTACGCTAATTTCGATATTCCGAATCCAAAAATGAAGTCCATTTTGAGAAATAAAATTTCATAAAGTGGTTATAACTATTCATAACGGCTATATTTAATAATATTTTAATAGTATATCGTTGTTTAGTGAAACTCGGTATTGCGTACGATGCAAGCTATCGAGGAAGGTCACGATTTCGTGTAAAGCAATCCAAGCAAGTGTTGTGTGGAAAAAGATTCATTTGATGATTTATATAACATAAAAGTCTCAGGAGTTACATTCTACCCCCTTAAAATGAATTTTGCCCTCGAAATTCGTCACTTTGTAACAAACAGATGAGGATACCTCTCCCTCATTATACCCTCAATATCCCATGTAGCTTATTCTAATTGGTGGTTCCTACATAAAACTTTCACAAATCGAGTGTTCTTGTTTCATAGGACTTTTTCGCTACGATCCATAATGTCTATCGGTTGTTCTTCATAAGAAAGATCTTGCTCCAGCGGTACAACTTCTGAGCTGAGTACATGTGAAGGATCAGGTATGTGCTTTCTCAGAAGATATACATGGAACACATCGTGAACTTGAGAGAGATTCGGTGGAAGCACCAATTGGTAAGCTACCTTCCCAACACGATCCAGTATTTCGGAAGGACCGATATATCTAAGGCTCAACTTCCCCTTCTTTCCAAATCTCATAACCCTCTTCCAGGGAGATATTAGTAAGAACACTTTATCACCCACTTCAAACTCTAGGTCTTTTCTTCAGTTGTCGGCATAACTTTTCTGTCGACTCTGAGCTGCTCTTATGTGTTGTTGAATAGATCTGTCCTTTTCTGCCATTTCATCAACGAGATCAGGTCTTAATAGCTTTCGTTCCCCAAATTCATCCCAGAAAGTTGGAGTCCTGCATTTCTTTCCATAGAGAGCCTCATAAGGAGCCATCTGAATATTGGAGTGAAAGCTATTATTATAGTAAAATTCCACCAAAGGTAGGTGTTGATCCCAACCTCCTTTGAAATCCATAGAGCAATCTATCTACATATCTTCTAGGGTTTGAATTGTTCTCTCAGACTGACCGTCTGTTTGAGGATGATAAGAAGTGCTGAAACTCAACTCTATATCCAGAGTATGTTGAAGACTTCTCCAGAACATCGAGGTAAATCTCGGATCCTGATCAGATATAATAGAAAGTGGTACTCTATGCAATCTTACCACTTCCTTTACATATATCCTGGCAAGTTGATCCAGAGAGAAATCCTCTCTAACAGCAATGAAGTGTGCAGACTTTGTAAGACGATCAACTATGACCCAGATAGAATTATTGCCTTTGGATGTTTTAGGAAGTCCTATGACAAAGTCCATAGTAATGTTTTCCCATTTCCATTCAGGTATGGGTAATGGTTGTAACATCCCCTTAGACTTCTGTCGCTCAGCTTTAACTTGTTGACAAATAAAGCATCGAGAGACATATTCAGCAACATCTCTTTTTATGCCATCCCACCAGAAGTACTCTTTCAGGTCCCTATACATCTTCATGCTTCCAGGATGAATAGAGAATGAAGAACTATGAGCCCCATCCAACAGCTCCTTCTTTAATTCGGGGATGGGAGGAACACAAACCCGATTCCTGAACATTATTATCCCATCACAATCAAGGTTGAACTCAGGAACATTTCTCACCTTCATTTGTAACTCGACATCTTCTTTATGTGCCTCTTTAATCTTCACATGTATAGATGGTTGAAAATTCATTTGAGAAAGATAATATTTTCCCCCTTCCATTATAATTCCAAGATCCATCATTTGTAAATCCATAAATATTGGATCTTTTGTGATCCTCATCATGGATAAACTAGGATGGTCTTGTCGACTTAATGCATCTTCCACCTTGTTTGCTTTCCTAGGGTGGTAATGGATTGAGCAGTCGTAATCCTTAATCAGCTCCAACCATCTTATTTGATGCATATTCAGCTCCTTTTGTGTAAAAATATAGTTTAAACTTTTATGATCAGTATAAATATCACACCTTTCACCATAAAGGTAATGCCTCCAAATATTTAATGCAAAGATTACCACAGATAACTCCAAATCATGTGTTGGGTAATTTTGCTCATGGATTTTCAATTTTTGTGAGGCAAAAGCTATCACCATATCATTTTTCATAAGAACACACACTAATCCCTTCTTGGATTCAACACTATAGATCACAAACCTTTATCCACTACAAGGCAGTGTGAGCACAGGTGCACTGGATAACCTTCTTTTCAACTCCTTGAAATTCTCTTCACATTCTTCCATCCAGACAAACTTAACTCCTTTCCGAGTCAACTTGGTGAGTGGATTAGATAATTGTGAAAAATATTTCACAAAACATCGATAATATCCAGCCAAACCAAGAAAACGTCGGATCTCAGTTACTTTTGTCGGTCTTGACCATCTTTCGATAACCTCTGTTTTTGCTGGATCCATAGATATCCCCTCTTTTGAGAATATGTGGCCCAAAAATGCAACTTTTTGAAGCCAAAATTCACACTTGGTAAATTTGGCATAAAGATTATCCTTTTTAGGGTCTTCAATATAATTCTCAAGTGATCTTCATGATCTTCCTTTCTCTTTGAATAGACAAGAATATCGTCTATAAATACTACCACAAATTGATCAAGTTAGTCTCTAAAGACTCTATTCATCAGATCCATGAAGATAGCAGGGGCATTAGTATGACCAAATGGCATCACTATAAATTCATAGTGTCCATACCTTGTACGGAAAGCTGTCTTTGGTATATCCTCCCTTTTGAACCATAATTGATGATACCCTGAATGAAGATCAATCTTGGAAAAGTATTGAGCTCCGCGTAGTTTTTCAAATAGGTCATCAATGCGCGGGAGAGGATATTTTTCCTTGATAGTGATCTTGTTAAGTTCTCGATAATCAATGCAGAGTCTCATTGATCCATATTTCTTCTTAACAAATAGAATAGGTGCTCCCCAAGGTGACGCACTAGGGCATATGAATCCCTTATCATGATTCTCTTGAATTTGCTTCTTCAATTCCTACAACTCAATTGGGGTCATTCTATAAGGTGTCTTTGAAATAGGCAAAGCACCCTGTACGAGTTCTATTGAGAACTCAACTTCACGATTTGGTGGAAGCCCTAGTAATTCCTCCTGAAAGACATCATCAAACTCTCATACAATGGGCATATTCTTAATCGTGAGATTCTCACCAACCATTTGAGATAAATAACCTTCATTTAGTGGAATCAATACCCATAAAATGGAAGAAATTTCCACTGGAAGGATATGTTCATCCTTGCATTGATAGACGATCATAGATTGATCTAGAATATGAAATGTGACTTCCCTTATTTGGAAATTGATATGATCTCCATATAAAGAAATCCAATCCATGCAAAGAATCACATCAACTCCCACTATAGGAAGGATCACAAGATTTACAGGAAGCACTTTCCCACAAACTTCAATCGGAGAAGAATTATAAACTTTTGATGCGATTGTTGTGCCATTAGGTGTGGTCACACCTAACTCAACATCTAATTATTGAGGTAATATGGGGATACCCTTAGAAAATTCTTATTAAATAAAAGAGTGGGTGGATCCAGAATCAAATAAAACATTTTCTACTTTAGAGTGGATGGTAAGTGTACCTTTCACCACATCGTTATCTTACTCTACATCGCTGATAGAAATTGCATGTGACTTTCCATTGGCTTTAGCCTTAAGAGTTTGTTGACGTTGACCATCATCATCAACCCTTGGATTAGGGAATTTATTGGTATTATGCCACATCTCCTTGCACTTGAAACATTGAAGTGTAGTAGGTTCATTCTGTGTATCCCTTCCTTTGTTTGCATCATTAGACATCTTCTTCCCATCATCGCGTCATTAAAATGCCCGATGACCTTCCTTTCCACATTTGAAACATTTACTTGTCCCTTTAAGACAACTCCCTCCATGCTTCATTCCACACTTTGAGAATAAGGGAAAGCTCATCTTCTTTTCAGTGTGCTCTTTAGATTTTCCTTTGAATTCCATTTTCCTCTTCTTATCAAACCCATATGACTGATGGGTTACTCCAATCTCCATCTCGACTTTGAGGGCACATCGAACGATTTCCTCGTAGCTATTGAATTCCCTTATGGCTAACGCCCTTTCGAAGACTTGGTTTTAAGCCACTAAAGAATCGATCGATCTTACTCTCAGGTTGGATAATAATACCAGAAGCGTACCTTGCAAGTCTTGTAAAATTTGCTTCATAGGTACCAACAGATTCATTATCCTTTTTCTTTAGTTCAAGAAACTCTTTCTCCATCTTTGTTCGGAGAATACGAGGGAAGTACTTATTGAAAAATAATTTCTTGAACGCATCCCATTCCATGGACTCAACTTCATCCATTTGCCTCATATTCTTAATAAGATTCCACCATTGATCAACATCACCTTCCAAACGATACACTGCTAAGATGACTTTATCAAGCTCAGAACATTGAAGAACTGAAAATATCATTTCAGTAGTACTAATCCATTGTTCAGCAACTAATGGATCAGTAGACCCACTGAAAGAAGTTGGACACTGTCTCATGAAGGATTCAACAGAATGTTTCTCCTTCCTTTTCTCGTTTTGAAGTCCTACATGATTCATATCTTGAGAAAGTTGTGTGAGCATGGCTACAAGATTTTGCATTCCAGCTCCCATAACGTTTGGTTGCTCAGGGGGACAATAATTGCATTGCTCGTCGCATTCCGCATTAACACGATTCCTTCGGGTTCCAGTCATTGACTAAAACTATGAAGAATAGTGTGAGCAACAATAATTATAATAGGAAAACCACAAAATCAAGAATAAAATTTCACACTTAAGGTCTTATCCTAGGTTATTCATGGCCATTTCTAAAACACTAAGATTGTTTTCTATGCTTAGACTTATCCTTATGGTTCATACTAAGGCTTTCACATCCTAGTTTCCAAAGGTTGACTATACCTTTCCTTTGATACCAACTATAACAACCCATAATTCACATACATTGTTGATACTTCAAAATTGAAGCATACTTATTACAACATATAACAAAACCATGAAAGGACCGTATAGGTATAGTGTCTTTAGATACTGGGAAACATAAACAACTGGTTCATAAAGCATCTACTTTTCCTCCCATTTATTTCATCATATCTAGAGTCACTTTTTGGCATAGTCTACTTAATAACCTTCTTCCTGACCTGGGGAAATAAAACATACAAAAGGGTGAGATCAAATGCTCAGTAAGGGTACACAAAAAAATATCAATCACATCGTATACATAAGCACATAACTTTTGGAAATCTTAACCTGCAAAAGAGATCATAATTTCATAACATGGGATAAATCATGGCAGTGAAATGTAATCACAATAATCATACCATAAAACATGAAACTTTGTGTCATACACACATAATCATAGAGAATCATTTCTTGTTAGTCAAGACTCATTTCCAAGACTATCTTAGTGGGCAAAGTCCCTTTCTGAACCGAGTCACCCTTGTTTCAGTCCTGTTTCACTGAACCGGTATAACCTACCATTCCAGCCATGTCTATCTCATGAGATATAAAATCATTACCCAAGGCATTGGAGGGAGATATAGGTCCCACCCATCTCATAATGATACCATTATTATGTGTGCCACAAAATCATAAATCATACATCATTTCATAACCCATGTAATAAGAATGGGATTCTTAAACATCATGACATAATAAAACAATTCATATAATATAAAGGAATTCATAAAAATAATTCCATCACAACATAATCAAATCAATGTAATAATAGGGATAAATCAGAACCCTTTATTATCTTATATGGAAAATAATTTTGATAAAACACTTGAACTCCATTCTTGAGGAAAATAACCTTTATACTTCAAAAAAAATTTCCTTTCTTAACACGTCATACGATTTTAAACTAAAAAAAGTTGATTAAAAATAAACTTGAAAACTTGTAAAGGAATCTTTTTGTAAATAATGTTTTAAAAATACATTCATGTCGTATAAGTTAAAAGAAAACATTCTTCTTGTACTTTTTTCGGAAAAGTCAAAAAGTACCTCGTACGAAAAACAACAAAAGATTCATTTCATATCCTTTACTAAAAACTCACCGAAGGGTAAAATTGGATTTAAACAATTGTACGTGGATGGAAATAAAATTACATATTGAGGAAACATGTATGTGGATGATAAAATACACCCCAGTAAATACCAAAGTATAAACAATCTCGGATAAAATGAGATTGTGATATTTTCCCTTACATTAGGTCCGACTTGATTTGTAAGTGTCTGATCCTCCTATATAATGATTTAAACAATGTTATTGACTTATTCCAGAATCATACTTATTTTTATGATATCATATATGGTCATATTCTTAGCTTCTTAGTAGTAATATTTCATTGGTACTTGTTATTCGGGTGTTTATAACTTT
The DNA here is from genome assembly GCA_963277665.1 of Viscum album. Taxonomy (NCBI): domain Eukaryota; kingdom Viridiplantae; phylum Streptophyta; class Magnoliopsida; order Santalales; family Viscaceae; genus Viscum; species Viscum album. Next base: position 72,556,040 of record OY728126.1, on the reverse strand, counting down.
TTGTTCTTATGCGTGTTTTGTCGAATAAATTCTTATTATTTTATTTAGGTTATAGATACCTCATTTAAAGAATGGTATTAGTGTAATATATAACATATTAATTCATTCAATTCATTTATATAATCATTATGAAATAAAGATCATGTAGAATGAGTCGCATCACAACGTGGAAACGGTATTCCTTACGTACGCACGAGTGATGATATCGTTCCTATGATCGTGAAATTGTATTGGAGTATATGTATACTATTTCATAATCAATATCACTTTATAATAGTCATATATAGTCATTATTTACACCATTATACCCATCCAAGTTAGGTGGTGGTGGAAAATAGATTACACCACGGCGTGGAGATGGTATTCCGTACGTACGCACGCGTGGTGATTTCTTTTTCTGTAGGATGGATAGATGGTGAAATAGGGTTGTTTCATACTTATAATAATATATCAGTATATTAGTGATACTGATTTTATTACTTCATAATGAAACAACTAAAGAATAAGAAGTGGAAAAAGAAATAAAGATGAAAGAATCGGTAACGGACATTACCTCTTCTTTGAAGTACTTCTTTGAGACCTTCTTTTAGGGCACTAAAATTGGTCTTTGAAGAAGACCAGGACCTCTAAGATGTCTCTAGGGAAGTGGATATTATAAAGTGGCAGGGGTTGGCCGAGCATGAAGGCTCAACATGGTGTGAGGAAGAGGGGGAGGAGGTGTCCTTTTATAAGGGAGGAGAGGGGAACCTTTGGAATAACTAAACTATTATTTTTATTATAAAGTCAAGTTCGCTTTTAAATAGCTCCAAATTGATATATTTAGAAGATAATGTGGGGATGGGTCGAAATACTCTCATCCAATAGAATTTAGACAAGTTTAGGTTCCTATTTTAACCTTATCATTTAGATATAGCATTAAGTTAAATAATTTTACTTTTACCATGTCTTCTTGTTTTCTTATACTATAAGGTTAATAAACTTACTATAAGCAGCCAAACGAACACCAAGTTGATTATTATTAATATATATAACCTTATCTAAGTCATTTGGCCTAACCTTAGATTTTTAGGAATAAAATAACAATTACCAATATAATATTTGTTTTAAAAACTATTTTATGTCAATTTTGACACTATTTAGTAATTGATTTTTGTGAAACTCATAACAGAATTATTAGTTCGAAAAAATTTAATTAAATCAATACTCACATGTCATATTAACCTATAAAATTAGTGGGATTCATAAAAATGTCTTAAATTACATTTAGTTTGGTGTTTATAACATCAATTATGTCAATATTTCATTAATAAGATAATTACTGCATCATCATTGTGTCATAAATAAATTAAATTATTTAATGTCTAAAAATTACAAATAAAATACCATCATGTATGAAATATTTTTAGCTTTCTAATGAATATTTATAGTCGAATTTATCTTATTTATAACCCCATATTAAAAATTATTTACTTATTATAATTTGATTTTAACTATTTTAACCCTTCTTCAAATAAATTAATAATAAATGTCCTAATCTAATCCAAGTGGGCCTAAATGGTCATATTTTATTCCAAAGTTTGTTTTTGGTTGAATTACACTTATCCAATAGAATTGGGACATGTGTTAGGGTAATAATAATATCATCTTTACCCTTAATTACCCTATTTACTTTTTACCGTGGTAAAAAAAGTAAAAAGATACTATTGACCAAAAAATTATTTTAATCTCATTGAACCACATTTTACTTACTGACATAAACCGTGTCTCAAGGATTTTTGAAATTCCACTCACAGAAGTGGTAAAATTAATTTTTATGAAAAAATCAGTTTTTTAACTACCACTTAGTGGTTTCACTATTCATAAAAAATTGAAAGTTTTCAGAAGAATACCAAAATTTCACAGTAGGCTTATTTCGATATTCTGAATCCAAAAATGAAGTCCATTTTGAAAAATAGAATTTTAAAAAGTTGTTATTACTATTCATAATGGCTAGTTTTAATCATATTTTAATAGCATATCGTTGTTTAGTGAAACTCGGTATTGCGTACGACGCAAGCTATCGAGGAAGGTCGCGATTTCGTGTAAAGCAAGCCAAGGAAGTGTTGTGTAGAAAAAGATTCCTTTGATGATTTATATAACATAAAAGTCTCGGGTGTTACATCTACTCTAGAAAAGTAGGGTACAAAAATGCAATTTTACCCATCCAAACCAATGAAACACTGCACCGTGGTAACACTCTTGGGTGTCACTCTAGCAAGCACCTCATTCAATATTTAATAGCTTCACTATAACTCTAGCCTCTCATATAACGTGTAATAGATTGTGGACATCCCGAATCCAAACATGACCTAACCAAATCATTCCATAATGCTAGATCTCTCAATGTGTGACCAAAAACATCCTCAAGTGTATCATATACTCATCCTCAGACGAGGTGTTCACTATAATGTCATCAATGAAAACCATGATGAGTCAGTCTCTGTAAGGTTTGAAGAACTTGTTCATGAGTCCCATGAACACTTTTGGGGAATTTTTTTTCCTTTGATTTCACCATGTACTCTCAGTGGATTTACATACATCTAAAACCTATCATAATTAATTTCTCATCCAATACATGATTCTAGTTATAGGTAGACCTGATGTTAATCATCAAGAACTCCCCTCTCCCTTAATCTGATCGAAGATGTATTCAATCATCGATAGTGGATACTTGTTCATCACAGAATCCTGATTCATGTGATAAAAGTTCAAACATAACCTAAAGATCTATTCTACATTCTTGGAAAAAATAGGGTCTCCTAGGGTGAAACACTGGGTCTCATGAAGCCGATTATCTTCAAGTCCTCTAGCTATACCATCAACACACAAATCTCTATTGGATACATCCGATATGAATGTGTATATATTACTGTCATCCTTGGTTATAGATAAATGCAGAAGACAACCTCCTTAAAAATAGGTAATGTAGGGATATCCATAGAAAAGTCTTCCTCATATGTCACTACTACTATTGGAAACTGAGATCTTTTATTGTTCACTACACCCAGGGTGAAACTATCCCATTGATGTGTGATTGATTGGAAAATAATTTTCATTACCATTTCCTATGATTCATGTGATTCATTTCAACTGAAAAAGTAACCCTAGTCTTATAACTATGGAAACACCACACTCATTTATCTGAGTAGTCAATCAGGGCCTGATTTTTAGATAACCATTATATACTGATAATTATTTTGTAAGGCCTCAACATTTCCACCAAGATATCCCAACTGAAACCCTCACACCCAAGTGTATAGAAGAACTACCAGCCCATGTTTTTATCATTAAATCACCCTTATTGGAGTCTCTATGCATAGGGACTTAGTCAACAGTTCCACTAGAATATTTGATTCTCAATAAAATGTCATGGAGAGAAAATATTGACTGGAATCTGTTCCTATAAAAACTACAGCTAAAGATAAAAAACAAAAATATTACATCTAATTCTCCCAAAAGTATCTGGATCATAATAATTTATCTCTTGAAGTCGGCATTGTTCTAGTCCAATAGATCCCTGAGCCTATGGTGTACCACCTTTGGAAGGTGGTGGCAGTACCTCAAACCTCGGTCCACCTGCTTTTAACCTTCCAAATCCTCTTACATTCCCACAAGCCTATAGTCCACCATGCTTCAACCATAGCCTATGTCTCGATGGTCCTTAAAATGTATCTTGATCGGTTATATGAATAGTTAGGAAATCTCTAGCTAGATTCCCCTGACTGCTGCACAAGTAACATTCCATATCCTTAAGCTAACTCACTCCGCCCAAGGATCCTTGCACTGCTAATACCATGTCTTATTTTCATCCCCTAGAGTGAATTAATTTTTTGGATCCATGATCCTATTGTCAGAAACCTACCTCCAAAGTCTCAACTACCTAGTGTCTACTAGTAGCTCCAACTACACGCGTTTTATCTACTAGAAATCATTCCATGAGAAGAGCTCACTCTAGTACCACATAATATGTAAGGATGTTAAGAGATATCGTAGATTTACTTATCATGAAACATACCCCCTACTCAATGTCTCAAGCCTTGAACTATGAGTCTCACACCATATCCATGGAATAGTGTGTAGGGTCAATAAATCTCATTGAGTAATTTGCAACAGTTTAACTATGAAACAGCAGATGCAAGATCTCATATATGTGCATTGAACATAACATCACTAGACGAACTCCTACAGTAATAGGAACTCAAATTATTCCAAAAGATATATTCATCTCGTTATATGTCTTGATCACTAAGCTCAATCATTTACCTACTGATCCCAGAAGGAGGCTTGTGACTAGAACTGACATCTGGTTAAAAGGCATCCTCACAAGGAAAAAGACACATGTAAATACCTCCTGCCAATCCTCAGCTATCTGCGAGTCAGTCTCACCCTGAAACCTATGTGGAAACTTCCTTTGGAACTCATACAACATGCTAATACTATGTTCATCGTGTACTAGTAACACAGGTAGTAACAAATACTCATTGGGTGGTGGTATCGCTGGTACACTTCCTAGGGTGCATTCTCTAGTGTTGGTCCTTCTATTAATGCCTCATCACCCGGAGGACCATCATCAACATAAATCATTTGAATCCTAGTTGGATTTCAATATAGACTCATTAGTAAAAATATTAATTTATACCAAAGATAATTGAGTGTACCTGGTGAGATGAATAAAAATGAAATGATAATGTAGGATCAAAATATGATGTAGATGCTCAATATACACGATGGGGGTGAATTGTATTCTTTAAAAAAGCCATTGGAACTTTTAATGCTGATATAAAACATTTTATTGATTAACATAGTTAAAAAATGTAGATTCACAAGTCCTCTTAGTTCCACAAACATTCTAGATTAAAGAAATATGGTTACAGAAATGAAACTTAAGAAAAGTTTAGAAGGATAGATATTCTACATTAAAGAGTATAGAATATTACAAATCAAATTATACTAGTACAAGAAAGTATAAGACAGTTATGCATTCATTATTAATCAAAATTAAACGGAAAAAAACTAGAAACAATACAAGTAACAAATATAGAATCTTTTAACCCAAAGAGTAGGGTAGCCAATAACCTTGGATAAAGTTCCCTTGATTTATTCATTCATGAAAGTCTATATTACCCACACTAGGGTAATACCTCGATTAAAATATCAGAGTCTGTTTTGCTATCCTCGCAAGACCTCAAACTTCAAGGTAGTCAGCACCTCTGTCTTACTTATCAAGGAAGTTTGTGAATTTTATAGAAGTCGGCACCTCCATCTTCATATCCCAGGAATCCTTCGATTATACATAGCAACAATCATAGTAGCATGAAGAAATATGAATAGGATTTTTAGTATGCAAATATCATGAGAGTCTCTCTCTCTATAAACCACTTAAGCATGTAATCTTTAAATATTTAGAATAGTCATCAAAGTTCTGAGCTCATTTAAATGAGCTCTTATTTATAGGCACATTTCCAACGGTTGGCTCCCTCCTCCAACTACCATATTCTTCCTAGAATTTAAGAGGGATTTGTACACATGTCAGTCAAAAAATGGTTGGTTAGAAAAAGAATGCACGACATCGTTTTAAAACTATAAAAATGGTATGTAATATAAGTTTAATCCACCAAATTCATTTTTTGGAGTCAAATAAAAATAAATTTGAGAGTATACGGAAAAATATTCATAGTCTTTATTACATCGATATTCAGATTATGTTTTTCATGAAATTAAGAATCCGAATTATATAGTCATTGGAGTATGAATTTTGAGGAATTAGGAGTCTGGATTATAAAGAATTCTAAGCTTGAATTACAAGGAATTCAGATCCATAATTCTAAGGAAATCAGAGCCCGAATTCTAAGGAATTCTGAGTTGGAATTATAAGTAATTCTGAATCTGAATTCTAAGGAATTTAGAGCCAGAAATCTACGGAATTCACAGCCCAAATTCTATGGAATTCAGAAATTGAATTCTAAGGAATTCAGAACCTAAATTAAAATGAATTTGGTGCTTGAAATCTATGAAATTCGGAGCCTAAATTCTAAAGAATTAAGAACCTGAATTCTAAGGAAGTAAAAAAATATATTATAAGTAATTTAGAACCTAAATTTCAGAGAATTTGGAATCTTAATTATAGAGAATTCAGAGTATGAATTTCAAAGAATTCAGAGTCTGAATTTCAGAGAATTTATAATTTGAATTTGGATCCTGTAAAAAGAATACACTATATCTATGTAATTATATAATGCCTAGGTTTTATATGTGAAACCATATTTTTAACATAGTAATAAAAAGAATTATATTTTGAGAAAATAAAATATGAACAATGAAAAATAGCTAAGGATATATTTCCTTGGGGAAGGAAAATTTTCCTTATTACGGAAAATTTGAGTGGAAGAGAAATTTTCCATGATATAGAGTGTTTGTTATTTTAAAAGCATAGAGAAATGGAAAAGTCATAATGAATTCTTATTGGCACAATAATCTCCACCTTTTTGGAAAACACAAACATCCTTACAAAAAATAATATAATGACATTGAAATATTTTTGAAAAAAAAACTTATCTCCCATTAATTATGGATCATAGTGAATACAGCTTACTCCCCCATAGTATTTGGTAACCCTAAGGATCATATTGTATATTTTCTGAAATATATTTTACTTTTTATTACATATGAAAATCTTGATGATATGTAATCACCCTTGAATGAACTCCCCCTTACATATGGAAATTTATTCATTACATAGAATTATTTTTTGACATTCCTTTCACCCCCTTTGTTATTTTCCAAAAGGAATAAAGGGAAAGGAAAAGAAAATATGGTACATGAAATATTAGTAAAAAACAACCAAAAATATGAATAAAAACAAGAATTTCATTAGGATTGAATGAATTTGAAGAACATGAAAATACAACTAAAGATCGGATTTGAAATGAAATTACCCATCCTTTTCTTTTGGCATCAACTTCTTGACAATAGTCTTGAGATTTATGAGTACATTTTGATCATCTTCCATGAGCTTGAGTAGCTGATCTTGATCTTCACATTTCATTTCTATGACTTAATTTTTTCTTCGTGAGCATTAAGATTATCAGCCAAATCCTTCAAGGATACTTCTTGTATATCAAATTTTTGTTGATGCTTGATTCATAGATCCCTTTCTCTCTTCCAACGCTGACCAATTGAATACAATTTCCCATTCATAACTTCCACTTATTGCTTCCAAGTAGTTTCTTGAAGAGATAAATTTTCGTGAAAATAATTGGTTTGATCTTTGAACAGAGCATCGTCGGTTTCAAAATCATCCTTGAAATTATCATGAATCTCATTGAGAATTCTCATCACTTAAAAAGTGTTTTGACCAACTAGTCATCTTCTTGCCAAATATTTTGGGGTCTTCATAATTAATGATTTTTTTGAAATTTTCCTCATGTTTGAGTCACTTATCCATCACCATGGATACTGAATTTGTTTTCTGATTTAAGGAATGATGAATCATTTGACATCTTGAATCTATGGGTGGAAATATTGAAAATGTACCCACCAACTTCTTTAAAGACTGAACAAAAAATCCATGGCCATGAGAAGTTTATTCTGAAATCAAATGCTTTGATGATGACGATTCTTTCTGAAGCACATCAGCTTTCCTCTTTGATGAAGTAACATCATCTTTCTTACTATCCAAATACACGGTAGGAGTATCAACCATCAATTCCTTCCACATGTCAGTTCTCTAAATGATATCTTCTTGTTTAGGTGATTCATGTTCACTATCTAATAGCTGAACAATATTATCATTATCCGCTTATACCTTCTCAGCTCCTACCTCAACACCCTCTGGTAGTATGAAATCATGATTTATAAATTATTCCTCAGCCAATTTATTTTCTTCTTTCTCACCATTCTAATATTTTCTTGGGGTAGTAAGTTTACAAGATTTAGACAAGAAATTTTGGATCGATAACTTCTCAGAAGGACTATATTTCTCATGATAATCTTCTACTTTCTTTATCATATCTTCGGTATCACCACTCCCTTCTTCTTCTTCCAATTCATATTTTTGAACTATTTCTTATTCTTGATCTCCTTCAATAATCACCATATTCATTCCTGATGTCTCTGGAAGTATTTCATTGAAAAATTATTCTGGTACCGAAATATTCTCATAGGGTTTTTCAGTAGCCTTAAGAAGATATTGAACAATTTCAGCTTCAGAAAATTTCTTTTTCTGCTTCTTCATTTTCTCTTCTTTCTCGAGATCTTCATAAGCTTTAAACTTCAATAATTTTTACTCTGTAGGGTCCATGCCACACTTAGGCTCCACTTATTTGCAGTTTTTCTTATATTCTCTCCACATAGCCACAACTTCATCTAGATAGGTCTTTTGATTCTTTGGCTTCAGAGGTGCAGACTGGGTTTCCATAGCCATTGTGATTTTTCCTTTTGCTTCCAATTCCTTTTATTTCATCTACCTTCCACCCTTTTTGGAAATCTCAGACACTTTTTTTAAAGAACTTGTATTTCAGCTTGAGATAATTCTCAAAATTCACCTAAAACACTAGAGAAACTGATTTTCATCCTTCTATGGGTGTCATCACTTAGCAACATCACTTTGAAATTTATCCACTTTGACATGCATGAAATTTTCATTGATTCTAAACATGATACAATGATATTCAGTAGTATTTTCAAATACATGATAATTTGTGACTTCAGATACCCATTATTGATATTCTCAATAATGACCAAAATATACTTAACCAAATTCATCTTCTGGAGGATCACTAAGAAATCCAAAATATAAATATCCCTTTTCTTCAGAGTATCATTATCTCCTTTCCTCGGAATGATAAATCCTTGAAACCACAATTCTAGAATCCAGTAATTAGTAGAATGATGAACAATCTTTGGAGTAATTACCTCTAAAAGACCATGACATGAGAGATCCTTTTCTGTGTCAAAGCTACCTATATCATCAGGTAACTTATGGGAACAAAATTCAGATTCTCCTCTATAAGTTATTTCAATCAAACTGGATGGTTTAGAATAAGAATGAGAATAAATCTTACCATTACACTTGTAAGATAATTGGTCTTTTCCTCCTTGATTGAAAAAAGATACAGATTCATAAAACTCCACTAGAAACTCCAGAATCACATGATCATCTACCTTGGGTTCTAATACAACTATAATCTCCCATATATTTAACTTGATGTTCTTTGAGGTGATTGAATTATACTTACTAAATAGGTATAGGTCTACAAACCATTCATGATAAATCTTCCATTCCACGATTTATTTTATGGTTGACATTTCATTCTGAGGATATGATTTTTTATTCATTCAGAACTATAAAAGACATGAGAAATTCAGAACAGTATTGAGTAGGAAGGGCAGATATTAAACATGAAAGAGCTCGAGGTTTGATGTGGGACAACCATTGGGGGTCCTTTATATAGGAAATTGACGTGATAGTTTAACTTCACTGATTGATCCAACGGTTGACAGCTTCTTGAGAAGATAGCTTAAGAAGGATTTTGATAGATTCTAATCTTTTGAGGTTATTATGAAAAAAAAATCATATTTAAGAAAATCTGAATCTGAAAATTTTAAAACAAAAATAAAATACCAACAAATAAAAAGAAGATTATGAAAATTTAGGAAAAGAAACATACCTTTCGGATTCCTAGGAAGATTATTACTAATAAGTAAAAATGTTCTTGATGAATATTAGATTCAAAAAAATTGATTAAAAAAATATTGAGACTATGAAATTTTTTGACATCGAACATTTTAGATTATGTAAAATTTTAACTACGAAAAAAATAGACTACAAAAATTTTAATTACTAAAAATGTGACAGAGAAATTTTTTGACTTTAAAAAATTACTAATAAGGAAATTTACTCCGTCTATAAAAAGGACTTACTTACTTTAAAGAGATAGGTTTTGACAGGAATTTAATATGGAAGATTACCTTACGATTATCATTCTTGACTTATATTTTTTGTATTCAAATCTATTAGATGGTAATGATTTTGTGAAAATAACAGCAAGTTGATCTTGAAATCCAATAAATTGAAGAATGACATCTCTTTTTTGTGAGTGATCTATAAAAAAGTGATGCATAATATCTATGTGATATTCATGAGAATTATGTGCAGGGGTTTTACATAAGGAAAAGGAACTAGTATTATCAGAAAATATTTTTGTTTTTGTAAAACTCATTCCATATTCTGTCAGTGTGTGTTACATCCACAACACTTGAGCACAACGACATCCAGCTGCTACATATTCAGCTTCAGAAGTGGAAAGTGAAATTGGGTGTTGCTTTTGGAATGACCAAGAAACTAATGAATTTTCTTAAGAAAATACATGTTCTGGATTTACTATTTTTATCCATTCTACATCCACCAAAGTCAGCATCCCAAAAAAAAGTTCAAATAAAATCATTTCCAGAAGTATAATAGAGTCCAATATCCATGGTTCCCTTTACGTAGTGAAAAGATCTTTTCACGACCTTTAAATGAGATTCCTTAGGATTAGATTGATATATTACACATAAACATGCCCAAAACATTACGTATGGATGACTAGCTGTCATGTAAAGTAGACTTCCTATCATACCTTTAAAATATTATTGATCTACCGGTTTCCCAGCTTAATCAAGTTCAAGTGAATTTGAGGAACCAATGGGGCTACTTATACTCCTAGTTTGGTCATATCCATACTTTTTAAGAAGATCATTAATATACTTATGTTGGGATATATGGGTTCCTTATAGTTTTTTAGAAAATTGAAAACCAAGGAAAAATGTAAACTCACCCATCATACTCATTTTGAACTCAAATATCATAACATCTGCAAAAGTAACAGTTAAAGATAGCTGAGTTGAACCAAATATAATGTCATCAACACAAATTTGAACAATCAAATCATTTTTCTTATCTTTATTTATAAAAATGGTTGGATCAATATTTCCTATAACATAATTTTTTTGAACAAAAGTATTTTATGTCTATTATACAAGGCACTTGGGGGTTGTTTATGTCCATATAATGCTTTGGTAAGTTTGAAAACATGTTCAGGATGTTTTGCATCTTCAAATCCAGAGGGTTGTTCGACAAAAACATCCTCTTGAACATAACCATTAAATAAAGCACATTTAACATCCATTTGAAAAGTTTGAGATTAATGAATGATGCAAAGGAAAGTACAAAACGAATAGATTCAAGTCTAGGAACCGGATTATATGTTTATTCATATTGTATTCCTTCTTGGTGATTATAGCCTTTAGAAACCAATCATGTTTTATTTTTTACTATGATTCCATTTTCATAACAGATATTTTTGAAGACCCATTTTACTCCAATAACAGAAGTTTCCTTAGGTATTTCAACCAAGGACCAGACATTATTTTTTATGAATTCATTCAGATCATCTTTTATAGAGTTTATCAAATCATCATCACCTAAAGCTTTATCAATGATTTTTTGTTCTAATTTAGAAAGTAATGCTAGATGTTCTAACTCATTTCTTAAGAAGAATCTAGTCCTTATAGGTTGATTTACATCACCTATGATTCTATCACTGGGATGATTATTAAGAAACAATGAATTTTGGTTTTGTAAAAATCGTTCATCAATATATGATATGAATTATTCATGACTAAATGCTTTAGAAACATTTTCTTGAACTTTTTCCTTATCAGAAGGATCTTCTATCAAGGGAAGATAATCAGTTTTTGAAAACACATTAGAAGATGTGGGTTGAGGATGTTTAGAAACATAAGTATCAATTTAATTTAATTTAACATGTAGTGTTTCATCAACAGTAAATTTATTTTTATTGAAAACTGTATTTTCTTTTGAAGTTTTAGAGTAGACTAAAAAAATTCCTTCAATAGATTTTGGTGCAAATATGTATAGATTATCTTTATTTTCAGAATGATCACCTTGAAACCAAAATCCATGTATTGTAAAAGTCCTAGATTTCTATCATTCCATAACTCAGAAAGAGTTCTATTAATAAAATGTCTAATCAAACGACTAATTATAGTATTGCAGGAAGTACTTATAGCCTCAGCCCCAAAATGTTTGTCTACAGATTATTCACTCAACATGGTTCTTATTATCTCTTGGTGAATTCAATTTCTTATTTTAACAACACCATTTTGTTGAGGTGTTATTGGTGCTGAAAATTTATGAGTATTTCCAATTCTACTAAAAAAATTTCAAAATGATACTTTTGTAATTCTCCTCCATGATCAATATGAATAATTATCAGTGGAAGGTTTTTCTCATTTTTAACATGGGATCTAAATATATTGAAATAAGAAAAATCATTAGATTTAATATCTAGAAAACAGACCCAAGTAAATCTATTGTAATCATCAAAAAAGGAAAATACATAATATATTCCTCCAATGCTTCATGTTTGTGTTCGACCAAAAATACCCATATCCACCAACTGTAATGCATCAGTGGTTGAGACTTCCCTAACCAATTTAAAAAATGATTTATGTTTCTTTCCATATATACAAGGATAAAAAACATTCGAATCATCAAATATATGGTCTAGTAGTTCCTTAACTAGTCTTTTCAAAGAGAATTTTCATTGTTTCGTAATGATATAGGGTCATAACATTCTTTACCATAACAAAGAATGATATTCCATTGCACTGAGACATGGTAGATCTTGGCTCCTAAGGACTTCTATGTTTAGTGTGTAAACATTCTCTTGCTTATGAGCAGAATGAAAAAAATCATTCATGGAATTGTGTACAAAACACTTGTCATTCCTAAAATTCACAAGGTAACCTTCATCACATAATTGTCTTATGCAATTAATAATGTTATTAAGACCCTTAAAAAATAAATCATCAGAAATAAACGTTTTTTCAAGATAAACATTGTTATAATTACAAATAATTTTTCCCTGAGAATTATCTCTGAAAGTTTCATTTCTACATTTCGTCTTGATAATCTTTTCCATGAGGTTTTTGTTTCCAGTCATATACTGAGAACATCAACTATTCATGTACCATGTATTTTATTTTGGTACATTTTTTACTTTCTGGTAAATAAGAGTTAGACTTTTGGAACCCAAACATTCTTGGATCTAAAAACTTCATAAAGAAAAATTTTAAGAATCCAAATTTTCATTGAAAAATAAGATTTATGAAAACTTAATGACTAATTTTTGATTAAGGACCAATTTTTTTCCCATTTCCCAACACACTTACACTTAGTGTATAATGATGCACATTGAGATACAAAATAATTGTTAATATAAAATGGTTTTTAATGAGTATAACCAAAACTATAATTATTCCTTAGACGTCGAATTTGGGAATATGTCTTATCCAAATTTTCCTTTCCTAAGGTAAAGTTTAACAAACAATTCCTCAAGGAAATTATTTCTGACTTCAGTCTAAAAAATATTTTTTTATCCTAAAAAACATTAGTATTTGCACTATAGTTAGGTTCTAAAACATTTTTTTAGAAATTACTTTTTCTAGATCCATAGAATGTTTATCCTTCTCAGAATTAACTTCCACAAGTGTTTTTTAAATACTTTCAAAATGATAAATTTTATTTACATGATCATTAGAGATATCTGATACTTACTTAGTTAGAATAGAAATCATAGAATTTTCCATATCAATCTTTTTCTTGATATTAGAATTTTCATTCTCATGTAGCATAGAAATCCTCGACACTTCTTATTAGGAAGGTAATGTATTATCTTCATCAGAAGAAGATTATTCATTCTAGGATTTATAATATTCACTATCACTATAATTAGCATTCATGAATACATTGGTTATGGATTTATCATTGTGTACCTTAGCACATAGATAATGATTTCTAATTGGAAACATGGATAATAAACCAAAATTCTCTTGACCAGAATATTCGTACTCTGAGGATTCTTTAGAAGAGTCACCACCCATAGCACTGCCAGTGCCATTGGCTTTCTAAATATTATTTGATTTATCCTTATCATACTTCTTTTTATTCCTCTCATAATGCTTTCCCTTTATGTCTGTTCTCTTAAGAGTAGGAAAATATGGCCTTATATTCCCTACTCTCTTGCATTCATAACAAGTATCTTCTAGGACTTTCTTAACCATTCATTTTTATTCTTGTATACAGGTTGAATGAAAATGTCTCTTAGCCTAGTTGGTAAGATCTCAACAAGTGAATTCGAGAGATCCGAGATAATATCCATGTCGAGACATTATTTTCGGGGTACTGTAGCAGTACTGTAGTAGGTATTGTAGTGGGAAATGTATCAGGTACTGTTTGGCACTGTAGTAGCTGAGAATATTCCCTTGTTTGGTCCATCAGGCAACCGATTTGGTCCACGAGTCCATTAAGGCCTTCAAGAAAACCACTCCTTTGTGCCAGTAAGGATTTTTGGCCACCTCAAGGCCTTCAGGACACCTTATGTTTAGATGCAAACAAGACGACCTACGAGGAACAAGCTCTAAAAAGGGGAAGATCAATGAGCTTTCACCACAGCAGAAGCTAAATGGATTGCAAGACTGTGAGGGTATGACACCTGCCATTGGGAAAAGCCTTTCCATGCATGGGAATGCCTACCCAAATAGCCATGAGAAGGTGGAGAGCTAATTTCATGATGAAGATGCTGGGGAGGAGCCGTTCAAGTAGTTAGTATGGGTTGTATGTAATTTTTGAAGCCTACGGGAAAATGATTTCCTATATGGGCTATGGGCCATGTAATTCATACGCCTACGAGCCCTGTTAGGGGTCCACCTCACCCCTTGAAAGGTGGATTATCAAAAATCAATAAAAAATGAAGGCCTTCGGGCCATTGGAGGATGTATCTAGAATTAATGTTCTTCTGTCCAACAATCTTGTTCATTCATCATGCAAGATTAGCAAAATCATTCTCAGAATGTTAACTTTCATTTTATTTAGATAAAATAGTGACCTTATTAGATTTTGATCTTGTAACTCTCTCAGAAGTCCTGACTTTCATATGATTTTATGTAGTTGTAAAATAAGCACTTACATTTCAATTCTTCTTCTTATGTAGACCAACATCTCTTTTCATTTATGTCTCATGTTTAAGAATATTTTCAAGAAGCTCATCAAGTGTAATCTGTCAGACTTTCTTATTCTCATCAATAACTATTCTCTTTGATTCCCACTCATTAGGCATCATATCTATAGTCTTTTCCACAAGTACATCATCATCTAATCCTTTTTCACCCATGGATTATAAACTGTTAACAATGGTTATAAACCACTGTTGTACCTTGCATACTGGTTCTCCCTAAAGAAAGCAGAAACCATGATACTCAGCTCTAAGCATAGCTCCTCTAGTTTCGATAACATTTAATGTTCCAAAATTTGTATCCTCCAATTTCTTCCAAATACTATTTTCAGCTTCACAAGAAGAAATCTATCTATATACATTCCTGGTCATGAACACAATAATGTATTTCATACCTTATAGTTTAGTTGATATTCTGACTTTTCAAGATTAGTAAAAGTTTTGACTTCCTTATCAAGAATATTGTAATCTACGGTAAGCATGAAAAAGTTGTCTACTACAGTATTAATGAATAAAGAATTCATAAAATATATCCAATATTCATAATCATTCACATCATATATAGGTGTTCTAGTAGGATTGTGATTTTCAATTGAACAAACATTCATTCTAGCCATCTCAAAGAAAATATTAGTCCACATAATCTTGTTAGTTGTAAAATTTTGTAAACAAGGATAAAAAATCATATACAAGGAAAAATAGAACAAAAGAAATTGAGAAAGAAAACTTATATGTGAATATATTTATTTCATAGGCCGCTTTTGATACCAATTGTAGGATCAAAAAATGTTGTAGATGGTCAATATACAAGAGGGGATGAATTGTATCCACTAAAAATTCCATTTGAACTTTTAATGTTGATATAAAACATTATACTGATTAACAAAGTTAAACAATATAAATTCACAAGTCCTCTTAGTTCTACGAACATGTAAGATTCCTGAAATATGGTTCCAGAAATGAAACTGAAGAAAATATTTCAAGGACAATGATTATACCATAAAGCATATAAAATCTTAATAATCAATGTATACAAGTAAAAGAAAGTATAAGATGGTTATACTTTTTATATAAATAAAAAAATGTGGAAAAAAACCTAAGACAATACAAGTAACAAGTATAGAATCTTTTATCCCAAAGAGTATGGTATCCAAAAACCATGGATAATGGTCCCTTCAATTATACTTTCAAGAATTTCGGTCCTACCCACAGCAGGGTAAGCCCTTTATTAGAATATCAGAGTCCATCTTGCCATCCCCGCAATCCCTCAAATATCATGGTAGTCGGCACCTCTTTTTACCATGTCAAAGAATCCTCGAACATTAAGGTATTCAGAACCTCTTTCTTCCAATCCCTGAAAGCCCTTGATTGTACACAACAACAACCAGAGTCACATGAAGCAATGTGAAAAATATGATCAGTACGTAAACAACTGAGAGTCTCTGTCTCTAGAAATAACTTCATCATGTAATCTCTAGTGTTGTAGAATATTCATCAATGTTCTGATCCCATTAAAATACGCTCATATTTAAAGGCACATTTCCAATTATCGGCTTTATCCTCCAAAAATCATATTTTTCCTTGAATTTCCGAGGGACCTGTATGTGTGTCACTCAAACAACAGTTGGTTAGAAACAGAATACACGACAACATTTTATAACTATAACAAGGGTATGGAAAATAACATTGCTCAAACAAATTATTTTTTTAGAGTCTTTAGGAAAATATTGTTCATATTCTAATAAAAAATATTTGGAGTCTATATTACATTGATATTATGATTCTTTTTTTCGTGAAATTTGGAATCAGAATTATGAGACATCGGAGGCTAAATTTTGAAGAATTCAGAATATGAATTATAATGAAATATGATTATGAATTCTAAGGAATTGGGAACCTGAATTCTAAGGAATTAGGAACCTAGCTTCTTTGAAATTCAGAGTCAAAATTATAAGGAACTCAGAACTTGAATTCTAAGGAATTCGGTGCCTGTATTTGAAGGAGTTCAATGTATTAATTTTATAGAATTCAGATCAATAAATCTATGGAATTTGGAACCTGAATTTTAAGGAATTCAGAACCTAAATTATAAGGAATTCAGAACCTAAATTCTAAGGATTTTGGAGCCTGAATTCTATCTAATTAAGGGCCTAAATTCTATGAAATTCTGAACCTTAATTCTAAGGAATTTGAATCCTAGATTCCAAGGAATAAAGAACTTGAATTTCAGTGAATTCCGAGTCTGAATATCATAGAATTATTAGTCTGAATTTCTATAGAATTTAGAGCCTGAATTTTAGAGAGTTCGAAGACTGAATTTTAGATAATTGAGAGTCTGAATTTGGATCCTGAAAACAAAATATGCTATATCTATGAAATTATAGAATTTCGAGGTTTTAGATGTGAAACCAAATTTTTTCCCTTAGTAATAAAAAATTTTAGATTTAGTGAAACTAAAATATGCACAATGAAAAATAGGTAAGGATAAATTTCCATGGGGAAGGAAAATTTTCCGTATGAAAGAAAATATGAGTGGAAGAGAAATTTTCCTTCAGATAGAGTGTTTGTGATTTTCAAAACATAGAGTAATGGAAAAGTCATAAGGAAACCTTATTGACTTAACATAAAAATCACACAATCCCTATATGATGCATGTACCATTAATTTTCCCTATAACCAATGTTTTCATGTACTATGTTAAAAAATATAATCTAGATTCCTAGTGTATGGATACATTAGTCCTTGTACAAACAATTGATTTCATTTACTTTTATCCAAACTCAAAACTATTAGCATTCTTTCCTAAATCCAACATCACAGACTCTGATCCTTAAATAAAACTGAATATGATCTGATACAACTCTATCACACCCATCACAGAGGGGCCCATGATATAACTACTCTATTCCCACCTTTGATGTGAAAGGGGATGGAGAGTTTCATGGAGTTAGCATATCTCACAAATTGGAGGCATTTTTGTAAGTACCTATACACATGAAAACATCTCCAATACAAAAATGATGCAATGTAAAAACAAAATAAGTAATAATCATGCATACCACTAAGATACCAATAATTGATTATGAAAGTAGAAAGCAAGAATTTATGAAAGGCCAAAATAGAAGGCCACCTAATTAATGATTCTGCCAATGTGAATGTACATGTTCATGAAGCTCGTTCAAAGAAAACCATACCAGAAGGGTACGTGTAGGATAATTTTCTAAAGCTATAGGAGCAGACATCGTCGAATGATCACCCTAAGAACATGATATTTCTGATACAACTAGTATGATATTAAAGCATTGATCATCTGCATAAGACATGACACATGTGGGAAAATCATATGTTGGGGTGAGAAATGAAATACTAAGTAGGACACCTCAAAACCACAAAGGAATACCCGTAAGAATTAAAATATGTCTACCAAAAAGGAAAAAAATGAAGTATACCACAATGGAAACACATAAACTATATCACAAGGGAATCAGATGAGGCAGATTCAGCTCACACAGGTATATTTCTAAAGCACAAAAGAAGTATTGTTAATCATAGTCCACAAATCAGCTAGTGCCGATAACACACATAGTGTTGATAACACGAGGAGTTTCAATAACACACGAATTATTAATAATTGACAGAGTGTTAGTAACATATGGAGTTTCAATAACACATGGATTATTGAAGAGTTGGGCATCATCCAAGTCTCATAGTTACTATGTCACATCTATTTATTATATTTCATAAATAACAAAATCATTCTGAGATAACGTACTCTTCAAGTTATTAGGATGGATGAAAACTTCTATAAAAACACATAGATTATCCCAAAAGGAATTTCTCCTTACAAGGTTCCCACTCTACAAAAGGATCAACTATTAGACACACTGTTGGAATGGTATGTCCTTTCATGTAACATAGTCCAACCTAGATGTAGTCTGAGTCTGACCCAACTTTCCAGAACCAACCCAACCCGGTCTGACCAACATGACCTATCTGGTCTGGTCTTACGTGAACTAGCATAGCTACCGTAGTCTATATCTCTACATGTGGGATTGTTTTATCTACTAGACACAACAAGCCCTTATCGTTCCCCCTAGTTAGGGACGTCCACCCTAACATTGTAGCTCCCCCCGTGTCACCCGGTCAAAAAATATACATGCCTTGATTCACAAGTCCGAACCACATCATCCACATTCCATGGGTCCTTGACAGCCTGGGTTTTACTAACATGACTTTGATCCACATCCCAGTTCACTTTCATAGACCCCAGGCACTACCCGCAGCCTCCACATCCATAGGCTCCCCATAGTGGGCTCCCACCTAGTCTCGCTTATACGGTGGCATGTCGCCGCTACTAGTGTCCCATCAAAGCCTCAAACCCCTTGGACCAGACCAATTCAATGCATCCTACCCTCGAAGTCGGCCACCCTACTGGTGGCATTCCTTATATCGTGGACATGTTCCACCACCTCTTATGAACCATACCACACATCCATTTCACTTCTGATATGCCATCCTGGGGAAAAATCCTTTGATCTCAGATCATTGCATCATGGATCTAGGGTGGGACATTTTATCATTTTCATTGGGGTTTCAAGGGTGATGAATGAATGAAGATCAACATATATTGAATCATATGACAAAAATAACACAAAATCCAAAAGAACAGATATTGAATTTGTTTGTGAGGGACATTTTCCATTCATGTAGAAGGTTTAATGGTGAAAAACAACAGTTAATCACAAAGAGAAGAACCCATTTTAAACCACACATTAATTATCCATCCTACTAGTACAGTAGAACCATAGATCAAACTTTTCATGGGTTGGTCCACTTTTATCTTCTAATCTATAAGGGGAGGAGGAAATCAAAAAGAGATTCACATCCCACATCATGGTTGGATCATTCATTGATGATGAAAAAATATGTGTGTCATTTTTTATCATTGATCCAACAATGTCTGTCTTTTATTTAGAGAGGTTTCTAAATCCTTACCTTATAGGAATTATATGGTTATGATTATATCCATGAATTTATGTAAAAATATTTATTAAAATTGGAATGTTCCATCATGATCTCACGTAACATTAAATAAAATAAACATAATTTATTTTATTTCTTTTAATGCTTGAGATCTACTTTTCATAGTCAACCAAGTATTGTCAATTCTAGGACCCAACTAAGGTAAAGTTGTTGCTTGAAACAGAATGGTGAGCTCAAAGATCTGATCTGGTGATCTGATTAACAATTATTCAAATTTTTTTTATCAAAACAACTCATAGAGACAATTAAAAAACATTACATTTTCAATGAATTGATTTGGGCACACTAGGCCACAAAATTACACTCCGTCCTAGCTCCCGGTGTCATAATTTTCCCAAATAATTTATAAAAAAAATTGTTGGAAATATATTTCATTATTCTGGGTTTATGGAATTATAATTATTGATCATGGGGAAGTTGCAGGAAACATAGAAAGACTCATTTTTAAACGATATGCTCGGGTGTATGGTTGGGATTTTGAGGAAATATTTTCACCCATTGAATGTCTATTAACTATTATAAATTTTCTTTTAGTAGCCTCACATTGTAATTATAATTTTTATCAAATGGATGTAATGGAATTTTTAAAAAATTGTGAGATTGAGGAAAAAGTTTACAATGAGAAAACATGGGGGTTTCTACATGATAACGATGAAAAAATTGTTTGTAAATTATTGAAATCGTTATATGAGATGAAATGAGCTCCATATTCACGGTATTATATGATTGAAGATTACTTGAGAATTTAGAAAATTTCTAAAGGAACAGTTGACAGAAACTTCTACGTGAATGATGATGACTTCATAGCTCTAATTTTAATTGTTTATGTGGATAATATTATTTTTTCTGTAGATAGAGATGATTTCTTTAAATCATTTATTGAGGAAATGAAGAAGAATTTTGAAATTTATATATTAGGAGAATTAACTTTCATCTTTGAATTATAAGTTCAATAAAATTATTAAATACATTTTATTATCTCCATTTATGTATGGCATGGAATTGTAAAAAAAATGGGATGAAATAATCCATAGAAGATTCAACTCCAATTTCAGGGATCACAATGTGGAGAAAAGATTAATATAGAACAATTGTGAATCAAAAAGACATTCGAAAGATAATAGGATTTCTTATTTACCATATATCCTTATGTCCTAATATTGATTATGTTGAAACATTTTATTCCATTTATCAATGTAATCTGAACGAATCCAATATGTTTGAAGAAAAAAATTATGTGATCTGTTAAAGGTATAACATCCTAGGGATTATTATACAAAAGAAGAAGATATATGATGTTTCATGGTTATACTGATACAGAGTGGGTTTTATATTGTAATTATATGAAATGAAAATTAGGAATAACATTTTTCTTGGGTGAATGTTTTTTGATATGGCATAGTTAAAAAATTCAATAACTTCGATCATTTCTAAATCTAAATATTTTACAACTACTCAAGCATGTACTCAAATTTCAGGGATGAAAGATCAACCAGAAAATTTTATGGTAATATTTTCTAATCCATGGAAGATTCCTTTTGATGATCAAAATGAAATTGATCTTTTTAAGAATCCTATCAATAATTCAAGATAAAAACACTTGGATATATTGTTTCAATTTATTAATGAAACATTGATGTCGGAGATGTTTGACTATAATAATTTTTAAAAATGTATCCAATTACTGATATCTTTACCAAAGTAATGATAAAAGAATGGTCTGTGGAACAGAGGCTAAAACTTCATGTTTAGCCTACTCCCATGTCTTCCAAAATCTCATAAGGAAGATACACCCATCGAGAATTGGATTATGTTGACAATTGGGGTGATAATGTGAAAATTATTCTTTTTAAGAAGTTTTACTTATCATCATTTGATTAATTTAAGGATGTGGTTGTCATAAAATGAGAGAGAGAATGAAAGTGAGAAAAAAATTAATAGGGGAGAGAAAAATAAAGGTGATAGGAAAAGAAATGTTAAAAGGAAATATAAAATTTAGAGGTATTTATCATTAAATGGTTTCAAAAATATCATTCCATAGTGGGATGTAATTCCTTATAAAACATTACTTTATCCAATAGTGTGGTTTAAAAATAGTCATTTTTAAAAAAGGCAATGTTTTAATAAAAATCTAAAATTTGAGTTGTGACAAATTCAATGACTTTGAAAAGTTGTTAACAAGGGTTTTCAAAAAATCCAAAGGGGATGATTGAAGACCATTTTTGCATAAATTGTTTTTAAATAACTTTTTTTAATTTGTTGAGAACTATCATTTTTTTATACCAATGTTTATTTTTCAGTAATCATTTTCATATTCATCGTAATGAGGTTTTTATAATGAATGATTAAAGTCTAGATCCACAAAAATAGGGAACATTATCTTCCGTATTCAAAAGAATTATTATGAGAAACACAATATGCATAAAATCATATTTAGTTCCATAAACATGACATTGAAAATAATTAAAATCAATATAATTAGAGAATGAATGATGATCAAAAGAGTTTTAAAATTATAATTTGAATTTAGAAGGTAGAAATTTTTCACACTTTCAAAAAAATTCAGATTAATTTTTTTGATCAAGATTTTCTCTAAAATCATGATAAAAATCATGATAAAATATTTTGAAGAAATGGTGGAGAGGTTTGAGGGAATTAATCTATTCATAGTGACGAATTCTTTCATATTGGGAATTTTATCCTAATAATAATTACATTAAAATCAGAATATTACCATAATTAAAATTTCAAAATAATGAAGTTGATAATGAAAAGATAAGAAAGAAAATGAATTTTCTTCATTGATAAAAAATGATTTTACTGAGCTAGGAAATGAAATGATTGTACTAAGATGGAAAAAATATCGTAATGAGATGAGAATGAAAATGTTGAGAAAGGAAAACATTGTAATTTGATGAGAAATAATAATTTTGGAATTAAAAGGATCTTCATGGGATGACAATGAAAAATATGAGAAAGTAATAGATCATAATGGTCATAGAATGAAAATATGATAAATTTAAATATAGAAATAAGATGAGAAAGGAAATAATATAAATGAGCTGAAAAATAAATAGCTCGTAATGACGATGAGAATGAAATAGGTCGTAATGTGCCGAAATAGGTGTGAGGAATTAATGTGGTCAGACATGAATTTAAATTTAGGTTAAATATCAGAGAATACTAAGGAGGTTTGAGGTAGTGAATGTATATGTTTTAAATGTGACATATTTTCATTGATTTTGGGATTTGCGGAAGTAGAGAATGATTCCATGTTTCTTGAATTTTCATTTAGAGTATCCTATTAATATTTCCTCATTTCATTCATCCATTTACAAATTTCACACACATAAAAATATTGGATTACTAAATAATTCATAACTGAAAGTTCCCATCTAATTGAAGAAGAATTTAATTGTACATTTGAGAAGAGTTTGCGTTTTGGAGATTTAAATGTAATTCATCATAATGATTTATATAATTAAAAATAGGATCCATAATTATCATATTTATTAAATTATATCATAGAACTAAAATTACCAAAGAATCATATCTAGGATCTAGAATTATCAGAGAATTGTATTCGGGATAAAGAATTATCATATTCAATGAATAGTACCCAGGATCTAGTTTTATTATAATCATAGAATTGTTTTCCAAATCCTAAATTTTCTGATTTATGAAACTAGATCCAACATCATTGTTTTGAGTGAATTAGATATAACATCATTGTATTGGGAAACACATATCTAGATTCTAGTATCATTATATTGAGAAAAAAATCTGATATAGCCAAATCAAAATGAGGATTCAAATAGGGTAATTATTGAGTAGTTTGAAAAACGTTTTTATTATTTTATTTTTCCCAAAAAAATTATTCAATAATACTGTAAACTAATAGAAGAAAGTATAATCATTCATATCATGTGAAAGAAGGTGTATTATAGGAATGGGCACAAGTGGTATTCACTTATTTTTAATAGTGGACATCCATAAACCCAAGAGAGAGGCTTTTGAAAAGATGTATGTTCTCATAATAAGGCTGAACCTTTTAAATTATGTGTGATTTAATTTCATTTACTACTATTGAATGATTTATTATTTAGTAAATGTTGATAAGTACATAAATCATAACATGTTTCAATGGTTAAGAATCGAAAATATTTGAATCTTTTAAAAGTGAACTACTAATTCAACCACCCTTTATAGTTGTTATATGATACATTGTAACATTACAATCCTTCATGAAACAAGAATATACATTGATATTTTCTCAACACCTTTTATTTATTTTTCCCATGTGTTGTGGTGGAGTTCTAGTTGTGACCTATTGTTTATCTATATTGCCCCAAATAATTTAGAGGAGGTCTTTTGTGGCATGGATATCTTGGATATTGTAAAAACATATCCATGTTCTGGATAAGATGTTTTTCTTGACACTTCTTGGGAGATGTTGAATGGACGGTGCAGAGTACTATGTCTCATCATGAGATTAACCTATTGTATTCAATTCTCTAGTGAGCACTTTTTGTATTCATTTTAATGTTTAAAATCAATTTTTTAAACCATAAAAAATTTCACTACATTGATTGATTATCTTAATTAGTGTTTATAGAATATTATTATTACCTAAAATGATTTCAAAAGAAAAAATAATATTGTATATTGTTTTTCTTTCGATATTATAAATATTTTTAAAATTTTATAAAGGATAAAAAATTATCAAACTACTATTTTGGTAAACATTGCTAATTTAAATTTTTGGGGTATTTAATTTAAATCCATTTTTTATAGAATTTTTACACGTTACTCAATTCACTATCCACATGAGATACCCCAACCAAAATTTGATATGAGAGGTTAATTCTTTTGTATCATTTTTTAGAACATTTATTTATCATTTTAATTGTGATTTAAATATCTTAAATTTATATTAGTATTGTTTTAATTCATTAATCAAATAATACAAAAAATGATCTTCTAATAATATACCTTTATTCTCAGTAGTAATAATTATACTCACTTGAATATAAGGATGAAAATGCATATCAAGAGTGTGGGTTTGGAGACTTGGAATACAATAAATGATAGATATGAACTACCTATAACTGATAGTGTTATTTGAGATGAAGAAAATTAACATACATACCATCAAAACTAAAAATCCATAAATTCCTTGTATTGTGATTTAGGATATTAGGAATTTAATAGATTTTATTCCTCCAAAACTAATTTTGAAATTTGGGATATTGTATATATTTATCAAGAAGGAACATATAATGTTTAGAAAATGAGATTAAATATATATAATATATTGTATGATACCATTATGTGGAATCCTTGTGAATTAATATTTGATATGAATCTCAGGATTAATGATATGGTGAAAACCATGAGATCAGTGGTAAATCCACTTTCTAACAAAGGATTGATAATGAGATTCCAAATATTCCTTCAAGAATGATGGAGTGGCACCTGTATTTTACTTAGATAACCATGTGACATCAGAAAAAAATCTAGTCAAGGATATGATTGGGAGGACAATGATTTATGAGGAGGAAGGTAATGTCATCCAAAAGTAAGTTGGTGAGTTTAAAAGAAATTGAGTATATTTAAAATTTACCACACATAAAAAAATAAAAAAATAAATGATACTAGATGAAATTTCAAGTGAGAGTGAGTCACCACTAGACAATGATGAGAAGATGGACCATATTTCCAAGATATTAAAAAACATTAATATAAAGAAGGGTTTTCACATAAATTCTTGATATAAGGGAATGTATCACACTAAATGAAATTGTAAAATTGATTTGTATAAAGATGATACCACTAATGAAATTTCATGTTATGAATGAAAAATAAAATTTCATGTTAAGGGAAAATGTCCTAAAATGAAATAAAAAAATAAATATGATGGAATTTAATGATGGTTCAAGAATTTTATAAAGGAAACATGGAGTGACTCTAAGGATAGATCCAGTGATTTAGATATAAATTAGATAAAAGATGTTTGAAAAATCCAAAATGTGATTCATGAATAGTATCTTTGAGAGACCTACTATGTATACTAACATTCACATGTTTAATTAAGAAAATTTCAAGAATGAATATAATAATTATGAGATGTCTCAGGAAGATATATTTAAATATTTGAGAATTATAGATTACACTTTTAATGAACATAAGGATATGTACAATGTTTGTATGAAATAATAGACTATATATGGAAATATAAAATATGATTAATCTATTGATAATGTTAAAAATTATTAGTTACTAATATAAAATATCAAACAGTAATTGTATAATGAAGAAATGATGAAGGAATTACAATGTATTACCAATGGAAGAGAAACTCTTACACTGATTTTATGTAAACATGTGAAACCAAAATATGTTACATGTTTATGATATCTACCTATACATAGAATAATAGATAACATCACTTTTGTGGTTAAGTATAAATATGAATCATGAATTAC
The DNA here is from genome assembly GCA_963277665.1 of Viscum album. Classification (NCBI taxonomy): domain Eukaryota; kingdom Viridiplantae; phylum Streptophyta; class Magnoliopsida; order Santalales; family Viscaceae; genus Viscum; species Viscum album. The sequence goes on along the minus strand of OY728126.1, from coordinate 72,529,396 downwards.
TAGCTATCTTTATCAATGTAAATAAAAAAAATTTTTAAAAATGTGTACATTCTATATTCAAGATACCAATTAAACAAATATGGTTTCCCAGAGCTGTGATTTTTCACACTTCATGACCCAATCAGATATGGGTAAAAATATCACTTCTTGTATAAAATCTATTTCTATGAAATTTTTATGAAGACCACATGTAAAAGTATATTATAATTCGACAATGGATGTTCAGGGAAAATGAAAACTTAATATTGTATAATAATCTACATATTAAAGGTTGATTGTAGTCATCTTACCTTTAATGATTACACTAAGTATAAAATCCTTGGCCTTTGTGAAATTCATAACTAGAATTCTCTATTAAATTCTAGAATACTATTTTTTATGGATTGATGTATTATTTTCGTAATTTTTGACGCTCCTTTTTTCCAATGTAATGTAAAGGGAAATGACTTAGCACAAATTGATTCATCCTTTGAAGAAAACATCAAAAATCAACAAAGGCATGAACAAGGGATCAAGAGCACATGTGTCGCGCAAGTTCTATCACTGTCACACAAGTCTACTTGTGTGATGCATGATGGTCGCACAAGTGACTTGCACGACCTAAGTGATAACCGCCCGGGGTCTTCTCCTACCTATAAATAGACCCTGTGGGCCCCCCAATTCAAGAGGATTTTTTCCAGAAACTCAAATTTGAGCTCCTGGCGCCCTAGTCTCTTCTCAATGCTTCCGAAGCACTTCTAAGGTAATTTCTTACCTAGAGCGGAAGATCTAAAGAGGGGGAGGACGACCTGAGTGTTGAAACTCATCAACACTTGCACGCCTGAGTGGCCAGCCCTTAAGGGAAAAGGCCACACTTGCGCGCCGCCTTACTCCTTCAGTATAACTTGCGCGCCCCTCTTCTGGAAGAACCTCAAGAGGATTCTAAAGGCATTAATCAAGGATCACTCAAGTATTACCCTTCTGGTTAACCATCGTGAAAGTACCCATGTGTCGCACAGGTATACCTGCCCGACCAGGACTCGCGCGCTCACGCAGTACCTGTGCACCTGCCAGGACATGCACGCCCCTGCCTTTTTGGGTGCCCTTCTTGCCCATTTCACCTATCTTAAAGCCATTCCACATCTCCTATTCATGATTCATTCTTCAAGACACTCTTCAAAGCCATTTGTGGAAATATTTTATGATTTGACTTCCTTATCTGAAAGGAATTATGTGGAATATCTCTCAAAACCTAGTGATTTACACATCGTTATGTCACTAAATATTCCGATTTCATTCATTCAACCTCATTTTTTAAGATGAGATAATCCTTAACCTGGGTTGTTTTTTCAGGAATAATCCCCAATCACAATTCTCAAATCTGGGCATCCTCTTTAGGAGTAAGCCCCAAGTCCCCAAATTATTTGCATCCTCCTTAGGAGTAAGCCCCAGATCCCCTAACCTAGACCTCCTTTTCAAAAGTTGGCCCCAGTCATAAGTCCCCAAATTATGGTCATCCTCTTTAAGAGTAAGCCCCATATCCGCTAACTTGGGCCTCCTTTTTTGGAGTAAACCCCAGTCATAATTCCCCAAATTATTGGAATCCTCCTCAGGTGTAAGCCACAAACCTTATTTTCTTTAACTTGGGCATCCTTTTCAAGAGTAAGCCACAGTCCAAATCCTCTAATATGGGCATCCTCTTCAGGAGTAAGCTTCATTCACAAATATGGGAATCCTCTTCAGGAGTAAGCCATAGTCTTAATTCTTCTTAACCAGTCCTAATTTACCTTTGATCTGGGATTCCTTCTGAGGAGTAAAACCCAATCACAAGTCCTATCATAATTTGGGCCTCCTTTTTAGGAGTTATCCCCATGTTAGAGTATTAAAATCTCCATGAAGCACTTATACCTTTATGGACCATGTTCCTGGATTTCTTCCTTAAAGTAAATCCTAATCTTCATTTATCTGGGCAGTCATACATACATAAGTCCCACATTATTTCTTATGATTGCATCTTTTATGGAACAATTGTCTAATTTTTACCAATACCTCTTGTTTCTCTCACCGAGCATGGCTCACGTGAGCTTAGAGTGTAAAAGTGATTATGAAATTCTTCTTTGAGCCATCAATCATAAACATCATACTCTCTTACTCAAACTACATGGGTTCTAATTCCTTTAATAAACAAAGGATTCATAGGTAGCACATCTACGAGTTCGATCGCAACTCTAAAATAATCCATGTCCTTTTAAATGAAAATAAACTTCAAGTGCCCCACTAAGTGGATTTAAAACCAGCATGGTCATCATAATGACCAACTGACTTATATATAAATGTGTCGAATGGTACCATTGACCAAGAATCTCTAATAAATACGGATGATTCTCTATTGATGAAGAACCTCGAATACATATAAAAGATTCTCTAAATTTCCTACATATTTAATCATTGGTTGTCAGATGTGAAGGAAAGCTCATTTTATACTTGGTAATGTAATAAGGATTCACGAAAATAAATTAATTCTACAAAGAGAGTCCCAGAGTAGACAATAATTCCCCTAAAAAAGGTGTGATGAGTCCGACCTCCCATCCTCTCGACCAATGAAAATTCTTAAGCCTCATCAGTCCACAAACTAATGAGCGCCTACCTTTGGAAAGTATGTCTAAATGGATGTGGAATCATTGGATGTTTCCGGTTCTATAAATAAACCTGTTAGAAACTGATCGGAATGTTTGAACCTCCCATCAAGGTGGTCCATCCCCGGATTCCAAGGGAAATAAAAAATAGTGAACCCAACGTCAATCCTTAATGAAATTAAAATAATGTTTTACCTATTTGTTAGTCCCCTATTTAAACCTCAATGAGAGGGCCAACAAAAACAATCATTGACATATGTACTCATCCAAAAGAAGTAGTGGTTGAATTTATCTTGATTACGTCTGTTATATCAAACAGGCACTCTTTTCCAAGATCTTCTTCATTTCTATAATGGATGCTCTCAAATTCACACATTTGAATACTACTGCTACAAATGCCACTGCTGCTACTCCTGCTGGATCATCGTCCGCTCTATGGAAGATATCACCTACTCAGCGTCTTCAACGCTGGGTATCAAACGCGCTGGTTAAGGAGTACCATCAACACGGTACCATCCCAACTCGGAAGGCTTCCCGACAAGCCCTCCAAGTGAATAACTCACACCGGTCATCCAAACAATGATAACCAATTATCAAGAAGCAGGCGGTTCTGACTACCATCTCCAACCGTTTTGGGTCGTTATCCCCAGAACGCAATCACTATTCACTCCCTTAATCTAAGGAGGTGAATGAGCATGTCCCTCAGGGCCTTAATTCATGTATACAAGAGTCCTGCCTGAGGGATCCCACCAAAAATCTCCGCCATAATCATGCGGAAGTGCGCCCTCAACATGATGAGCATACCGACTCCAGGTGTTCAACTCACGTTACTCGAACCCGAGAAGGCAAGACGAACCACCAGAGGAGGAATCCGGTCAATAGTGAGCAGGTTCTCATCTCTGCCATCTCCGTGGAATTCCACCAACCTAACTTGGAGGCAAGCAATGAGCGGGCACAAACACATTCTCGTTTTAAATCCGATGTCCAGCAGACTCATCTGGGAGCATCACGCCGATCCCGACAGGAAATTCTGGCGGAGTACTATAGGCAGGAACATACACATGTTTATACATCATCAGCTAGTCAGCAGGCTCGTCTGACTACATATGATGGATCTCGTCAGCTATGTTTCGTGAAGTGCAAGAAGTAGGAACATACACCTGCTAGTATTCATCAAGCCTACCAATAGTCTCTCTTGGTAGCATTCGGAGAAGTCAGTCGAAAAAACCCGGCGAAAAACAGGAGGCATACTCAACTCTCTGACCCCATACTTGAGTACTGTCAGGATTCACTAATAGGGAAAGGGGGACATGAGCAGGCACATACACCTACTCCAAGCATGAAATAGATGTATATCCCCGTTCCGGCAGATGAAGTCTCTAAGAATATTCTATCATTGGTGAATGAGCAGAAGCAAATCCCTTCTCATATTCTGGATGCTTGCCCGGATATTATAACAGCTTCAGTAGCATCTCAGGGAAAGACACATAAATATATCCCTACCAGTGGAGTGACACATCAGCAGTTCACTACGGAACAAACACACACATTGGTTCCATTCCAAGAGGGTTGTGGGGAATAACCACCATATCATATGGAAAACCAAGTCAGGCACATACACCTTATTTGAGTGGAGATCGTCAGCCTAACCTGTCTATCATTCCTGATCAGGCATATACACCTGCTCAGAGCAGCCAGATTCATCAACAAGTGGTTTCCAAGGCGAGTAAGAAGGCGTCTAATAAAAAGACCCGGCGAGCACAGTCGGGATATCAAGATCCAATCTGTAACAAGGCCATGCTCAATGCTGGAGTTCTTGAAGCCCTCAGACAATTATCTATTGACATTGAAGATTATACACCCTCAGTTCCTAATAATGGGAACATTAATTCCAAAGGTCTTCAACAGACACTTCCTCATGAAGGCTTTCTTCATGACTATTCAGTCGATCTCGATGTTTCATCTTCAGATGAGAGCCACAGGAACCCTCTGTGTGGTCAGAAGACCAAGGAGTAAGAGATCTCATCTTTTGTTATAACCCATTATGGTGGTTCTCCCCATGATGATGAATTTTTCTGCGAAATTCCTCTCTGTAGTAGTGATGAACATTTCCGAGAAAATGCTCCAGTGGACAATGTAGTGCCAAGAAATCCTTCTTATCTTGAGGCACTTGCAAATGCGATACCATTCATGTCTGATGCTTCATCGCTAGCTGGTGAAATGATTTCTCAATTAGAAGATAGCCCATGTTTTACGTCATTCTCCTAACAACCCCTAAGTCATGCATCTTCTAGTTTGATCAATGATTTCTCTACCAATCCTGTTGAATCCAATGAAGCAACAAGGAAACACCAAATCAAGTCAAATAAGGTAGAATAATCTCCATCAAATGATAAAGAGGAAATGCTGAACATGAGAAAACAACTGGATAAAGGGGAAGTGCCAGTCATGTTTTGTCCTTTGGCTGACTCTTAGTATGAAATTCCTAAAATGTTGACGGAAGATGAAATTCATTATATTCGTCTCAAAATATGGAAAAATATTTGTTATTTGAAAAAAAAGTATTATCTTATGATGAATATGAAAATCATCTTAAGATACTAGAAGGGTTACAACGTAAAATTGATTTGGCATCTCTATCAGTCTCTCGATATCCGAAGACTAAAAAACAATAGAGAGCCCTTCAACTTTCATGCCTTGGAACCTTAAGAAGATTGTGTCAGTTAATTGCCAATGCCCCATCTGGTAATTGTGTCAGAGGATGGGGTGTTCATGGAGCACTGCATTTCACGGTTCTCTCTAGTCAGTAATGAATGCCAAAAATGGTCTCATGCAATGTTATTTCCCATGGTCAGCCACGGTCAATGGGCTTTGTTTGTAATCAAAAGATTTCCCAAGAATAGGATTCAACTAGTTCCTCTCAAAATCAAGAATACAGAGAACAAGTTGTTGAATTACTCATGCATCAAGAAAACGAGAATCTTGAACAAGCTTCTCGTATGGATCAAGCACATCATCAAGTGACAGAAGTGTCAGAAATTATCCAATGGTCTTTTGAACCGAGTGATAAAAGTGGATACAGGTTAATGCATCCACCTAATTTCCAGACTAAGGATCACAAGATCAAGAGTGATTTTAAGAAAGTCTCAGACAGAGCATGTCAATAGCCACCCCAGCTCGCCAGACTGGGGACTCTTTTAAACCAACCCGCAAAATCAAAAAATAGGACTCGAGGAGTTGAGCAAGAACAGTAGGAAGAGCCCCAGTCCACCGGACTGGGGACTTTTTCAAATCATCAATCCTCCCCTCAAAGAATGTCATTTTTATCTCGATTGGGGAAGAAGCCTCAAGGGGAATGTAGATCCAATTTATCAGGAGATTCCCTCCAAATTACAGTTCATCTAGAAGTTCCTGAGGGATTGAATCAACAAAAGGCAATGTATCATCAAAGAAATGGATGAAGACAACATCAAAGAAATGCTGATAGAAGGGATGCGATGAGTTATGAATCAATCAATGTCATCAATGCCGTTGTTGCTGATCCACCAGATGAGGTTCACTCAGGGGACTCAGATGAAGAGGTTCCTGCTCAAGAAGATGTACGCACCGACACAAATGAAGAAGGTGTGCGTACACAAAGTCAAAGGATTACTCAGAACCTAGGTAATCCTTCAAGTAACCCACATACCCCTCTCCGAAAAGGATCCAACAATGGGAGGGGAAAGAATCATGTTACATTTCCTTCCATTGGATAAGGCCAATCTCTCTCACTAGAGCAAAAGGTTTGCACAACAGGAGGAAGAAATGAAGGAATTATGGAAGTTGAATGCAGAACTACTTCAGGGTAGTCTTCTTCGTGAGCGTACTGGAGTCAATCAGTCAAGGTAATTTGTTGCGGCTACTAAGATGGATCAATAATATCCTCCTCTATCAGTACACACTCACATGCCTAATCTTACGGGTCTAGTGCAAAAACCGTTGGCAGTGCTACCATCAGTTTCAGCACCAGCCACCATATCTGTCCAAGCTCTAGTCATTGCACCTACCCATGTCCAAGTTCAACTGAATATTTCTCAAAAGTTAATAAATACCATTGAGTCATTAATATCTCGGTTAGAAACTATGGAATGGAAACGTGTGCAGGTTCAACCAGAAAAAAAAAGTTTACCCTGAATGGGTAGATTCAATCACTCCTCCATCCAGTTTTGGAAACCCTGTATTACCCATTTTCAATGGATCGGGCCACCCTGAACAGCGTTTGATGCATTACGTGTCATGTTGCGATCCTATGTTGGGAACTCTAGAGCAGCAAGAAGCAGTGAAAGTCAAATGCTTCGTGCGAACCTTGCAAGGACCAGCTTTTGATTGGTATACAAACTTGCAATCCCGGTCAATTACCATATGGGAGGATCTTCGCCAAAAATTCCTTCTTTAGTTCAGCTCAACATTTCCAAAGACAACAGTTTTTATCTTAAAAACTGCAAGAAAATGGAGAATGAAAGGGTCTCTAATTTCATTGCTTGATGGAAGGGTTTAACATATTCCTTCATCTTAGCCCTTCCTCAAGAGGAATTATTTCCAATCTGTGTGGAAAATCTGTGTGATGAATTACGCATGTCGTTGATCCTTGTGAAATATACAGGAGGGTTTCGAGACCTTACATCAATCACTCATTAGATTGAAGATTCCCTTATATAGGCCAAGGCTAAATCTCATGTAATTATATCAGCTCCAGGAAGGAGAATGGGTAAAGAAGAAACTACTACAGTTATGCTTAAACAAGCACCTGTACCTATTTTTACTTCAAAACCTTCATCTTCTTGAAGGGCTCCACCTTCTGAGCGCCAATAAATGTTGTTTCATCTAAATGATCAAAGAGATCAAAGATGAAAACAATGTGAGTATCTGAAGAGAAAAACATACTCTTTCTGAAATGAACAAGTTCCTTGTTATTTCATTTCGGCTCTAGAAAACAATTTGGTTCAGTTGCTAATTCCCAAGATGCCGAACAATAAAGGAGATGAAGACCATCCCAATTATTTCCCCTTTCATCAAATGTTGGGGCATCCCATTAAGGAGTGTTTTGTCTTCAATGAACTACTAAAAAAGATGGTCGACTCGGGACAAGTCACATTGAAAGACTCTTTAGCCCAGGTAGCATGTTTCACTGCTATAGTTCCAGAAGAGAAAGGCGAATGATAAGAAGTCAAAAGAAAAAATGCACAGAAGTATGATTATTGGATGGTCAGAAAGACAATCAACTGAACTCATCCTATTTGGCGAACACAATTAATGAAACCAATTGTGTCTTCTGCCATGAATTTTGCGGCAAAACCCTCTTCGTCAGAGGGAAAGTCCTCAAAGAAACAACATGATTCAAAGAAAGAAAAAGAATCAGAAAAATATGAGTATGTGTCAAAGACTAAGTTTTCATTGACTTTGGAGGAAATTATGCCATCTACTTCAAAACCACAGGCACCACCCCACCAAACGGCACAACCTAAACAGGCTAATCAGACAGAGTCTTCATCAGACGAAGAGTTAATCTTCAGTTATTTTAATATGATTCAATTAACAGATCCATATGCCAGTCTCAGTTTCAATTTTGATGAGCCTGAAATCCATGTATCAAACAAGGGAATCAGAGGAAGTTCCAGAGGCTCATAATAAAGGGGAATATGTGGATCTTTTAGAAGCCACTACTCCAATTCTACCCCTGTTAGAACTGTGTACGCAGCAGAAAATCGTGGTAGAGCCCTTCTGCGAGCTCACCAATAAGAAGCAAGTTCTTCTACATATAGAAATTCAGTCTTGGCACATTTATTTTAGAAGACTAGTTTTAGGTTCCATCCTCTTCCTCTTAGAAAGTAAATGGATCTAATCGGTCTAATCTTCCAAAACTAGGAATATGGTCGACTCCTATTCTGATACAAGATGCATCAACTTCCAAAGCATCTGCTTCCAATGTACCTTCTAAACCACATATTCCTGATGGGAAACGTAGACCTCTGGATAAAAGGATTGATGTATTGAAACACTTGGCCTATGTACTAGCCCAGTTATCCATTATGGATGCTCTGAATCTGCCAAAAGATCATTGGGAAGCACTCATCGAGGCTTTGTCGAGTCCTCAGGAGTTTGAAACTGAAATTGCTATAACTGAAGTCTATCACATAGAGAATAATCCTGCAGAATGCTATGCAATAATAACTTTTACTGATGAAGATGAAGTTGATGTTATGCATGGAAATATTAGACCATTGTATTTTTCTGGAAAGGTCAATGACATAGATGATCGAAGATCTTTCATTAACAATGGTTCGGGAGTCAACCTCATGCCCATTCATACACTTTGTCGATTGGGCCTCACAGAATCTGATTTATCTCCTTCTACCATGATGTTACAAGGATATGTAAAAATGAACAAGAACCACTGGGTGAAGTTACACTCAGAACTTAGTTTGGAGATCTTGTATCCAATTCAGATTTCATGGTTGTTGATCAAGACTCAGCTTTCAACATCTTTATAGGAAGACCCTGGCTACATCTTCATGTGGGTATCACTTCATCATATCATCAATGTCTCAAATATTGTTTTGATGTTCATGTTGGGACATTTTATGGTGATAAGGCCCCAGTCAAGGAATGTGAGTCTCAATACATTGAGGCTGAATTCTATAACATGAAGGGAAGGGAGAAATCAATAACAAAGGAGATTACCAAAGTTAATGCTCCATATGGTTTGGAGAAGATTCTAGTAAATACATTTACACATGTGATTACAGATTACGTGTTGCCTATCAGTCAAATTGACAAGATAGACCCAAATCAAAATACTCTTATGGAAAGATCCATAATGACAATTATGGAAATCGAGGCAGACAACATGGGAGAAATTGGTAACCCACCAAGTAGTGATGAAATCAAAATTGGTGATGTCTTCATTTCATATAATGAAATACAACAAATCTATACTTCACCAATTAGGACATAAGAAATTATAGCAACATTAGAGGTGAACAATGATGTCTATTTTTAATTCATCATCTCCTCTTTAATACCCAAAGAAGACCCTTCATCATCAATCAGGTCGGAAATGGAATCTTTTTCTTCAAGATGTGAAAATTGTGACATCTCTTCTAATCATGAAAGTTTTGCATTATCATCTACTATGCAAGTATAAATGGAAGAAATAACACATGATGATGAGTAAGAGGATGATCTCAGAGATTCTCCTCCATCATTTGAAGAGGGTATCTCTACCACTGTGGATGAACTCAAAGAAATAAATCTGGGTACAAAAGAAGATCCACACCCCACTTTAATCAGTACGACCATGACTCTTGAAGAGCAAGAGATGTATATTTCTTTTCTAAAGAAAAATAGAGATATATATTCTTGGAAATATATAGAAATTCTTGGGCTTGATCCTGATGTTTCTACTCATCATTCTGGGTTTACCAGAAGAACATAGAGAATTTAAGCAAGCCGCGAGAAGAACACACCCAACTTATGCTTCCAAAATTGAAGCTGATGTGGATAATCATATCAAAGGTAACTTCGTCATAGAAGTTCAATATCCCAAATGGTTGGATAATATTGTCCCTTTAATGAAGAAGAACGAACAAATTAGAGTTTTCATTGACTTTAGAGATCTTAATCGGCATTGTCCTAAGGATGATTTCCCAGTTCCGATTACAGAACTTCTAATTGATGAAACAATTGTCTATGATGCACTTTCCTTCATGGATGGATATTCCGGATATAATTAGATCTGAATGGCCCTAGAAGTAACGGAATCTACAGCCTTCAGAGCCCCTCGGGGTGTGTTTTGCTACCGGGTAATTCCCTTTGGCTTAAAGAATGTAGGTGAAACTTATCAGCATGCCATGAATCGTATATTGAAACCCTTCTTAGGGAAGTTTTTTGAATGATATGTAGATGATTTGGTAGTTAAAGACAAACAAAGTTCTAATCACTTTCATGATTTAAAAGTCATATTCTGCAAGCATCGACAACATAATTTGAAGATGAACCCTTTAAAATGTGCTTTTGGGGTAACCTCAGAAAAATTCCTCGGCTTTGTTGTACGCCATCGTGGTATTGAAGTCGACCCTGAGAAGACCAAGTCAATCCTTGGTATGTCACCCCCTTGAAATTTGAAATAATTAAGAGGACTTCAAGGACACTTAGCCTATATTCGGCATTTCATCACCAATTTGGCTGGAAAAAGTTTACCCTTCACCAAATTGATTAATAAGGGAGTCACTTACCTGTGGACTGAAGAATGTCAAGAAGCATTAGATATTCTCATGAAATAACTCATGAGTCCACCAGTACTTATGCCACCTTTTGAAGGAAGACCCCTTATCCTCTATGTGACAGCCTAACAAAGATCATTGGGTGCCTTTCATACTCAGAAGAATGATGCTGGGAATGAAAACAACCTATACTATCTCAATTGAAACATGTTTCAAGCAGAAACCCGATATTCAACTATTGAGAAGTGCTGCCTGGCATTAATCTTTGTAGTTCAGAAGTTGAGACACTACCTGCAACATCATGAGGTCCAATTGGTATCTCGCAATAACCCACTCAAATTTTTCCTTAGTCGTCCAATGCTTACAGGACGTCTGGAATGGTGGGCAGTTATTTTGCAGCAATTCGACATTCAGTATGTGTCTCAAAAGGTGATAAAGGGCCACGCTATGGCTGATTTCCTGGCCAAACACCCTTTAGTGGAAGAAACATCTTCAAATATTGAACTCCTGATGAGGAATTATTCTTTGTTCAAGAAATTCCTCAAGCATGGGAAATGAATTTTGATGGAGCTTTTAGAAGTCCAATAGGGATGAAAATGGAAAATCCTAAAGTCAACAAAGTTGGCTTAGGAATTGTGCTCATTTCTCCAAAAAAGGAAATTTTACCTTATTCCATCTTATTGTCGGAAGGTGGTACCAATAATGAATCAGAATACCAAGATCTCATCACAGGCTTGGAATTAGCACTTCAAGTACAATTGAATCACTTATAAGTGAAAGGTGATTCAGACCTGGTAATCAAACAAGTCAATGGGGATTATGCCATCAGAAAAGAAGAACTAATCCCTTTGTATGATTATTTCACAGAGTTAATGGCATAATTCCTTTCGAAACCAACATTTTCTTATGTACCAAGATCACAAAATGCTCAAGCTGATGCACTGGAAAATATAGCCACAACTCTGGCAGATCCAAATTGGGATGAGACAACCATCAGAATTACCCACTGTCGTGGAATTTCACCTTATGTTTGAATCAGAATAGAGGAAATTAATGAAATTAGTCCCATTCCTGAACCATATGGTCATAATACAGGACGGATGTCACCTATCAGGGAATACCTTCAAAATGGAACACCTCCACCTGATAGAGCCGAGAAAGAACACATCTGGTGACGTGTGGACAATTTTACTCTTTATGATAGCCCAGATCATCTAGAAAAAATTATCTAAAAACGTGGTTTTGATGGAGTTCTCTTCAAATGCATTGATGGTGAAGAGACAATGGTTGTCATGAAATAAGTGCATGCAGGAGTCTATGGTGCCCACTAGTCTGGACATAGGCTGTCTGATCAGATTATAAGGCTTGGATACTTTTGGCCTTCAATGATACAATATTGTGTCGATTTCACAAAGAAGTGTCATTCATGCCAAGTACATGCCAACATCATTAATCAACCTCCATAGTTTCTACATACAACTAAATACTCATGGACATTTGCCACATGGGGAATGGATGTGGGGGGGACCTTATCCTTCGGCTACAGACAAGCAGTTTAAGTAAATTCTTAGTGCTAGTGACTTCTTTTCCAAATGGGTAGAGGCAATACCTCTCAAGGAATTCAGTTCTAAATGCATTGTTAGCATCATCATGTCTAACATCATTACCAGATTTGGTGTCCCTCATAACATATTGACGGACAATGGCACCAATTTCTGTTCATCTGAGGTGAAGAATTTGTATCAAGAATACAACATCAAATCCAACCATTCATCTCGGTATCATGCAGCGGCCAACGGCCAGATAGAAGACGTTATCAAGACTCTTTCAAATATACTGTAAATGATGGTGGATAAAGATAAGAGGTCATGACCTGATAAACTCTTTCTTGCTTTATGGGCTTATCGGACTACCAACCGCACTACAACTCGGTCAACTCCATATTCATTGGTATGTGGAACGGAAGCCGTTTTTCCCATTGAAGTTCAAATACCCTCCCTCAGAGTTTCCATTTGTGATCAATCATCTACAGATGAACAATCTCAAAAGCGATTTAATGAATTGGAATGGTTTGATGAGAAAAGATTGTGCACTTTTCACCACTTGGAAGTCTATCAGAATCGAATAGCACGAGATTTTTACAAAAAAGTTCATCTTCATTCATTCACTTAGAGAGAATTGGTATTAGTTCTAAGAACTCTAATTATACCCGGAATGAAACCTCCCAAGCTTGATCCAAAATGGGAAGTACCTTATTCAATACATAGGGTCTACTCCAATGGAGATTATTCATTAATCTTGATGGATGGAGAACACATCACTACTCCAAAAAATGCCAGATTTTTGAAGAAGTATTTTGTATAAACAGAAAATACTTCACAAAATGGTCCAGTGTGACCTTAAACTGCAACTTGATCCAGAATGACCTTAAACTGCATCTAGGTCCTGTATGACCTTAAACTACATCAATGGTCCAGTATGACCTTAAACTGCAAATTGGTCCAACATGACATTAAACTCTATCCCCAAAATGGTCCAGTATGACCTTAAACTGCAACTAGGTCCTGTATGACCTTAAAATATATCAATGGTCTATTATGACCTTAAAATGCATCATCAACGGTCCATGAATATGACCCTAAACTATTTGCAAGTCCTTTACGTCCAGCAAGACGTTAAACTGTGATGTCCTAACTACATGAAGCTAAACTGTATAGAAGTCCATTACGTCCGGAATAACATTAAACTACATAATCATGAAAGGTCATGTATGACCTTAAACTACACTTTTGTCTAGCATGACATTAAACTGCCCCATCCACACTCCATGCATATGAACTTAAACTATTCGCGCTTTCGTCCAACATGATCCTACACTGTGGAAAAAATCCCCAATGCATCCAACATGATGTTAAATGGTGTACTCATTTGTCATCACTGCATGACATTAAACTGCAGAGTCCCCCTTTCGTCCAACATGATGTTAAACACTTTAGTCCCCATCGTCCTAACTACATGACACTAAATTGTACAGAAAGTCTGTGATACGTCCTATATGACATTAAACTGTACTTTTTCCCTGTTACATGACACAAACTGTGCAGCACCAATAGTCCTAACTGCAAGACTTTAAACTGCATAGTCCCTTTATATGTCTTACATGAAATTAAACTATGCATCGTTAAGGTCGTTGTTACCTCTTGTTTCTCACACCGAGTATGAATCACGTGATATTAGAGAAAACCTCAACCATAACACTCTCTTTGGGCCGCTAACCATGTGTAAGACCCAACAAAAACCTTTTTTAGGTCGTTGTCCCCAAGAACAACTTGATCATTAATTCATTATTTAATTGAACTACACATATTTTGATCCATTCTTTCTAGGCTGAGTATGTAGGAAACCTCCCAAGGTTCAATCCCAAAACCAATCTCCTCACATCGGTTCACCTCCATCTCATATGATGTTGATTCGTGAAACCATCCCTAGAATCAATATCTTTACATTGGTTCACATTCGTCCTTGTTATACGATGTTAAACTATAGAGCACTTTTGTCCAGTATGAAAATAACTACAATATTCATTGATACCCTCACTTGAGAAGGAATCATTATTTACATTGATTTTCAATCGTGTTTCATTTCAAAGACTACATGCATACATGGAAATGCCCAAACCTTTTATCTTGGGTTAAACCATCATTCTACTAAAGTCCCCTTTCACCATTCATATGTACAACCCCAATATGTACAAAGGTTATTTCTAGAACTATGGGGGCTTGATTCCCATACTAATGGGATACGTAGGAACGTTCAAGTGTCCCTCGAATTCCGCCCCAAGTCTTTGGGCCTAACCCCAAATTCCATTTCTTGACCCTTGGATGAAAAGTCCCCATGAAAACACACACTGTGTATTTTTTATAATGGTACAAGCTCTAGGACCCTAAACTAAGATCTCTAATCCTTTTTCCCCAAACGACGTTAAAATGTAGTTTAATAACTACGTTTGGATTGATTCTCATCCTTATGGGATACGTAGTGAAGTCCAACATTTCAATTCAGGACCAAGCCACAACATGATTATGGTTAGCATTGATCTGTGTATCTCTATATACATTAGACAATACCCATTTTTTATGTGTCATAATCCTATCCTTAAATATTTTCATATCATCATAACCCTTTTCATGACTTCTAGTCACAAAAATGTCAAACTTCTGAGAGTTATTTTTCCTAACTGTGCAGCACGTGCCCATAGGTGTCCTTTCATAAACAGTCTATATAACAGACTTGTTAGCCAAAAGATACTATTATTTGACTATGCAGCCAATGCCCTTATCTGGCCCTACATAATTCAACCCCATAAAGGGTTTGTCGGATAGTTGTAACTTCATTCTTGGGAAGAATTCCTCTTTTGTCGTTATTTTTCTTAAATGAAAGTATGTAGGGATCTGAAAAAATAGCCATACTTATCACATTTGTCCCATATCCTGTTTTGTGATCTGAATGTATTCAAGTCTATGGTCTATATTCTCCTTCCCTACATTTGGGTTAGACATTCATAGGGGTGATATTCATCCAGTTCTTCGATAATATTGTTTGGAAATATCTTCTCTATATTCAAGTACCTCTTTCCATACAGAAAACTCTATACATTGGAATATTTGAATCTCCATAAATATTCACTGCCTTTTATCACTAGGAAAGTAAATTTCTGAGAGTTCTTTTTCCTGACTATGCAGCACGTGCCCATAGGTGGCCTTGCATAAACAGTCTACATGACAGACTTGTTAGCCAAAAGATACTATTTATTTTACTATGCATCCAATTCCCTTAGGTGGTCCTACATAAT
Source organism: Viscum album (assembly GCA_963277665.1). Classification (NCBI taxonomy): domain Eukaryota; kingdom Viridiplantae; phylum Streptophyta; class Magnoliopsida; order Santalales; family Viscaceae; genus Viscum; species Viscum album. Next base: position 72,513,668 of record OY728126.1, on the reverse strand, counting down.
TCAACACCATAATGGATTTGTTAAATAATGGTAACTTCATTCTTGGAAACTACTTGTTCTAATGATTTTTAGCTCTTTTTCATGTCATTCCTCATATTCAAATATTATTAAGTCATAGCATACATATTTTACCTCATACTTGAGTTTGGTAATATGTTATCATATGAATTTTCAAGGAATTGAGTCAATTCTAATTCATTCGGTCAATGATATTTCAACCCTAAACATTATCCTTTTTATGTCCGATGTGAATGACTTTAAACTGACCACAAAAGAAAAAGGAACTATGAATAAAAGTCAAGTTCCCAACCCACTAAATATACATTTTGTATGATTTAGGTAATATTGAGAAATTAAAAGGTTCAAGTTTGTAGGTTTATTTACATTAATCGTAGTAAAAATCAAACTAAGCTTGTTATGCCCATTTTCTTAGGTAAAATATAAATCATATAGAAATAAATGAAGGTACAAATGAGTGAAGGTGAAAGTGTTTTTCATTAACACATAAGAGATAGAAGGACATCCAAAGACTGGAGTCTCTTCTCTTTTTCATGAATTAAAAGAGGCTTTAAACATAACTCTTCATTCTATTTATGACATCCCGAGCTTCATCAGCTACCACCTGGAATTCATTCATTCAACTGGATACCATAAGAGATGTACTGATACCAGCTCTTCTTGGAGCAGTTGTAAAAGGATGTTCTTGAGTGCGGTTTGAGGAAAATTTTCTGCTGATCAAATAGAGACTTTGTTTCTATCCAAGAGACTTAGAAGATGGATACATGGATTTGAGAATGGAGGATTGGGTGTAAAGTTCCATTTGGAGAGAGTACTCTTTTCAGATATTGCTCTAATTCCATGTTTGTCTTCTCTCCACCGACCGACAGTGGAAAACATTTCAGCCCATGGGTTTTCCATTTTCATATCTTCAAGGAAATGGCATGGAAGGAGAATTTTAAAGATCACACCATTATTGTTGCTCTTAATTCACAACATAACAGAAATAGAGGAGTAGCATTGCAGCTGCATTTCAGGTGTATAGTTCTTTGCATTTGGAACATTGACTCCTTGCAGATGACCATGACCATATAGGGACAGGTAGATTATATGTAGGAAATTAAGATGATATTTCTTCAAGTACATAGCCAAATCTAGGAATGTGTTGTTGCAGATATCATAGTAATCATGGCCAACGATGTTCATCATGTCATCAATCCGCTTGCTATCCAGTTCATCAGGCATTCCGATTCTCCTGGGTTCCATTGAATCTACACAAAAGTTGAATAAACTAACTCTTAAATGGGTATTTTTTCATAAAATTTGTGAAAGAATTCAGAAAAAATGGCAAAGGCATTAAGGCGTGCAAGTATAAAACGTGGCGCGCAAGTATGGATGTGACGTGCAAGTATTTTTCATGCAAGTATCACCGTGCAGGCCCAGATACCTTGACAGTAACGTGACATCAAGGAAACAATGGGAAACAGAGCAACTTGTGCGGCAAATGAAACTTGCACGGAGAGAGCTCAAGAGTTTCAAATCCAAGTGCTTTGTGCACCTTAACTTGTGTGCCGCCTTTCCATTGGTTTTATTCTTCTCCTTAGAGTCAAATCCTCTTTTTTCTCCGAATCCAACTTTGAGGGGAGACTTTTTTTGATGCTCCTTTTTTCCAAAGGAATGTAAAAGAAAATGACTTAGCACAAATTAATTCATCCTTTGAAGAAAGCATTAAAAATCAACAAAGGGATGAATAAGGGATCATGAGCACATGTGCCATGAAAGTTCTATCACTGTCATGCAAGTCTACTTGCGCGATGCATGATGGTCGCACAAGTGACATGAATGAACTAAGTGATAACCATCCAGGGTCTTCTCCTGCCTATAAATAGACCCTGTGGGCCCCCCATTTTGGGAGGATTTTTTTCCAGAAACTCAGATTGTGCTCCCGGCGCCCTAGTATCTTCTCAATGATTCTGAAACACTTATAAGGTAATTTCATTCCTAGAATGGAAGATCTAATGAGGGGTAGGAAGGCCTATGTGTTGAAACTCATCAACACTTGTGCGCCTGAGTGGCCAAACCTTAAGGGAAAAGGCCACACTTGTGCGCCTCCTTACTCTATCAATAGAACTTGTGTGCCCCTCTTCTAGAAGAACCTCAAGAGGACTCTAAAGTCTTTAATCAAGTATCACTCAAGTATTACCCTGCTGGTTAACCGTCGTGCAAGTACCCATGTGTCGCCCAGGTATACCTGCATGACCAGGACTTGCGTACCCACACAGTACAAGTGCGCTTTCCAGGACTTGCGCACCCCTGCCTTTTTGGGTGCCCTTATTGCCCATTTCACCCCTCTTAAAGCCATTCCACCTCTCTTATTCAAGATTCAGTCTTCAGGACACTCTTCAAAGCCATTTATGGCATGATTTCTTGATTTGAATTCCTTATCTGAAAGGAATTATGTGGAATATCTATCAAAACCTAGTGATATACACATCTTTATGTCACTAAAGATTGAGATTTAATTCATTCAACCTCATCCTTTAAGATGAGAGAATCTTTAACCTGGGTCTCGTTTTCAGGAATAATCCCCAGTCATAATTCTCAAATCTTGGCATCCTATTTAGGAGTAAGCCCCAAGTCCCCAAATTATGGGCATCCTATTTAGGAGTAAGCCCCAGATCCCATAACCTGGGCCTCCTTTTTAGGAGTAAGATCCAGTCATAAGTCCCCAAATTATGGGCATCCTCCTTAGGAGTAATCCCCAGATTCCCTTACCTGGGCCTCCTTTTCAGGAGTAAGCCCCAGTCATAATTCTCCAAATTATGGGCATCCACCTCACGAGTAATCCCCAAACCTTAATTCCTTTAACTTGGGTCTCCTTTTCAAGAGTAACCCCAGTCCAAATCCTCTAATATGGGCATCCTCTTCAGGAGTAATCACCAGTCACAAATATGGGCATCCTCTTCATGAGTAAGCCCCAATCGTAATTCTTCTTAACCAGTCCTAATTTACCTTTGATCTGGGATTCCTTCTCATGAGTAAAATCCAATCACAAGTCCTATCCTAACTTGGGACTCCTTTTCCGGATTAAGCCCCATGTTAGAGTATTCAAATCTCCATAAAGCACATATACCTTTATGGACCCTTTTCGTGGATTTTGTCCCTGAAGTAAATCCTAATATTCATTTATCTGGGCAGTCATACATACATAAGTCCCTCATTATTTCTTATGATTGCATATTTTATGGCACAATTGTCTAATTTTTCCAATACCTCTTGTTTCTCACACCGAGCATGACTCACATGAGCTTAGAGTGTAAAATTCATTATAACATTCTTGTTTGAGCCATCAATCATAAACATCATACTCCCTTACTCGAACTACATGGGTTCTGATTCCTTTTCTAAACAAACGATACACAGGTAGCCCATCTACAGGTTTGATCCCAACTCTGAAATAATCCATGTCCTTCTGAATGATAATAAACTTCAAGTGCCCCACTGAGTGGATTTAAAACTAGCATGGTCATCATAATTTCCAAGAGACTTCTATATAAATGTGTCGAAGGGTACCATTGACCAAGAATCTCTAATAAATACAGATGATTATCTATCGATGAATAACCTCGAATACATATAAAAGATTCACTAAATTTCCTACATATTTAATCATTTATTGTCAGATCTGAAGGAAAGCTCATTTTATACTTGGTAATGTAATACGGATTCACGAACATAACTTAAATCTATAAAGAGAGTCCCAGAGTAGACAATAATTCCCCTCTAAAAGGTGTGATGAGTCTGACCTCCCCATCCTCTTGACCAATGAAAATTCCTAATCCTCATCAGTCCAAAAACTAATGAGTTCATACCTTTGGAAAGTAGGTCTAAATGGATGTGGAATCATTGGATGCTTCCGGTTCTACAAACAAACTTGTTAGAAACCGATCGGAATGTTTGAACCTCCCATCCAGGCGGTCAATCCCCGAATTCCGAGGGAAACAATTATATCTCCCAATTATGTGATGATGGTTTTCTTGATGAATTTTAACATAATTTGGGCAATTTTTTATTATAAATATGTTTTACTTTTTATGTCGTTAATGGATGAAAATATTGATGTTGTTGATATTATTTATTTAATTTCTAAAAATGTTATCTATTTTATAGACATTCATATATAAAATTGGATTTGGAATAAGAGACTACTAAATTGTAAAATTCAATCACTTAGGATGGTTATAAGGACAAGGTTACCCAAATATATACAAAAATAGGAGTTTCTAAATGACATAGTCATTAAACCCTTTCAAAAATGTAAACAACACAATAATTATTTTAAATCAAATAATGGTGTTTCATCATCTTATCATCATGAGTTGGGTCATATGGATTTATTTGGATCATCCAATTTTTCAATTCAAAATATAAAGAGCTATGTCAATATACTAGTAGATTAATTTTCGAGGTATACATGGTAGATAATTAAAGATCACAAATGTGAATCTTGTTCTTATATTTACAAGTATTATAGATAAGTATAAATATTAAGTGGAATTATGACTATGACACTGAGAATTGACCATGGTCATGGAATTTAGAATCAAGACATTAAATAAATTTTTCACAAATACGTTTTATAGTCATTACTTCTCCACTCTTTGGTCCCATCAGTAGAACCAGATTGTGGAGTGATGAAATAAAACACTTCAAGCGATTTATAGTTCTATACTAAATGAATATGACTGATCTGCCTAATTTTGTGTAGAGGGTGAAAATGGACCATGTAATATAATAAATAGAGTTTAAATTAAACCTAAATTGAAGAAGACCCCTTAAGAGCTTTGTAATAATGGAATTTATAATGTCAACTACATTAGATTCTTTTGTTAAAGTGAATTTATTATTAACAGTAAGGATAATTGGAAAAATTCGCATCCAAATGTGATATAGGAATCTTCCTTGGTTATTCAACATCTTGTAAAGCCTATATAGTTTTTAATAAAAGGACTAAGAACATGGAAGATTCTGTTCACATCATAATTGATGAGAAAAATGAATGATCATAAGAATTATTTTTAAAACATTTACCATTATTTATCATATTTGATGATAATTTAAAAACCCTCTAATTCAACTATATAATAGTTGAATAATCATTCACTTTTAATGAATTTGTTGAACATCTAGTTCATAAACCAATAGAAGAACATAAAGTGACCAGACCAACTTTGTCTATAAATATTAGTATTGTTTTGTAACATCCATTACATTTTGAATTCAGAGAAATAGATATATCAATAATGTCTAGATATTCTCTTAGAAATCTGGTAGAACACCATAGAAACTTTGACTATATGCACTAAATGTGTAATAAAAATACAAAAAGGTTATATTAATAGAAAGATTTATTTTAAATAAAAGTAAATATATTCTGGATCATTTAAAACATTTTCTCTTTGATATAACTATGATTAATGATACAAATATTAGTATTACATGTATGTTTGATACTGATGAAGATACAAAACCAGCAGACAAAACCAATTACAAAGCTACGATGGGAAGTCTTATCTACCTTACAACTAGTCATCCTAATATTGTATTCATTTAATGTTTACTTTCTCATTTTTATGCTAATCAAAAAAACATTACATAATATAGATGTAAATAAAATTTTCAAATACCTCAAATATACTACCAATATAGGTTTGTTTTAACCTATAGGACAAGAACTTAACATAGATACTCATTCAAATACTGATTTTGGTGGATGTAATTTCGGTTGAAAAAGAACAATAAGAAAATATCCCTTTCGACGAAAGTATATAGTTTATTGGTGTAGTAATAAGAACAATTTTGTAGCAATGTCTACTATAGAATATGAATAAAAATTTTTAGGTAGCTACTGTGAAAATATTTTATAGATGAATCACACAATACTAGACTATTAGTATCAATTTTGAAAAGTTTATATAATCTATGACAATACCAGTGTGATAAATATTTATAAAATACAGGTACCACATTCTATAATATAGAATATTTATTTAAGACATCACATTTTGAGATATAATTTTAAAAATAGGTGAAATCACTATTGAATAAATTGGTATAGAACATCAACTCGATGATATATTCAATAATACACTAAATTTATAGAGAATGAATTACATCAAACAAGAATTATGTATGGTAAATTTTAGTTATGTTTAATTTTCTATATCTCACTATTGAGTATGTCTCAGTAGTGGGTATATCTCCCCATTGTGTATTTCTCAACATTGGGTTTGTCTCACCACTATGTATTCCTCAATATTGTGAATGTATCACTATTGAACAGATCGCCATGGATACTTATCACTTTTGAACTTCTCATCATTGATTTATCTCACCATTGAACATATCACGATTGATACGTCTCACCATTGTGATATATGCCACATTTAGTAAAATTTCACAAGAAATTTTCAAAATATCAATTCCTCATATTTAAACGTCGTGTTAAATTTTCATATAGTATTTAATTTCATTGATTCAGTTGAAATTTTATTTCATGGTTTATATTCCAGTATTTATTTTATTTCTTGTTTTTGGAATACCAAAATTCAGTGAGATATAAATGATACACTTTTTCTATTTCCAAAAAACCTCATCCTCATTCCCTTTTACCTGAATCCATGTTTTACACCTTCTATTTCTTGACCTTCAACCTTCAACCTTCATTCTTTGTGTGATCTTAATGAGCTAATCTTAATATTTAGAATGAAGTAGTCTTATATTTTTCCTCTAGACCGGACAAATTCTATAATGAAATAGAATGGGGATTATAGTCATCGATCTACATGTGAACTACTGAATATTGAGTGAGGAAAATTTTTTGTAGCACCCAAAAAGGAATTTTAATTACAACGGATAATTTTGAGAAAATATTTAGTGTAGAAAGTTCATTAGAACCATGGATGGATTGATTGGTTATCCTTAAGTAAGACAACTTTTTTACCATAGGTTGGTGTATGACTTCTATATGTATGTTGATTTTGGTTTTTAAGAAGAAAAAGTGTATTGGGTAAGAAGCTAGGTCAAAGGACAGAAATTACTTTTCTATCACTATAGTGGGTTGAATGATTGAATGATACACATGAGGATTTGTTTAAATATTTTCAAGGAACCATCATGGATTATGGTGATAATTTTATACATAATGTTTATATGGATGAGTTGATAGGTTTTTGACCTTTGAGAACTACTGTTTCCTTATAGATAAATAGAGATGGAAGAATCCATTTAAAATTCCTCCAACACATGTTGTGGCCAAGAAATAATGACATTGATACTATAAGGTGTCAAGATTTCTATTTTCTATATCTTATTAAATGATTATAGGGGAAAAAAATTTGGTATCCTTTTTATTTATTTATTGAAAATAATAAATCTCACATCAAGATCAAATTCACTGATCCATTATAGGATGATTTCTACTTTGATAAAATATAATGGTATATTTTTTTCATATGATGAGTTAGTTGTTGTTTTTGGTGTATTTTTCATTACTATAATAATTTTTATAAGGGAGAATAATAGTTGGAATGATTGGATGAATAAATGGTAGATGATTGTGAGAATCTATATTATGATATTAACCCTATGGACTATCCTTAATGAACAAGTGATCTTGTTTATAATGGTTTAGAACCTAATTAATTTGTAGAGTACTCAGATATTTACAAGGAGTAAGATGTTATTTCAATAAGATAAGTTAAGGATAAGGATTTTTTTGGTGAGGTATGTTATCCTGAACTATCTCATTAATCACCCTTACCACATATGGAGATCCTAGCCTGCTTGGGAATCATCATAGATGAGGAAAATTCAGGACAAATACTAAGGATTGAAATGATTACTCTGGAGAATATCATTTGAAAATTAGTTAAAAATTTGATTATGATAATGGAAATGGTGTTGTTAAAGAAGATGAAAATGATGATGATGATGGTGAAGGATTAAATCATTATAGATACTGTAATGGCTCGAACCTCCCCAGTCCATTACATTATAAATGTTTAATGATTGTGGTGTTTTGAGAGGCATCGATAGCTCATATCAAGAGTTTTACAAAAATCTAGTTTTTTGAATTATAGGAAAAGTCGGTAGCTATGAAATGGTAGGTTAGTAATTCAGTGACTCGATGTGTCAGCAGACTAGGGAGTTGGTAGGTTGGGCATCTGTATGTTAGATGTCGATAGTTCTAGGCATCGATAGTTCTGATTTTAGTAGGTCGGGAAACTGTAAGTCATGGAATTTGTAGGTCAAGGCATTGGTGAGATTGTTCATCTTAGGTCAAGAATTTGTAGGTTGGGAATTGATAGGTCGGGAATTGGTGGTTCAATGTAGTGACTCGTAATTTGTGACTCGCGTCGGTGACTCACCCATCGGTGAGTCATTTGAAAATTTTCTAGTTTTTTCATTTTCACACCTCCAATATTATAATTTGATGTAAATCAATTTTAATGTCTATTTAGAGCATTTATAATGCCTTTTTAGAAGGATATTAATTATATAATAAATATCCTAATGCTCAAGGGGATTTGAAATGGTCAACCCACATGGTCATCACCACAATATGACTTTATTGGACATTACCATTTCTATTTTGTTGATATAGGATCTGACACATCTAAGATGTGTTATTGTCATCCAATTCTGATTTATTTTTCTCTAAGGGTTCCCAAAGCTGTTTTTCTTCCCACAGTTAGGTGTTGTCTTATAGCATTCAGATTCAATTTTCCATGGATTCTTTTCCTACTACATGCATGAACCCCAATTTTTTGGCACATCTGTAATTATTGATTCTCTTTTGTTCCAAGTCAATATTCCTTCATGTATTTTTTTTATTTTTTATCATGTGAGATGGGTAAAATCATGTATTTTGTATAATATATTAAAATATAAATATTAATTAATGGTGTTATGAAGATAAATGGATGTTTTATTATAATGAGATTAGATATCTTGGTAACAAATATAAGGTAGGGAAGATAATGACGATTAATGTGTTATTTTATCTGTTATCCTTGATATACACTATGAATTGTGTTGAATGTAAGCCTTTTGAAAATCATGGATGTTGGTGGTCTCTATTTTCACGCTGAAAACATAAATTCTTGTTTTAAATCTCTCATTGAATGATCGTGAACACGAAAACATGAATAACTAGGTATATCTGGTTAAATAAATGGATTCCTCATGGTCAAAATGGTTCTGTGATAACCCTTGAGTTGTCATAGTAGAATTAAATAATAGTTGTATCAAATCATAATACACCTTTTAGTTTGGTGTGGTTGTGTGTTGTGTCTGGTTCTGTTCAACCTTGTGTTTGTGTTTCATATGTGGTGTTGTGTATGGGGGTGTTGCTCTATGTATGGTGTTGAAAGGGTGGTGTCATAGTATCTCAGGTTGAGAGATTGATAGATTGTGGAATAGAAGAACTGATTATGCAGTGGGACTACATAGTAAGTGGTTTGGTAGGAAGGATGTAGTTTTAAGATATTCTATGTTAATGTTATATGGTCTGGTGTTTTTGTGCAGCGGGGAAACTGAGTGTGGTTGTAAGGAGGTGTTTTGGGGTTTTACATCTGATAAGAAGGACATAATTGTATTATTTGGTAAAAGGATGGTGTTACCTTGCATATTACATTAACCTTGCGTTTCTAGGTACTATTGTGAAGTGAGTGTGGGTTATTATTTTACATGTGGGGTGGTATGTTTAGTAGTTTCCAGGGTTGGGATGGAATAAATGTTAAATGCTTAATAGTGTCAAGTGATTAAATTTTAGGCAATTTCCTTTTAATCAATATGGAGGTGACCTTCATTCATGGTGATGCATTCATGTATGGTTTGATTTAAGGGTAGTTTATTGTTAGTTGGTTGTTGGTTTTGGAATCCCATAAGTTGGGATGATTTTTTAATACAAATATATATATATATACACAAAAACATATAGTTTCTTTCAATTTGTATACCCACCCCACGCATATTGAGGACTAAATGCAAAACACCCCGATTATTTTGTGGAGGGTGTTCATTTTGAACTTCCTAGTGGGAGGAAAGATTGCAGGTTATTGGATCTTATGTGATCCCACTCAGGGAAATGGTAGCCCAAGACACTTTGGGCAGGTTGTGGTGTGGTTGTGAGAAATGGTGTGTGCGGCCAATGTGTGCATTCCCATGTGTCATTGGGGTAAGGCCCAGGTGTTTGTGGGATTGAATATGTTGTGGTTTGTGGCCCATGTGTCTGCGGATAGAAATGTGGGGTGTTTTGTGGCCCATGTGTGTGTGGGAAGGTCCCGTTAGTGGGGCTTGTGGATAAGAAAGGTAGCATCATGACGTTTTCAATAAGGGTTGAGATGTTTACTAGTGAGAAGTGGTGTGGATTACCCAAACATTGATTTTTATACATATTTACTTAACATGACTTGTGTTTTTTCGTGAGAGTTCCTAGGTAAGGATGGGGTGGATAGTAAACATTGTTAGGGGCTTTTGAGTTTATGTGGTTTTATCATAGGGGAATTGGTATGCTCCTCCAACTTATTCATGAGTGACATTGGATTTTATTAGTAAGCATACTTGTATTCACAAAAAATGTATAAAAATTGAATTTTGGGTTTTCAAGGAAATTAAATGGAATGTTATAGACCATACAAGATTGAGTGTCGGGATAGTTGACGTGTTGCTGCATAGATTTTTTTAGCATTTAAATTGAATTATTTCATTATATTTCTAGTTTTTTATTTAAACATTCATTTGGAATGGTTTATGTCTTTATATATATATATATATTGATGTTTCTTGGATGTTGATACATCTTATCTCCCAATAATGGATACAAAAAGATATGTAATGCATCAAATTTTATATAGATTTTATACCCATCGTGGTGGTCCCCACCAAGGGGCCTTCTAGAGGCAAGACTAAGGAGTCATTATCTCTTTTACATCGAGAAGATGGAATTTCACATTACTTTTTCCATCACGTCCATGATCTTGAAGATAGAGAGTTGTGACATAATGGTATCAATGGTTATGGTTGAGAGAAATGATGTAGTTTAGAGTTATCCGCAATGGGGATTTCATGGGATGATAAGGAAACAATGTTAGGTGATCTTGGTGCAAGTCATAGGCTAATGAAGACCATCATGGATACAAGATTTTAAGGCCCCTTATGATCCTATGCAAGGACCCTGAACATACCAAATGACCAAGTGAGGCTAAACCATTTACAAGGTGGAGACCCTTGGGATGGTATGTGATTCATGATAACTTGTGTTTTTATTTGTTTTTGGAGTTTTGACAAATTTGATATAAATAATGAGATAAAAGGAATGCTTAAAAATATAAATACTACTCAGGATTAGGTGTACCCTATTTAATTTATAGCTGTGGAACCTGGCTATAGTTCACATGTTTTATGATATGTGGGGGATGAGTAGGATGATATGACTAATGGGAAGTGGTTCGATCAAGAGGAGGAGGAAAACCAATATCTGAAGATGCTTCATGATTTCATGTGCTATACATTGGGAATGACTGAAGGAAATGTTTCTGATATAGAGATGGAGAGTTGTCTTAATGAGGCAATGATCACATTTAGCATGATCTGGGCTCTGATGGAGTTCTCGGAACATTTGGAATTGTTTTATATGATGGTTGTTGCATGTAAATGGTGGACACTATACCTAGGGGAGAGGATGGAGACATATATTATGTGGGACTATTTTGAGAGGGTGTTTCAGGCAAAATTCCTTCCTTAAACCATGAACAATGAGAAGCCAAAGAAGATACCGCACCTCTAGAAAGAGAGAATATTGGTACAGGATAGGGGGATCGAGTTTATGGATCTCCATCACTTTTCTCTGATTCTTTTTTCAAGATGATGAGTCTCATGCGAGACTCATAGAGGAGGCACTATGTCCTACCCTTTAGTACGTAGTTACTCCCTTCACCTTGCCAACATATGTAGACATCTAGAAGAAGGCATAAATGGTTGAGATGATATACTCGTGAATAGGTATACTGAGAAAGGGAAGTCAGAAGGGTTATAGAAAGGAAAAGGATTTCAGCCTCATGTCTTAGGTGATAGGGCCATCAAAGTTCTTGTCAGTGAGAATTTGACCTCAGTAATTTTAGTTTCAACCTTGTCGTCCTCACTCCTGTCCTGAAGGCTTCTAACTGAGGTTGTTCACATGGGGGGTTAGGGAAATCTTCGGAGATAATTCCTAGTTCAAGATATGTATAGTGGAGGAGAGAAGGTTCAATGCACGCCTCATTAGAAATTCTCACCTAGTCCTTTTCAACTATAGGGATAGTAGGCTCCTGTTCCACCAATATGAGATAGAGATGTCGGAGGTTGAAATCATTTAATTCCTTAAGAACCTATACACAGATGTGGTTGAAGAGGTGATCAATAGTAAAGGGGCAGAGGAAATCTATTTTGTCAGTAGCATGCAGTAGTGGTGCCAATTATAGCGGGGACATAGATCATTCGAGGAATGGTTAGTGTGTTTTGTAATCGAGCTTGTGATTTGTTTTATCTAGGATCTATAGAACACTTTTTTCCACCAGAACAAGCCCATTATCTAAGATTTTAAATAGATATAATTTATGTCCCCCCTGTGTTGAGTACACTATTCTGAGATTAGACAATATTTCTCGATGTTTATTGGGGATTTAGACTGATGTTGTGGTCACATTAGTCAAATGATGATCTCTTTATTCTACAGATTCTATTATACAGTGCTATTCTTGGCATCAAGTAGATTCCAATTGTACATGTGATTATCGACTGCTTTTAGGGAATAGTCACGTTTTCAGAAATGGTTGTCCAATGTGTGGGTTTCATTGGAATGAAGAGTTATCTAATGGGTAGTCAACCTGTGGATCCTCTTTTATTCATATTGGCCAAACTATTAGTGGAATTGGTGGATGCTGGGATAGTGAGAGTTCCCACAGTGGTCAGAGAGTGCATGGATTTTTTTCAGAGGACATTGTGACTCTACCACATCAATGTGACGTTGCATTTGGGATAGACAAACAAACAGGTTATTCTCAAATTCCAATGGCTCCTTATCAGATGGAACCTTTTGAGCTACAGAAGTTAAGGATTCTTATAGATCATCTGGTGAATATGGTCTTCATCTAACACATTGTCTCTATGAAGTTATCTAGTATTTTTTTTAAATAAAGAAGATAGTGGTCTAAGGTTTTGGATAGTCTCTTAATGGTTGAATCAGGTAATGGTCATGAACTATTACCCTCTCTCGAGGATAAGAGATATTTTCAGCCTGTTTAGGGGAGAATCTGGATTCTCTAAGATAGATCAACATTCAGGATATCACTAGTTGAGGGTGATTTAGGATGATATCCTAATGACTTCTTTTATTTCAATATATGGACACTTTAAGTTCATTTTTATTCCATTTGGTGTTACAAATGCACAGGCCAAGTCCATGGGGCTTACGAACTCAATCTTTTGTCAGTTTTAGGACTAGTTCTTCAGCATACTGATAGATGAATTTTTGATCTACTCAAAATCAAAGGAATATCATACCGAGAATCTAAATACTATCCTAGAAGATATTCTATGTATCATCTCCACATAAGGTTTTCTAAATGCATGTTTTGGACTTAGGAAGTCCACATACTAGGATATGTGGTTTCTCAACAAATTGAAGTATTTGTTTTATCCAGGGTAGAGGATGTAGTTTCTTGAGTCTCAATGAAGGACGTGGAAGAGTTTCACAAATTTCTTTGTCATGTAGGCTATTTCCAGATATTCTTAAATGATTTATATGTAGTAGCATAGTAATTTAATGGTCTGACCAGAAAATTCCTTCCATTTTTGTGGACTTAGAAGTTTCAGGTAGTGTTTTTCTATAAAAAGAGGATGTTGGTTAGGGATCTAGTACTCAGGTTCCCAGAGGAAGGGGTGATGTTCAATGTGTTTTGTGAGGCTTCTAGGTAGGTGTTAGGGTTTGTGCTAATGCAACAATGAAGAGTGTTCTCTTAAGGGTCTCAGAGGTTATGTCCCCATGAATTTAACTATTCGACCCATGATCTAGATCTAGTAGAGTTTGTGTTTGCGCTACAATTTTGGCAGCATTACTTCATTGGGGAGACCTTTGTGGTCTTCACAAATCACAAGAGATGATGGTAAATCTTTTCCTAACAATATTTGAACTGATGAAAGTGGAGGTGGATGGATTTTATTCAGGAATATAATTTTGAGACCTCCTACAAATAGGAAAGGGAAACATTGTAGTTGATGATTTAAGGAGGAATTCATAGAGAGAGATAGAGATAGTTTTGGAATCTATAGGTTTTTGGAGGGAAACAGATTAGTTTGTTTACATACACAGAGATACAAGAATTGATGGTGAAAGAATTTTTTTACACCAGATGACAAGTGCATTCATCTCTGAGGCATTTAGTGGAGGATTCTCAGTTTTTAGGGGTAGAGGTCATGTGTGATCGCATTGAAAAGGGAGATGGTCCATAGGGATCATCATAAGATGGTTAGAATCCGATAATGTTCCATGATTATTTATTTGTTTCATTGGAGATGTGTGAGGGATTTTTCTGTAGGTTCACATCTCACCAATAATGGTAATAATAGGAGTTTCCAAGATGTACCATGACTTGAGAAGATAGTTTTGGAGGCCTAAGATGAAGCTGGTTGTGTGGGAGTTTGTGGAGAAGTCTTGGTGTTCCAAAAGGGGAAGGTTGAGACCAGGGTTCCAGGTGGATTATTAAATCCCATTGATGTCCCTAAGTGGAAGTTGGATGGAATAATAAATGATTTCATCATAGGTGTCATAGATCATGTGATTTAATCTGGCTAGTAGTGGATCACCTGACAAAATCATATGACTTCATAGCGATCAAGGAGTCGAGCACATTAGATTACATAGCATAAAGGTATATGGATGCAGTGATGTAGATGCATGGGGTTCAGAAACTGATCATATCTAATCAGTATATGTGTTTTTCTTCATTATTCTAGAGGTGATCGTTTAATTCTTTTAGACCATAGTTATTCCTCATCAATGCTTTCCACCATCACATAGATGAGCAGAAGGATATGACAATCTAAAAATTCAAGGACATGCTACAATAATGTTTCTCAAACATTGGGGGGTCTTGGGTGAAACACCTTCCATTGGTATATATTATTTATAATAATTTGTATCATTATTCCCATGATAAGGTTCCATTCAAATTCTTATATTAGAGACACTTTCATTCACCATTATGCTGGACAGAATTTGGGGACGTTGCGTTTATTAGTCTAGACGTGGAGCAAAGTATAACAGAGAAGGTTCGGCTTTTCCATGAGAGGATGAAGGAATAAAAGGACTAAAAGAAGTCATATAAACATTGAAGGAGGAGGACCATTGAGTTCAACGACTGAGATCATGTATTTTTATGTTCTCTTCTCAACATGGGAAGAAGAGGTTTGGAAGTAGGCGAAAACATTCTCCAAGGTTCATTAGATATTTTAAGGTGCAGAGGCGAGTTGGTGAGGTGACATTCCAGTTGTTGTTACCCTAATATTTGGATAAGGTCTATGATGACTTTCACATCTCTCAACTTTGTTGATTTCTATATGATAACTCCCATGTCATTGATTAGTGGAGGGTTGGAAATGGAGGACGACAAAAAGCTTGTGTACTGGCTAGTGGATATCCAAAATCTTCTTAAGAAGGTGCTATGTTAATGTACCATTCCATTGGTTTATGTGTCTTGGAGGCATCATGACCTAATTTATAGTACTAGGGAAAGGGAGACACATATGTGTGCCCAGTACCCATAGTTGTTTTGTGTTTTTCTTATGATTTATTCATTGTTATATAATGGTTAAACCTTGTTTTCTATGATATGGGATTTCTTATTGTTTTATAACATGTGATAGTGTCATAAAATTTGAAAAGAGGGAGAATATATTCCTAATCAATACGCATTAATTGAGATACAATTAAAAATGGTTAGGCAAGTAAGTGCTACTAAGATAAGATAGTATCATGACATAGAGGAAGGAATTGTCTAATTCATGTGTCTGGATAGATGGGGATTATGTGGTATATCATAGGAATGTTTCTGTTAGTAGATGTGGTAGGAGGTGTTCATGGATGATCAGGTTTCACTCCATCTTCCAAACAAAATGGTTGGTTTATCTTTGAATGTTATCTTATGCAGTGGTTGTCTAGAACCCCTTTTCTTGTGGGTTTGGTTTTAAATTTTAATGGGAGAGAATATTTTGAGACATATATAATGTAATTCCCTAGGTCTTCCAAGTCCATTACTTTTTCAATGTCCAATGATTATGGTGTTTTTGGTGGAATTAGTAGATCATTTCCATAGTTTTCCAAAATTCTATTTGTTCCAATGGTGGGACACATTGGTTTCACAACATCGGTAGGTTAGGGAGTTGTTGACATAGGGCATTCAAAGGCTAGGATGTCAGTAGGTTCGACATCACTAGCTCATGAATCGGTGCATTTGGTGTTGGTGTGTTGCATCGGTGACTCTCCATCGATGACTCACGTCAGTGACTTTCCCACAAGTGAGTAATTTCTAAATTTTCTATATTTTCTAGTTTCTCCCCTATATTTTTTTATTTGATGTAAATCAAGATCATTTCATAGTAAGATCATTTCTAAAGGCAATTAAAAGTATATTATTTTTATAATTAATATCTTAATGCTCTATGTGATTTGACATAGTTGAACCACTTGGTCTTGACCATGATCTGAATTTAGTGGACCTTAACCTTTCCATTCCATTGATATAGAGTATGGTGCTTCTAAGAAGATATATTCTCTTCCCAGTATGTTTTGTTTTATCTTAGAGTGGCTAGAGCAGTCCTTGCATGTAGAGTCATGTGTTGTGCCATGGCATTCAGATTTACTTTTCCATAGAGTCTTTTCCAACTACTTGAATATCCCATTATTTTTTGTGTAAAGAGGAATTGTTGATCATGTGTTCTTCCATGTACGAATTCCTTCATCTCACTTTTAATTTTTTATAAATAGAGGTGTCTAAACTCATGTATTTTTGAGGATATAGTTGAATACAAATCTTAATTAAGGGTGTTATCAATATAAATGGACATGTTATGATAAAGGGTCAAGATAACATAGTAATAAAAAATGGGGTTGGAAAATATTTATTATGATTGCATTTTATTATCTGTTATATTTGATATAAATTGTGAATTTTTTTGGTCATATTCCTTTGGAAGATCATAGTCGTTCGTGGTCTGTCCTTTCACACCAGACTCATAAATTATTATTTTTAATATATAGTTTAATGACTATGAACCTAAAAACATTATTAATCACATATATCTACTTAATTAAATGGAAGCTAGAGGATCCAAAATTTATGGTGAAAACAACAGATTTAGCAAAGATAAATTAAAGAATTAGTGTATTAAATCTGAACACACCTTTCTATTTCGTGTAGTTGTGTGGTATTGTGGTTGGGGGTATGGCTATGAGTATGGGATGGTAAGGGTGGCATAGTAGTATCTCAGTTTTATAGATTAATTGATTGTAGAATTGATGAACGTTTTATGCAGTGGGATTGCATCGATGATGTTGTTGTGAAGCAGATATTAAGATTCGGGTTGTGTTAAGTTTATGTTACTGGGTGTGGGGTTGTTATGCGGTGGGGATACCAAGTTTGGTTGTCATGAGGACTGTTGGGGGTTTACATGCTGAGAGTAAGGACAAGGTGTTATTATTTTGAAGATGTGTGGTGTTATCTTGCGTGGACCTTTTTCTTAGACATTATAGAGTATTTTGTGAAGTGGGTTTGGGTTATGATTTTACGTGTAGTGTGGTGTGTTTGGTATTTGAATGGGTTGGGATGGAATAAATGGTAATTTATTATTAGCATCATGTTATTAAATGTTTTGATGTTTACGTCTTCTAATTTTGGAAGTGATCGTCATTAGTGGTGATGTGTGCATATAGGGTTGATGACATGGGATGTTTTTTGTGTGCTAGTTGTTTGTTTTGGAAACCCAATGTTTTGGATGAGAGATTAATACCTATATATATACTTGAAGTTCTTTGTGATTTCTATATGAACCCTAAACCATGATGATCACTACATACCAAACATCCCTATTTTTATGAGGGAGATTGTTCTTTACCAAAATCCTTGTAGGCAGATTGAAGGATGGTTATTTGTTATTTTTTGATCCCACTTCTAAGCACTGGTAGTATAAGACAATTTGAGAAGGTTTTGATATTGAAGTGAGGCCCAAGTGTTTGCAGGTGAGGTTCTCTTTCTCAGGTGTCTTCAGGATGAGGCCAAAGTGTGATTGGGTAGGTTTGTTTTGGGGATTGTGGCTAAGGTCAGGGCGTCCAGTTCATGATAGTGGGGCTTCTTGATGGGAAGGGTAGTGTTAGGAAGTTCTCCATTAGGGATGAGTAGTTTACTAGGGATAAGTGGTGTGGGGTTCCCAAATATTGATGTTTTTAATAATTTACATTAAATTACTTTTGTAATTTTCTGAGCGTACCTTGGGGATGTTGGGATGGATAGTATACCTTATTAGGTTCTTTTGAGTTTCTACTATTTTTTCCTTGGGTTATTAGTATGATTATCCTACTTATGTACTAGAAAATTTGGATATTCCTAAAGAGTATAATTATATGCTCACCATACATATATAAAAATATTTTCATCTTTGGAGGGAGATTATGTGTACCATGATAGACCATACTAGCTCAGGCGTTGGGATAGTTTTTGTGTCACTCTTTAGCTTGTTCTGTTCGTATTTAAATTAGATATCACCATTATATTTCAATAATTTTTCTTTAACCAAGCATCTAGGATGGGTTTTGGATTCCTTTATATACATATGTGTTGGAGTTGTTTTGAGGTTGATATATATTATCTCTCAATAATGGTTTTGAAAAGGGCAATTCCTCCCATTTTTTGAAAATTTTATACCCTTGGTGATGGTCGCCACCCTAGGGCCTACTGGAGGCGAGACTAGGGGTAATTATCTGTTTTTCTTCTTGATGAATCAATTTCACCAAACAAATTATATCCCACCCCCATCATAATTAAAGAGTGTCATGATATGTCTATGGGGAATATTATAGGAGAGTAAGTTTAGACTCCTCATGATTCTATTGCTTATCCAAGAGGTTTTGTTTCCAGATCAGAGGACATGCCCAATTTTTTGATAATGTGGATCTTTATACTAGATAATAATGAGATTAATTTTTTGAGTTAGATAAATCACTAAGACATATAATTATTATTTTTATATGATAATGTAAAAATATTGAAGATCAAACAATTATATATCCAGTTTTTGTTAAGATTATTTTAGTTGTTGATTCAATTGAGAAACAAGAGGTTGAGCATATGAATGTTGATAATATGGATAAAATGTTAATGTTTAGTTGAGAGAACTGGCTACTTCTAACAAGACATCAGTTGAGTCACACATGGTATATTCACATTATTTTTAACAAAGAATTATTCATTCTTTTTTTGGTGCACTTGATGTATTGGTATCTACAATTTTTGATGCCTAGGAGGCTGAGAAATTTATTAATAAATTATATAGTTAGACTGATCCCACGTTAGAGGAAAGGTATTTGATTTATTGTAAAGTAAGGTGTTCATCAAAATGGGTGAAACTTACATTTGAGATGAAATAGATATTGAAGGATCAATGGATTCAAAAATTGATGTTGTTGGTTTTCTAAAATATATGGTTCAACGAGGGAACCTGATCATGTAGTTCTTCATGTTTCTATTTGTGTGTTCACCGAGGGTGAAATGGATTTTAATATAGAAAATATATTATTATATATTGTTAAGAGTTTGATGAGTCAAGCATCAATTATTACAATGATAAGTGAAATAGATTCTAGATACTTGTTTAAGTTTGCGTTTCATCACATTTAGCTCAAGATGATGTACTATATCACATAATTGTAGATTTATAATATATGACCTTATATTGAGAAAGACACTTTGATATCTATTTTGGATGGGTTGAAGTCTACTTTTGTAGCCTCGATGGATTCCTTTATTGACAGTGTTGATTATCTAACAACTGTGGCATCGTGTTGAAATGATCTTTCTCCACCTATATTTCATGGTGAGTTTCATAGACCAATTTTTATAAATGTGGGTATATATTCTTCTTCTAGTACATCATGTGATTCTACTTCTTAGCCACAAGAATCCTTATGTAGATTAAACTATAATAGTGGCCATGTTCTCATGTTTATTATAGAATATGCTAAGGACATGAAGTCTAACAAGGGTTCTATATTGAATGAAATAAATTAATAACTATTAATGATATATACAATGTTTTCCATGGATGAAAATTTGGGTTTTTTGGATTTAAATTTAGTGATATATCTTATATCTCATTCCTTCAAGGAAGGAGTGAATCAGATGAATTTTTTTACTCTTACACTACATAGATCTATAGAAGAATATCATGTCCTTTTCATTACAATGGAGTTATGTGGTTCTATCATAACAGACATTTTCAAATCTATGAATCCATTTTAGATATTCATGTGGATTCTATTGTGGCTCATAAATCCATACTAGTGACATCTCATTTTTCTCCTCCTGTTACAGATCCATTGTTTTATACAGATGAAGTAATAAGAAATATGAATTCTCCTGAGAGATTTCATCCATTTTCACTATCTCCAAGAGAATTTTTTCATAATCTTTGAACCATCCTTATCTTAGAGACTCAGTATCTATTTTTTGATCCTATAATTGATCCCTTATTTCTCTTATCTATGATAGATGTTCATTCATCCTTTTCTCTTTAATATACCTAAAATAGTGGCATGGAAAAATCTTCTTTGGACCCTTCAACTAATCCCAAAGACCATTTATTCGTAGTAAAATTTTCTTTGATGTGATTTTTTGTTTTTAAGTTGTTATTTTTTTAACAACAAATCAACTATATTATAATTAACTTTATTAACGTGTCTTCTAATTATATTTCCTTTTATATTTTAAACATAATCTCTTATTTTTATTATTTTACAATTCACTTTTTGATAATCCCATTAGGGGTGAAATTATATGTAATTTACCTATAAAGTTATATATTATGTTCTCCTAATTCATTTCCATTTATACATTAATAATTTGTGTAAACATTTTTTCATGAATGTATTTTTTTTAACATTATTTATTTATTCCCTTATTTATTATTAACATTATCTAGTTAAAATTATTTACGACCTGTGGTTTTTCTTTATATTTGATTCCATTATAATTATTTGACACTCTCTATGTAAAATTTCTTTATTTATCTTTGACCTCATGTTTATAAAAATTCCATGATTAATAAATAGAAAAAATGGTGAGATTATTGACCACCTTTTTTAATGATCACTAAATCAGTATTATTTTGATAATTAATGAGATTTATGTGTTATGTTGTCATTTGATCATATGAGTAATATTGTAAAAAAATGGTTATGTATAGATGCATCACCATCATGAATGAGTCACAAGTAAGAAGTATCATTTTATGAAATGAGTCATCACAAATATAGAGATTGGAAAAATTTTGAGACATTGACGAAAGTGAATCATCACTAAAAAAGACACACCATGGCCTTGATACACCATAAAGGAAGTCATTCAACGAAAATAATGAAATAAAAATTTGAGGATGACTCACCATCAGAAGATTCATCACCATCTTGATATAAAACCATCATAGAATATCACCGGAAGTGTTATTGTTTCATGGATAGAGCCCCAATGTGTCTCAACACCTGATAAAGGAAGAACTCCAATGACACAACAACAAACACTGATTCACAACAGGCCTTAGAAACCAAAATTTTTTCTATAAAAAGACTCACCATCACTATTACAATTTAATTACCTTTTTAATTAAATATATCCTATAGGGTGTTTATTGAATTAAACACTCAGGATTATTTAAATTATTTTGTACTAATTATTTCACATAATTCATTAAACATCATGTCAAAAATTCGATATAAGGTTGTAGAGGATTCAACTATTTATCATTGTTGTAGTCTTTTAAAAAAATTGGAAGCAGACTCCCTCATGTTCGACAATAAAGATATACACCTAAAGAGATGAACATGTGAAGAGATTTTCACAATTATTAAAAGATCTAGATGTTATTAACAGAAACATATTTCTTTTTCTCATTAAAGGAATCCAATGATCATTATACATCCATAGCTTTCATATGGTCAAAAAGTGTCCAAAAAAATATATTCTATTGTAGATTTCTCAAACATGGATTTATCTACTTTTCAAATAGAATTTATGGAGTCCCAACATGCACTTTATATCATACTAAGCAATACTATCTCGTTTACACATTATTTTTTCTATTTTATTATTTATCATTATAGTCGTAGAAGTGTGTGTTACTCTATTTTAAAAACTTCACACTATCTCATGCATTAAACTGGAAGATATATAGATTTCATCTCAACATATTTTATTTGTTTTTTACTATTAGTTGTGAAAGAGTGTTATTTGTTACATACTATTTATTTTTATTTGAATGAATAGTTTGGATGATGTCTTCTATGTACGAGACAACTTGGTTATTTTAAAACACATTCCAGGTTGTCAATCAATTGTTTATTTTTATATAAACTGCATGGTAGTATGTGATTTGCAAGATAATGTGAATATGTATCATATTAAGACTGAACCTAGTGTATTCAGTTGCACTAAGTGATTTTTGTTTTATTCCAAAACAATTATAATTTTATTGTATTTATATATAAAAAAAGAACGTGGTTAGTTAATATTAATTAGTTCTTATATAATATTTTGATTAAGTAAATTAATTTAAAAGGATAAAAAATATTTTAAATTGGTTTACATGAGACATAATGAATCTTTAGGGAAATATTATAACTGGTTAAAAATTATATCAGAATAATTTTTTTTAAACTAGGATGATCTTAAATTGTTTGCGGATTTTATTTAAATCCATTTTTTAAAAATATATATTTGTTAATCATTTCACAAATCTCTTGAGATACTTAATCCGACCAATAATTTTTATCACCAATTAAAATGGATGATTTATATAAGTGTATAGATAACATTAATATCTTATTTATGATTTAATGATCATTATTTATGGTTGAAATAATACATAACTTCTTTCTATAATAATTTTTTAAAAATAGAAATGGTACTAATTCCCACTTACGACCTACCATGTACATGATTATAACATAGTTTATTTATCATAACCATATTCATGATTTAGTTTAAAAGTATAATTAATAAAAAAAATGATAATTATTCTATTATTCTTATTCTAGATATGATGAATTAATGATCACACTGACCATAGTAAAAAAACCAAAGATATTTTGGACATATGGTATGAATATTGGAAAAATGACTGATGTGAATTTAATTGATTAAATAATTAAATAAATTATGTTATGTGATAAAATAATAAGAATAATAAACATGAAAAATTTTCTCAATAAATTATATAATTATGGAAATTTTTTATTCTGGGGGATAATAAATGTATGTAATGATTCAGACTAAAGGTACGTGACAAATCACATAAAAATCCTTTTTTAAATGTTTTGATGTTTTATATTCTAAATAATTATCTTTCATTTATATGTTATTCAATATTTTATTAAAAAAATTATTATATATTATTTATGTATTTATAAATTTTATATATGAATGTATTTGATTTTTTTATAATGTTTCTAAAATAATGAATATTTTTTAATGTTTTATGTAAGGGAAATTCATTAGAAAATACTCATTCAATGTTTTTATTCCGACTCTATTTCATGCATTGATATATTTTTAAAATTATTTTATGGTTTTATTTATGTGGAAAAAAATAATTTTTAATTAAATTTTATTTCTATTCTTCAATTCAATAAAATCTTTTCAAATGGAATATTATTAAAAAATATTTTTCATTTACTAAAAAAAATTATACTGAAATTATATATTTTATGATTAATGGTGACAAATGATTTTCCCACTATAATAACTATTATAAGATATTTTTGATTCCTTTATAATGTTCTATGTTTTCTTCAATGAAAAATCCTCTTTCCTTATTTTTTAGTCATTTTCAAAAAAAAATTAACGGAATGTATATTTCAATACCTTCAAATGTTTTCTAATGGGTGAAAGATTATTTGAAAATATACAAGATTTTATGTATTATAATTATCATATAGTTTTTTTCCTTTATTTATTATTATGGATGGTTCCATTATAAATAAGTATCGACGAGTCTATCAAAACCCTCTAATGTATTGGTTATGATTTATATTTGAAATTTAACCATGATGGTTATTCCATGTATAACCATGAATATTTTTTCATGTTTTACTATGACAGTTACTCAAATTGTAATTATGATGGATACACCTTGTAACACCCCAGGTAAATAAAGTGTATGACATTTTCACATTTATCCATATTTGTGAATAAAATATAAATATTACTTTAAAGTAGATGCTATGTTCGATGGCGTACCCAACACACAACAACGTGTTTCTTGGAAATCTTACATTGCACTCTAATAATAAAATAATATTATTTTAAATAGTAGTTAACGCCTAGCTGTTGTAATGGCGGGATGAACAGAACAAACTAAAAAATGAATATATATGTTTTTCAAATATTTTTACTTTTTACAATAAATTTTAGAGGATTAAAAATTTGAATGAATCCAATTTTAAGCTTAAACATTCTAATATTCATTAAAAGGGCGATTAACCGCCTTTTGATGGAGAACCTCTATTAAATCCACTTTTTGAAAATTTTATGTGTCATATTCGAGAAAATAAAATTCTTCTTTAGAATCAGGACATCAAAATTTACTTTGTGTAATTTTTTGGAATTTTTCCGGAAAAGTTCAATTTTTAATGAATAGTGAAAAATGTTGTATTTTAATTCAAAACCACTTTTTAATCTAATTTATTTATATGATTAGATTATCTTATTAATTGGTTTTAAAGTGAAATTAGAATATATATTTACCATTTAATCCAATAGTGGTAGTTGTAATTAATTTCACTTTGAAATCGGACTTAAACTAGTGTCAATCTTTTGATACATTTTGTTTCATAAAAACACGCTATTTGTTTTGACATCGGGAATTAATTATTAAATTAATTAATGCAACTTATATGTTTTGAATTTTTTAAAATAGACATCATTTTTTAATTCGGAATATCAAATATAGCTTAGGGTGTATTTTTGGTAATTTTCTGAAAAACTTCAATTTTTGATGAATAGTGAAACCACTCAGGGGTACTTATAAAAACTGATTTTCCGTCTATATGAAATTTTTCCACCTTTGTGTTTTGAATTTTAAAAATCAGAAATACATTGTTGTCATTAAGAAGTGAAATTTGGTGCAATGGGATTAAAATAATTTTATGGTGAATAGTAACTTATTAAGTTTTTAATCGCGATTAGAGGTAATTAGTGTAGTTTAAGGTAAGAATAATATTTTAATAAAATGAAATGACCTAGAAACATGTCCTAATCTCATTGGATGTGTCATGGCCGAACCAGAAAATCCATGGGTAAACTTGGGTACCCCATGGAGCCACTTTGGCTGGAAAATGACATAAATACCTTTTTAATTAATGTTAAAGTAAAAATGACACAAACATGAGATGTTTTACTAAAAAAATTTTTACATGGGGTTAGACAAGTCATATTTTTTACTATAAATAGTCATTGTAAAGATAAAAATATTTCCTACATCATAGTATTTTTTTTTTAATTTTTACACAATAAATAAATTAAATTATTTATGACATCATGATGATGCAGCGATGACCTCATTATTTAACGATTTAAATAAAATGGAACGATATTGTAATATCTAAAACCTACACATGTCCAAAACCTATTGGATGGGTGTATTTAGTACCCTTATCACCTTATCCTCGAAACAAATCAATGTGGGACCATTAAAATCTGAAACTCATTCTAAAATAAAGTTACATTTCTTTACTTTCCAAGAGTGCCCCTCCTCTCCTCTTATAAAAGGCCCCCACCTCTACCTCCTTATCTACACCTCTCAAGCCTTTGGCTCGGCCAAACCATGCCTATTTCATCTCTCCACATCCCTCTATAACTCCTTGAAGCCTCACTTTGGGAATAATCCTTCCCAAGGAATCCTTTGAGCTCAAATCAAAGTAAGTTACCCGATTTAAAGGAAATGTCTTCACTTGTGTCCTTTGGTTTTATTTTTCTTCTCCAACCCCCTACACTCTTTTTATTCATTTGTTTTGTAACAAATACAGTATATTAAATATACTATGATGTTTTTATAAGAAGGATTCGAGCTACACATACAACACCTACATCTACTGGTTAAAGAACATACTGTTTCCGTGCATGGCGAATTTCTGCCTCCCGAAACGATGATTGTTCAACATTCTTTTAACAACTTCAAAGGTGGCCATTAAGATGTCACTATATTTATATATGATATATTATATGTTTATATTTTCTGTAAGCATCTGTATTTTTCATTTATGGCCTACCTTTATGGTTTCCATTATGGGAAAACGCGATATCTTCATTTTAGAAGTGCGGACTACCGCCCCCTCAAAGTGATTTGATTCGTTAATGCCATATGTGGGACGTATAAAAGATTGAATTAATTTTATTACATATGTTATCATACTGGAATTATAATATACCTTTATATATTTATTATATAATTCAATTGAATACAAAAAAAAAGAAATGAAAGTAGCGTTCATGCGTACGTACCGCTTACCGTCTCCATGAATGGTACATTTCATTTCTTATCTCCAAATTTTATGTACTATTATAAGTACATATATATAATGGATATATATATAATATATTACATCTATATTATGGGTATCATTCTAGAATTATAATATATATATCTCTCAATTTGATTTAATTCCATTAATATGGAAAAAAATGAAAGTAGCGTTCATGTATACGTACGGCCTACCGTCTCCATGAACGGTGCTCTTAATTTTTTATCTCCAAATGATATGGAATAGTATAAAACGAATATATAATATATATATATATATATGATATTTAAAACATAAATAATATTCTGGAGAGGATGTACCTATAACTACACGGAAAATTCTTTTCCAACAAGCTCAATTTTTACTCATGTACTTAACATCGACAAAAACATCTGATACGAACTCACTTTATTAACCAATAATTATAACATTATAATATGTTATATGAACTGAATAATAATATTTAAAGGAGGTACTTATGAAATTAAAAATTAACCAAATTTTATTATTCAGGAGATTAAAGAACGATCGAGTCATGTCGGACACGAGGTAATGGATCCTACTCCTCTCTTTCTTTTTAAGTACACTCTTTTATGTCATTTCTTTTAAAGCTAATATTTCTTGTTATTGGGATGTTATTTTATATTAATCTTACTGTAATTTTTATGTTCATGTGATGATAGACCCTATTCTCTCTCATCAATCCATTTTGGATGTTTTGAGTGGCGCCGTTAGGCTGCCGAATTTTCATAAGAGATCCAACCTCTCTATTTCTTTTTATGTACTCTCATTTATGTCATTTCTTTTAATCCCATATTTATTATTTTTGGGGATGTTCTTTTATATTACTCATACTTTAATTTTTATGTTCATATTATGGGAGACCCTATTTGATCTCATAAATCCATTTTTGGAAGTTTTAAGTGGCGTCGTTAGGCTGTCGTGTTTTCGTAAGGGATTTTTCATGTCACTTTTATTCCTGTGACATTTATGTTACATTTTCCACTATTTCATTTTAGTAGTGTATATACTGCCAATTATTATACACTTTGTGTAGTATAATTTCATTTATGTGTATTTACATCTTCATTGTATGACCCTTCTTCCTTGGGGTGTACTTTTCGAAAGTTACCTATCTCGGTAAGGGGACCTTTCACCCTCCTTTATTTTAAAAGACTTCTTTTGTTATGTCTTTTAATTCACATACTATTGTGTTGGGATATGTTCTTCTATATAATTATTTATGTAAATTTTATGTCCAAGTGATGAGATCCCATTTATCTCTCTCATCAACCCTTTTTGTAAAATTTTATGTGACGCCGTTAGGCTGTAGAATTTTACCAAGGGAACTTCTTAACCCAATTTCGATTTCTTTGGGTTCAACATGTAGTTATTGAATATGTCATCCTTTTAATATATGTGAATGACCTTTTATTGTTTTACACTTAATATCCACTTATATTGGGTGTATTTATATTTTTCACACATAATTATGAGATTGATTTATCCTTATTTTAAGGATACCTTCTTTATAATGGATTTCATCTCATTTTACATTTCTTTTGAGACTTCATTGTTGTTATGAACCAATTCACTCTTATATGGTTTGTATATTGTCCTTTGACATATTATATCATGAATCCCTTTATTCTCATGATATTATAATGTTCATATTAAATGTTATTCCGCAATGTTTTGTATTCAATAGTCTCTCATTTTGTTAAAAACTCTTTAACAAGAATATCGTTTTAAATGTTTTAAAGATTTATTATTCTAAATATTTATCTTTAATGTCCATGTTTTCAAAATGGTTTTCATTATTTATTTATATGGACATTAATGTTTTAAAATTATAATTCCATTAAAAGCTTCAAAGTGGTATGGGACACTTTGATTCAAAAATCTCTTTTAAATGGTTTTTGAAAATGGATTGATTAATTTAATATCTGGGAATTATTTATTGTGGTTGCAAATGAAATGTTGTTATTGAGATGTTTATATTTCCAATATTTTATGTGTAATGATGGTACATGGACATTTTATGGGTGGTTACGTGATAAACCATATGACGGGTGGTGCCATGAATACCAGGACGGGTGGTTACGATATAACCTCCAATGCATTGGGTAAGGAAGTCGGCCGTATGGCTATTCCATTAAGTATGTGTGGAAGTCGGCCGTATGGCTATTCCATTAAGTATGTGTGGAAGTTGACCGTATGGTTATTCCACTTAAGTATGTTTATGTCTATAGAGACCCGAAGCTTGACGTACAATGACATTACATTACTTTTGCGGAATACTTATTACATAACAAAAATGCACACACAAGGACCGTAATAGTTTAGTGTCTTTGGAAACTCGGAACGTAATCTTCTAATCACGGTGAAAGATCTTCAACATCTCCCATAAATATCTTCCCTTTTTTCATACCTAAAACCTTTCTTTATATCCGGGGGAAAAGAAAACATAAAAAGGGTGAGCTCAAATGCTCAGTAAGGGTAAACAAAAGAAAAATCAATCACATCATATTCATAAGAACATAACATTTTGGAAATCTTAACCTGCAAAAGAGATCATAATATCATAACATGGGATAAATCATATTAGTGAAATGAAATCCCAATAATCATAACTTAAAACATGAAACTCTGTGGCATACACACATAATAATAGAGAATCATTTCTTATTAGTCAAGACTCATTGCCAAGACTATCTTAGTGGACAAGGTCCCTTTCTGAACCGAGTTCACCCCTCGTTTCAGTCCTGTTTCACTAAACCGGTATGACCTACCGTTCCAACCATGTCTATATCATGAGATATACAATCTTTACCCAATGCATTGGAGGGAGAAATAGGTCCCACCCATCTCATAATGATACCATTCTTATGTGTGCCACAAAATCATAAATCATACATCATTACATAACCCATGTAATAAAAATGGGAATCTTAAACATCATGACATCATAAAACAATTCATATAAGATAAAGGAATTCATAAAAATATTTCCATCACAACATAATCAAGTAAATGTAATAATATGGATATAAAAAGAACCCTATGTTATCTTATATGGAAAATAATTTTGATAAAACACTTGAACTCCATTCTTGAGGAAAATATCTTTTCTACTTCAAAAACATTTTCCTTTCTTAACATGTCATACAATTTTAAACTAAAAGAAGTTGATTAAAAATAAACTTTAAAACTTGTAAAGGAAGCTTCTTGGAAATAATGTTTTAAAAATCCATTCAAGCCGTATATGTTAAAAAAACATTCTTCTCGTACTTTTGTCGGAAAAGTCAAAAAGTACCTCGTACGAAAAAGGACAAAAGATTCCTTTCATATCTTTTACTAAAAACTCACCAAAGGGTAAAATTGGATTTAAATAATTGTAGAATTATTTAAATATTACATATTGAAGAAACATGTATGTGGATGATAAAATACACCCCAGTAAATACCAATGTATAAGCAATCTCGGATAAAAAATGAGATTGTGATATTCCCCTTACCATAGGTCCGATTTGCATCGTAAGTTTCTGAACCTCCTGTATAATGATTTAAATAATGTCATTGACTTATTACAGAATCATACTCATTATTATGATATCATATATGGTTCACTTATGAATTTATATTACCCGTTCTTTTGTAAATTCCATGTTAAAGAGTGTTTTGGGTAAAATCATTTCATTTTTCGTCCGTGTTTTGACTTGTAATTATTCATATGATTACTTAGATCATGATTACATAATTACAGAATATAAAACATGATTTATATATAATATATATTCAGAATATACATATATATAATAGATCAGTAAATGGAAATAAATACACCATTCATGGAGACGGTAGGCCGTACGTACGCATGAACGCTGTTTTCGTTTCCTTATTGAGTTGAATGGAATTAAGTAGATGACATACACATATATACACATAAATCAAGTATCGTTATTATGTAATATATTTCATGATTACTTATCATATATACTTTATAATCATTCATGAATGGTTAACGTGGAGAATGAATCTCATCGCGTCGTGGAGACGGTAGTCCGTATGTACGCACGAGCGATGATATCGTTCCCATGATCGTGGAATTGTATTGGAGTGTATGTATACTATTTCAGAATCAATATCACATTAAAATAATCATATATAGTTATTATGTACACCATTATACCCATCCAAGTAAGGTGATGGTGGACAGTAGATTACACCATGGCGTGGAGACAGTATTCCGTACGTACGCACATGCGGTGATTTCATTTTCCGTAGGATGGATAGATGGTGAAATAGGGTTGTTTCATACTTATAATAACATATCCGTATATGAGTGATACTGATATTATTACTTCATTATGAAACAACTAAATAATAAGAAGTGGAAGAAGAAATAAAGATGAAAGAATCGGTAACGGACATTACCTCTTCTTTGAAGTGCTTCTTTGAGACCTCCTTTTAGGGCACTAAAATAGGTCTTTTAAGAAGACCAGAACCTCTAGGATGTTTCTAGGGAAGTGGTGAGGAGAACTTGGCAGGGTGTGTCCGAGCTTGAAGGCTCAATGTGGTGTGACGAAGAGGGGGAGGAGGTTCCCTTTTATAAGGGAGGAGAGGGGTACCTTAGGAAAATCTCAAAATATTATTTTATATTAATGTCAAATTCGGTTTATAATGGTTCCAAAGGGTCTTATTTAGAAGCTAAAGTGGGGATGAGTCGAAGTACTCTCATAAAATATAATTTAGACAAGTTTAGTTATCAATTTGAACCTTATCATTTAGATTTAACTTTAAGTTAGATAATTTAACTTTAACCGTGTCTTCTTGTTTTCTTACACTATAAGGTTAGTAGACTTACTATATCAAGCCAAACATACCCCAAGTTGTTTATTATTAATATATATAACCTTATCTAAGTCATTTAGCCGAACCTTAGATTTTTAGGAATAAAATAACAGTTAATAATATAATATTTACTTTAAAAACTATTTTATGTCAATTTTGACACTATTTAGTAATTGATTTTTTTGAAAATAATAACAGAATGATTAGTTCAAACCAAGTTACTTAAATGAATACTAACATGTCCTATTAACCTATAAAATTAGTATAATTCATAAAAAGTCTCAAATTACATTTATTTGGGTATTTATAACATCAATTATGTCAATATTTCATTAATAAGATAATTACTGCATCATCGTTGTGTCATAAATAAATTAAATTATTTAATGTCTCAAAATTACAAATAAAATACCATTATGTAGGAAATCGTTTTATCTTTCCAATTAATATTTATAGTCGAATTCAGCTTATGTATAACCCCATATTAAAAATTATTTACTTATTAAACTTTGATTTTAACTATTTTAACCCTTCTTTAAATAAATTAATAATAAATGTCCTAATCTAATCCAAGTGGGCCTAAATGGTCATATTTTATTCCTAAGGTTGTTTTTGGTCTAATTAAACTTTTCCAATAGAATTAAGACATGTGTTAGGGTAATAATAATATCATTATTACCCTTAATTACCCTATTTACTTTTAACCGTGGTAAAAAAAGTAAAAAGTTACTATTCACCAAAAATTATTTTCATCTCATTGAACCACATTTTACTTACTGACATCAACCGTGTGTCTCGGATTTTTGAAATTCCACTCACAGAAGCGGTAAAATTAATTTTTATGAAAAAAACATTTTTCTTAACTACCACTTAGTGGTTTCACTATTCATCAAAAAATGAAAGTTTCCAGAAAAATACCAAAAATTAGGCCTAAGCTATATCTGATATTATGAACTCCAAAATGATGTCTATTTTACCAAATTCAAAACATATCAGTTGCATTAATTAATTTAAAAATTAATTCCTGTCGTCAAAAAAATAGCGTGTTGTGCAAGCTTCTTTTGGTGTAGCGTACAACACAAGACATTAATGAAATTAAAAAGAATATTTTTCATAAAATTTTGGGGTGTTACATTCTACCCCCCTTAAAATGAATTTCGCCCTCAAAATTCGTTGGGGTTATAAATGGTTTACTATTCAAAAGTTTCTTTAATAGAAACCCACATCGTAAAAAGGAATACCAAGACCAATCTTTAAAAACAAATGTATGAAACGTAACGGTTACCCAAATAAACTAATCACTGGGTTTCCACAGAGGTGAAAATATGGATATGGAAGAGAAATCTAACCATCATGTTCTGATAGAGAGTGGTAGAGAACATGGATATGGAAAAGCCAGCAATCACAAAGCCATAAATTTGTGACGATTTAAGGTACCATCTGATTCATCAGATATAAGAGCACTAGGACAACATTTTTGGTTTTAAAGATCATTTCCCTAAAGTTGATGAAATTGGAATTAGAAGAAATACTTTCGTGAATTTGGTATAGTCTGACCATTTTTCATTCTTTGGAAAATTTCCACTTCATCTCTTAAAGAAATGAAGTTGAATTTGTCATTCGTGATGTGTTAGCAGATCATGTGATAGAATGATGGGTCATTCCATCTGTCTCAAACAAAAGGGTAGAAAAGTTATCAAAAAATACATAAGTCCATCTATAGTGAAATTAATCATATATGGTTCCTAAAATGGACTTATACTTCATATATCATACTGCATAATATAATAAAACTAGTTTCTACTAAACATGGACTTCCTATAGGCCAGTGGTAGCCGATAAAGGCCAGTCGCACTTCGGTTGTGGGTTCGATTCCCACAACCTTGTCCGACGCGATGGGATGTTGCCCATCCTGCAGGTTGTCCTTTTTCTAATATAATATCAAAAGTTCTATCCTTAAACAATACTAACTTATGTCCAATATAATCCATTCCAATCTTTAGGCTTATCTAAAATACATCAGTCCAAGCTCATAATATAAAGAAAATGATTACTTGAAATGTCATCAACCAAGAATGTGAATACCATCATTTATCCCCCATATATCTTGTTGGTCACATTCCAATCATGTGAATACCTTAATCATGTATTCTCTTGAAAAATAAATACCCATTAAACCCTATTGAAAACATCAATGCTGTCAAAAGTTAACTCTTTCCACATACCAAAATCCAAAAAATCTATATACTCAGACCATGATATAACCTTCTCCTTATATCAGTCATGAGCTCATGAATACTATCAAACATTTAATTTTCTCCTTATCCCTTCATTATGCGCATATCATCTACATTCCAAAAATATCTGAATAACCCTTCATGGATACTGGTACCATTAATCATACACTTTCAAAACTCAAGGAAAGACAATAGTGTAACAATCCTTAGATGTCTCTTTATTCCATAGTACCATGAGATTACTTATACAACATTACACATGATAAACATGTAATCATTCCACTACATTCTTAAACCATTGACCGAGCTTCAACCATTCTTTCATCTCACATATCATTTGTAGTCACTTCATCATCATCAACATAAATACTACCCATACGACCATACTGATTCTCTTCATGATACTTTACCTTAGGGCATTGGTTTTCATAATTCCCGTACATTCCACATTTAAAACATTTAACCATTGTTGATGTCGTAGCAATACCATTATCCTCATCCCTGGTGTTAACTGACCCTTTTCCTTTCCACTTACTAGATTTGTGTCCTTCTTTTCCACACCCAAAGCATCTTCTAGTTCCTTTGAAACATTCTCCTTGATGCCTCTTCCCACATTATTTACATAGGGGAAATTGAACTTTCTTTCCTCTATGATCATCATGAAACTCCATCTTTCTCTTATTAGCTGAGTCAGGAAACACACCAAATTTTAATTTATTGATCATATTATGAGATTAATGATTCGGCATAATAATGATGTTTGGACTTCCAAATCCCATTTCATTTGGTTGCTCATGAAGAATATAATTCCATTTTCCATCATATCCTCCATTATCATGAATCATCTTGTTTCCAGCCATTCTCTAAAACCCAAAAATAATAGTGTGAGAGGCAAAAATCATCATAGGGAAAACAACATAACAAAGGCGGAGTACCTTCAATATCTAACATCTTAGGTTTAATTCTATGATCATTAGCGTAATTCTAGTATTATAACTTATACGTATACTTAACCTTAGGTACATCCCTAGACATACCTTAGAAATATCCCTAGAGATCTCACTAACGTTTTTTGCATCCTAGTTTCCAAAGGCTGACTAAACCTTTCCTCTGATACCAACTGTAGAGACCCGATACTTGATGTACAAGGAAATTACATTACTTTTGCGGAATACTTATTACATAACAAAAACGCACACACAAGGATTGTAAAATTTTAGTGTCTTTGGAAACTTGGAACGTAATCTTCTAATCATGGTGAAAGATCTTCAACATCTCCCACAAAGATCTTCCCTTTTTTTCTTACCCAAAACCTTGATTTATATCCTGGGGAAAAGAAAACATAAAAAGGGTGAGCTCAAATTCTCATTAAGGGTAAACAAAAGAAAAATCAATCACATCATATTCATAAGAACATAACATTTTGGAAATCTTAACCTGCAAAAGAGATCATAATATCATAACATGGGATAAATCATAGTAGTGAAATGAAATCCCAATAATCATAACTTAAAACATGAAACTTTTTGGCATACACACATAATCATAGAGAATCATTTCTTATTAGTCAAGACTCATTTCCAAGACTATCTTAGTGGACAAAGTCCCTTTTTGAACCGAGCTCACTCCTCGTTTCAGTCCTGTTTCACTGAACCGGTATGACCTAACGTTCCAGCCATGTCTATCTCATGAGATATAAAATCTATACCCAATGCATTGGAGGGAGATATAGGTCCCACCCATCTCATAATGATACCATTCATATGTGTGCCACAAAATCATAAATCATACATCATTACATAATCCATGTAATAAAAATGGGAATCTTAAACATCATGACATCATAAAACAATTAATATAAGATAAAGGAATTCATAATAATATTTCCATCACAACATTATCAAGTAAATGTAATAATAGGGATAGAAATAGAACCCTATGTTATCTTAGATGGGAAATAATTTTGATAAAACAGTTGAACTCCATTCTTGAGGAAAATATCATTTCTACTTTAAAAACATTTTCCTTTCTTAACATGTCATACAATTTTAAACTAAAAGAAGTTGATTAAAAACAAACTTGAAAACTTGTAAAGGAAGCTTCTTGGAAATAATGTTTTAAAAATCCATTCATTCCATATAAGTTAAAAAAACATTCTTCTCGTACTTTTTTCGGAAAAGTCAAAAAGTACCTCGTACGAAAAACGACAATAGAATCCTTTCATATATTTTACTATAAACTCAGCGAAAGGGAAAAATTGGATTTAAACAATTGTAGAGTGATGTAAATATTACATATTGAGGAAACATATATGTGGATGATAATATACACCCAAGTAAATACCGAAGTATAAGCAATCTCGGATAAACAAATGAGATTGTGATATTTCTCTTACCTTAGGTCTGATTTGCATTGTAAGTGTCCGAACCTCCTGTATAATGATTTAAATAATGTCATTGACTTATTCCATAATCATACTCATTATTATTATATCATATATGGTTCACTTATGACTTTATATTACCCGTTCTTTTTGTAAATTCCATGTTAAAGAGTGTTTTGGGTTAAATCATTTCATTTTTCGTCCGTGTTTTGACTTGTAATTATTCATATGATTACTTAGATCATGATTACATAATTCCAGAATATAAAACATGATTTATATATAATATATATTCATCATATACATATATATAATAGATCAGTAAATGGAAAGAACTACACTGTTCATGGAGATGGTAGGCAGTACGTACGCATGAACGTTGTTTTCGTTTCCTTATTGAGTTGAATGTAATTAAGTAGATGACATACATATATATACACATAAATACAGTATCATTATTATGTCATATATTTAATGATTACTTATTATATATACTTTATAATCATTCATGAATGGTTAACGTGGAGAATGAATCTCATCGCGTCATGGAGACGGTAGTCCGTACATACGCACGTGCAATGATATCATTCTCATGATCGTGGAATTGTATTGGAGTGTATGTATGATATTTCAGAATCAATATCACTTTAAAATAATCATATATAGTTATTATGTACACCATTATACCCATCAAAGTAAGGTGGTGGTGGAAAATAGATTACACCACGACGTGGAGACGGTATTCCGTACATACGCACGCGCGGTGATTTCGTTTTCCGTAGGATGGATGGATGGTGAAATAGGGTTGTTTCATACTTATAATAACATATATGTATATGATTGATACTGATGTTATTACTCCATAAGGAAACAACTAACTAATAAGATGTTGAAGAAGAAATAAAGATGAAATAATCGGTAAAGGACATTACCTCTTCTTTGAAGTGTTTCTTTGATACCTCCATTTAGGGCACTAAAATAAATCTTTAAAGAAGACCAGAACCTATAGGATGTTTCTATGGAAGTGGATAGGATAAATTTTAAGGGTTATTCCATACTTGAAGACTCAATGTGGTGTGAGGAAGAGGGGGAGGAGGTTCCCTTTTATAAGGGAGGAGAGGGGCACCTTAGAAAAATCTCAAAATATTATTTTATATTAAGGTCAAATTCGGTTTATAATGGTTCCAAAGGGCCTTATTTTGAAACTAAAGTGGGGATGGGTCGAAATACTCTCATTCAATAGAATTTAGAAAAGTTTAGGTAACAATTTTAACCTTATCATTTAGATTTAACATTAAGTTAGCTAATTTAACTTTTACCGTGTCTTCTTGTTTTCTTACACTATAAGGTTAATAAACTTACTATATCAATCCAAACGAACACCAAGTTTTTTATAATAAATATATATAACAGTACCTATGTCATTTGGCCAATCCTTAGATTTTTAGGAATAAAATAACAATTAATAATATAATATTTGTTTTAAAAACTATTTTATGTCAATTTTGACACTATTTAGTAATTGATTTTTTTGAAAATCATAACAGAATTATTAGTTCGCACCAAGTTACTTAAATCCATACTAACATGTATTATTAGCCTATAAAATTAGTTTAATTCATAAAAAGTCTCAAATTACTTTTATTTGGGTATTTATAACATCAATTATGTCAATATTTCATTAATAAGATAATTAATGCATCATCGTTGTGTCATAACTAAATTAACTTATTTAATGTCTAAAAATTACAAATAAAATACCATTATGTAGGAAATCTTTTAGCTTTCTAATGAATATTTATAGTCGAATTTATCTTATGTATAACCCCATATTAAAAATTATTTACTTATTAAACTTTGATTTTAACTATTTTAACCCTTCTTTAAATAAATTAATAATAAATGTCATAATCTAATCCAAGTGGGCCTAAATGGTCATATTTTATTACTAAGGTTGTTTTTGGTCTAATTACACTTGTCCAATATAATTAAGACATGTGTTAGGGTAATAATAATATCATTTTTACTCCTAATTACCCTATTTACTTTTAACCGTGGTAAAAAAAGAAAAAAGTTACTATTCACCAAAAATTATTTCCATCCCATTGAACCACATTTTACTTTCTGACATCAACCGTGTCTCTCGGATTTTTGAAATTCCACTCACAGAAGTGGTAAAATTATTTTTTATGAAAAATTTATTTTTCATAACTACCACTTAGTGGTTTCACTATTCATCAAAAAATGAAAGTTTCCAGAAAAATACCAAAAATTGGGCCTAAGCTATATTTGATATTATGAACTAGAAAATGATGTCTATTTTACCAAATTAAAAACATATTAGTTTCATTAATTAATTTAAAAATTAATTACCATCGTCAAAACAAATAGCGTGTTTCTAAGAGATAATAACTATCAAAAGATTGACACTTGTTTATGTCTGGTTTAAATGTGAAATTATATTCAATGAACAACATTATATTAAATTTTAAAAATATATTCTAAATATAATTTAAAACCACTCAAATTAAAAATTTATCACTATTAATTATTTTGATTGAAAAAGTTGTTTTTAATTAAAATATAGTGTGTTTTTACTATTCATCAAAATATGAAAGTCATCAGAATAAAATGAAAAATTTATCCAAAGTAAATTTTTATTTCTTGATTCCAATGAATAATTTTATTTTGTCAAATGTAACTTATAAACATGTCAAAAACTAGATTTAAAGTGGGTGCACCATCAAAAGGCGGCAAAACTACATTTTTTTGAAAAATAATTATTTTACCCGAAAAAATTATTTTGTTCTTATACCATGTTTTAGAAAATGTGAAAGACGGATAATAATGTTATAAGATTCAAAATTTAGTTAATAATATTCATAATGGCTAGTTCATAATACTATTATAATAGCATATCGTTGTTCAGTGAAACTCGGTATTGCGTACTACACACGCTATCGAGGAAGGTCACGATTGTGTGTAATGCAAGGCAAGTTAAGGATGCATGTTGTGCAAGCTCCTTTTGGTGTAGTGTACAACACAAGACATTAATGAAATTAAAAAGAATTTTTTCATAAATTCTCAGGGTGTTACAATGTCCCAAGTTTCCTTTATATATTATGTGATCTTTATATGGGTTTTATGGTAATCTATTGGTTACAGAAGGGTAAGTAATGAAATTTTATTCAGTGAAGAGTTTTTACTACTTCGAAAAGGTGAAAAGTATTACTTTGATAAAGTATACATGGTTTACTTTTTGTTTTTAAAAACTAATAGTTTTCATTCTTTTGTATCCTTTACTGATATTTTTTATGCTCATCCCAGGTTTTTGAATTGTTTTTCACAGGACTTAACATAGAATAGGGTCAAGGATGGGATGAAGGGAAAGTCATGCTACCTAAAACATGGAACTAGACATGTTTCTTTTTAAAAGTTTTTATTTTATGGAAACTTAGTAGAAGTTTCTACTTTGTAATCTTTTGAGATGTAGTTGTTATGTCCTAATTCTCTAAAACTCTAAACCTGAAAAGATCCTCAATGTGAATTATTCATTTAATTCAATATTAAGTAAGGTTTAAGGATGGGGTCTTATAGTTGGTATCAAATGTAGGTTTAGATAACTTTAGAGGTTAGGGTATCCTCTAAGCATAAGTGAAATTACCATAATGGTTAGGATTTCAGAAAGAGTCCTAGTTTTAGATAAAGTGAATGAGTAAGTATATATTAGTGTTTATCTTCCTCATTAGTACATGATGGTTTTGTTGATATACTCACACTGGCATTTTTGTTTTTAGTGAATGGATGGATCTAGCAGGCAACAACTAGACAACCGGTTTGAAGGAAACCGTAGTGGTTCTCTGATTAAGATACTAGATAAAATGGGGAATTCAATGAGGAAACCTGTGGTTGTTCTAAACCAACTATCAAGGAGTCATGATCAACCACTTGAACCATGGTATGTTATGTAATGCATTATGCACGAGATGAACGATCGATGTGGAAGTTCAGGTAAGAATTATAAAGGTAACCATTAGAGTTTATATGATCCTTATTTTTGAGGTAATTATGGGTTATTATATGATATGCTGTAAAATGAAAGGCATGAGATAAACTTGAGGTTAAAATATGATATGATAATTTTTGAATATTTTATCTCGTTTTGGGGGATGTTTTAAAATTATATAATTTTGGAAAAAGGACAACAAGCAGACCGTGTGACAACCCGTCGCATCGGACAAAGCTGCGAGAATCGAACGCACAACCAATGTGCGACTAGTATTTATCGCCTACCACTGGACTATGTGAAGTCCCTGGTTAGTTTGACTAATTCTTTTTAGGTAGATGATTTTAGGAATCAAGAGAAAGTTTATTTTGGGTCATCTATGGAAATGATTAACCTATCATGGAGGATATGTGATTAGGTTAATTACTTTTCAATACGAGACTTTAATAGTAATTGATGTTATTTGGAGATAAGTGTTAATTTGTACTTTGGAAGACTATGCAACTAAATCCATCAAATATTTGGGTTTCAATATTAGTTTGGTTTACTTTGAAGTAT
This sequence comes from Viscum album, assembly GCA_963277665.1. Lineage (NCBI taxonomy): Eukaryota > Viridiplantae > Streptophyta > Magnoliopsida > Santalales > Viscaceae > Viscum > Viscum album. The sequence continues at coordinate 72,472,749 of OY728126.1, read as the reverse complement.
TTTATGGACAATTTGTTTATTGAATGGTCTTTGTTGAACTTTGGGTATTGTTTGATAAATTTTGGAGATTAAGAATAGATTTGTTTTTTTAAAGGATTATCCGTTTTGGGTATTATCTGATATTGTACTAACCTTTTTGGTTTTGGTTTTGGTTATGGTCTAAAGATATGAGAAGTATATAGGTCTCTTTTGTGTATTAGGTGATTCTATAGAAGTTGATTATAGTACTCTTAATGTGAATAAGTCTTCCTAAATACTCGTAGTTTGGGGAAAGTATGAGTTTGTGTAAGAAATATAGTAAAAGTTGAAAGTCAACATGACAAGTAAGTATGTTTCCTTAAGATCAAAAAAAATTCCTCAATGGAGAGTAACATAAAACAAAAGTGTTGACTGTTAACTTTTCCTACTGGGGAATCGAATACTGTTTAACCCATCACAAGTTTGTGATTCTCTTATGGTTAACTTTCTCCTAGACATGTTTACTATCACTCTCCATCAGAACATGACCCTTTGTTTTTTTCCTCCATGTCCATATTTTCATACTTGGAATCCTAGTATGGGTTAACTCGGGTGACCGTTGTACTTATCTTTATTTATTTTAAAGTGATTGTCTTACTGACTATTGTTCTGATGTGGGATTTTCAATGAAGTTTTCAAGCCCAATTTTAAAATTGTGAGGACACAATTCCGAAAAGGGAGGAAGGATGTAACACCCCAGGTAAATAAAGAGTATGAAATTTTCACATTTATCCATATTTGTGAATAAAATATTAATATGACTTTAAAGGGGATGCTATGCTCGATGGCGTACCCAACATGCAACAACGTGTTTCTGGGGAATCTTACGTTGCACTCTAATAATAAAATAATATTATTTTAAATAGTAGTTAACGTCTAGCCGTTGTAATGGCGGGAATGAACAGAACTAACTACAAAATTATTATATATGTTTGTCGAATATTTTTACTTTTTACAATAAATGTTAGAGGATTAAAAATGCGAATGAATCCAATTTTAAGCGTAAACATTCTAATATTAATTAAAATGTCGATTAACCGCCTTTTGATGGCGGACCTATTTTAAATACACTTTTTGACAATTTTATGTATTATATTTGAAAAAATAAAATTCTTCTTTAGAATCAGGACATCAAAATTTACTTTGTGTAAATTTTTGGGATTTTTCTGGAAAAGTTTAATTTTTCATGAATAGTAAAAAATGTTGTATTTTAATTCAAAACCTCATTTTAATCTTATTTATTTATATGATTAGATTATCTTTTGAATTGGTTTTAAAGTTAAATTAGAATATATATTCACCATTTAATCCAATAGTGGTTGTTGGAATTAATTTCACTTTGAAATCTGACTTAAACTAGTGTCAATCTTTTGATACATTTTGTTTCATAAAAACACGCTATTTGTTTTGACAGCGGGAATTAATTATTAAATTAATTAATTCAACTTATATGTTTTGAATTTTTTAAAATAGACATCATTTATGAATTTTTAATATCAATTATAGCTTAGGGTGAATTTTTGGTAATTTTCTGAAAAAACTTCAATTTTTGATGAATAGTGAAACCACTAAGTGGTACTTATAAAAACCGATGTTCCATTTAAATGAAATTTTTCCACCTTTGTGTTTTGAATATCAAAAATCCGACATACATGGTTTCAATTAAGAAGTAATATGTGGTTCAATGGGATTAATATATTTTTTTGTGAATAGTAACTTATTAAGTTTTTAATCGCGATTAGAGGTAATTAGTGTAGTTTAAGGTAAGAATAATGTTTTAATAAAATTAAATGACCAATAAACATGTCCTACCCTCATTGGATGTGTCATGGCCAACAAAGAAAATCCATGGGTAAACTTGGGGACCCCATGGAGCCACTTTGGTTGGAAAATGACATAAATACCTTTTTATTTAATGTTAAAGTAAAAATGACACAAACATGAGATGTTTTAATAAAACAATTTTTACATGGGGTAATACAAGTCATATTTTTGACTATAAATAGTAATTGGAAAGCTAAAAATATTTCCTACATCATAGTAGTTTTTTTTATAAATTTTAGAAATTAAATAAATTAAATTATTTATGGCATCATGATGATGAAGCGATGACCTCATTATTTAACGATTTAAATAAAATGGAAAGATAATGTAATATCTAAGACCTAAACATGTCCAAAACCTATTGGATGGGTGGATTTATAACCCTTATCACGTTATCCTCGAAACACATCAATGTGGGACCATTTAAATCCGAAACTCATTCTAAAATAAAGTAACATTTCTTTACTTTCCAAGAGTGCCCCTCCTCTCCACTTATAAAAGGCCCCCACCTCTACCTCCTTATCCACACCTCTAAAGCCTTTGTCTTGGCCAACCCCTGACCATTTCATCTATCCACATCCCTATATAACTCCGTGAAGCCTCACTTTGGGCAGAATCCTTTCCAAGGAAGCCTTTGAGCTCAAATCAAATGAAGTTACCCGATTTAAAGGTAATGTCTTCACTTGTGTCCTTTTGTATTATTTTGCTTCTCCAACCCCCTAAACTCATTTTATTAATTTATTTTGTAACAAATCCATTATATTAAATATACTAGAATGTTTTTATAAGATTTATTCGAGCTACACTTACACACACCTACATATAATGGTTAAAGAACATACTGTTTCCGTGGATGGAGAATTTCTGCCTCCCGAAATGATGATTGTTCAACATTCTTTTGACACCTTCAAAGGTCGCCATTATGATGTCACTATATTTATATATGATATATAATATGTTTATGGTTTCATTAATCTTCTGTATTTTTATTTTATGGCATACCTTTATGGTTTCCATTATGGGTAAACGCAATATCTTCATTTTAGGAAGTGCGGACTACCGCCCCCTCAAAGTGATTTGATTCATTAATGCAATATGTGGGACATATAAAGGATTGAATTAATGTTAATACATATTCTATCACACTGGAATTATAATATACCTTTATATCTTTATTATTTCATTCAATTGAATAAAAAAATAAATGAAAGTAGCGTTCATGCGTACGTACGGCTTACATCTCCCTGAACGGTACATTTTATTTCTTATCTCCAAAAGTTATGTAATATTATAAGTACATATATATAATGGATATATATGTAATATATTACATCTAAATTATGGGTATCATTTTGTAATTATAATAGATATATCTCTCATTTTTTTAATTCCATTAATATGGAAAAAAATGAATGTAGCGTTCATGCGTACGTACGGCCTACCGTCTCCATGAACAGTGCTTTTAATTTTTTATCTCCAAATGATATGGAATAGTATAAAACGAATATATACTGGATATATATGATATTTAATACATAAATACTATTCTGGAGATGATGTACCTATAATTAAATGGAAAATGCTTTTCCAATAAGCTCATTTTTTACTCATGTACAGGACATCGGCAAAAACGTCTGATACGAACTCACTTTATTAACCAATTATTATAACATTATAATATGTGATATGAACTGAATAATAATATTTAAAGGAATTGATTAATCAATTATAAATTGACCAAATTTTATTATTCAGGAGATTAAATAACGATCGAGTCATGTTGGACACGAGGTAAGGGATCCTACTCCTCTCTTTCTTGTTAAGTACACTCTTTTATGGCATTCCTTTTAAAGCTAATATTACTTGTTATTGGGATGTTTATTTATATTAATATTACTGTAATTTTTATGTTCATGTGATGAGAGACCATATTCTATCTCATCAATCCATTTTGGATGTTCTGAGTTGCGCCGTTAGGCTGCCGAATTTTCGTAAGAGATCCAACCTCCCTATTTCTTTGTAAGTACTCTCATTTATGTCATTTATTTTAAGCCCATATTTATTATGATTGGGGATGTTTTTTTATATTCCTCATGCTTTAATTTTTATGTTCATATTATGGGATAATCTATTTGATCTCATAAATCCATTTTTGGAAGTTTTATGTGGCGTCGTTAGGCTGCCGAGTTTTCGTAAGGGATTTTTCATCTCACTTTTATTCCCGTGACATTTATGCTACGTTTACCACTATTTCCATTGAGTGGTGTATGTAATTCCCATTATTATACACTTTGTGTATTATAATTTCATTTATGGGTATTTAGAGCTTCATTGTATGACCCTTCTTCCATGGGGTGTACTTTCCGTAAGTTACCCAACTCGGTAAGGGGACCTTTCACCCTCATTTTTTTAAAGGCTTCTTTTGTTATGACTTTTAACTCACATACTATTATGTTGGGATATGTTCTTATATATCCTTATTTATGTAAATTTTATGTCCAAGTGATGAGATCACCTTTATCTCTCTCATCAACCCTTTTTGTAAAATTTTATGTGACGCCGTTAGGCTGTCGAATTTTACCAAGGGAACTTCTTAACCCAATTTCGATTTCTTTGGGTTCAAAATGTAGTTATTGAATATGTCATCCTTTGAATATGTGTGAATGACATTTGATTGTTTTACACATAATATCCACTTATATTGGGTTTATTTATATTTGTCACACATAATTATGAGATTGATTTATCCATAATTTAATGATACCTTCTTTATAATGGATTTCATCTCATTTTACATTTCTTTTGAGACTTCATTGTTGTTATGCACCAATTAACTCTTATATGGTGTGTATATTGTCCTTTGACATATTATATCACGAATACCTTTATTCTCATGATATATTAAAGTTTGTATTAAATGTTATTCCGCAATTTTTAGTATTCAAGAGTCTCTCATTTTGTTAAAAACTCTTTAACAAAAATATCGTTTTAAATGTGTTAAAGATTTATTATTCTAAATCATTATCATTAATGTCCATGTTTTCAAAATGGTTTTCAGTATTTATTTATATGCACATTAATTTTTTAAAATTATAATTCCATTAAAAGCTTCAAAGTGGTATGGGACACATTGATTCAAAAATCTCATTTAAATGGTTTTTGAAAATGGATTGATTAATTCAATATCTGGGAATTACTTATAGTGATTTGAAATGAATTTTTTTCATTGAAATGTTTATATTTTCAATATTTTATGTGTAATGATGGTACATGGACATTTTACGGGTGGTTACGTGATAAACCATATGACGGGTGGTGCCGTGAATACCACGATGGGTGGTTACGTTATAACCTCCAATGCATTGTGTATGGAAGTCGGTTGTATGGATAATCCATTAAGTATGTGTGGAAGTCGGCCGTATGGATATTCAAATTAGTATGTGTGGAAGTCGACCGTATGGTTATTCTACTTAAGTATGTTTATGTCCCATGTTACCTTTATATGTTATGTGATCTTTATATAGGTTTTATAGTAATATTTTGGTTACAGAAGGGTAAGTAATGAACTTTTATTCAGTGGAGAGTTTTTACTACATCGAAAAGGTGAAAAGTATTACTTTGATAAAGTATTCATGGTTTACTTGTTGTTTTGAAAAACTAACAGTTTTTATTCTTTGGGTATCCCTTACTGAGCTTTTTTATGCGCATCCCAGGTTTTTGAATTGTTTTTCACAGGACTTAACGTGGAATAGGGTCAAGGATTGGATCAAGGGAAAGCCATGCTACCTAAAACATAGAACTAGACATGTTTCTTTTTAAGATTTTCTATTTTATGGAAACTTAGTAGAAGTTTATACTTTGTAATCTTTTGAAATGTAATAGTTATGTCCTAATTCTCTAAAACTCGAAACCTGAAAATATCTTCATTGTGAATAATTCATTTAATTCAATATTAAGTAAGGATTATGGCTGGGGTCTTATACACCTGGTATAATCGTAATGTTTTTTCTACATTTAATTGTGAATTGACGAAATTATTCAATTTAACAACAAGTTTTATCTATTATTTTTATGAATTTTTAGAGGATTATTATAATTTGTCAATGGATGATATTGATTTTATGTTTAAATGAACATATATTAATCATTTTATGGGTGAATAGAATAAATCCTTTAACAAACTATTATGATTTATTCATGAATTCAGATAATCATCTAATAGACAATTTATATTTATTTTTCATACGAAATATATTATGAAAATATATGATTGGTAAAGTTGTCATCATGGGTAATAAAATATTTATTTTGAGCCAAAATGTTATTTAGAGAAAGGACAAAAATTTTGTATTCATTTTATTATTATTTCTTTCATTTTATTATGAAAATTACCTATATTGTTTCCTCATGACATATTTTAAAATACTTTTCACATGGGTTTAATGATGACTGAGGTATATTATGTTTTCAAGATTAAAATATTGATGATCTTTAATGAAACAAAAATAGTTTTCACTGTAAAAGTATTTTATAGTTGTGAAAATGGATTCTGAATAATTTCTTCAACTCTGTAATATTTGGGTTTGTTATGTAAGATCCATGAGAAAAAAATCTACGACTACAAAACAAAAAGATATTTGGGAATATTAGATTGTTTATTCATTATTAAAGTCACTAGAATATGTAATATTTAATATTGAGTCATTAAAGAGTTAGTGATTGTGTTTTATACATAATGAAATGATTTATGGAAGAGTATTAGATAATAAAAAATAATAATGGAGGTTTTGCCTTGTGACCCTTCTTGAAATCCTCAGGTAATTGGAATAAAATCCTAGGAAAAGTGAGAGAGAACTCGTATTGTTCCATGACCCTGCCTTGATCAAATGAGGTGGAAGAAATGAGCGAGGAAGGAGTTTTAAAATTGAATGTTAAAAGACTAATATATATTTTTAATTGATTTTTGGAAACTCTCTTAGTAAGGCTGTATAGTTTGGTAAACATTAAAACAACCATTTAGATGTAATTGGATAATAATAACACAATCCAACAATTTTAAAACATTGTTAATAAAACTATATTCTACCCATGAAAAAATTTCTTAAATTCATTAATACACTTCTTTGTGGACTCTTACACACAATCCCCAAATATTCCACAAGGCGTGTTCCAAAAATCTAATCCAATAATAGATCTTAGTTTTTCTATTATAAATCACACGTTTTGGTCCCAACCAGGCACTACCCCAGTAAACCATGTGGTGTATGAATAAAATAAAATAAAAATATTCATACATAAAATATTCTATTAAGACTATAGTAAATCCTGAAAACTAAATATGTAATAGATTAGAATTTCTAGAAAAATGATTTCTGTATCTCAAAACAGCCATGAAATTTAAATTACCCCAAATTAATATAAAATAGATTATAATAGTGACACGAGGGAGTCATGGGAGTGATATCTATCCAAAAAATCTGTATAAATCGGTTAGTTATTAAATTTAAGATACATGTCAAATGTATGATTATATAATCCCTTTTTCAGAGACATCATTATTCCACATGAAATGGATCATGTTAATTTGGTATAATCCAACTCATACATTCATGACTCTTAAAAATAAACTATCCAATTCAAAATTACACCTCGCATGTCATTCATCTATGTAGTTGATCACATCACATATTACTTAAACAATCCTGGATATGAATTTCATTTTTTTGTGTTCAATAATGAGCCTCTTTTTCGTAAATTCCATAGAAGATAAAAAATCAGATACTGGTCTAACTCAACTAAAGGTATGACCAATCACATACCAAACCACCCATATTTAGATTAGTGCTGGACCATGATACACCCTGAATTGGGAGAGGTGAATCAGGGTGTCATATTCTATTTTTAAAATAATTTTCTTGTTCCCACATTAGTAGGAACTCATTAAACATATATAATGGATAAAAAAATAAACAAAACAATCACATTCATAGATATTACACATCACTTTTTCTTGGTACACCAATAAGAGTTGCATCCCAAGAGCATATGCCGATAGTGTGTTAGATGAACTAAAATCCACTAAACATCTGTATTTGTAGAATACAACAGTTTGGTGAAAGTCACTTTATTTTAGGCTCACTGCCTTTACAAGAACTTTGTAATTTATCACTACATCCCTCAGATCACTTCTGTTGACCCCCACAAGCCCACTACTAGTTGATATATCCAAATCAGTTTATTGAATTGAAGGATGCTTCAATGATATGACCCAAATTTCTTTGTCTCATTCATAGCATGAGACTCTACATGCACCTTAAACCTGATTTTATGCCACATGAAATACTTGTCCACCTAATCCTGATGTCCAAAAATGCTATTTGTAAAGACTCATTGTAAAACACACTCCTCCAAAAAGAACCCCTACCTTCGAGGAATGAAAAACCTTCCAAAAGCTTCATAATAATCACAGAACAATATTCGTGAAATTAAATTAGTCTATATAGAATACTTCATCATTAAAAATTATCCTATATCAAATGCATGGGAATAATATAATACCAATAGTCTATTCGCGATGTGCCATCTCACATAAAAATCCATGTTAGAAATGATCATCATGAACTCAATGCGACATTGAATGTTCAATCAAATCATTGATCCAAATTAACAGAGGTAACCTCATATTTATAGGCTCTTCCATTTGCGAGGCCCCGATAGTTCTTTTTTATTTTTCGGACAGACAATCATGACTTCGTGGTGCACCTACCTTCATAGAGAACCATGTAAATTCTCTATTCAGAAATCTTGTCAAAATTAGGGAGAAAACCATAAATAGCCATCATGATGCCTATTGTAATCACAGAGCCTTCAATCAATGATTGTAGAGAACACCATTACTGATTGTGAATCCCTTTACAGTACCCATGAAAAACACAAATCCTTAAATTAATGCTCGTGAATCTCAATAACAAGTAAAATGGAGAATTCCATCTATGATCATTAATCCCATCATAATTGAGAACAACTCTGTTAGAAATATTTATGTCATTGAGAAATGACACTCACAGAGGCCATATTTTTGAAACTAAAGCCATTGAAAAATTGGATTAAACCCACCCTAAAAAATCAAATCTCATATTTAAATCCATCCTCCAATGATTGGACCCAAAAATTTGTCCAACACAAGAAAAGATCATCATATTCAAAAATGATTCGTTCATGAACTATATGATCCATTCCCCTACTATCTCTATGATCATCCAGGCCATGATTGACAACAAAACAAAACCATACTAATTTTCTAGAAAATTACATCTCTGGTACCAATAATATCATCCTTTGGATTTTTATTCAATCTTTAGATAAATTCAATAGAGCACCAGCAAAACTCCACACATCAAAACAAGATTCCCAAGAATCAAATCAACCATCACTAAATGTTTATTTATGCAATTATTGTCATAAATAATAAGATGAAAGGCATAAATTGTGTTCTCGTCTGTTCAAAATCCCTTCACACTCCTCTATATCTCATTGAATTTATGTTTTTCCCATATTTCATATAACCATAAAATTATTTCATCTCCACATTGAATTTATCTATTCCTTCCCCATTGAAAATAAACTAAAAGAAATGTATTAGTAATTTAAATAGGTTACAACATACTCCCCTTGGATCATATCTCCCACATAAACCAACCTCACATCAAAAAATAGATAAAAACATTTGACATAACTAGGGAGAGAGGAAAAATGAAACCTCCTCATGCACTAGGGAGTGGATGGGGACTAAGGTTATGTGGATGTTTCTCAGACATAGGTTCGGATAGGGGCTTGGTCATAATATCATCTGGTTTTTAATTAGTCCCCACCTGATCTATTTTAATCATTCCTTGTTCAACTTTTTCTTGTGATGAAGTGATATATGATTTCAATATGTTTTATAAGAGAATGTTGAACTTTATTTTTTTGTGAGATCGATCTCACTCTTGTAATCACAGTATATCAACATTAGTATTTTTACCTCATCTCTTATGTCAGTTATTTTCCTCTTCAACCAATTTAATTGAGTTCATGAAATAGTGGTGGAGATATATTCTGATTCAGCAGTACTAAGTGATGTATTTTCTTGTTTCTTGCTCAACAATCAAACACTCTTATCCTAAATATTGAATGCTCCACTACTGGTGGACTTCCGATCCACTACATCTCTATCCCAGTTATCATTAGAATATGTGGATAGTTCACTATTTCTTCCATAAAAAATTATATCCCATTATTATGAGTACCTTGAATATACCTCATGATTCTTTTAACTACATCAATCTGTCATTCTTTCAGATTACTATTAATGTGGTTCTCTAAGCACACCGAAAATATATTAAATGGTCATGTCTCTATCAAGTATAGTAAGCTTCCAATTATTTTACTATACATTATGGTAACCACATAATTACCATCGTTAGGCTTTCCATGTTTTTTCCAACCAAAACTACAGTCAACACTGGTTTGGAATCAAGCATACTAAATTTCTTCAATATCTATCTTGTATCGTTCTCCTGAGAAATGAAAGTGTAATCCTTTTTTTGAATCACCTGCAAGCCTACAAAGTATGTTATCTCACCAATCATTGACATTTCAAAATCTGATTTCATGTGATATGAACATTATCCTATAATAACTTTCTATTTTCAACAAATATGGAATCTTCCACATATAACAACACCATGAACTAATATCTCTGAGAGTTCATTATATAGAGATTATGATCTTCTCCTCTTTTTAATTAGAGATATTTAGATATGAATCTATCCTGGAATACCATTAGCATGGTTCCTTCTTCAAAACATATAGATCTTATTTATTTCGCAAACCGTTATTTCATCACTACCAAGAAGAGAACCCAATGGTTGTTCAATGTAGGCTTTTTCATTGAGAACTCTATTAAGGAAATATTCCATGACATCCATTTGATACACTCTATACCATCTCTATTTTTACATGGAAAAAATAGCCTAATTGACACCAGTATAGCCATTGGATAAAATGTTTCCACAACTGTATAACCATTAATATGTTAATATCCCTTTCACACCAGCCATGCCGTATTTTTGATCACATTACCATGCTCACCATATTTGATCTTAAAGATCCACTTTGTACCAATCACATTGTGACCTTTCGGTCTCTTGACTGGATACGGTTTTTTATTATTGAAAATATGATCTAACACTTCATTAATGGATTTCACCCATGATTCATCAGTTTTAGCGTCATTAAATGAGGATGGTTTCAAAATTGATATAACGGAAAATTGTGAATTAGTCATCATTTTCCTTCTTTCTGTAGGTATAGTCTAATCCCCAATGATTTTGGATTGATCAATTTATATTGTCCAATTCCTAATTTTTGGTTGAACCGTATTATCTCCATCCATAGTTTCATCTTCAGATTCTTTTTTTGAGTCAACATCAGGATGTGACTCCTAAGAGTTCTTTACACCATCCTCTATTTCATTGTTTTCATTCATTCAATGTTCACATTATTCCTCATCTTCTATCTCATCAGCATAGGATTTCCTAGAAGAATTTTTTGTTATGTCCTCAATGATCATCACATAACTGCATAACACAATCCTTCCCAAGCACTTATTGAAACAGTTGTAAGCATTGTTTTTTATGGGATATCCAAGGAATATACCTTCTTCTGTATTATCACCATACATCCCTTTATTTTCTTCTTTGTTTCGAATGAAACATTTATTTCTGAAAACATGAATGTATTTCGAATAATGATTCCTTATATGCAAGAATTCATATGATGTCTTCACGTCTACCATTTAAAGACCATTATGAATTTTAATATGCACTACAACTTCAATAGCTTCTTTCTAGTAATGGCGAGTGATATAACTCTCAATCAGCATAGTCTTAGCCATGTTGTTGACTTTTAGATTATAGTGATCAACTAATCCATATGATTTAAATATCTCATAGTATCTAACTCATTATGTATTCCATGTTTTTTATGTATTTTTCAAACTCAATGAACATGAATTCGCCTACATTGTCAGATCACATATCCCTAATTTTTTTTCCAGTATAATTCCCAACAATTCAGTGATAGTTTTTAATGAAATAATGTACTTTCTTCTTCTTATGTATAATAATCACACAAGACAGTATACTAAAATCACCATTTAAAAGGATGAATTACCTATCTCCCTATGTTTTGGGAATTTTTATCGGGCCACATACATCTATATAGATGAGATCAAGAATGATTGATTCCCTTTTCTTCTTTTTCCAATATTAACTGTAGACCTGCTTCCCCCCTATGCAAGCATCTACTGTTATTTACCATTCACATTAAAAAATGGTCATATCAATGACTATATTCAACATTGAAATATTTTCTATGTTTTTTTATTAATGTTCCTCTTGCTTCAATGCCACACATTGTTCAATTCTATGAAAAATAGATAACATGTGTTCTCTTTACTATGAACTTGATATAAGTTTCTATCTGTTCTGTATCCTTTCATGAGAGAATTCATTGTCTTTCCGTTAATAGTGAATCCTTTTTTATTAATGTTTTCTATAATCCCTATGTCACATAGATGACTCACATTGATGATATTGTGATGCAGACCATCCACATAAAGGATATCATCCTTCTTCAGATCTCAATTGGATAGTGTAGTATTTCCATATCAATTAATCTTCAAAGCACTATCATTACTAGACCTACTATTCCATTATACTTTTTATTAATGTTCTTCAATAGGTCACCATTTTCTCTCATATGAGAGGAATATCATCTATAAAGAATCCAGATATCGCTACTCTTTGTTGTTTTGGGAGATACTTATTCAAGGTTGGATTTCTCAATATTATTCATTTCATTCCACGAGATATTTTGGTTAGTGTAGGGAACCAATTGACTTTGAATTCATTTAAGTGATTATTCCAATTCGTTAAACCCATAATCTTATTCCAATGAATAATTCATATGTGTGAAAACTACACCATTTAATTAGTGAGTATTGACACCTCATTGAGTGTTTTATGAATTTCTCAGGTCATACCTCTTCCTGCAATACCCAACATTCTGGAGAATTTTAGAATTGTGAAAATATTATCTATTGAAACTATATCTTTAATAAGATGTTGGATATGAAATCGGTCTCAATTTTTGACTTTTCCTATATTCCCCATTCAACAAGATCCTTGCCTCTTAATAATATGTCATGGTATGTCTCATATAGAAATTGAACTGAGACTTCATGAGAGGAAATTTATTCTCACATATATTTGTCCTCATGCAGTCATCCTCTGGTAAATATTTTGATAGCCTAAATTTTATGGAAGCTCGAGGATAATATTCAGTTCTTATTTCAGTTTGGATTTATGGTTTCATTTATAGAAATTCTAGAAACTTTTTAGCATATCCAACATTCATATTTTTTTATGTTGTAATACTTTACTTCCAGTAGTTGATGTATTGGTTTTAGAATCGATTCCAATGACTCGCATGCATGTGGGTATATGATTAATTAAGAAATTTTCATCCTCATTTGAAGCTTTCATAAAGAATACTAGAATATTAGAATTTAAGAATCTTTTAAATTTTATTTTCATTCATCATTCATTTAGTTTTGATTCAGACACATGTTTTCTCCAATGAATAACAAATTCTACATAGTTTCCCTCTTTGGTCTTGGACTTCTCCTCTCATTTAGAGGTATGTTCACTGATGACCATTGCATGTTCTTCGATTTTGATCTTTAGTTCCACAAAATCATTAGTTTTTTCATGGATTTTTGACAGTACTTCACTATTCTTCTAGTCATTCAATCTCAGCTGCAAGATGAGAAACATATTCTAAAGATTCACCCACCATTTTATTCTACTTAATGTGTCTGTTACACATATTCACTAGCTTACAAAAAACATCCTAATGTTATAACATGGGATCGATATTGGTTTTCAAATTGTTATATCGAGATTTATCTATTTATGGTTTTTACTTATTAATGGAATAAATCATGGAAGCATGGTTTCATGTTTTAAATTCTGGTTCTTCTTTACAAAATTCATTATCATCATCTTCCACATTAAGAAAATATATTTTTCTATAAATTATATCCAGATTTTATGTCTCCCTTTTCTAAAAACCTTTTCAAATGTTTATTGATGTTTTCAACATCTATCTCTTTAGCATTGAACATTATTGTTTAATGAGAGGAAATGTTCCCTTCTCTGACATAATGAAATAAATCCAAAGGTAACATTCTTTTAAATTTCCCTTTTCCCCTTTTGAACATATTAGAAATGAGAGAAATAATTTATTTTCCTTCATTATATTAACCACTACAATCTCTTAAATGTTTTAGTTTTTCCATGGATTTAAATTCCATTTCCTTTCTCACACGAGTCATATCAACTTCTATTTTGACTCTAATTTCAAATGAAAACATGCTACATATCGTAGAATATAGGGATTGTTTGGAAAGATCTATTTCCCCAAGAGAAGACACCTTTTAATTAAAAAGGGGTGGAATTATTCTTATAATTTTGATACAATATCAATGAATTTTATTTCTTTTCCGAAACCTCTAATTGGTCCTAGAACATCATTAATTCGATTGAAGAAGGAATCTCTATTATCTTCAGGATGCATCTTCGGGATATCAAAAATATTGTGCTGGACATACAGTTTCACCTCCCTCACTTCGCTAACTCCTTAATAAATATTTTCATGATTATACCAAATAGACTATACTGGGGGGGAAACTCATCACCTTTAGAATGAACTGATCAGAATGAGAAATAGTGAGATAATTTAGCGTATTAGCATCCGCATCATAAATTTTACTTTTTGTATTAGTCAATGAATTCCATGTTGGATCAGTAACTTGTATTCCTTGTAGAAAAAAGAGGACATACATTCCAAGATATCTTTAATGAGATCACATTAATTTATTCAAAATAAGAATGTTAATTCCACTCATGAGATGGATTCCCTTGATATTTGTTGAATTCCCCATGAAGATAAAGGACAGATTTAACACTAGTAACCTCTACCCTCAGATACGACTTGTTATACCCCAAGACACCCTTAGAGGGGATGGGTGAATTCGAGTGTCAATTTTTCATTTTTAAACAATGGATCACGCTCTCATGTTGGTAGGAACTTGTTAAAACTGTATGATGGATATGAACCAAAAAATAAAACAATCACATGCATAGAGATCACACTACACTTTTACTTGGTTCGCCACTATGGCATGCATCCAAGGAGAATACATCAACAGTGTGTCGGTCAGACCAAAATCCACTAAAAATCACTAGATGTGGAATACAAAGCACTATTCGTAGTCACACTATTCTAGGATCAGTAACATTACAATGCTTGGTCATGTTTTCTTTATTCTAGGCTCGGTTCAAATATTTGAAATTATAGTTTATTTCTAGGACTTAGCATGGGACTCTAATTGTACCATACACTTGATTTTATGATCCCTGAAATCCATGTTCACATAAACATGATGTTTATAAATTCTCTTCATGAATCCTCTTTGCAAAACACACTCCTTTGTAAAACACCAATACCTTCATGGAATAAACTACATTTGCAAGGAATATTAGCCTTTATAGAACGATCTTCGTAAAACTAACTGAGTCAACATAGAAGACCACATCATAAAAAAGTACCCTATATATTAATAATGGGAATCAGTTAAGACTTATAGTCTCTATGCAATGTGCCATCTCGCATAGAAATCCCATTTTGCAATGCACTTAACAAACTTCAAGAGTCTCTAGATTTTGTTTAAAAAAATCAATGAAAATGAATATGGGTAGCCAAATATTTAGAATGATGGCCATTCCTGATGATTCACCACCGCTTTTTGGATTTCATAGACCATCATATATTTGTTCCTAGTGCACCTCCATTCACAGAGAAAATGGAAATTCTCTATTCACAAATCTTGTGGCAATTGCGGAGAAATATGTCAAAAACCTTAGTGGCACACATCGCAATTGCATAGCCTACCCTCAACAACCTTATAGAACCCCATTACTAATCTTGAATCTCTTCACAACACCCAGAAAAAAATCATTCTGTCAAAAATTTTAATGCTCCAAAACTCTTAAACATAGTGAAATCCATATTCGATCATCAAGCCCGTCAAAATCGTGATCCACTCTGTCAGAAATCATTAAGACTTTAAGAAACACTACTCCCATATCCCACATGTTCAAAACTCTAGACTTTCCCAAATATTAATAAACCCTCCAATAAAAATAACTTGTCACGTTGAAATCCATCCATCTAATTTTGGACCCAAAAAATTGGCAATCACTGGAAAACAACATCATCATCAAAATTGTGGCATGCTTGAACTGTACGATCCCCTTCCTTGAAAACACCCTAATCATCCATGTATGGATTGAAAAAAAAAAGAAAAATCATAATATATATCTAGAAAAGTACATACCTAGATCAATCACATAAACCTGAATCCAGTGTAAGAATGGTATTGAACTATAATGGTTTATATTTTTAGTGTGTTTTTAACCTAAAATGGTAAGAATTAATGTTAATCATAAACTATTATGTTTATCATGGATCATATGACATTCCATGTGATATATATTCATGGACATATCTTCAAAATAATTCAGTTATAATTATCTTTTTATTTTCTACTATATCACTTATACGATTCTACTCATTATAATCATAAAATTTTATCAAAACCCATAATAATCTATGATGATAATGGATTAGGGAAAACTGAACTACCTATTTTTTAGGATTTATTATAATTAAACTCTTTATATAATATAATCATCACACATGGGAGAATGATAAGTAAATATTGAATTTATTATAAAACAATAATACATTTTAAATGAAAAAATATAATATCTCATGTATCTAACACCCAATGATTCAAAATTACACTAATAATTTTTGTATAATTAATGGAATTTTAAATATATATGACACATTTTTTTTGGTATCCAGTAAAGGAATCTTTATACCACCCCTCTTAATAAAATAATTATTGATATTTTGTTTCCAATTAATGTATTTGGACAGTTGATTAGTAAAGGGTTCATTAACATGGGAAGTATATCTAGTTTTTTATAGTAAGGCTTAGCTTCTCCCTCAGTGATAAGAAGTTATTTCTTGGAACCCTTATAACTATTATCTCCAGTCCTAAGAAGAAACCCAAATCAATATTGTGATATTGTATAATATTCTCTTATAAAATACACCAATATCATTGCATCCCCATATATTGAGATCTTCTAGTCCTAAAAATTCTGTGAACATATCCTCAATTTTTGAAAAGTTCTTAAGGAAGGTCATTAAAAAAATCTACTGATGGTCAAAAAGATTTAATTGGTATCAACATCTTATTCCAAAATCATATGTGAAATTATGTTGATTATAAAAAATTCATTACATGTTAGATCATAAAGAGGATATATAATGACCATTATCCATCCATTCTAACACTTTCAAAGGATCCAAAATCATTATAAAATTCATTCCCTTGAAGTTTTTTAAATTTATTTTTCTAGAATTCTTTATTCCAATGAATGATAGAACTTTAATAATATATATGTTTTTATATATTCAAAGAAATGTTTTTAATCTATCTGAACAGATCATCATAATCATTAAGTAAGGTTATTTACCGAAGTATTTCATCCAGAAGAACATTCCTAACAACACCATTATAGGAGTTAGATTGGGGATATCATTTCTGATATGAATAATTTCATCCACATACAATAATTGAAATACCACAACACTCCCATTTTCTTAGTTGTGTATAATATAATCTTCTATACTCTGGATGAATCCATACTATTTTATTGAACCATAAATGTTGATATTAAAAAATATGAATCTTGATTAAATCCATAATTGAGGTGGTGAAACAAGAAAATATTATCAATTTCATTTGTTACTTATTAAAATTCATGATGCATCATATTAACATCCTGGAAAACATTACCATGAAGAAAAGCTGGTTTGAATCCCATTCGACATATCTTTTAGTTATAATGAGATTTTATAAATGGAAATACCGTAATGTACTTTTATCAACAAAATTATATATAATAATTTTTTATATTCGATAACCTAAAGAAATTTATAACTATTAACTACAAGATGATCATTATATGTAGACACTCTACTATTCATATCAGTTTTCCTATGGAAAACATACATTCATACTATGGGTTTTACACTTCAGGTGAGTCCACCAAGTCCAAAACATCCATAGTGTCCATTAATTAAATATAATATTTCATTGAATATATTCATATCTCAAAATAAGATCTCTCAATTTCTACCTAATAGGTAGTAGATTCTTTAACCATGGCCATTTTTTCATCGTCAATTGATATATTAAATCTATATATCTTAGGATATTAATGAATCCCACTAGACCATTGAATTTCATGTGTGACCTGTGCCAATTATTCTTCCATAACACATTGCGAATTGAAAAAACATCCACCTAAGGAACACTTCCAGTTTTTAGGTTCTGGATTTCTTCAATTTCAACTTACCTTCTATTTAAACCTTAATTCATGGGATAATTTTCAAGTAAACTCCCTTAATGATTTACAATCATTTGGTTTTTAGTCGGATTATAGACGTAATATGTCTTTCCATCCTTGATATAACCAAAAGGAACCATCTATATGACATGTGGTCAAGTTTATTTGAATCCAAACATCAAAAGTTTTATTTAAAACCTAATATCACCATAAAAGGTATATTAATATGAGTTTAATTATATATAATATTTTTTTCCTTTTACACCTTTAGATAGAATTGGGCTATGTGAGAATATAATAGTTTTCATAGAATATTTTCAAAATGATATAGCAAGGTCTCATTGAATCGTCAGCGATTGAACAATTTCCAATAGGATATACATTCTTCTTATAGATTCAAAAATTACATGGGATATTCAAAAGGATTGAGTTGTGAAAAGAAAATTAATTTCTTTAATGACTAGTAGATTATTGTATTCAGTATACTCTAACCCGATTCAATATTATAATATAATTACTTTTTATAATGTATTTAATAATTATATTTTGAACACTATGAATTTTCAAAAGGATTTAAAAATGTTTCTAATGAAAACAAAAATAATAATAATTTATTTTATTATAAATGGTTATGAACTAACTATATCAACAAACTAATATATTAATCATTATTATAAATAAATTACTATTTATAAAATATAATAATCCATTATAAATTTCACCTTTTCCACATAAACGGTATTTGGTCATTTTTCTAAATGAAAAAATTTCATAGTTAACAAATGAATCATAATTGAATTATTCCAACAATCCATACTTATTGATTGTTTTGACGTGTCTCTAATTTAAATACCATAATTTAAAATAAGAAATACATTGGTTTTATAGTAAATCATAACATTCTTATATAAAATTTTATAAACATGATTACACATATCATGAATATAAACTCCATTCATCATATTCCTAATTCAATAAATCATTTAATTTTGATATATATAACAATTTTTCATAATAATTACTGAAAACAATTGAATTCCAAAACATGATATATAATGAATTTTTTCATACATAGAAAAAACAAAATAATAGTGATCTAATTGCATAACTAATACACTAGTGGGACCTATATAATAACTTCCAACATCTAATGAAAAGAACTCTTAACAAATTAACCACATGAAGGTCTACATTATCATTCAATTATTATATATTTTTTATAAGCCTAGGTTAATCATTACTATTGAGTGATCCACCACTGGTATCCAATATCTATGAGACATAATTTGATAAATTGATGTTTACATTATTCATTTTCATATTCTATAAATATTCAATCTGAGAAAACATCTAATCCTTATATAACAATCTATAATAAAATTTTAGGTCATATTTAATTGTATTGAAACATGATAATAATGTTGTTTTGAATAATCTATATAAAATAATTATTTATTAAAGAGTATCATGTTTCATATCTTTTCATGATGGAATTTTAATTAAATTTCACTAGGAAAAATGATGACCTCGTTCATCATTATCATGAGTAGGCTAGGATCTATATTTTGCTATGTTTTGATTCCACATTAATCTTCCATTAAAATATTATCTATTTAGTCAGGTCATCATTCTAGTCATCTCAAATATTATTATTTGATATTATAGTGAACAACCCATTTATAAAATCCATTATTATAAAAAACTTATCAACTCTACATATTTGGAATCCTATATCATTGGGGTTACCATATAAATATAACCAAAACACACAATGAGATTTTTTTACCTAAATATTAATGTTATAAATTACATCAATGACTCACATAAGATAATACATGGGTAACAAAACATTTCATGGACCAAACAAGTTACAAGATCATGTTTTTTAAATTTAATTGATTTGGATGAGATCTAACCATTATTATTTTAGTGTTTTTCTTTGTCTCTCTATTTTAATAAATATAACATTCATATTAAATAAGTAACTATTAAATAACATTAATTATATGTTATATCATGTTTTACTATATGTATGCCGACTTATAATGATTTAGTTTTACAATATTTACTATATCCATTAATCTAATATGTCTAAATAATATTAATGTATAATTCATTACCCAAATAATAGTTAATTTACAAAACTGCACTAGAAAGAAAATATGATTACACAATACCAAATATATCACATGAAAAAGGTATATGAAAATCATTTCATTATTGTTTCATTACTATATAAAATGATACCACTAGAAAATAGGCTTGGACTAATTGGAAACCATCCACCAATTTTCAAAACAAGGAATAATCCTCCAGCCTAGTGAGTAGTCTGACCCAATGTCCCTCTAGAAACAGATCATTACTGAAGAGAAACATAAATTCGATCATATCACATAAACAAAAAATTTATATCATATATTTTTCCTGTGTATTCAATTCAATAACATCATAAAAAATTTAGGTCAAGGTAGATGAAAACAAAATCTAATATTTTTAAACCTAGTATGTAATATATTATATCAATTTTTTTGTATGAATATATTTTTAACACCCAAACTCTAGAATTAAATAATAAAATTATATAAAATATATATATATATATATATTAACTATTTCATAGTAATAAGTCATATAAATAAAAAAAACTTTTATTAAAATAGATATTATAAATTTTGGACAAACAATTTTACCAAAACAAATTTTCATATGGTCTAAAGTTATCTAAATTCATCATAGGATCCTCTAACACATGTTAGTGATGTTTTATGATAATTTTAATGATAATAAATTTTTTATGTAAAATATAGTCGAAATACCATTGACCATGTCCATTTTTTATTAAATTGTGTTTGTATTGACAAATCATATACTATGAACATTTTATAAGTATTTTTGAATTAGAATTCCATTTTTGGAAATGAAATTTTTCATTTACAAATAATTTAAGAAAATAAATTAGAAATCCAAAAATATATAAAAATTTTACTGTGTCATGTTCTTTCTCCACAATGAAGGTCACAAAAAAGATAAATATCTAGAACATGGTGATGAGACATAGAATTCCATGTTCTATTTCCCATGACACTTAGCTACATTCATATCTCTTGAACTATGGGGAAACCTTATAATACCAAATCCATTTGTAATAAATTTATGTATTGATAAGAACAATCAAGAATAGAAATCAAAAATTTAAAAAGATTACGTCAAGGTTTGCAATAAATATCAATTTCATGTTTTTTAAAAGGATAATTATCCTACCAATTAATTATTTTATGTCATAATGAAATCAGTGATGGGTTCAATGGGAAATCATAATGTTACATTATAGTTTAATTAACCCCGAAACTCACTCCAAAATTGATTAGGAGATGAATCAATATAATGAATAAAAACACTATAAAATGGATATTCATCATTAAAAAAATAAATATTTATTATATATGAGATTTATTAAGATTCCATTGTAATAAATAATGAGATATTGCCTTTGATTGTACCCAAAAGAAAATAAGAATCATAAAATAATTCAATAGGGGCACAATTATCTTAATAGTGTGCTAGAACATTCTTCATATTAGAAAATTTATAATCAAAGCATCTAGAGAGATATTTTGAAAAAGTAATGATCTCTCATCTTTCAGATGTAGTCAATGAATTCCTTATATATAAACATCTACCATTTAACGTGGAAGTCGATTATAGTTCAAATGATTAAATCATTATGAAATTATTAATCAATGATGTAACTTTTTATAACATTACACTCATTTATAGATGTCCCTGATAAACACTATTAAATAAAAATGTTGTATTTACAAAATTTAATAATGATTTTTTAAGGATTTAATAGATAATATCAATAGAGTAGGAAGATAATATTAATGAATTTTACTATAATTTATTTTATTTACATAATTTGGTATCAAATACCCAATTAAATTGAAGACATAATTTTTTATATTACCAAATTCTGGTCAATACTTTATAATATAAGAAACAACTACATATATATCTACCTTATATATCTATCATTTAAGATTATCCTCAATTTCAATTTACTAATCTAAATGATCAAAATGATAAAATTTTAAAAGTGAGCATGAATGTGTGAGTTATAATACTTTGTAGAGTTGTCCAAATCAATGAGTTGTCTGTAGAAAAATATATTTTCTAATGAAGACACTGTAACATCATCATACTTAATTACTATACATAGAAATATATATGAAAACTTCCAAAAAATTACCAAAAAATCCAATTTTTTCACAATCAGAGAAAATAATGATTATATACGAAAAATATATATAAAAATTTATTAGAATAATATAATGGACCCCAGAGACAATGTATACATAGAGTGTTACTATGCTATCAATTCCAATATTATATCTCTCTCATCATTGAGGAAACCCTAGGTATACCCTTGAACACATCCCATCATTACATATAGGATGTTGAAACTCATCCACCCAACATATTGAGGATATCCATTAAATATGTATAACATCAAATAATAATAATTTTCTTCATTATCCATTTATATTTTTCTAGTATCATAATTCACCATACGTGCACTAACTAAGATATTACTAAAAATACATATCTCTAACTATATATAAAATCCTAGTTGAAATATGAATTCTAAGATAAGTAGTTAAATATCCATATACTAAAGGAACTAAATATCTCAATGCCTAAAGTAATATATTAGAATATTGGTGGAAACACACATATCTATTGTTTTTGTGGTGTATATTGTTATCATGATACATGTTTTTTTGGAATGTGAAGAAATAATATTTTTAGAATCATCATCTACCCAAAACACATAGTTATGGTAGAGAAAGAGTGTAACCACTTATTCAAATTATCAATCATCACATTGCCAAATTATGGATATTGTAGAGATTTCTTATCTCCAATTATTTAATATTAGATATGCTTTAGAAATTACACATCAACACTAATATCCAAATTTTTATTAAATTTACATCAACCTTCGTATATGGGTGTGTTGGAATAGAGAAACATATAATTCATTTTCATTCTACACTCAAATAAATGGGTGAGAAGCATATGGTCATTTTTAAAACACATTAACCGTAGCTCATGAGTTGGAGTAAGGGAATTCTAAGTTTTTTCATATAGAAATAGATATCCTTCAAATGATATAATTCATTAAATCCATAAGGAAATAATAAAAAAATTCCATCACATGCCTCAATCTATAACACTCCAACAAATTCCACAAGTCTTTCCACATAATTTCCTAGAGACTTCATATATTCTTGAAAATATCACTACATTCCAATTTCCTTGACTAATTATATTAATAATTTATTAATAGTTAAAACTTATATATTGAATTATTAAATTTATTGAATCACAGTCACACTGATATAAAATATATATTATGAATCCTTTTTAGAAATATTTGACCACTTTAATTTATAACGTTCACTTAATCATTCATTATTTTCTACTCATTAATAAAAAAACATCCCTCCAAGGGTCAAAACATCATCAATACAATATTTTATAATCAAATTGAAATTCATTCATCCTTTCTCATTTCATTAGTTTGTTTTCATTAATGGTTAAAAATATAGTTATAATTATTATATTTTTAAAGTCCACTATTGTATACACAATTATTTAATTTAATAATATTGAATTTAGTATAACTTTTTATCATTTTTATAAACCAATAATCAAGAATTATTTTGATGAAATGTATTTTACAATCTACTTTAGTATAATAAAAATATTGCTACAATATATCATTAATATTTTTTTAATCATATATTCTTGTCTTTATTAAATCCCTTTGATACACTACTGTTGCTGATGTTTTCTAGATATATCCATAATCTTCCTTCAGTAATTATTTTTTCATTGTATATAAAAATGGTCTTTATTTTACTAAAATATAATGTCATAATATATTATTATTAACATTTAATAATAGAATCTTAATAATTATTCCCCAATTAAATTTCCATTACATTTTATTAATTTTATATTACCTAATGACTATTCAAATCATTAAATTTAATTTCTTATTTCTGAGTGTGACCACTAACATTATCTCTTTATTATTATAAATCCCAATTAGTATTATAGTTATAATAAAAAAATTACATTTATTTAACCATCATTAACTTATATCATCTATGAATCATTTCGAAATTGAACCAGACATAGTTCTATTTGGTCCGGGGTGTTGATATGATCTCAGTGAAACTATTTAACTCTAAAATACCCCATCCTGAGATCCCTATGAACCTTATGAATATTCAATTAACCATGGGGTTTCACATGAACCGCCAATATTTTATAGTCATATCATGACACCCCACCTCTTTACCTCACCATTGGTCTTCCGATCATTGATTAGATGGCATTGATACCTTCCATAAAATATAATTGAGCCATTATTCTACCTAATGATGATTAAACATAAGTATAAATAAAAAAAATAATCAAAAGAACCCATTTGTTGTGTGAATTAATTCAATCATTGTTTTTGTTCCCATATGTGATGTAATGTGCCCAAATTAATTTTATGATCCCATATGAATCGAGTTGTGAAACCCTCATTGATGTCATGGCCAAGAAGGATATATTATAGTCAAATTGATTATATGGCCCATCACCACATATGTATTATTTCTCAAAACTGAAATCAACCCCCACTAGGGATGATATGGCATCTTCACCACACATAATCATTGATCTGATTTTGCACATAATGTCACCATCATCTCATAATGTTGTCATCTTTTATAGTGGTTCTCTGGATATTGATTTTTTCAAATTAACATTGTACTTAATGTGAGTCCTTGTCAAGATTCAGTCATATGCAATTGAAATGGTGGGAAAAAATGCCTCATGAGAGCCTTCCATATGCCAAAGTCTTCCAACTAGTAGTGAAGGTCTAATGATTGTATGATGTGGATACTACACTATATGGATAAGTACTAAATATAGTAGAAATATGTGAAAAAAATTGTATAATGATAATATTAATATGAATACCATCAATGTTTTAACCTAAAAAACCAAGATGAAAATTTTGATGGTACATATACAAGATAGTTAAACATGGAGTTGGTTATATATATTCAATATTACTAGGAATAAAAAATGAATCAAATACAATAGGTATTCCAAGTATATTATCTATCCACTACTCCAATTACATGTCCCAGACCATGCACAATAATATAAAAATGGCACTGGTCACGTCCAGACATACATCATTGACACATACATAGGTACCAAGTGACAACCTGTATAAGGAATGAGTAAAACTATATAATCCACCACCAATGGTGAATAATTAATTTCTAGTTTGTGAGAAAAAATTATTAGATGTCATTATATAATTAGAAATTAATTATATTGTATACAATTAAAGGAATACGACAAACATTGGTATAATCTATTTGATTATGGTCATGTGAATGAATAAGGGAGTGTCCGAACCATGGAGTATAACCCATACATCCAAGATAATTTTTCCATAGTGAATCCACAGAATGAGTCAAGTAATTCCCACATAATGAAATGATATGAATCCATGGAGAACTCTTAGGGAATCCTGGTGTGAAATTGATGAGACAAACTACCATGATCAAGATATTATATATAGCTCTGGAGTAGGATATGATGGATGAACCATCAACATTACACATTCTAAAGAGACATCTAACTGAACACAATGAAAAGGTCCTTCTTAATTTTGAGAAGGTCCATTATTGGGATCCAAAGAGTCAATACATGTCATTCAATGTATATGTATATCGTGCTAAATTGTAGACAATATACTTTTTATTATTTTTTGAGTTTCTTTGTGAATCTCTGATTCTATGATAATATGATCGCAATTATAACAAATTTAATGGATATAAGGTGGTGGATCTACTTGAATCCACATTTGTGAATTTTAGAAAAGTATTTCGGTTCCTTCATAGAATTAAACAATATAATACAAGGATTGCACATGGATTGTCTCACCATTAATTCTATCAGAATCCAATATTTAACCAGGCATCCAGGATTTAAATAAAAAATGGAAAAATCAATCAATCCAATAGTTATCATAGGATCAAGGATTTTTCATTGAGAATAAATCCCAATAATTCTTATCATTTATCAATCTATTATATTTGACATTATCTTTTCCCAAATTCAATTATTGTGTTAAGTGAACTAAATCTCATTAACCATGTTTCTATAATCTATTTACATATAGGAATCTCAAATAAAAAAAATATATTTGTTACATTTACACCATAAATATGTGATTTACATGATACAATTCATTAACAGGCATTTGGTTACATAATAGATTCAATGGGGTATATAGTCAGCCTAACTAGGTTCTACGATAATATACCCTAATTTAATATAGGTTTAATATAATAATTCGAGTAACTCATTTTTATACACATAAATAATTGTTCTTACAAATTAAAATAAATTAATATTTTTATATTTTTATTAAATATATAATGTTCTAGACCATGGAATAATGTCCTTATACCCCTAATAAATTAATTCATGTAGTTTTCTTTGGAATTATGATCCTAGATAAATTAACTATCCAATATAGAATTATATAAAGTATAAGAACATCATGAGAGATTCATTTAATTGGTTAAAAATCTTTCATTGCCCTTACATGGTCTTTGGAACAAGTGATTTAATTACTTATCCATTTGTATTGATAATATATTAATGAGGGTCATAAATTCATTAAACTAATTACTATGTTCAATTTAATCCATTTATCATCCATGGATCATTATTGATCATGTTATGATGACTAAGACATAGGGGAAACTATGGGGTGGTATGTAGTGACTTGGGATAGACCTGTAAATCTATGGAATATTTCTATGAAAATTTCAAAATTCAGGCAGTGATTCGGTGCAAGAATCCGGGTCCTAGAGAGCCTATAATTGTCGATTTTAGAAATATTAAAAATATTTTCTCATACACATGTAGTTTCTATTTGAATGTGAATAAATACAAATGATAAATTTTGATATAAAATATGAGTTTAGGGTTTAGTTAAGAATGTCATGTCTGCCCTAGGCATAACCTAATGTCATATATACTAGGAGTTAATATCATTGGAGTTTTGTGGTGCAGATTTGGAAAGGGATTTATTTGATTTTAATTTACTACAATCCATTACACCCCTACCCATATTTCATGGAGTGAATGACACAAGTAAGAGTATCTCTTAATCTCCATCTTTGACAGAAAAATAGTGATGATCCCAAAACGAAGCTATGAAGTGCTATTGATCTCAAAATCTGATGCCAATCATCATTAGGCTGGGGAACAAAATTATATGGGAATCCTCCTACAATTAAGGCTTTGGTGTTTCACCCTTGAGGTAGTCAGTTTGAGGTTTGGACTTTATACCTATGATATTTCATTATTTTAAGGTTTCAGAACCCAAATACAATTTTTAGATATCCCTATTAGGATTATCAACAAGAATTAGGGTAAATAGGGAGAATCAAGAATTTTTATGTGGTAATTTCTCACTATAATAACGATCTATAATGTGTGTAGTCCAAATAAATAGGAATTTATGACCATCTTTTTCAAGTAATAAGCATACTAGGGTTTACAAACCATGTATTGAGGTTATACCCTGTGTAGTACCCCAAACCGTGTGACCAAAGGACTTAACTTGGTATTTCCTTATTATAGTTTCTAGTCCAGTAAGATTAGACATAAAATGTTCACACAAACACATGGGGTGCCACAAACAGGCATCTGAAAACTGCAGGGCCAGCAGTCCGTTTAACCCAAACACTCCATGCAGTATGGGATGCACTATGTTTAATACATACATATACCCGGGCCATGTGGAAGAGGAATAATGCTAGGGGATTGGTCAGGTGGTACACATCATGTAGGTTTTTAACGTTCCATGCACCCATACATGGCTTGACAAACCGTGTTAGTAGGATACCCATATAAGTGATTGGGTGGGCTCATATTCCATGTGGGCCCAATTTCATGACATATAATCCCTTGATATATTCATATTGTCATCCTCTATCCATATATCCATCTCTAAGAATTAGATATAGGCCACTTTTAAGACAATACATAGTATTTTTTTTCTACATATAATGTGATTTAGGAATTAATTTCAACCTATGGGATATGAGTTGGTGTGTTTGGAATAAGAATAATATGTAACAGAGGTTGAGTAATGTAGTATATATATTTCATTAGTATAGAGAGGCACTAAGATTTGTACTCCCATGTGGCATCATCATTTAGGATTCCCCAAACTATATTCTTTAGCAAAGATATGACTCCCCACATCGTCGGTATGAGTTTTACTAATATAGGGTAGTTCTTTTGGGTTTTATACACCAAAAATTTATAAAGTATTAGGTTCCCCGTATTGTTCAAATAGTGGTATGGTACTCCCCTACAAGACCAGGATGTGGTCCCATCATAGTATTTTCCAATATATAGTAGTTACGCCCCTATTGGACCATGATACATGTCCAATTTCTATGGACTCATTACTACCATGTCGTGTCAGGGAACATGTCCTCTAGATTTGGTGTATAGATAGTATAGGTAATATCTTATCATGTTAGGGTTTGGGTCTTTATCCATAGAGTCGGATCTCCCCTGTCGTTCTATGGAATGGGACCACCAAAAGTGTTGTTCTAGATAAGTTAGTACTCACAGGTCTTTCAAGGAGTTGGTCATAAAGCTAGGGGATGTTTTCCCCTATAATACCCGGATCTATGTCCCCCATAGTAGCTGAGATGAGATAATGGTACTCCCATATCATACTATTTTATGGATCATCTATCCTATAGGTGGTACTACCCTATCGAACCATTGTCTATGTACTCAAATAAAGAGTATTACTCCCCTATTTCAGAATAGTTGTGGGAAGTCGATCCTCCATTGGAGAAATTGTCCCCATTTTCTGATGAGATTAGTTATGTAGATTGGGTCTCTCTACTAATACATACAATACATGGTTATAAGTTATTTCTCTCTTGAGGGATTGGGAAGTGGTCCACTCCACACAAAAGTGATATATGTTTATTTGATTAGGATCTAGTACCCCTTAGAGTACATGGTCGTTGGAAGGTGTAGGTCCATCTAATATATCACTATAGATAGTATGCATTATGTTCATGGTCTGGAGTAGTTCTCCCTCAACTAGGTGTAGTGGTGGGTGGAGGGATTCTCCCATGGATTTATTAGGACCTTATATTGAGGGCATGATTTTGATAGAAGGACCAATAGTATTGGGTATTAGATATGAAACTAGTTAGTTGTTCTTTGTCACGACCTGTCCCCTGGGGATCGTGTCGTAACTACCCCATTCCCGCCTTCCATAGGCCAGGGGATGGAGACTAGCACCAAAGGCGTAAATCCCTATAATGGGGAAGGAATTTCCTTTATGAAACGTAAACACACACACAACAAGAGTACAAGCAAAAAAAACACTATGTAAAAAAATATAACAAGGTTGTTGAAAGTACAAAGGGGGAAGGAAATACAAACCCAATTGTAAAGTACAAGGAAAAGACAAAACAATAGGAAGGTGTCAAGCTGCACCTGAATCGTCATCTGGAGTCCCTACCTGAATGGTAGGTACAGATGGCCACATCAGCTCTTCACATCTGTCTGTCACCTCCAGATACCGTCTCTTCGTGAAGTCGACCTCTGGGTACCGTCTCGTCGTTACATCCACCTCTGGGTACCATCTAGCTGTACAAGCCTCAACTTTGATCAGCCATGTCC
This sequence comes from Viscum album, assembly GCA_963277665.1. Classification (NCBI taxonomy): domain Eukaryota; kingdom Viridiplantae; phylum Streptophyta; class Magnoliopsida; order Santalales; family Viscaceae; genus Viscum; species Viscum album. Next base: position 72,442,501 of record OY728126.1, on the reverse strand, counting down.
TTCGTCTTCATCCAACACAACAAAGTGCGGGCATAGCCTGTGTAGGGCTGAGTATATGATACTCAGTAGGGACCCCGAGACCCACGAAGGTCTCCCTGAATCCAAAAAGGATAAACCAAAAAGAAAAGATAAAATCACGAAGTATCATCCCACACTACTTAGGTATATGCCCATACATATACCTAAATCATCAAAACCAGTACAGCTCCATCTCACAAGCTCATGTACAACCTAGTTCACTCAGGGAAGTATATCTTAATACACATAGGAATGTACGATCCAATCCACACAGGAAAGCATAAATTAATCCACCCAGGAAAAAAAGATCCAATCCACACAGGATATCAAGTCAATCACATCGAAGATAATGATTGACAGTCAAAACTCAGCTCAAACCAGGATTTTAATCATGATGTTGAAACCATAGCAGCTGGGGAACTCCTCCTCTATCGAGTACAATGGGCCTGCCACTACATCCAAGAGCTTCCCAATAACTGTGGACTATTGTAGTACTCCACCTATCGAGTACTTTGGGCATGCTGCAACAACCAAGCGCTTCCCACCATGGGCCTGTCGCTACAACCAAGCTCTCCCCCTCATAGCCTACAGAGGTACTCCTTTTTTTGAGTACCATTGGTCTACCGCTACAACCAAGCGCTCCTCCACTGTGGGTCTGTGGCTACAACCAAGCGCTCCCCACTAGGATATCTGAATCACTCCGAGTCGATCGATCAACAGTCGTCAAGTCTCGACCAGCTCTAGGGTTCCTGCACACAGCACACTCGTTGCATGAGGGTCCGTTATGCGAGCCAAGAGGTCGATATATCAACTAACACGTAGTCTGGATTTGATGTATCTCAAAGTTCCATCACTTCAATAGGAACACAACGTGACAGACGGTGCGTCAATCGTACGCCCTGTCTGAGTGTTATTGGCTATTTCGTCCCAGGGGCCCAGTTGGTTTTTAAGTCAAAACCAACTTGACCATACTCCAACTGCATCCAAACTTCAAGTGGAGTAAAAAAAAGGTTCATCTCAATAAGAGGAAACTAAAAAAGTCGACATCACGTCAATCGGACGTCCGGAGCTCAAGTTATAGGTGTTTCTACTCTGAGGGCCCGGTTAGTTTCGTGTTAGAACCAACCCGGCCATACCAAAAGTTCCATGAATCCTTTAGTGTAATATACCCAAACGACCACCTCAATCCAAAGATCTCATTGCAACTAACGGTGTGTCGATCGGAGGTCTGTAGCCCATGTTATGGTAGTTTGAACGAAACTGCCGGAAAACAGGTGGTCTCGGCCCGGCCCGACCCGGCCCAGTACCCCCTGGGGTGGCCCGAACCGGGTCGACCCGACCCGGGTCCGGGTACAGCCCATTAGGGAGCGGCCCGGCCCAGCTGGCATGGCCCGGCCCGGCCGGCGCGGCCCAGCGAGGCGCGGGTGTAACAACCCGAGATTTTATGAAAAATGTTCTTTTTTATTTCACTAATGTCTTGTGTTGTACGCTACACCAAAAGGAGCTTGCACAACACGCATCCTTGACTTTCCTTGCATTACACGCAATCGCGACCTTCCTCGATAGCGTGTGTAGTACGCAATACCGAGTTTCACTAAACAACGATATGCTATTAAAATATTATTATAACTAGCCGTTATGAATAGTAATAACCACCTTTTAAAATTTTAGAAATTTTAGCTCTCAAAATGGACTTCATTTTTGGATTCGGAGTATCAAATTTAGCCTAAGGTGAAATTTTGGTACTTTTCAGATAACTTTCATATTCTGATGAATAGTGAAAATTACTAAATTATAATTAAAAACAACTTTTTTAATCAAAATAATTAATAGTGATAAATTATTAATTTGAGTTGTTTTAAAGTATATTTAGAATATATTTTTACAATTTAATACAATGTTGGTCATTGGATATAATTTCACATTTAAACTAGACATAAACAAGTGTCAATCTTTTGATAGATATTGTTTCTTAAAAACACGCTATTTGTTTTAACAGCGGGATTTAATTATAAAATTAATTAATGAAACTTCTATGTTATAAATTTGTTAAAATAGACTTCATTTTTTGAATTCGAAATATTAAATATAGCTTAGGATGAAATTTTGGTATTTTTCTGAAAACTTTCAATTTTTGATGAATAGTGAAACCACTAAGTGGTAGGTTAAAAACTGAATTTTGCATAAAACATAATTTTACCGCTTCTGTGAATGGAATTTAGAAAATCCGACAGACACGGTTAATATCAAGGACTAAAATGTGGTTCAATGAGATGAAAATAATTTTTGGTGAATAGTATCTTTTTACTTTTTTTACCACGGTTAATAGTAAATAGGGTAACTAAGGGTAAATATGATATTACTATTACCCTAACACATGTCCTAATTCTATTGGATAAGTGTAATTCGACCAAAAACAACCTTATGAATATAATATGACCATTTAGGTCCACTTGGATTAGATTATGACATTTAATATTATTTTATTTAATGAATAGTTAAAATAGTTAAAATCAAAGTTTAATAACTAAAACATTTTTAATATGGGGTTATACATAAGATAAATTCGACTATAAATATTCATTAGAAAGCTAAAACGATTTAATACATAATTATATTTTATTTATAATTTTTCGACTTTAAATAAATTAATTTATTTATGACACAACGATGATGCAGTAATTACCCTTTTAGGGAAATATTAACATAATTGATGTTATAAATGCTCAAATGAATGTAATATGATACTTTTTATGAATTCCACTAATTTTATAGGTTACTATGATATATGGGTGTTTATTTAATCAACTTGGTTCAAACATATAATTCTGTTTTGACTTTCTCAAAAAATATATATCAAATAGTGTCAAAATTGACACAAAATAGTTTTTAAATCAAATATTATATTATTAATTGTTATTTTATTCCTAAAAATATATGGTTCGGCCAAATGACTTAGATAAGGATATATATATATTAATAATAAACAATTTGGGGTTCTTTTGGCATGTTATTGTAAGTGTATTAACCATATAGTGAAAGAAAACAAAAAGACAAGTTAAAAGATAAATTATTTAACTTAGAGTTAAATCTAATTGATAAGGTTAAAATAATACCCTAAACTTGTATAAATCATATTGGATGAGAGGGTTTCGACCCATCCCCACTTTAGCTTCGAAATAATACCCTTTGGAACCATTATAAACCGATTTTGACATTAATATAAAATAATATTTTGAGGTATTCCTAAGGTGCCCCTCTCCTCCCTTATAAAAGGACACCTCCTCCCCCTCCTCCTCACACCAATTTGAGCACTCAAGCTCGGCCAACCCCTGCCAAAATCTCTTCTCCACTTCCCTAGCAACATCCTTGAGGTTCTGGTATTCCTCAAAGACGAATTTTAGTGCCCTAAGAGGAGGTCTCAATGAGGCGCTTCAAAGAAGAGGTAATTACCGTTACCAATTCTTTCATCTTTATTTCTTCTTCCACTTATTCTTCTTAGGTTTTTTCATTATGAAGTAATAACATCAGTATCACTCATATACTGATATGTTATTATAAGTATGAAAAAACCCTATTTCACCATCTATCCATCCTACGGAAAAAGAAATCACCGCGCGTGCGTACGTACGGAATACCGTCTCCACGCCGTGGTGTAATCTATTTTCCACCACCACCTTACATGGATGGGTATAATGGTGTAAATAATAACTATACATAGTTATTAAAACATAATATTGATTCTTATATATTGTATAATCCACTCCAATTCAATTCAATATTTATGGAAATGATATCATCGCTCGTGCGTACGTACAGACTACCGTCTCCACGACGCGATGAGATTCATTTTCCATGTTAACCATTTAAGAATGATTATAAAGTATGTATAAGAAATAATAATTAAATATATGACATTATAAAGCTACTGAATTTATGTATATATATATATATGTATGTCATCTACTTACATCCATTCAAGACAATAAGGAAAGGAAAACAGCGGTCATGCGTACGTACGGACTACCGTCTCCATGAACGGTGTTTTTCATTTCATTTATCTATCTATTATATATATATATATACTGAATATATATGATATATAAATCATATTTTATATTATGGAAGTAATTAAATCATGATATAAGTAATAATAATGTCAAGAACAACAAGTCAAAACACCTACGATAAATGAAACGATTTTACCCAAAACGCTTCTTTAACATGGAATTTAAAAAAGAACGGGTAATATAATGTCATAAGTGAACCATATCTGATATAATAACAATGAATATGATTCTGTAATAAGTCAATGACATTATTTAAATCATTATACAAGAGGTTCGGACACATACGAAGCAAATCATACCTAAGGTAAGGGAAATATTACAATCTCATTTTTATCCGAGATTGTTTATACTTTGAAATTTACTAGGGTGTATTTTATCATCCACATCCATGTTTCCTCAATATGTAATATTATTTCCATCCACCTATAATTTTTTAAATCCTATTTTACCCTTCGGTGAGTTTTTAGTAAAAGATATGAAAGGAATCTTTTGTCATTGTTCATATGAGGTACTTTTTGACTTTTCCGACAAAAGTACGAGAAGAATGTTTTTTTAAATTATACGGCATGAATGGATTTTTAAAACATTATTTCTAAGAAGCATCCTTTACAAGTTTTCAAGTTTATTTTTAATCAACTTCTTTTAGTTTAAAGTTGTATGACATGTTAAGAAAGGAAAAATGTTTTTGAAGAAGAAATGATATTTTCCTCAAGAATGGAGTTCAAGTGTTTTATCAAAATTATTTTCCATCTAAAATAATAAAGGGTTTTGTTTTTATCCCTATTATTACATTGATTTGATTGTGTTGTGATGGAATTATTTTTATGAATTCATTTATCTTATATGAATTGTTTTATGATGTCATGTTGTTTAAGAATACCATTTTTATTACATGGGTTACGCTATGATGTATGGTTTATGATTATGTGGAACACATAAGAAAGGATTCATTATAAGATGGGTGGTACCTATATCTACCTCCAATGCATTGGGTAAAGATTTTATATCTCATGAGATAGACAGGGCTGGAACGGTAGGTTATACCGGTTCAGTGAAACAGGACTGAAACGAGGGTTACTCGATTCAGAAAGGGACTTTGTCCACTAAGATAGTATTGGCAATGAATCTTGACTAATAAGAAATGATTCTCTATGATTATGTGTGAATGCCACAAAGTTTCATGTTTTAAGTTATGATTATTGTGATTACATTTCACTGCCATGATTTACCCCATGTTATGAAATTATGATCTCTTTTGCAGGTTAAGATTTCCAAAAGTTATGTGCTTATGTATATGATGTGATTGATATTTCTTTAGTTTACCCTTACTGAGCATTTGAGATCACCCTTTTATGTTTTCTTTTCCCTAGGATATAAAGAAAGTTTTAGGTAAAAAAAGTAAGATCTTTATGGGAGATTTTGAAGATCTTTCTCCACGATTAGAAGATTATATTCCGAGTTTCCAAAGACACTAAACTATTATGATCCTTGTGTGTGTGTTTTTTGTTATGTACTAAGTATTCCGCAAATGTAATGTAATGTCCATGTACGTCAAGATTCGGGTCTCTACAGTTGGTATCAGAGGAAAGGATTAGTCAACCTTTGGAAACTAGGATGCGAGAACATTAGTGAGATCCCTAGAGATATTTCTAAGGTATGTCTAGGGATGTCTCTAAGGTTAAGTATACGTATAGGTTATAGTACTAGAATTATGCTAACGATCATAGAATTAAATCTAAGATGTTAGATATTGAAGTTACTCCCCCTTTATTATGATTTTTTCCTCTCACGCTATTCTTTTTTGGTTTTAGAAAATGGCTGGATAAAAGATGATTCACGATAATGGAGAATATGATGGACAATGGAATGATATTCTTCGTAATGAAATGGGATTTGGAAGTACAAACATCATTATTATGCCGAATCAGCAATCTCATAATATGATCAATAAAGTAAAATTGGGTAAGTTTCCTGACTCGGCTAATAAGAGAAAGATGGAGTTTCATGATGATTATAGAGGAAAGAAAGTTCAATTTCCCCTATGTAAATCATGTGGGAAGAGGCATCAAGGAGAATGTTTCAAAGGAACTGGAAGATGCTTTGGGTGTGGAAAGGAAGGACACAAAGTAAGTAAGTGCAAAGGAAAAGGATCAGTTAACACCATGGATGAGGATAATGGTATTGCTACGACATCAACAATGGTTAAATGTTTTAAATGTGGAATGTACGAGAATTATGCAAACCAATGCCCTAAGGGAAAGTCTCATGAAGATAATCAGTATGGTCGTATGGGAAGTATTTATGTGGATGATGATGAAGAGACTACAAATGATATGTGAGATGAAAGAATTGTTGAAGCTCGGTCAATGGTTTAAGAATGTAGTGGAATGATTACATGTTTATCATGTGTAATGTTGTATAAGAAATCTCATGGTACTATGGAATAAAGAGACATCTAAGGATTGTTACACTGTTTCCCTTCCTTGAGTTATGAAAGTGTATGATTAATGGTACCACTATCCATGAACGGTTATTCAGATATTTTTGGAATTTAGATGATATGTTCATAATGAAGGGATAAGGAGAAAATTAAATGTTTAACAGTATTCATGAGCTCATGATTGATATAAGGACTAAGTGATATAATGGTTTGAGTATATAGAATTTTGAGGATTTTGGTATGTGGAAAGTGTTAACGTTTAACTGCATTCATGTTTTCAATAAGGTTCAATGGGTATTCAAGAGAATACGTGATTAAGGACTTTGAATGTTTGGAATGTGACAAAAAAACATATCTTATGATATATGGGGATCGACGATGGTGTTAAATCTCTTGTAATCGTTTTCACTATGTTATGAGAGTGGACTGCAGTATTAGGGATAAGCCTAAAGATTAGAATGGATTATGTTGGACATAAGTTAGTATTGTTTAAGGATAGAAGTTTTCTCGATATTATTGATGGGATGTTATAGTAATATAGTTTTAGAAAAAGGACAACCTGCAGGACGGGCGACATCTCATCGCATCGGACAAGGCTATGGAAATCGAACCCACAACCGAAGTGCGACTGGCCTTTATCACCTACCACTGGCCTACAAGAAGTCCTTGTTTAGTAGAAACTAGTTTTATTAAGCAGTATGATATATGAAGTGTAAGTCCATTTTAGGAACCATATATGATTAATCACACTATAGATCGACTTATGTATATAATTTTTGCTAACCTTTTGTTTGAGACAGATGTAATGACCCGTCATTCTATCACATGATCTGCTAACACTTCACGAATAACAAATTCAACTTCATTTATTTAAGAGATGAAGTGGAAATTGTTCAAGCCACGAACAACAGTGAGATTGTACCAAAATAAAGTAAGTATTTATTTTCACTAGTGCAGAAAACATTTTTTACATCGGTTATTTTTCATTATTTAAGTCGGTTTTTAGGCGACGTTAGTAAGGACGACGTTATAAATAACGTTTTTTAAGTCGGTTATTTAAAACCTGACGTAACATCCCTAACATCACGGTGTTTATCACGTCGGTTATTTTCTAAACCGACGTGATAAAATGCCTGGGATATCGTTTATCACGTCGGTTATGACATAACCGACGTGATTAACCCTTCCCTGGGCCTATTATCACGTCGGTTTCTTAAATAACCGACGTGATAAAAAGGCCTGGGAAACGTTTTAGCACGTCGGTTATCCAATAACCGACGTGGTAAATTGATTCCTAGGCCTTTTAGCAAGTCGGTTATATTACGAACCGACGTGATAAAAGGCCCGGGAACGGTTTATCACGTCGGTTCTCGAAAAAACCGACGTGATAAACCCCTACCAATTTATTTACCACGTCAGTTATAAAATAACCGACGTGAAAGCGATATATTTTTTTTTAAAATAATTTCACTGCTCTCACCAAAAAGAAACTAGAAACTAAACAACAAAAATAACCATGTCAGCCCTCCCCCAAGCCCCAACTGAACCCCACCCTCATCTATACCCACCTAACAACCTGTCCAGCCCTCCCCCACCACATTGGAGCCCCACCACAACCCTTGGACACCCCCCACCCCTTGGACATCCCCCCCCCACCCTCATTTACACCCCCACGACCCCTAGTACAGCCTCAAACACCCATTGGACACCCCTCCCATATCCCTTGGACACCCCCACCCCTTGGACACCACCCACCCCTTGGACAGCCCCCCACCCTCATTTACACCCCCAAGACCCCTAGTACAGCCTCAAACACCCATTGGACACCCCCCCCCCCCACACCTTGACAGCCCTCCCAGACCCCTTGGACACCCGCCCGACCCCTGGACACCCCCCCGAGCCCTTGGACAGCCCCAAACACCCCTTGGACACCCCTCCCATATCCCTTGGACACCCCCACCCCTTGGACACCCCCACCCCTTGGATAGCCCCCCCACCCTCATTTACACCCAACCGACCCCTTGGACAGAACTCCCAGACACCTTGGACACCACTCTCATATCCCTTGGACACCCCCCCGCCCCTTAGACACCCCCCACCCCTTCGACAGCCACCCCACCCTCATTTACACCCCCCGAACACTAGGACAGCCCCAAACACCCCTTGGACACCCCTCCCATATCCCTTGGACACCCCCCCCCCCACCCCTTGGACACCCCCCCCCCCACCCCTTGGACAGCCCCCCCCCCCCACCCCACCCCCTGGACACCCCCCGACCCCTTGGAAACCCCCCCCCCCCCCCGACCCCTTGGAAACCCCCCCCCCACCCCCTTGGACAGCCTGAAACACCCCTTGGACACCCCTCTTATATCCCTTGGACACACCCCCACCACTTGGACACCCCCCCACCCCTTGGACAGCCCCCCCCCACCATCATTTAAACCCAACCGACCCCTTGGACAGCCCCAAACACACCTTGGACACCCCTCCCATATCCCTTGGACACCCCACCCCTTGGACACCCCCACACCCTCATTTACACCCCCCCCCCACCCCTAGGACAGCCCGAAACACACCTTGGACACCCCTACCATATCCCTTGGACACCCCCCAAACACCCACCCACCCCCTTGGAACCTCTCCCCCCATACCAAAATCCAGACTAGAAAAACCATCAACAGTAGACCAAAACAAGAAGTAGAGAAAAATTAAACATTCACTTATATAACATTCAAAACATACACTGTCAACTTCAAAAAAAACTAAATCCAACCTAAACGACTACGAAATACACAATTACATTGACAATATTCAAAATTACATTTTACATTACAAACAACTAAAAGTCAATCAAACCTGTAAACTAATTTGACCACTCCACTTGTAAGTGTTTGATATCTTCAGCAGTAAAGGGTTGAGGGTCATCAAAAAGCTACAAAGGAAAAGGATAGTAGTCAACGTGTATAATGAATAAATCAAATTGAAATATTATGAGAAAGAGGAAATCTTACCAGGTCAAAACTCAGAAGTGTCCCAGTTGTTATTATTTCATACATAAATCTTAACATGTAATATCCGCATTCGATGATGCCTTGTTGCTCATGACATTTCTGTTTGAATGAGTGTAAATTCAATATATTATTTTTATGTAATAAATCAAAATGTACAAATTATAAATGGATATTTACCTTCGCATGTACATATTTGATCTTGAAATTCCTTTTCTTTGCGCTTTTTCGAAAGTGGACCCATGCCCTGTTAGAAAATAATATGAATGGGGTAAATTTAAAATTTATTATAATATATAAAACTATTGTGAAATTGAAACTTACGTTTCCAATATATTCTTAAAAATTTCTCGCACATCATCATGGAGAGAGCATATCCAATAAAGTGCTTTCTCCCTAGGGAAAAAAACCCCTAACATCCAATGATCCCTGATAAAAGGAAATTTAACGTTAGTGGTTTTTTATGTTAAAAGATAATTAACTCTTTGAGAGGGATGCATTTCATACCTCTCACAAAAAGGCATCATCCAACACTGTGTGATTACATTCTTTTCAAATCTATCAGTAATATAAATCATGCTTTGTTCCTCATCCAATGCACATGCTTCAGGGGAAATCAATTGTGGGTCCACGAATCCATATACATCTGTCAGCTCATTCCTCTCACAAATTTTATACAGATACCTAATACAAAGCAGACATAAGTATACATTTTTAATAAATATAACCCAAGGAAAAGGTGTTAAGACTTACATGATAAAAATTTGCACCACGTTGATGCCCAACTTATCTCCAGTGACAAACTCCAGGATATCAGTTTTCATAATCCCCACACTTAGTTCACGTCCACAGACATGAGCTTCCATTGTAAAGTCATAATGATCCACCAACAAATTTGAATATCTTGACAATTTGTCAAGACTGCTAGTATCTGCATCTGATGTCATAGCTATCTGTCTTTGTTGTTGTCTATACAGTATTTCTTTACCTTTGAAGTATTCCTGTAAAAATAAATTGAAAAATATATTAGTTTTCAAATGATAAAACATTAATAAAAATATAAAATAAAAGATATAACATCCATACCTCTATGGTAATGAGTCGAAGAAGTCTGGATGACCAAAGTAAAAAATGGCCGATACTATGTCCAACTGTCGTCACCTCATCTGTAGGTAATGGTATCCGAGCTGATCTATCTATAATATCCTGTACAGTGACCCTATGATTCTCTACCTCTAACTGTTGATGATGAACTGTATCTCCTATACAATATACCATCCCATATGAAACTATATGATGTTGAGGATCATCAACATACAACTCACAATAAGTAGGTAGCTGCGGCGGAGGAGGAGGATCAAAAATGGGGTCCGCAGGCTGAGGTGGGGGAGTGGGAGCTACTGGGAGAGGTGGAGTGGGAGCTGCACCGTGAAATTGTCTTTGCAAGTCTGCAAACATAAACTGCACCGATGCTCTAATCTTGTCCTTCATTGTCGCATTAATATTATGGACTTCAGCCTCCAAGATTCTATTTTTTTTTATAAACTCCCTCAACGTTAGAAGTTGAGGAACGTGGCAACACTTTTCTTACCGATACACCTGCCGGATATCCTCTTACACGGCCAGGATGTTCGGGCTTTCCCAATGCCACAGATAAAATATATTCCCTCCCAGATGGTGTAAATGTCCCCTGTGAAATCTGCTCCTCAAGAGAGTCCTGTAATAATTAATTGAACATTTATATAATGATTGGAAATATATGACGAAAATAGTAAACTTAAATAACTAAAATAGATATCTTACAATCCTCTCAACTACGAGTCTCGATTCTTACGAAAGATATTGTCCTTTTTTGCCCTTCCGAGCTCTTTTCCATTTCTCATGTCTAGATGGAGGGGATGGAGGGGCCACCTCTCCAGAGCTTGAAGACTCAGCTCTTAGTTGTTGAAATTTTTCTGCCATCATTTGTTCTTCCAATAATGCATACCCTCCCCGAGATAAACTATGAGGGTATACATTTTTAGATTGGATCTCTTGATGAGCTTTCCTTGTTTGCTGTAAATTAAGAATATGTAATCATTAACAAAACAATAATAAGATCATTTATATAAGAAATCTTATAAACGTTTACATTGCCCTTACCAAAAATGATTCTTTTCTTCTACTTTCAAAAAATTGTCTCCATGTGTCTTCATCTATAAAAGGATATATACGACATGGATTCTCACGACTCCTATGACCATAAATGAAATCAGATGAGAGGGTTGATTTGAAATCCCTCCATCTCCTAGCAGCCAACGATAAGAATTTCTTCCTGACTCCTCCAGTGTCAGGAATATCAAATGTCATCTGATAAAAAAGAGGTTAAAAATATTATATATACTAGAAACATTTAAAGAACAGTCAAACAATAGCAAAAGATCTTACCAAAATGGTCTCCCACAGCTGAGAAATTATCGCCTTATCCAAACTTCTCCAATCATCATAGAAAATGCTTACTTTTCTCTTAGCCTGAGTTGCTACAAAACCCTTAAAATATTTAGCATTTGGACCTCTAGGAAGATCATCATCATCAAACTCCACGACTATCCTCTCCTCCTTCTTACGGGCAAGTGATAATTTTGGTAAACGTGTGCACCCACGCTTATCAACCTTTGAACTCTTTTTCGTAATAGGATCATGTGAATGTTCCTCCCTAGATGTATGACCAATATGCTCATCTCCAGAATCATGTGGGTGATCAACTGATTGATCTTTCATTTTCCTTCAAATCAAAAAAACAAACATTAGTTCACAAATATATAAATTCAAATATTGTAATACTACATAATCAGAAAATAGAAAAGTGTACTGAATTACATAATAGTAAACATTGGTAATATGGTAAGCATGTTAAACAATGATAAACATGGTAAACACAGTCTGTTGTACCCCTCTCTATTGGATTTTAATGATCACAATCACTCTTATTATGTTCTAACTTGTTTTCAAGTGTTTTTGTTGATAGGCAAAAGGTTTCCAATAAGTTGGCCCAAGAAAGCTGAAAAGTGGACTCACTGAGTCCACCGGTCAGCCGGTGTGAGCTCACCGGCCAGCCGGAGGACCCAGGCAGTGGACTTGCCCACTGCCTGGTGTCACCGGCCGGCCGGTGGACCAGACATCCTTGCTCTGTCTGGGCCACCGGCCGGCCGCTGGCTCACCACCGGCCGGCCGGTGGACCAGACAGAGAGCCTTCCTCTCTGTCTGGACCACCGGCCGACCACTGGCTCATCACCGGCTAGCCGGTGGACCAGACAGAGCTTTGCTGTCTGGACCACCGGCCAACCGGTGATCCACCACCGGCCGGCCGGTGCGCCCAGGACTTCTCCTCTTTACGGTTTTTATTGTTTTATCATTTTTGTTTGATATATGTTTTAATAAGTAAAAAATTTACAATATCTAACATTATATGAAAAAACTAAATGTAAACAAGAAATAAACATGTGTTACTTGTAATTTTAGGAATGTACAGTTGGATTGTTTTCCCAAATTCCTTCATCGTGATCGTTCCTTAAGGCACAAACCATGTCTTCAACATACTCATCATTATGTTCTGTTAATCTTTCCATGGAAGTAGGGATCTCACATAAATCAGGATCTTCATCAAATTCATCCTCACCAACATATTGTTTTTTCCCTTGTAAAACAACAGCCCACTGCATATCTGATTGATCTACTACATAGAAAATTTGTTTGGCATGTGTTGCCATTATAAAAGAATCAGCTGTGTCTTCCAATCTATTCAGATTAACAAGTTTCATTCCAAATTCATCGTGTCTGACACTGTTGTTACCGATAAACCATTTACAGTTAAAAACAGGAACTTTAATTTTAAAGTAATCAGCCTCCCATATGTCTTCAATCACTCCATAATATGCACTTGATGCCGAAATTGGGTTTCTGTCCTTAGCACTCGAAAAATGCATTGCTTCTGCAAACACCAATACACCACTATTCTGAACTGTACTTCTGTTGTCCTGAGCTTTCGTATGAAATGTATAGCCATTAATGTCATAAGCGGACCATGTTATCACATTTAAAGATGGACCACCCACTATCCATTTTAATGTCTCTGATACATCTGATCTACCAAGCAAGGTCTTTTTAAACCATGGCAAAAACGTTTTGTTGTGCTCATTCAAAATCCACATTTCTTTCTTCTTTGGATGACATTGTTTCAACTCATTAATATGCAATGTGATATACGGTTGAACATCAGCTATGTTATTCAAGATGTATGATTCTAACTTCTTCATCTGTTCAGCTGACAGTGATTTGACTTTCAAGCCACGAATCCCATTTCCCTCATTATTAACCCGTTCATGGCGAGATGGAGGCAAACCTATGTGTTGCGCCGTAGCCAAGTAGCTCGTACAAAACTCTGCTACCTCCTCAGAAATATACTTTTCAATAATGGAGGCTTCAGGTCGATATGGATTTTTAACATATCCCTTTAATATTTTCATATACCTTTCAAAAGGATACATCCAACGAAGATATACAGGTCCACAAAGCTTTATTTCTCGAACCAGATGAATCATTAAATGCACCATCATATCAAAAAAAGTTGGATGAAAATACATTTCCAAATGACAAAGTATAAAAATTGCATCCTTTTCCAAAATGTTCAAAGCATTCACATCAATCGCCTTGTTACAAATTGAATTGACAAAATAACACAACCTCATTATAGTCTTTCTGACACGGATGGGCAATATTCCACGTAGTGCAACTGGTAGAATTTGTTGCATCATGATGTGACAATCATGTGATTTCATACCTATCAACTTCAAGTCTTTCAATGAGACAAAATTTTTTACATTTGAAGAATAACCTTGAGGCACTTTGATATCATGAAGACACTGACAGAAGCTACTTTTCTCCCTCTTCGATAATGTATGACAAGCCGGGGGAAGAAATGTTCGTCTTCCTTTAGGAGTGGGAGCTAACTCCAAACGTATTCCCATTGATAGTAGGTCTAACCTTGCATTCAACCCATCTTTTGTCTTTCTTTTAATATCTAGAAATGTTCCGATCAAAGAATCACAGATATTCTTCTCCACGTGCATGACATCAATATTATGTTTGACTTCATGATACCTCCAATATGGTAGCTCAAAAAATATTGACCTTTTCTTCCAAATATGTCTATCATTACCAGATTTCTGTGTCTTTCCCAATGTCACATCAAGGTTTTTCACCCTCTCAAAATAAAAATCTGGGGATAAAGGTTTTGGAGAAGTATCAAATTCTTGTGAGCCATTGAATGCCTTTTTTAGTCTTCTATAAGGGTGATCCATAGGCAAAAACTTTCGATGACCCATGTACACTGTTTTCCTCCCATGATGCAATTGACAATATGACGTCTGTTGTTCGCAAATTGGACATGCTTTATTCCCTTTAACACTGTATCCAGACAAATTTCCATATGCTGGGAAGTCATTTATAGTGAATAGAAGCACTGCATGTAGTTGAAAATATTCCATTTTATAAGAATCATACACCCTAATACCATCAGCCCATAACAGTTTCAAATCATCAATCAGCGGTGACAAGTATACATCAATATCATTACCGGGTTGCTTTGGACCAGAGATCATGATACTCAACATGACATATTTGCGCTTCATACAAACTTTAGGAGAGTGGTTGTAAATTACCAATAAAACAGGCCATGAACTATGTGTGCTACTGAGGGTTCGGTATGGATTCATTCCATCTGTGCACAAGCCTAGTTTCAGATTTCTAATTTCATTTCCAAATGTAGGGTACTGGGCATCAATTTTCTTCCATTGTGGACAATCAGCTGGATGATGTATTTTTCCATCACATACCCGCTCATCAGCATGCCATCTTAACCTTTTTGCATCATGTGAATTAGCTAATAAATGTTTGAAACGAGGAATTATAGAAAGATACCAAAATACCTTTTAAGGGAGCTTTGTAATCTCTACATCAGCTTGTGATTTTTATTTCACCTTATACCGTGATGTCCCACATTTAGGACACTCTTTCAGAAATTCATATTCCTTCCTATATATAATGCAGTCATTCGGACAGGAATGTATTTTCCTGTATCCCAATCCCATCGGGCATAATATTTTTTTGGCCTTATAATGTGAATCTAGAAGATCGTTATCTTTTGGAAGAATGTCTTTCATCAATTGTAGCAGCTCTGTAAAACTTCTGTCACTCCAGCCATGTTTCGCCTTCAGGTTAATCAATCTTAACACTGCCGACAAAACCGTAAAATCTGTACAACAAGGATATAATGGTTTTTCGGCATCACCATATAGACGTGCAACTGTCGGTTCTATCTCAATTTGTTCTGCTACAATATCGCGAATCATTTCTTCAATTCCATCGGAGTTACCATCTTGCGATTCATTATCATCAGTGACATTCTGTCCAGTTTCGCCATGCCAAACCCAAGGGTTGTAACTCGAATTGAAACCATGACAAATCAGATGATCTTTTATCTCTCTACTTTTCAACTTCTTCATATTCAGACATTTCAGGCATGGACAGAAAAAAATGTCACTACTTGGAGCATTTCGTTTAGCAAATTCCAAAAAGGCATCAACACCTTCCTCATATTCATTTCTCATTCGATGTGCCGTAATCCCACTTCGACTCATTATTACCTATAACAAATAGCAAAAATATATATATTTTTTAGATAAGACAAATATATGTTTATATGAAAAAAATCATAATTTGAATATAAAAAATTTTGAAATATAAAACAAATCGATGTGTAAACCCCCCTGGACACCCCCCGACCCCTCTGGACAGCCCCCCACCCCTCCTGGACACAACCCCCCACCCCCGACTTGCTTGGACACCCCCCTGGACACCCCCCAACCCTCTGGACAGCCCCCCAACCCCTCCTAAACACCACCCCCACCCCCTACCCCCTTGGACACCCCCCTGGACACCCCCCAACACCCACCCATACCATTGGACAGCCCCCCACACCCACCCACCCCCTTGTAAACCCGCCTGGACACCCCCCGACCCCTCTGGACAGCCCCCCACCCCTCCTGGACACCACCCCCCCACCCCCTACCCCCTTGGACACCCCCCTGGACATCCCCCAACCCTCTGGGCAGCCCCCCCCCCCCCCCCACCCACCCGGACAACCCCAAATACCCTCTGGAGAGGCCGCCACCCACTTGGACAGCCCCCCACACCCATCCACCCCCTTGGACACCCCCCCTGGACACCCCACTGACCCCTCTGGACAGGCCGCCACCCCCTTGGACAGCCCCCCACACCCACCCATCCCCTTGGACACCACCCTAGACACCCCCCGACCCCTCTGGACAGCCCCCGACCCCTCTAGAAAGCACCCCCACCCCTCCTGGACACAACCCCCCACCCCCGACCTGCTTGGACACCCCCTGGACACCCCCAACCCTCTGGACAGCCCCCCCCCCCCCCCACCCCTCCTAAACACCACCCCCACCCCCTACCCCCTTGGACACCCCCTGGACACCCCCCAACACCCACCCACACCCTTGGACAGCCCCCCACACCCACCCACCCCCTTGTAAACCCCCCTGGACACCCCCCGACCCCTCTGGACAGCCCCCCGCCCCTCCTGGACACCACCCCCCACCCCCTACCCCCTTGGACACCCCCTGGACATCCCCCAACCCTCTGGGCAGCCCCCCCACCCACCCGGACAACCCCAAATACCCTCTGGAGAGGGCGCCACCCACTTGGACAGCCCCCCACACCCATCCAACCCCTTGGACACCCCCCTGGACACCCCACCGACCCCTCTGGACAGGCCGCCACCCCCTTGGACAGCCCCCCACACCCACCCATCCCCTTGGAAACCACACTGGACACCCCCCGACCCCTCTGGACAGCCCCCGACCCCTCTAGAAAGCACCCCCACCCCTCCTGGACACAACCCCCCACCCCCGACCTGCTTGGACCCCCCCTGGACACCCCCCAACCCTCTGGACAGCCCCCCCACCCCTCTTAAACACCACCCCCACCCCCTAACCCCTTGGACACCCCCCTGGACACCCCCCAACACCCACCCACACCCTTGGACAGCCCCCCACACCCACCCACCCCTTGTAAACCCCCCCTGGACACCCCCCGACCCCTCTGGACAGCCCCCCACCCCTCCTGGACACAACCCCCCACCCCCGACCTGCTTGGACACCCCCCTGGACACCCCCAACCCTCTGGACAGCCCCCCACCCCTCCTAAACACCACCCCCACCCCCTACCCCCTTGGACACCCCCCTGGACACCCCCCAACACCCACCCTCACCCTTGGACAACCCCCCACTCCCACCCACCCCTTGTAAAGCCCCCTGGACACCCCCCGACCCCTCTGGACAGCCCCCCACCCCTCCTGGACACAACCCCCACCCCCGACCTGCTTGGACACCCCCCTGGACACCCCCCAACCCTCTGGACAGCCCCCCACACCCCTCCTAAACACCACCCCACCCCTACCCCCTTGGACACCCCCTGGACACCCCCCAACACCCACCCACACCCTTGGACATCCCCCCACACCCACCCACCCCCTTGTAAACCCCCCTGGACACCCCCCGACCCCTCTGGACAGCCCCCCACCCCTCCTGGACACCACCCCCCACACCCTACCCCCTTGGACACCCCCCTGGAAACCCCCCAACCCTCTTGATAGCCCTCTCACCCCCCTGGAATCACTGAAAATTTACCATAACAAGAAGTTGGGCCATTCAAAGAATGTTTTTAGGTGTGGAGGAAGAACTGAGTTTCAATAGATAGAGAAGGAACTCGACATTAGGTTGTCTATTCCAGGTGTGGATTTGAAGGAGTTAATGTTTGTTCAGTGACCCAAGAGATTGAATCAGAAATTCAGATGTTGTGCCATTTTCTCATGATGAGGATGAATAATTGGTGGGGTTTGACTTTTAAATGGAGAGCTTAGCAGACCATCATATTTTCTATAGATCAGTAAAGGATGTTAGCATCGAACATAAGGCTTAAGGGATGCTTTCAAATCCAAATATGTATGTTGATGGATGCAATGGATCTAGTAGAGGTTCTAGAAAGAATGGTGGTTTTATTTGTTTAGGATAAGTAGTGAAGAAAAAACTAGTTAATTTTTTACTTGCTGAAAAGAGGGTATCTAAAATTTTTAACATGCCGAGGGGAAATCTGGCGAGTCCTCCTCGTAAAACTTTGTTTGCAGGGGGTGATAATGGTGATGTGATCCCAAATCCATGAACCTATTCCATGGTTGTGTGTGAATAAAGTAGTAACAACTGTAAAAGGGCAACCCATCCAAATGGACACGCCCCAACCCTCTCGGGGATTTATAGAAAACGATGAAAAATTAGTGAAATCATAAAATTAGTCAATATTGCAAGTTGAACAAATAGATCTAGGGATGGTAAATAAGATTATGGTGCCAAAACGAGTTAAAAGGGTTTGCAATCGAAGAATCTTAGCTAGTTTCAACAAAAAAATCACAACACATATATATATACTATCTGCGAAAAAAAACGAACGAGTGGGAGGATTACCTGAGTGCTGCGAGTTTAGATGATTGATCCGAGGAGATTAAATATGAGAAACGATGATCGCAAAACGAATCTAAACCAACGAAATGGACGAGCCGATTCGGGTTTACGCGCGAGAGAGATGAGTCGCGACTGTCGAAGGTAAACTTGCGAATGACAATCCACATTTTTAAATGAGTTATCACGTCATTTATTCAATAACCGATGTTATAATTTTTTAAAAAACATTTATAACGTCGGTTATTCAATAACCGACGTAAAAACCTTCCTTCGATTATTTTTTTACGTCGGTTATTTTATAACCGACGTTATAAAGGGATCAAAATCCGCGTTTTTTTACGTCGGTTATTCAATAACCGACGTCAAAAACATCTGGGGATTCTTTTTTTACGTCGGTTATAAAATAACCGACGTAAAAAGGCCTTCGAAAACCGCGTTTTTTACGTCGGTTATAAAAATAACCGACGTTAAAGGTGTACCGAACATAGGTTTTTACGTCGGTTATTAAATAACCGACGTAAAAAACCTCGTTTTACATATTATGACGTCGGTTCTATATAACCGACGTAAAAAATGGTGACGTAAAAAATGTTTTCTGCACTAGTGTTTAAGAAAATTTTCAACTTTAGGGAAATGAACTTGAAAACCAAAAAATGGTGTCCTAGTGATCTTATACCTGATGAATCAGATTGTACTTTAGATCGTCACAAATTTATGGATTTGTGATTACTGGATTTTCCATATCCATGTTCTCTACCACTCTCCATCAGAACATGATGGTTAGATTTCTCTTCCATATCCATATTTTCACCTATGTGGAAACCCAGTGATTAGTTTATTTGGGTAATCGTTACATTTCATACTTTAGTTTTTAAATCCATGTTTGGGTATTCCTTTTTACGATGTGGGTTTCTATTAAAGAAACTTTCGAATAGTAAACCATTTATAACCCCGACGAATTTCGAGGGCGAAATTCATTTTAAGTGGGGTAGAAAGTAACAGCCCGAGATTTTATGAAAAATATTCTTTTTTATTTCACTAATGTCTTGTGTTGTACGCTACACCAAAAGTAGCTTGCACAACACGCATCCTTGACTTGCCTTGCATTACACGCAATCGCGACCTTCCTTGATAGTGTGTGTAGTACGCAATACCGAGTTTCACTAAACAACGATATGCTATTAAAATATTATTATAACTAGCCGTTATGAATAGTAATAACCACCTTTTAAAATTTTAGAAATTTTATCTCTCAAAATGGACTTCATTTTTGGATTCGGAGTATCGAATTTAGCCTAAGGTGAAATTTTGGTACTTTTCGGATAACATTCATATTCTGATGAATATTGAAAATTACTAAATTATAATTAAAAACAACTTTTTTAATCAAAATAATTAATAGTGATAAATTATTAATTTGATTTGTTTTAAAGTATATTTAGAATATATTTTTACAATTTAATACAATGTTGGTCATTGGATGTAATTTCACATTTAAACCAGACATAAACAAATGTCAATCTTTTGATAGCTATTGTTTCTTAAAAACACGCTATTTGTTTTAACAGCGGGATTTAATTATAAAATTAATTAATGCACCTTCTATGTTATAAATTTGGTAAAATAGACTTCATTTTTTGAATTCGGAATATGAAATATAGCTTAGGATGAAATTTTGGTATTTTTCTGAAAACTTTCAATTTTTGATGAATAGTGAAACCACTAAGTGGTAGGTTAAAAACTGAATTTTGCATAAAACTTAATTTTACCGCTTCTGTGAATGGAATTTAGAAAATCCGACAGACACGGTTAATATCAAGGACTAAAATGTGGTTCAATGAGATGAAAATAATTTTTGGTGAATAGTAATTTTTTACCTCTTTTTTACCACGGTTAATAGTAAATAGGGTAACTAAGGGTAAATATGATATTACTATTACCCTAACACATGTCCTAATTCTATTGGATAAGTGTAATTCGACCAAAAACAACCTTATGAATATAATATGACCATTTAGGTCCACTTGGATTAGATTATGACATTTAATATTATTTTATTTAATGAATAGTTAAAATAGTTAAAATCAAAGTTTAATAACTAAAACATTTTTAATATGGGGTTATACATAAGATAAATTCAACTATAAATATTCATTAGAAAGCTAAAACTATTTCCTATATAATGATATTTTATTTATAATTTTTAGACTTTAAATAAATTAATTTATTTATGACACAACGATGATGCAGTAATTACCCTTTTAAGGAAATATTAATATAATTGATGTTATAAATGCTCAAATGAATGTAATTTGATACTTTTTATGAATTCCACTACTTTTCTAGGTTACTATGATATATTAGTGTTGATTTAATCAACTTTGTTCGAACATATAATTCAGTTATGACTTTCACAAAAATCATATATCAAATAGTGTCAAAATTGACACAAAATAGTTTTTAAATAAAATATTATATTATTAATTGTTATTTTATTCCTCAAAATCTAAGGTTCGGCCAAATGACTTAGATAAGGATATATATATTAATAATAAACAATTTGGGGTTCTTTTGGCATGTTATAGTAAGTGTATTAACCATATAGTGAAAGAAAACAAAAAGACACGGTAAAAGTTAAATTATTTAACTTAGAGTTAAATCTAATTGATAAGGTTAAAATAATACCCTAAACATGTCTAAATCCTATTGGTTGATAGGATTTCGACCCATCCCCACTTTAGCTTCGAAATAAGACCCTTTGGAACCATTATAAACCGATTTTGACATTAATATAAAATAATATTTTGAGGTATTCCTATGGTGCCCCTCTCCTCCCTTATAAAAGGACACCTCCTCCCCCTCCTCCTAACACCAATTTGAGCACTCAAGCTCGGCCAACCCCTGAAAAAATCTCTTCTCCACTTCACTTGCAACATCCTTGAGGTTCTGGTATTCCTCAAATACCAATTTTAGTGCCCTAAGAGGAGGTCTCAAAGAGGCGCTTCAAAGAAGAGGTAATTACCATTACCAATTATTTCATCTTTATTTCTTCTTCCACTTATTCTTCTTAGGTTTTTTCATTATGAAGTAATAACATCAGTATCACTAATATACTGATATGTTATTATAATTATTAAACAACTCTATTTCACCATCTATCCATCCTACGGAAAAAGAAATCACCGCGCGTGCGTACGTATAGAATACCGTCTCCACGCCGTGGTGTAATCTATTTTCCACCACCACCTTACATGGATGGGTATAATGGTGTAAAGAATAACTATAAATAGTTATTACAACATCATATTAATTCTGATATATTTTATAATCCTCTCCAATTCAATTCAATATTTATGGAAATGATATCATCGCTCGTGCGTACGTACGGACTACCGTCTCCACGACGCGATTAGATTCATTCTCCATGTTAACCATTTAAGAATGATTATAAAGTATATATAAGAAATAATAATGAAATATATGACATTATAAAGATACTGGATTTATGTATATATATATATATATATATATATATATATGTATGTCATCTACTTACATCCATTCAAGACAATAAGGAAAGGAAAACAGCGTTCATGCGTACGTACGGACTACCGTCTCCATGAACGGTGTTTTTCATTTCATTTATCTATCTATTATATATATATATATATACTGAATATATATGATATATAAATCATATTTTATATTCTGGAAGTAAGTAAATCATGATATAAGTAATAATAATTTCAAGAACAACAAGTCAAATCACCTACGATAAATGAAACGATTTTACCCAAAACGCTTCTTTAACATGGAATTTACAAAAGAACGGGTAATATAATGTCATAAGTGAACCATATATGATATCATAACAATGAATATGATTCTTTAATAAGTCAATGACATTATTTAAATCATTATACAGGAGGTTCTGACACATACGAAGCAAATCAGACCTAAGGTAAGGGAAATATCACAATCTCATTTTTATCCGAGATTGTTTACACTTTGAAATTTACTGGGGTGTATTTTATCATCCACATCCATGTTTCCTCAATATGTAATATTATTTCCATCCACCTATAATTGTTTAAATCCAATTTTACCCTTCGGTGAGTTTTTAGTAAAAGATATGAAAGGAATTTTTTGTCATTGTTCATACGAGGTACTTTTTGACTTTTCCGATAAAAGTACGAGAAGAATGTTTTTTTAACTTATACGGCATGAATGGATTTTAAAACATTATTTATAAGAAGCATCCTTTACAAGTTTTCAAGTTTCTTTTTAATCAACTTCTTTTAGTTTAAAGATGTATGACATGTTAAGAAAGGAATAATGTTTTTGAAGAAGAAAGGATATTTTCCTCAAGAATGGAGTTCAAGTGTTTTATCAAAATTATTTTCCATCTAAGATAATAAAGGGTTCTGTTTTTATCCCTATTATTACATTGATTTGATTGTGTTGTGATGGAATTATTTTTATGAATTCCTTTATCTTATATGAATTGTTTTATGATGTCATGTTGTTTAAGAATCCCATTTTTATTACATGGGTTACGCTATGATGTATGGTTTATGATTATGTGGCACACATAAGAAAGGATTCATTATAAGATGGGTGGGACCTATATCTCCCTCCAATGCATTGGGTAAAGATTTTATATCTCATGAGATAGACAGGGCTGGAATGGTAGGTTATACCGGTTCAGTGAAACAGGACTGAAACGAGGGTTACTCGATTCAGAAAGGGACTTTGTCCACTAAGATAGTCTTGGCAATGAATCTTGACTAACAAGAAATGATTCTCTATGATTATGTGTGAATGCCACAAAGTTTAATGTTTTAAGTTATGATTATTGTGATTACATTTCACTGCCATGATTTACCCCATGTTATGAAATTATGATCTCTTTTACAGGTTAAGATTTCCAAAAGTTATGTGCTTATGTATATCATGTGATTGATATTTCTTTAGTTTACCCTTACTGAGCATTTGAGCTCACCCTTTTATGTTTTCTTTTCCCTAGGATATAAAGAAAGGTTTTATGTAAAAAAAGGAAGATACTTATGGGAGATTTTGAAGATCTTTCTTCACTATTAGAAGATTATATTCCGAGTTTCCAAAGACACTAAACTATTACGATCCTTGTGTGTGTGTTTTTTGTTATGTACTAAGAATTCCGCAAATGTAATGTAATGTCCATGTACGTCAAGATTCGGGTCTCTACAGTTGGTATCAGAGGAAAGGTTTAGTCAACCTTTGGAAACTAGGATGCGAGAACTTTAGTGAGATCCCTAGAGATATTTATAAGGTATGTCTAGGGATGTCTCTAAGGTTAAGTATACGTATAGGTTATAGTACTAGAATTACGCTAACGATCATAGAATTAAATCTAAGATGTTAGATATTGAAGTTACTCCCCCTTTATTATGATTTTTGCCTCTCACACTATTCTTTTTGGGTTTTAGAAAATGGCTGGAAACAAGATGATTCACGATAATGGAGAATATGATGGACAATGGAATGATATTCTTCATAATGAAATGGGACTTGGAAGTACAAACATCATTATTATGCCGAATCTGAAATCTCATAATATGATCAATAAAGTAAAATTTGGTAAGTTTCCTGACTCGACTAATAAGAGAAAGATAGAGTTTCATGATGATTATAGAGGAAAGAAAGTTCAATTTCCCCTATGTAAATCATGTGGGAAGAGGCATCAAGGAGAATGTTTCAAAGGAACCGGAAGATGCTTTGGGTGTGGAAATGAAGGACACAAAGTAAGTAAGTGCAAAGGAAAAGGTTCAGTTAACACCATGGATGAGGATAATGGTATTGCTACGACATAAACAATGGTTAAATGTTTTAAATGTGGAATGTACGGGCATTATGCAAACCAATGCCCTAAGGGAAAGTCTCATGAAGATAATCAGTATGGTCGTATGGGAAGTATTTATGTGGATGATGATGAAGAGACTACAAATGATACGTGAGATGAAAGAATTTTTGAAGCTCGGTCAATGGTTTAATAATGTAGTGGAATGATTACATGTTTATCATGTGTAATGTTGTATAAGAAATCTCATGGTACTATGGAATAAAGAGACATCTAAGGATTGTTACACTGTTTCCTTTCCATGAGTTATGAAAGTGTATGATTAATCGTACCACTATCCATGAAAGGTTATTCAGATATTTTTGGAATTTAGATGATATGTGCATAATGAAGGGATAAGGAGAAAATTAAATGTTTAACAGTATTCATGAGCTCATGATTGATATAAGGACTAAGTGATATCATGGTTTGAGTATATAGAATTTTGAGGATTTTGGTATGTGGAAAGTGTTAACGTTTAACTGCATTCATGTTTTCAATAAGGTTCAATGGGTATTCAAGAGAATACGTGATTAAGGACTTTGAATGTTTGGAATGTGACAAAAAAACATATCTTATGATATATTGGGATCGACAATGGTGTTAAATCTCTTGTAA
The DNA here is from genome assembly GCA_963277665.1 of Viscum album. Taxonomy (NCBI): domain Eukaryota; kingdom Viridiplantae; phylum Streptophyta; class Magnoliopsida; order Santalales; family Viscaceae; genus Viscum; species Viscum album. The sequence goes on along the minus strand of OY728126.1, from coordinate 72,416,891 downwards.
TAGTTTTCACTATGTTATGAGAGTGGACTGCAGTATTAGGGATAATCCTAAAGATTGGAATGGATTGTGTTGGACATAATTTATTATTGTTTAAGGATAGAAGTTTTCTCGATATTATTGATGGGATGTTATAGTAATATAGTTTTAGAAAAAGGACAACCTGTAGGACGGGCGACAGCCCATCGCGTCGGACAAGGCTGTGGAAATCGAACCCACAACCGAAGTGCGACTGGCCTTTATCACCTACCACTAGCCTATAGGATGTCCCTGTTTAGTAGAAACTAGTTTTATTAAGCAGTGTGATATATGAAGTATAAGTCCATTTTAGGAACCATATATGATTAATCTCACTATAGATCGACTTATGTATATAATTTTTGCTAACCTTTTGTTTGAGACAGATGGAATGTCCCGTCATTCTATCACATGACCTGCTAACACTTCACTAATAACAAATTCAACTTCATTTATTTAAGAGATGAAGTGGAAATTGGTCAAGGAACGAACAACAGTGAGATTGTACCCAAATAAAGTAAGTATTTATTTTAAGAAAATTTTCAACTTTAGGGAAATGATCTTGAAAACCAAAAAATGTTGTACTGTGATCTTATACCTGATGAATCAGATGGTACTTTAGATCGTCACAAATTTATGGATTTGTGATTACTGGATTTTCCATAGCCATGTTCTCTACCACTCTCCATCAGAACATGATGGTTAGATTTCTCTTCCATATCCATATTTTCACCTATGTGGAAACCCAGTGATTAGTTTATTTGGGTAATCGTTACATTTCGTACTTTAGTTTTTAAAGCCAAGTTTTGGTATTCCATTTTACGATGTGGGTTTCTATTAAAGAAACTTTCGAATAGTAAACCATTTATAACCCCGACGAATTTCGAGGGCGAAATTCATTTTAAGGGGGGTAGAATGTAACAGTCCGAGATTTTATGAAAAATCTTCTTTTTTATTTCACTAATGTCTTGTGTTGTATGCTACACCAAAAGGAACTTGCACAACACGAATCCTTGACTTGCCTTGCATTACACGCAATCGCGACCTTCCTCGATAGCGTGTGTAGTACGCAATACCGAGTTTCACTAAACAACGATATGCTATTAAAATATTATTATAACTAGCCGTTATGAATAGTAATAACCACCTTTTAAAATTTTAGAAATTCTAGCTCTCAAAATGGACTTCATTTTTGGATTCGGAGTATCGAATTTAGCCTAAGGTGAAATTTTGGTACTTTTCGGATAACTTTCATTTTCTGATGAATAGTGAAAATTACTAAATTATAATTAAAAACAACTGTTTTAATAAAAATAATTAACAGTGATAAATTATTAATTTGAGTTGTTTTAAAGTATATTTAGAATATATTTTTACAATTTAATACAATGTTGGTCATTGGATGTAATTTTACATTTAAACCAGACATAAACAAGTGTCAATCTTTTGATAGATATTGTTTCTTAAAAACAAGCTATTTGTTTTAACAATGGGATTTAATTATAAAATTAATTAATGCAACTTCTATTTTATAAATTTGGTAAAATAGACTTCATTTTTTGAATTCGGAATATGAAATATAGCTTAGGATGAAATTTTGGTATTTTTCTGAAAACTTTCAATTTTTGATGAATTGTGAAACCACTAAGTGGTAGGTTAAAAACTGAATTTTGCATAAAACTTAATTTTACAGCTTCTGTGAATGGAATTTAGAAAATCCGACAAACACGGTTAATATCAAGGACTAAAATGTGGTTCAATGAGATGAAAATAATTTTTGGTGAATAGTAACTTTTTACTTTTTTTTACCACGGTTAATAGTAAATAGGGTAACTAAGGGTAAATATGATATTACTATTACCCTAACACATGTCCTAATTCTATTGGATAAGTGTAATTCGACCTAAAACAACCTTATGAATATAATATGACCATTTAGGTACACTTGGATTAGATTATGACATTTTATATTATTTTATTTAATGAATAGTTAAAATAGTTAAAATCAAAGTTTAATAACTAAAACATTTTTAATATGGGGTTATACATAAGATAAATTCGACTATAAATATTCATTAGAAAGCTAAAGATATTTCCTACATAATCATAGTTTATTTATAATTTTTAGACTTTAAATAAATTAATTTATTTATGACACAACGATGATGCAGTAATTACCCTTTTAAGGAAATATTAACATAATTGATGTTATAAATGCCCAAATGAATGTAATTTGATACTTTTTATGAATTCCAATAATTTTCTAGGTTACTATGATATATTAGTGTTGATTTAGTCAACTTTGTTAGAACATATAATTCTGTTATGACTTTCACAAAAATCATATATCAAATAGTGTCAAAATTGAAACAAAATAGTTTTTAAATCAAATATTATATTATTAATTGTTATTTTATTCCTAAAAATCTAAGGTTCGGCCAAATGACTTATATAAGGATATATATATTAATAATAAACAATTTTGGGTTCGTTTTGCATGTTATAGTAAGTGTATTAACCATATAGTGAAAGAAAACAAAAAGACACGGTAAAAGTTAAATTATTTAACTTAGAGTTAAATCTAATTGATAAGGTTAAAATAATACCCTAAACTTGTCTAAATCCTATTGGTTGATAGTATTTCGACCCATCCCCACTTTAGCTTCGAAATAAGACCCTTTTGAACCATTATAAACCGATTTTGACATTAATATAAAATAATATTTTGAGGTATTCCTAAGGTGCCCCTCTCCTCCCTTATAAAAGGACACCTCCTCCCCCTCCTCCTCACACCAATTTGAGAACTCAAGCTCGGACAACCCCTGCCAAAATCTCTTCTCCACTTCCCTAGAAACATCCTAGAGGTTCTGGTATTCCTCAAAGACCAATTTTAGTGCCCTAAGAGGAGGTCTCAAAGAGGCGCTTCAAAGAAGAGGTAATTACCGTTACCAATTCTTTCATCTTTATTTCTTATTCCACTTATTCTTCTTAGGTTGTTTCATTATGAAGTAACAACATCAGTATCACTCATATAGTGATATGTTATTATAAGTATGAAACAACCCTATTTCACCATCTATCCATCCTACTGAAAAAGAAATCACCGCGCGTGCGTACGTACGGAATACCGTCTCCATGCCGTGGTGTAATCTATTTTCCACCACCACCTTACATGGATGGGTATAATGGTGTAAATAATAACTATACATAGTTATTACAACATCATATTTATTCTGATATATTTTATAATCCACTCCAATTCAATTCAATATTTACAGAAATGATATCATCGCTCGTGCGTACGTACGAACTACCGTCTCCACGACGCGATGAGATTCATTCTCCATGTTAACCATTTAAGAATGATTATAAAGTATATATAAGAAATAATAATGAAATATATGACATTATAAAGCTACTGGATTTATGTATATATATATATATGTATGTCATCTACTTACTTCCATTCAAGACAATAAGGAAAGGAAAACAGCGTTCATGCGTACGTACGGACTACCGTCTCCATGAACGGTGTTTTTCATTTCATTTATCTATCTATTATATATATATAAATATACTGAATATATATGATATATAAATCATATTTTATATTTTGGAAGTAATTAAATCATGATATATGTAATAATAATGTCAAGAACAACAAGTCAAAACACCTACGATAAATGAAACGATTTTACCCAAAACGCTTTTTTAACATGGAATTTACAAAAGAACGGGTAATATAATGTCATAAGTGAACCATATATGATATCATAACAATGAATATGATTCTGTAATAAGTCAATGACATTATTTAAATCATTATACAGGAGGTTCGGACACATACGAAGCAAATCGGACCTAAGGTAAGGGAAATATCACAATCTCATTTTTATCCGAGATTGTTTATACTTTGAAATTTACTGGGGTGTATTTTATCATCCACATCCATGTTTCCTCAATATGTAATATTATTTCCATCCACCTACAATTGTTTAAATCCAATTTTACCCTTCGGTGAGTTTTTAGTAAAAGATATGAAAGGAATCTTTTGTCATTGTTCATACGAGGTACTTTTTGACTTTTCCGACAAAAGTACGAGAAGAATGTTTTTTTTAACTTATACGGCATGAATGGATTTTTAAAACATTATTTCTAAGATTAATCCTTTACATGTTTTCAAGTTTATTTTTAATCAAATTCTTTTAGTTTAAAGTTGTATGACATGTTAAGAAAGGAAAATTGTTTTTGAAGAAGAAAGGATATTTTCCTAAAGAATGGAGTTCAAGTGTTCTATCAAAATTATTTTCCATCTAAGATAATAAAGGGTTCTGTTTTTATCCCTATTATTAAATTGATTTGACTGTGTTGTGATGGAATTATTTTTATGAATTCCTTTATCTTATATGAATTGTTTTATGATGTCATGTTGTTTAAGAATCCCATTTTTATTACATGGGTTACACTATGATGTATGGTTTATGATTATGTGGAACAAATAAGAAAGGATTCATTATAAGATGAGTGGGACCTATATCTCCCACCAATGCATTGGGTAAAGATTTTATATCTCATGAGATAGACAGGGCTGGAATGGTAGGTTATACCGGTTCAGTGAAACAGGACTGAAACGAGGGTTACTCGATTCAGAAAGGGACTTTGTCCACTAAGATAGTCTTGGCATTGAATCTTGACTAACAAGAAATGATTCTCTATGATTATGTGTTAATTCCACAAAGTTTCATGTTTTAAGTTATGATTATTTTGATTACATTTCACTGCCATGATTTACCCCATGTTATGAAATTATGATCTCTTTTGAAGGTTATGATTTCCAAAAGTTATGTGCTTATGTATATGATGTGATTGATATTTCATTTGTTTACCCTTACTGAGCATTTGAGCTCACCCTTTTATGTTTTCTTTTCCCCAGGATATAAAGAAAGCTTTTAGGTAAAAAAAGGAAGATCTTTATGGGAGATTTTGAAGATCTTTCACCACGATTAGAAGATTATATTCCGAGTTTTCAAAGACACTAAACTATTACGATCCTTGTGTGTGTGTTTTTGGTTATGTACTAAGTATTCCACAAATGTAATGTAATGTCCATGTACGTCAAGATTCGGGTCTCTACAGCGGGGGTCTGGCCAATGCGGGCGGTCCGGCCCGGTGCGGGCGGTCCGGCCCGGCGCAGGCAGTCCGGCCCAGTGCAGGTCGTGGATCAGCTCGAGGCCGAGCTGGACGCGGGGGGGGGGGGGGGGGGGGGGGGTTCTGTCCCCCCCCCCCCCGTGTGACCGAATGGCATGGCATTAATGCCTCCCCTCCCCCCATAAACCTAGAAAGTCTTTTCCGTTCCGGTCCGCCGCGGCTCTGCTACGATGGTCTTATCCGGCGGCGCGCCGCCGCTGCCTCTCTCCGCAGACCACCAGACACGCACCGATGGTCCATTTCACCAACTATTTGTGCCTGGAGTCTTTACGAGACCCATACATCACTGCGGAAACTTCAAAACACTGTCTCGGTCCTGTTTCATCATCGCCGTCAATCCACACACCAAAAACAATTTGCAGAGGGTTGTCGGGCCATGTTTGTTTGGACCGCACCCTCCATGTTAGGAGTTATCAATTGGAAGTTATTTAAAACACATTCTTTTAATATTAACGATGGTATAATTTATTCATGTATAAATTATACTAACATCATACTAACAAACGCTCAAGAACGTGAGATAAAAATTGCTCAAAATAGAATTAAAAAAATTTCCCTACCTCGAAGAAGTCGTCGAATGAGGATCGTCACGGGAAATTTACGTCGCGGAAGACGGCGTCGCGGAACAAGGCTTCGTAAACGTCATCGGTGCTCGCCCGATGAGGGATGCGGAGTCCCCCTTTCATTGACGCAGGAAGAGGATCGATGGTGGGTGCGTTTTCATTCTCTGGAAAAGGCATCACTCACCGGCTGCGGAGAGGAGAGGAGACAGCACAACGATCTCCCCTTGCAGTGACAGAAATCTTCATCGTAGACTCGGCGTTCTTCGCAAAGTAGATGAAGTTCTTCATGGCCGCGAGATTTCTCTCCTCTATTCCACACAATAAATCAACCAACAATAAAATAAGAAATTTTCTTATTTTATTCAAACACAAACATGCCAACATTAACTTGAAAATAAAAAGATCCCATTCAATTAATTAAATTAATTGAAGAGCCTTTAACAGTCCAATTAATTGTGTGAGTTGACATGTCATTAAAAGGGGGTGCGGGTGTGTTACACAATAAATTCATGAGGGTGGTTTAAGGGATTTGAAGGGATGGGGATCGTGTGGGCCCCACCTCACTAATATCATACCAAGAGGAGTTAGGATTTAGTGGGTCCCACCTCAACTTCCACAAATAGTTTATAATTACACAGAGTAGAAATAAAATTTCAGCACGTATTTTATTTCACTCTTTAATTAAACCACTCCATTTATTTAACATCACCTCTCGAGCAAACACAACTCTAGTGAAAGCCTCCTTAGGAAAAAACCAGCGCTTCAGTTTCATCGGTGCCCTTAGATTTCGATTCCGAGCATCGGTTCAAAAGTTAGAAAAACCTACTCGTTCGTTCACTGAACGTACCCGAGCTAAACTTCATAAAATGATTCTGGGAACACTGGGCCTCTAAACCAGGTGCCGTCAGAAGCCAAAGACTCGAAAAATTCTAAAAAATTATGAAAAAAATTTCCTTGAAATTTCTGAGACTTTACATTACTCCCACCTCAGGGATTCACATCCCCGTAATGCTATAACACAAACTATGGAAATAAAAGAGGGTACGGAGCATGCATCTAAACCTCCCGCTACCAAGTTCTCTCCTGGAGGTTCCCGTACTGCCACCTGATACACACTAGAGGAATCAGCCTCACATGTAGGACCCACTCCGGTCAATCCTCAATCTCCACCAAGACCTCTGCAAAAGTCACCCTGTCATTGATGTTCATCTCCCCATGGTCTATGATATGCATCGGGTCGTGCACGTATCTCCTCAGCTGAGACATGTGGAAAACGTCGTGTACTTGGTGCAACTAAGGTGAATGGGTCAAGTTGTAAACCACCTCGCCTACCCTGTTGAGGACCTAGAAGGGTACGATGAAGTGCAGACATAACTTTCCACCCTGGCCAAATCTCCATAATCCATGTAGAGGTTAGACCCATAGGAAAATGTGGTCTCCATCCTCGAACTCTGGTGGTCTCCGCCTCCTGTCAGCAAAAGACTTTTATCAGCTCTGAGCTGTCCTCACCCGCTCCTGGATGACCTGGAATTTCTCTAGTCCTACTAGAGCTGCTACGATTTCATCGCCCCTGGCCTATGGAAGGCGTGATTGGGGTTGTTACAACACGGGCACTAGGGGACGGGTCGTGACAAATTGGTATCAAAGGTGTAAATCCCTATAACTGGGAAGTCATTGCCATTACGAAACTCAAACACACACACAACTAGAGTACAAGCGAAAGAAAACACTATGTAAAGAAATATAACAAGTGTGTTGAAAGTATAAAGGGGGTCGAAAATAAAAGCTCAATAGTAAAGTAAAAGAAAGAAACAAAACAACAGGAAGGTTTCAAGCTACTCCTGGATCATCCTCCAGAGTCCCTACCTGAAGGGTAGATAAAAATTGCCACCTCAGCTCTCCACGTTCGTCTGTCACCTTCAGGTACCGTCTCATCGTGAAGTCCACCTCCGGGTACCGTCTCGTCTTCACGTCCACCTCCGAGTACCATCTAACTCTATAATCCTCAACTTTGATCAGCATTTTCCATCGTCTGCATCCAACACAAAGAAGTACGGGCATAGCCCGTGTAGGGGTGAGTATACGATACTCAGTAGGGACCCCGAGACCCCCGAAGGGCTCCCTGAATCCACAAAGGATAAACCACAATGAAATGATACAATCACGAAGTATCATCCAACACTACATAGGTATATTCCCACATATATATCTAAGTCATCAAAAATAGTACAGCTCCATCTCACGAGCTCATGTACAACCTAGTTCACTCAGGGAAGTATAACATAATCCACATAGGAAAGTATGATCCAATCAACATAGGAAAGCATAACATAATATACCCTAGAAAACTAGATCCAATCCACAGAGGATATCAAGTCAATCACATCGAAGATAATGATTGACAGTTAATACTCAGCTCAAACCATGATTTTAATGATGATGTCGAAACCATAGCTGCTGGGGAACTCATACTCTATCGAGTATAGTGGGCCTGCCGCTGCAACAAAGCGCTTCCCACTAACCTTGGACTACTGTAGTACTCCACCTGTCGAGTATTGTGGGCCTGCTGCTACAATTAAGCGCTTCTCACCATGGGTTTGCTCCTACAATAAAGCACTCACCCTCATAGCCTACAGAGGTACTCCTTCTATTGAGTACCATGGGTCTGCTGCTACAACAAAGCGCTCCTCCACTGTGGGCCTGTTGCTACAACCACGCGCTCCCCAATGGGCTATCCAAAACACTACGAGATGATCGATCAGCAGTCATCAAGTCTCAGCCAGCTCTAGGATTCTCGCATATAGCACGCTCATTCCGGGAGGGTCTTCTCCATGATCCAAGAGGTCGATAAATCAACTGAAATGTAGTCCAGAGTTGATGTATCCCAAATTTTATCACATCAATAGGAACACAATGTGATAGATGATGCGTCAATTGGACGCCATGTCTATGATTTATTGGCTTTTCCGTCCGAGGGGCCTGGTTGGTTTTTAAGTCAAAACCCACCCGATCGTACTCCAACTATGTCCAAAAATTGAGTGGAGTAAGAAAAAAGGCTTGTCTCAATAATAGAAAACCAACAAAGTCGACGACACATCAATCGGACGTCCAGAGATAAAGTTATAGGCATTTCTGATCCGAGGGCCCGGTTGGTTTCAGGTTCGAACCAATCCAGCATACCCAAAATTTTCTGAAATCGTGAGTGTAATTTACTAAAACAACCGTCTCGATCCAAATATTGCATCGCAACTGACAGTGCGTCGATCGGAGATCCGTAGCCCATGTTATGGGCTTTTGAACGAAACTGCCTGAAAACAGGGGCTCTGGGCCCGGTCCGACACGGCCTAGTACCCCCGGGGTCAGCCCGAACCGGGTCCGGCCCATTAGGGCGTGACACAGCCTAGCCCAGCCAGCGTGGCCTGGCCTGGTGTGGGGGTTCGCCTCAGTGCCAGCGGCCCAGCCCAGCGCGGGCGGTCCGACCCAGTGCGGGCTACAACTCAGCTCGAGGCTGGGCTGGACGTGGAGGGGGGGGGGGGGTGATGTTCCCCCCCTATTTGAGAGAATGACAACTTTAATGCCACCCCCTAAACCCGGAATGTATTTTCCATTGAGGTCCTCCGCGGCGGTCTTCTCCTGCGGCACACCACTACCGCTCTCTGCGGACCACCAGATGTGCACTAGTAGTCCGTTTCACCCACCGTCTGCGCCCGGAGCCTTTACGAGACCTGTACTTCACTGCGGAAACATCAAAACACTATCGTGGTCCCATTTCATCATCGCCGTCAATCCGCACACCAAAACAAATTTGTGGAGGGTTGTCGGGCCGCGTTTCTTCGGCCTGCTCCCTTCTCGTTATGAGTTATCAATTGGCAATTATTTAAAACAAATGCTTTTAATATTGACGAGGGTATAATTTATTCGAGTATAAATTATACTAACATCATACTATCAAATGCTTAATCACGTGAGATAAATATTTCTCAAAATAGAATTAAAAAAATTTCATCTACCTCGAAGAAGTCATCGAATGAGGATCGTCACGGGAAATTGACATCACAGAAGACGGCGTCGAGGAACGAGGCTCCGTAAACGTCGTCAGTGGTCTCCCGATGGAGGATGTGGCGCCCCCCTTTCATTGACGTTAGAAGAGATCAAAGGTGGGTGAATTTTCATTCTACGGAAAAGGCTTCACTCACCGGCTACGGAGAGGAGAGGAGACGGCACATCGATCTCCCATTGCAGTGACAGAAATCTAAGTCATAGACTCAGTGTTCTTTGCGAAGGAGATGAAGTTCTTCAAGACCGCGAGAGTTCTCTCCTCTATTCCACACAACGAATCAACCAAAAATAAAATAAGACATTGTCTTATTTTATTAAAACACACACACATTCCAACATTAATTTGGAAATCAAAAGATCCCATCAATTAATTAAATTAATTGAAGAGCCTTTAACAGTCCAATTAATTGCGTGAGTTGACATGCCATTAAAATGGGGTTCATGTGTGTTACACAATAAATTCATGAGGGAGGTTTAAGGGATATAAATGGGTGGGTCTCATGTGGGCCCTACCTTACTAATATCCTACCAAGAGGAGTTTGGATTTAGTGGGTCCCACCTCAAATTGTATATATAGGTTATAATTACACAGAGTAGAAATAAAATTTCCGCACGTATTTTATTTCACTCTTTAATTAAACCACTCCATTTATTTAACATCACCTCCCGAGAAAATGCAACTCCAGTGAAAGTATGCTTAAGAAAAAACCAGCACTGCGGTTTCATTAGTGCCTTCGTATTTTGATTCTGAGCAATGGTTCAAAAGTTAGAAAAACCCGCACGTTCGTTCACTGAATGTACCCGAGCTAAACATCGAAAAATGATTCCGGGAACACTGGGCCTCGAAATCAAGTGTCTCCAGAAGCCACAAACTCGCAAAATTGCAAAGAAATTATGAAAAAAATTTCTTTTAAATTTCTAGGTCTTTACATTCTTGATGGGTCTTACCCTCCGTATGGGATCAATATACGAGGATTGATCGTGTGGAGTGTATTCTGTTGATTTTGTGGTACATTTACTTCCTCAGGTAGAATATTTTTGCTAGCTATGAGTTCAGAATCTCAAGAACCATGAAGTCTAAGACAAGTATATTAGGGGCGTTTATGGGAGTCATTATGGTGTTTCCGCATGTCTTAGTAGAAACCCATTGTGGATTGGTTTTACATGTCATATATAGAATAACATGGTTCAATGTGGTGTTTCTATCTCTACTGGGTTCACTCTGGATAAGTCGAGTGGTCTATTTCCCATAAATTGTCCCCCTTTTATTTAGGATTTTCGGAGCACAAAAAATGTATTTTTATATCGACACCTAAAGTAGAATTTATTACAGGTTTTTTGCCTTGTTTAGATCACATGCCTTTCATTTAATTCCCCATAGGACCCAATTAAGGTGTCTTAATGAGCTAGACTAACCTAGGTGTTTACCGGAGATGCGATGAATAACATCCTAGTAGTTTTAGTTGAATGAAATACCTTCCATATTATAATGTTCAACATATTTATAGTTTCTTTTGGGTTCTCATTCCCCCTGTTATTCAACTAGTTCTTAAATTGTTCTTTGTTACGGGACAGTAGTATGCATGTATTTATTTTTATATATTTTTATATCTCATCATTGTAGCATCAAGGTGTTTTTGATTTTCTACATATATGTACACTAGGAAAAGGTCCCCTATATTTGTGGTATGCCTACTCACCGCTACTCTCTAGCCCATGTACTATTGAATGTGGGATTGGGGAGTTTCTTCCCAGACCCCATCAATTTAGGTCATGATATAGTGGCATCCCAAAGGGTTCCACATTTTGACCGTGGTGCCATGATCTTAGTCTGGGATTCATAATGACAATACTAGGATTTTTTGAGTTTGGATCTCCAACTTGAGGTTATAGTATTGGTACAATAGTTGATATATCCATTCTCTAGGACTCAAATAACCTATTTTTCAATGTTTTATATTAGGACACTAGTCACGATGAAATAATTGTACATGTATCATATCAAACTAGGTTTTTATATTTTCTTTTCCCTATTGATTTATCTCACCAGATATACACTTTGTAAATGGCGAATATTAATTTTTTTTCAGGATACCTCCATGATGATATCCAAATATGGTTCCATAGAAGGATTATGGAAACAACCAACCCCATTATGAGGCATCCATTCGTTGAATATGTTTTGAGATGGTACCTTCTATTGGTCAGTCTGCTGACCCACCACCCATTGAGTTCCAGGTTGTTCTTGTAGTCCAAGAGTAGGATGTGCACCTATAGAGTGTGTAGCATAAGTTCCAATGGAAGATACATTTGAGTTAACCAGGTGATCTAGACCCCTAGGCAGTTGATGAATGGCTCGATCAAGTCGCATGATTTTTAATGTCAATATAATGGAGCTAATGGAAAAGGGTAAGGATAGTTGCAATCGATATATTCCATTGCTCAATAATCTTTGATGAAGAATATAAGTATGATTTGGGTCATTTCTACTTTATATAGTAGTAATTTTCTGACACTATAGTGAGGTACTATTTTCATTATGTTTCTTGCTCGTGGTATAATCTTAGGGTGATTGGGGCATTGGATGAACACTGTGTGGGTTTTGTTCAACTTGGATTCGAATTCATGAGGATGACATGCCCTTCCACCTCATAGATGTATTTTTTTGACCCAAGATAACTATGAGGGGGATTTAGTACTACTCAAATAATTAGTGTTGTGGTGTGGTGAATGATTCCCTTTGACATGTGTGTCAAGATCATGGTAGATTTTTAGTAGGTTATAGGTAGATTTCCCGATAAGACCCATTGTGAGAATTTGGTATGCCCTTTTTTAGAAACCTCATGTTCATAGAATCATATTTTAATGAGATATTCACACTAAGAATACGTAATAGTTTGTCATAGCATTTGAATCATGAGGAAGAGGGACAATGTCCCCAACGAGGAATGTTCTTTTGAAGCGAGTAAAACTATAAGTAATAATATGTGAACCCCAATTCCATTATTTTCGAGGTTTGGTGGCTGACTTCTATTGAATTATGAGTTATGGATGATGTTTTGTGTTGGAGTGTCAAATCAAGTCTTGGCCTGGACAGTGATGTTTTTATGCATGATACTTTTTCCATGGAGACCCTATTGGAGGGAGTTCCCTTCATAAAATTATTTTGTAGTGGTGGAGTTAGACATTATTATGTTTCTATAGTGAGGATCAGTTTATTCCCATCAATAATCAACTAGGATTTCACAAGTGGTTATGGTAGTATTTTTTCGTTCTGGTTCCTCTTATTCCATGAGGGGTGAATATGTATGGGTTATTCCACACTCTTTATGTATATATCCCCTCAAGGTGGTATGGTTCTATTGTATTGTCTTTTTCAATATTATCCTCTTGTGATATGTGTGAAACTTGGATGTAAGACAATTTAGGATGTTATGGTGTAGTTCAACCATGTGTGTATTGGAACTGTGGGGTTTTCATTGGTATCTGCATCAAGTTACTCTGTTTGTGTACCACAAGACCCTATGACTGGAGGTGGAACATGGTTCTTAGTTTGTGGTTCTTATCCACATATCACACATTAGGAGATATGTGACCATTTTTTACATGAATAATTCATTTTTGAAGATGGATGTGGGTGTGGTTGGACCATAGAGGTTCTTCTAACGTCAATCTTTGAAGTTGAGCATGAACCCCTAGTGAGCTCATAGGAATGGGAGTTCTAGTAGAGGGATTATTTTTATCCTTCATGAATATGATTTCACTTTTTGGGGATGATAATTCATAACTTGGGGAGAATGTAGTGACTCTGTTTTGACCTATAAGACACCATAATATTTCTGATTCTGAGCACTAAGTTAGTGTTAGAACTGGGGCACAGACTTCCTCAAAGTAGTCATTTAAAAAATATTAAATATATTTTATATTGAGAGCATAGATTCTCATGAAATGTGAATATTTTTTTATCTAACTCTCAGATTGTAACTATGAGGCTACGTTTTAGTTCAATACATTTTTCACCATCAGTGTAGCCTAATGTCATCAGCACCATGAGATTTATTTAGGGGCGTTCTAGTGGTGTGGTATTTAAATGGGGGTTAATTGATTTTAATTCAGTAATCTAAATTCCCTTCACCAATAACATTGTTCACAAAACAAAAAAATATATGAAACCTAACTTCCCCATTTTTGAATGAAAAATAGAAAGAATCCAAAATCGAATTGATGTAGTGAATTTGTTCTCAGTTTCAGACATCGACCATCATTAGATCAAGGAGTAGTATGATCTAGGCATCGTTTTACCCCAAAAGAATTAGTTTTTCACTACTAATGTATTGAAGTTGATTCTTGATCCCTGTACCCTTAATTTTTCATTGTTTTATGTTTTTAGAACCCAAATATAATTTCTAGAGATCCCTACTAGGCAGATCTTGGGGTTTTAGGGTAATCTTATGTGAATTAGGTGTTTTGAATGCAATTCCAAACTGGAATTATAGTCTACAGGGCATGTAGTCTAGAGAGACACACCATGTATCCCCTCATATATAAAAAATAATACTATTGGTGATTACACATTGTGTACCAGGTTTACATGCTGTGTAGTACCCCCAAACCATGTCACCTTAGGACATGGCTTGGGATATATGTGTAATAGTATATAGTAGTGTAATAGAACATGAACAAAATACACAATCATATGGTTCTACAAATGGGAATGGGAAAACCACATGGCAAGGTGGTTGTTTATCCAAAACAAATATTGTATTATATGATTTAGAATTTGTAAGGGGCACAGATGGCTGGGCTGTGTGGAAGAGGAACATGACTATTGGCTTGGTGAGGCGGCCCTCATCGGGTAGGGTACGAACATGTTGTGTACCCCATCATGGCTATATATAGAATTTTAAATGGATATATTTCTAGGTTATTGGGTGGTCTCACATGCTATGTTGGCCATAATTCATGTTGTGTACTCCATTGATATCTTCTTAAGATCTTCCGCATTACATATTTCCTTCTCAAGGACTTAGATCCAGGCTTGTGGGTACTCTATCCGGAGTAGTTTTCCACCTAAAACACAATGGTGGACATTATTTTGGCCTACAAGATATGAGGTATCATGTTTTTAGTAAGATGTTTGTGTATTGGTGCCTAAAAGATGCAGTAGATAGGTGAGTTTACATAGAGTGATGTTAGGACTAATACTCATAAGTGGAATCATCATGTGGTTTTCCCAAATGTATCTACGTTATTAGATAGGAGACTACCCATATAATGGGTGATGGATCTTTTACCATTGTATTGTTATTTTGGAGTTCATAATCTCATAATGGATTAGGGTGTGGGATCCATGTATCATTCATATAGTTAGACAACATTCCCAAAACAGATTAGGTTTCATGCCCTCAATATTAGTTGGCAAGATAGTGTGGGTACTCCCTATTTGGAAGAAAGCATAGTTCCCCCCTCTGTGGATTCAGTAATTCCCTAACGTGCCCAATCACATGTCCTCCAGATGTAACATATTAATATAGTTGGTACTCCCATATCATCTTAGGGTGCATGTCCTCTATCCTTGGTGTCTGAGCTCCCTGCTCATTCCAAGGAATACGTCCTACAAACATGTTATGATGTACTGTTGATACTCTCTTTTTGTAGAAGTGTGTGGGTCAACTATCCACTAAGTGGAAATTCCCTATCGAGCTAGGGTGAATGTCCTCACTTATGAAGTAGTACTCCACCAAATATGAGTAGTATTGGTGTGTGTTTTCCCTATTTGAGTCAGTGTACACTCAGCTATTGAGATCAATTATGAGGAGAAGGCCTCTCCACTAGTATGTGTGATACCTTGTTAGGATTTAAAGCTCCATCAATTGATCGAGTTGTCAGACATTCCATGTAAGAGTGACATAGGTTTCCTGGGTAAGGATCTAATACTCTGTTTACTTTATGGAAGTCTCAATGGGTGTGTCCCTCTTTTATCTCTCATTGGATAAGATGCATGTGGTTCATGGTTTGGAGAAGTGCACAACAAAGGCCTCTTTACTTGGGTTCTAATGATCTTTTTATTGTAACATGTTAGTAATGTAAAGACCTCTTGTGCAAGGAATTAGTGATATACCAATTGAGTTTTTCCAAATGGAGTGTATCTATAAGATGGGTGTCATTTGTGATGGTTGAGATCATTGACTGTGTTCTCCTAGTTTTTTGATAATGTTCAAGCATAAAGTTAAATCATGTTGTAGGATATGGGGATAGAACCTCATGAGACTTGAAGTTAGAGACATTTATATCTAGGGTTTTTTCTAGGAGTTATTGTAATGTTTTCATGTGCCTATGTTCAAACCCCTTGTGAACTGATCAAACATATCATATATAGAAGAGGATGGTTGGAGATGGAGTTTCGCTCTCAATTGGGTTACCTTTGGTAAGGTCATGTGAACTAATTACTCTCAGTTTTTCCCTTATCATTATGGGTTTTTGGAAGTCTATGTATTATTTTTTTCTCACCAATGTAAAAAATTTTCCCACTTGTGTTTCATATTGTAATGGAAATAGCTCTTTTAATGGAGTCCCTAAAGGACCCGAGGCAGGTTGATTATATTAAGCTAGACCTAATTAGGAGTTTACCAATGTTAGGCTGAGGAGCATTCCAACAGTTGAATTTAATAATGATCCCCTCCTTCTAAAATGTTTGGATGGTTTCACTATTTTATTTTTGATACCATTAGTTTTCCATTTTAATCATTCAATACTTCTATTGTACTAATGTTTGGGATAGTTTTATGAATACAATTCTTTTTTTATTTTTTTTATATTTAAATATTTAATCGATATGTTTGTCGGTGATTTTATATAGGCACATTAGAAAAATACCTCCCATCTATGTGATACGCAAATTTGGTGATAGTTTCCAGCCACTGTAATATTGGAGGTGGGCATGTGGAGTTATGGTCATGACACCAAGGGATCAGTTCATGACATGGTAAACTAAAATAAGCCAATGAATTAAAACAATAAAAGTATATAAATAAAAATAAAAATCTAACACATTAAGGGAAATCGTGTAGAACACCTACTTAATGGATAATAAGCATCAAATATCCATAAAAGTACATTAGTTCAAGAATGAATTAAATAAAATAGGGAAACCAACAATGCCCTAAAATTGGAATATATGAATCGACACAATGATTACACATATATAAAATAGAAAAATTGAGGAAGGAGGGAACAAGAGTGTAATCCTTACTTATAGACATCCTTTTCATTAAAATGATATTAAAATAGATGATAATTGAGGGATTTATAAAAAAGAGTGGAGAATGATTGGGAACCTCCCACTATTATGACATAGTTTTAAAAGATATTTAAAATTAAAGGAATTGGTTTTGATGGGATTTTGGGTGGTCAAATGACCATTTTAACCCCTTTAAAATACTCCCCATCATCCATCATCTAGACACTATACTCCCACTAGTAGTATGTTATAGTGTCAACAAAATACGTTAATCCATTGGTTCTCACATAGGAGCACATGAACCATTGAGACTCCTCTATTATGTCATACTACCTAAGGATATGAGTGTTTAGATAAGACTTACATTTATTCATGAAACTATATCCAATTTGAGGAAAATACCAAACATCCAAAAATGAATGTTGTTACACACTCCCCCAATAGGAAATATCATACTGGAGCTGCATTTATGTAAAAACTATTTTTTAATACATTCTTATAATCACAACATAGGGATTAAAAAACACAAAATTACATTATAATGCTTTGATCTAAACCCAACACCCCCTATTTAGAAAGAATATAATATTCAAACACCCAAAGTTAATTGTTTATGAAAATCAAAATACCATCTTACCTTTGTCGTAAATTCATTCACAACCCCTGAAATTATCCTGGAATTGAGTTTCATAATGTGAAAAAAACACTATCCACTTATGTCATCTCATTTCCAATTTTATCTGGATCAATCTCTTAATAAGTACTAAAAGAATCAAACGTTATTCCGGAAATGATTTATATTTAATCATGTATTTTATGACATAATATTATCTACCACTATCTCTAATTAATTTCCATTACGAGCTCTCATCTCCCTCTTTCATCACATAACTTACTATAAAATCACATCACATCACCCTTGAAAGATTCCTTGAATTTTTACATTCTAACATCTTTAAACATTGTAGGATAATTTCATTAGTGTAGAATATAAAATTTATTCTAATAATTATTATAAAAACCATTTTATTAATTATGAAAATAAAAATAGAAATATAAGTCAGACATCCTCCAAACAACCATACTCAAATCTCATAAAATTAGCAACTGATGCCACTATTAATAAACTAAATCATGATGTAATTTACCTGAGGGAAAATATTGATCATCCACATTGTCCCATATTATTCCACACCAAAAATTTAGTGAAATTATAAGGCCATACCATAAAACAATAATTTCCATGTTATCAATATTATATTCACATTGAAAATGAAATGATACTGTTTAAAGAAATCATTACTCACATTAGTAGCCCATGGTGGCTAACCATAGTAATAAATCCTTAATGACCTACCCATGATAACTACACAACTAGAAATAAATTCTAGTTTTTCATTGAAAAATATGATATTTTGTTATTTTTAAGAGATCTTTCACTCATGATCATTTGAAAATTACAAACACATCGATGTAGTGTATAAACCGTGACCTCCATTTACAATCTGTCCAATATTTCTAACTGATTCATGGTGGTATTAAAAACAAATTATAACCCAAAACACACTATAAAAACGTATTTTGATGTAAAAAATGTTGCATTAGAAAAATAAAATCACATCTGTACTAAAATGAATATTAAGAAATTTCATTCCAATTAGCTTAATTGATGTACAACATGACAGTTGATGTCATTAATTCTAAAGGTAGACCATTATAATTTAGACATACACACTAAATTATGAAACTAACTCATGGAATTATTTAATTATCTTGTTCTAAACCAAAATTTTCTCTATCATGTTGTATTATAAGAACTTATTTCCATTTATCTGTCATAGACCAAGAATTTCATACAAAAATAAAGACTGAATATAATATCTATACTCAATTCGGATCTCTATCCAAAATTGGAAAACATGAATTCACTGGCTAAGTTGATTCTAAAATATACTCATATCATTCATTACATGTACTTATAATTTATGTGATCCCTCTCACAAGAAGGTTACAATTTCCTGGAACAATGTGATGCTCCCCACCATAAGAGTGTCACAGTAATTATATTTATAAAATTTTAAAGAAAATTTACCAAGTAAAATGCCCCATGAAACACCAAACATGGGATCTAGACATATCCCAAAGAACATATACCATGTTTTCACATTAAATTATTATCGTGGAACAGATGATGCCTCATTCTTGATTAATATTTCTTTTATTGAACTGTCAGTGGAACCCTTCTCGCCTCATGGATATACATTAGTCACTTATAAGGGCAATAGAAAAACTCTATTCATAAATTAACATATTATTCACACTTTTTTCTATTTTCATGCACACCATTTATCTGGACACTACATCCCAAACTTTTACAAATATTAGTGGGGTTGTAGAACATAATCCAATTTTATAGTCCAATCTAGGAAAGTTGAAACTTTTTTTTAGCTAATGGCTCATATCTATGTTTGTCATGAAACAAATATTCATTCTATGGCCACAAATCTCCATGAGTGACTCGATAATGAAACCTATTAAAATCCCATGAACCTTTACCAAGAATTAATTAACCAAAACATAGCAATGTGATAGTTGTGATCACATCACTCAAATTTTTATCTGAATTGTATGATCACTAGAGAATGACACATGGCTCCTCCATTAATCCTTAAATAAATAAGAACTCAGTGTGACAATGTGTAGTCAACTAATATTAATTTAATGCAATTTTAACAACCATTTAATATGATTAGCATGCCTAATTACATCATGTATCCCCATGTATGCATTGACCTACTCAAAAAATAGAAAAACTAGGGTTGTGTTATCCAACATGATTATTTAACCTGGATGATGACCCCTTGAGGAAAATATCGCTAATATTATGCTCAATGGAAAAGGATGACAACCTTTCCCTTTTAATCTCATCCACATTATGATCAAGAGATCACAATTATCATAACACTAGAATGACTCATTTTCCTGCATGACCACACATTTACCTAGGGACTAATTTCATGACTTATGAGACCCACCAAATCCTAAAACCATATCGTCATCACATTCTATTCCTAAATCATAATGAAATCATGCTATGATATTTTTTATATTTAAGGACACTAAAAAACTAGTATAACCCCTCACATATCTAGAGGAATCAACAGTAATGCTGGGGCCCTGCTAAAATTGTCACTATGCTCCCTTTTCCAGCCTCTATTTTCAACATAAAAGTCTTCTATAAATAAATTATAGAATCATCTACATTCTCATGAAATGTAGTTCTTAAACTAAAACCCATAATGAATTCTTTTATAACTATGTATATATAAGATGTTAGTAAATCCATTTCATTGGTTTATATTTATTATAATTATTTATGATAATTCTTAAGACAAAATAGAATAATATTTTAATACACATGAAATATTGTACTAATCCACTTAGTTATTCATCATTAATTTATTTATATAGTAAGAGTGGAATCTCTATAAATGATCCATATCAATAATGTGGGTACATAATGTCAAAATAAATATAATTCCACCAATATTCTATATGGGAAAACCATCTATACTATTATTTAAACATTATGAAATATAATTTAATTAATATATAGATCCCAAGATGTTAATATCTGAGGAATTAAAAGACAATATGGACCGACAAGTGTTATGTCAGGATAATGTGGGTTCAGTTATATAGGTATCCATTCCCATAATATGGAGGAAATTCTCTATAAGATTCAATTGGTATCCCATTTACGTAAAAACCATTAATAGTAAATTCATTCAATTAGAATTTATCTCAATATATTTTATAAAGGGTTAGAAAATATACATATAATAAAAATATTGACCATAAAGATTCAATTCAAAAATATAACGATTTAGTTATATATTTATCTATTACAATGATTTATGGGTATAATCCATATAAGTTTCAATTATCACACCACTTAACCGATATCCATTTTTAATCACCAATATTTATAAAAAATGAAATTATATTTCTTTAACATTTTAAAAAATTCCATTGTATCAAATTCAATATTATTCAGGAATATTTCATTTCATTTTTTTATTCTATGTTGGATATATAGAATTCCATGATAAATATATCCAAGAAAACAATAATTAGTTTAATGAAGAAACTTTTTTATTTATCCATTTTATCGGCTATAATAATGAAGAAAATCACAAAAATGAAGATTAAAAGAAACTAACAAAACATTCTAATTTAATGAAAATTCTATATGCTTGGATGATACATTAATGTATATCATTTTTTTTACTAGACTAGGAGTAGATATCCAAAAAATTATTAATTAGAAGAACATCAAAAAGTCAGTCATGGGTAAATAAAATCAAATAAAAAAATAAATAGTTTTAACAATAGTCATATCATGAGAAACACAGTCTTTCCATTTAGTGTGGTATGTGCATTACAAGACCTGGAAAATAATCCAAGTTATGATACATTCATAATATCATATATACGATCCCAAATGGTAATTCAAAAGAAAAACGTAGCCTTATTAAAACTTCATTACATACCAGACCCATTTCACCCATAAGTAACCAAACAAGAGGGACACATTCCATAAAGAGCTCCACAAATATGGTAGAAGATTAAAATTTTCCTAAAGGGTATAATGATGGTATTATGGGGAGACTATATCCTCTTTATCATTATTATATGTACAATAAATAAGTAAAATGATCAACATGTTGTTAATAGTAAACCAGAATCCCAAAACATTCCAAATTAAACAAACCATGATGAAACGTATGATGTTTTAAGTGAATAGTAGTCAAAAATACAATATGTGATAACCATATTGTAGGGATATGTGAAAATAAATAAACAATCAAGAATGGCCAACTCTTTTATGTAGGTTGAGTACATGCATGGTCCACTTCTCCCATGAAAAGCCCTAGAGGACGACTAGTAACGACAAAGAGGTAGTAGAAAAGACATAAACAATAGTCATGATATCTATTTAGGTATAGAGTGATTGTCTATATAGAGTTTAAATAACAATATATAAGCCACCACCAATGGTGTGAAATTAATTTTTAGTCTCTGAGCATAAAATACAATAGTGTGCTACATATAAGTAATAATGTAGTAAAGTGGATCTGAATAACAAAATACCATATATTTCAACCTGTGTCAGTTCCCTATTATCATTTGACCTAATAATGTGTTACATTACCCAAGAACTATATCCCAATAATCTAATAGAAGCTATCAAAGGTGAGTCTGTGGAATGGTTCCAAGCATATCCACAAAATGGAACTATACAAATCTGAAGAAATATCTTGTGTACGGGATGTATAAAAGTAGAAGGAAAAAAAATTATTATCAATTCATAGAGTGTAGTCCTTGATAATGATCTGAGGGATGAACCCATGACATTAAAAATTCTAAAGAGGGCTCTAATCAAAACCATGGCACATGTTCATGGTAATTTTATGAAGGGGTCTGATTGGTATCCATGTAGGTAATCCAATTCACTATATGTCAATTGAAAATAACCTAAATCTAGAATATTTTCCCAAGTAGTCAAATTTTATTAATTTTTATCGATGAATCCATGATGAATAGACATGGAATTCATTAAATCAGTACATTAAATATATCCAAGGTAGAGTGTCCCCTGACATTCACGTCATTGAATTATGAATAATCCATTATGTTCATGCTTGTTATTCTGGTCTATAATACATGAAATATCTATGTGATGTCTCACCATTAACTATATCCAAAAATATAATATAATTAAGTATTAATACATTAAAAAATTGTAAAAATATAATCCAATTTAATAGTGTACATAGGCTCAAGGTCATGTCCTTTGGAATACATATTTTGAATTTTATCTGCTATCAACCCACAAGATTCTATATCCTCATTTCAAAAATATTATTTTTTATTTAAGTTTATCATAACACAATAATACCATTAGTAGAATCCATTTACTATAAATATCAACATGAAAACAACTATTTGTTAACTTTACATCATAAATTAGGGATTGAAATGTCACCATTCATTAACTAGAATTTAATCACTCCCAATGTTCTATGCGAGACAAGGTCACTGGTATCGAGATATGGTTAAAACATCCATAATTAATTATAGGATTAATATAATATGTAAAGACCCTCAAGATATTCACATTAATTACATGTTATTCCCCACCATGTTCAATTAATTATTTTATGAGTTTTAAAAAAAATCAGGATTTTGAAATACGAGAAGGACCCAAATCTTATACCATATTCCTTCATGGATAATATTAATGCATATCCTTAATAGAGTTTCTAAATATCTAATGTTGTAAACAATTAAGATAGGTACCCGCATGGTAAACATATTTAATCAGTCAAGACTCTTCCATGGGAATTACATAGACCATTAAATTAGAAAGGGAATTATTTACCTATTTCAATAGAACACATTTTAACAAGGGTCATACATTAATTAAATTATTTCCTATTGAAATTGATAATAAATTTTTATTACATGGAATATTATAATTAATTTGAACATTATTTATCTATAGGTACCTGTAGAGGTTGCTAAATTAACCGTAGGTTGTGAATTTTGGCAAGCCATGTCATAAAGTATGAAATAAGGCCACCAAAGGAAGAGGGCTCAATATACTTCTATTATGTATTATAAAACAACACAATATTAAGGGAAATCCCATATACCAGCAACATAAATCACAAAAAAGATTCAACATTCTATTAATATCCTTTGGATTGATCTTGAATAGAAGAAAATAGAGATCTAGAAAGATTTCATAAAAACAGGTAATATAAGATCTCAAAACGATAACACACTGAGAAGCGATGAAAAAATAGGAATAATAGAAGGGGACAGTAAGCCTTACCTATGTCCTTTATTTTATTTGAATGGATGAAACAATAAAGTATGATTTAAGAGTTCCACCAAGAAAATAGTATGAAAACTGTGGTGCCTCCCACTAATGCAACACAGATGGAAAATGATCTCCAAAATAAGTGATAGGGTTTAATGGGGATGAGTGGGCCTATGAAAATATTGACCCCCCTTAAAAACTACCCTTTGACCACCAGTTATTGAATTATTTTCCACTGACTAGATAGTAGATATAGTAGTATTACCTAGATAATTTTGTCTCCAATGGCTATCTAGAGGGACTACAATAATATGTCGAAGTCCAAACATTAGCTTTAATCACTTTGGTTCACACCTAGAACCTCAATAACCCCTGGAAACCACAATTAAGGCCACCTAAGTTTGTGGGAATTTTATGGTGATTCTTACCACTATTAACCAATCTAAGATATCATTATGATAATTTCTAAATTTTCCTATACATGATAGTTCTAACACATTACAAACAATATCATCACGGTCCAAGGATTCCAAATTCAATCTTGATTTTTCAAATTTTATACAACAGAGAGGATAAATTAAAAATGAATGGTATGAAATAATAAAAAATATATCTATATTTTAACCCAAATAATAAATGAAATTAATGTGATTATAGGTCTATTGTTTGTGTCACATAAATGGGTTTCTATAGATTTGTGGATTGAATTGTGATTCATCATTTTAAAATGATTATTGAAAAATGTTCTAAATAGTCTGTAAAATTTCTCTCTAAAAGTTCATCAAAACCATGTATCATATTTCATAAAATAAAAATAAATGTTAAACATTTCAATATGTAGAATAATATTTTTAATGGTTTAAAAAAAATTTAATAAAAAATTACATATGATTAATGAATAAAATTGTAAACTCTAAATTATTTTTCTAAGATATCTCATAATTTTTGAATTGGATTTACATGATTCTTGTCCATTATAATAGTATTGAATCTATGAATAACATCATACACTTTCATTTCATAATTTGAATGTTCAGAAATAGAAAATTATTATAGAAATTTAGTGTCTAAAATTAGCCCGAAATATGTTTTAGAATCTAAGAACTTTATCTTATCCTTATTGATCTGTCATTATTTAGTTATAATCCTTTATCTAGTGGTGGAATACATGATAGGAAATTCTCCCAATCCTAGCAGATATATACCTTCTTCTAAATTTTTTTTCAATTAAAGAAGTGGTGTCAATTAATAATTTATTAATTATTATATGTACCCTAAAAATTATCACCTCTGAATGTTCACCATCATTACAATGTTAGGAAATTTCGAAAATATTATAATAATGATAATGACGTGGTGATAAATTTATACATTTTTTCACACATCCATTTTATTAATTCCATATGTTTTAAATTTAGAAAATGTTATTATATATGATGAATAAATGAACAACTTAATGAATAATAATATTGAATGATCCGTATATGAAAAAGCAAATCTGTGCGAGCCAAGATCAATTGAATATAGAAAAATGACCACTTTTTGAAACATGATAATGGATTTTAAACACACCAACTTATCATTAAGAGTCCATTTAGAATGAGGATTCATCTATAAATCCTTAATGTTATGATTTATATATTTATTTATCTTTCAGGTGTTGAATTCTAGAATGCAACAGTGCCTCCATGCACCCCAACACCATTATTTCTTGTTCCATAATAGGTGTGCCTGATGTATTCCAAAATATGTCACAAAATATTTTCTCCCTGTATATAGTGAGAGACTATGGATTTCATGTGCTTGATCTAATCCATGGAATATTGAATATAGGAAGGATAAATAAAATTTTAATCATGTTTAATAATGAAGGGTTGTTGAATAAGAATTGTTGTGATGAATGATCAGACAAATTAATATGGATTTGCGGAAACCAAAATCTGAATAAAAAATATAGGATTAATTTGACATGTAACCCATAATTAGTGAACTAGTTGATTATTAAAATAAGTATAATATTACCCTGACAACACCACTATAAATTTTTCGTTTATTAGTAGGGAATAAACTTTTAATGTCACTAAATAAGCTTTGTTAATCGCATCACAGATAATGGGGGGTCATATATATTAGTGTTGAAAACCAACTAATATATGTCTTGATTTATTAGTTATACATTAGTGATGATAAAGTACACCCTTTATTAACAATATTTATAAATCTGATAGAGGACCCAATTTATCTATGCATTCAATAATGCTGATAAATTGTGATTTTTATCAGCACCAGAAATATCACAGATAAAGTCCTCATTTGCTACATTATATTTTTTATATATTAGTAACCCACCACAACCCCCTAAAACCTATATATAACATATATAATTTAATTGAAATCAATTTTATATCATGAATGAAATATATAACACTACTATATACATTTCAAACAATGTTTATATAAATAAATTTAATATTGGTAGGCATAAAAATTTTTAAACACTAATGTTTGTCTTCACCAACCATGGTCCCCTCTAAAAAAGGTCATCCCATGGAATCCCTAGACAAAAACATCACCTCAACCTATGAAAAATAATCGACCCGTATATGAAAAAAAAATATTTTGTTAGTAATATTATATATAAATAAATTAATCCTTAAACTCATTCAATATTAATAAAATAACTACGACTGTTTCTAATATTCTAACAATTATAGTTATGTAACTTATACCTATTTAATATAGAAACCTCTAAAGTTATGTAAACCTACCATTGATACCAACTATAATTCCCCAACCATAATCCTTATATAATCATGAGTTAGGTCAATAATTCAAATTTAGTATCTTTTCAAGATTACAATTTTAGAGAATTAGGTCACAAATATTACATTACATCCAAAAAATTACAATGTAGACACTTCAACTCCATCATCATTTTTCACAAAAATAATACTCCTTAAATAAATGAAGAGTTATTTTCTTTATATTAATCTTCTTGAATATTTCCACAATCATTCCTTTTTTATAACCTATGAAAAAAAATTCAAAAACATGGGATGAACATAAATAGCTTAGTAATGGTTATAAAATAAGGAATAAAAACATTAGTCCATCAATACATACAAATAAATAATATTATACTTCTTAATCATTAAATACAATCTCTTTAACATATCTTATGAAATCATAAGATTTAGTAATTACAAATAGAAATCAAAAATCATATAGGTAACTTGTGGAATCAAAATCAAACTTACATTATAGCTTTCATGGCTACATATGAAGTTATGTATGGAATACCCATCATATTATATTTATGAAAGCTGTTTGGAGAAACAATAACATTTACATCCATCTCGTTACCCAATGCATTAGAGAGCTATCCCGGTCACACATGACCTAGGTTTATCATGTAACCACTCGTATATGGTTTATCACGTAACCACCAATAAAATTTCCAAGTATAATTACATAATCATAGGACAAAAAAGATTAATGTTATCAACATTTCAATAATAAATAACAATAAATATATTCACGATATTAAAATATTCAATCTATTTCCAAAACCATTTAAAATATTTAATAAAGATATTTATGAATAAATTGTATCCATATCACTTTTAAACTTTTAAAGGAATGTTATTTTAATACATTAGTGTCCATATAAATAAATTGTTAAACCCATTTTGAAATCATGGAAATTACTGAGAATGGTTTTGATGAATAAATATTTCAAACAATTAAAATGATGATTCAGTTGAAGAGTCTTGTAACACTTTAGAAACAATGTAATTAAAATTAATTAAATAATAAGATAAAATAAAACATCAAATATCATGAGAATATAAAAGTAAATGATATAAAATGTTAAAAGGGTTGTATATTCACTTTATAAGACATTGAAGGTGCACAATATTGAGATATGCCTCACTGAAAGGATATTGATATGTAATCCACTAAGACGATTATATCATTAGATTAATGAGATATCAATGACACTATTATATGTGAAAAATCTAAATACACCCAATATAAGTGGATATTTTGTATAAAACAATAAGAGGTCATACCCAAATATTATTTAAAAAACCAATGAAGTGGATATTAAACTCAATTAATGGATATTGAGGTAAGATTTTCACTAAAATATTCATATAAATGACGTAAGAATTTATCAATGGGGAGATTATTTGTAGAAAAAGTATATCAACAAAAAAAGAAGTGGAAATTACAACATAAATTAATAAATATTGATTCCACACATAATCTAGGAATAGTATAATCAACAAGGTTTGAGTAAAACCCAATGAGCGGAAATTGGATTTATAAATTCCCTTAGGAAAAATCTGCAACCTATCGACGACACTTAAAAACTCATAAAATGAGTTGAATATAGAGAAAACGGTTTACCATAACATTGAAATAAAATGTACGTCAATATTTTTATATAGGAACATATCCAAACATAAGAAAATTTAAATTAAAAGTCATAACCTAAAAGAAGATTTTGACTGAAAGAGGTGGATGAAAGGTTCCCTTACATTGAATCTAACTCATTACGCATGTTCCTTGTTCCTCTTGAATAAATAAATTAAGTCAATTTATAATTGATTAATAAAAATTTTCATGATTAGTATTCTTTTTATATCACTTATTACTTTGTTAAGAAAATCATATAATTATTCATTATCATACCAGTTTTTTTGTCTATTGAGGTACTTGATTCAAAAATGTACTTGTTCTAATTACAAATTGTCCATGTGGTAAAAAGTCCATTATCTACAAAATTTTATTAATGATTAAAATATGATATATATATTATATATTTATTTATATTCAATATATATGTAGTTATAATAGTCCATAACATTTAGATATAAGAAATTAAATGCACCGTTCATAGAGACGGTAAGCTGTACGTGCACATGAACGCTCCATTCAATTCATTTTCATTTTTAAGGGAATGAAAATTATATGATTAATAGGAATATAATAATAACAGTATTAATATATATCTTATGTATGTTACATATTTTCATTTAATTCATCCTATATTTGTTCCATGTATATCAAGAATGTGTCATATAACTTTGAGGGGGCGTTTGTCCGCACATCCTCAAATAAGATTATCATATTTATGCATTATGGATATCATAACGGGTTGATGTAAATGAAAAATATAGAATAATAGAGACAATATAAATAAAATATATATCATATATAAATAATTTTCCATCATAATGGCCACCATGAGAGGTGGTAGGAGACAATTGAACAACTATCATTTTTTGAGACTGTAGTTTCCCATCCACAAAAAATTATGTTCTAAATCCATTAGTTGTAGGTGTGTGTGATTTTATATTGAATAATTCTTATAAAAAAATCCAAACGTAATAAAGATATAGGTGTATTTATAGAATAATGGAATGAAGAGAGTTTAGGGGATTGGAGAAGGAAATTATAATGGAAGAAACTTTATAGAATATTCTACATGAAATAGGGTAACTCCTTTTGATTTAAGCTAAAAGGCCTTCTTGAATTTCCTTATGCCCAAGGTAATACTTCTAGGAGGAATATAAGGATGTTTGTAGATTATTTTGGCAGATGTTGTACCATCCAAAGGGGCATGGTATGTGTGGGTAAGGGTTAGAAGTTGTGGAATTTTAAAAGAGGGATGATGGGTACATTTTGAACGATTGAATGATTATTCTATTATATAGTGAAATTATATGTTAAAACGGTCCAAAACTCATTGATTTCAAATATAAGTTGAATATCATTTGAAATAATCTCAACCAATAGTTTTTTGACATGTTTTGGATTCTTGATTAACCTTGAAATTTATCTTTAACCTTATGTTAACTTATTTGACTCAGACCATGTCTTCTTTTATATTCATATTATATAGTTAATGTAGTTCTTATAAAATGAAAAAAGAACGTATAGTGGTTAATTAATTATATTTTCAACCTTATATATGTATTTTTATAGAATCATATATTTATAGGACTATTATATAATTTAATAAAATAGTATTTGTTTTAAAAACACATTTATGTCAATTTATATAATATTCATTACATTATTTTTAAAAAATCTATAACTTCATTACTTATATAAACCTCAATTAATTAAAATACAACATTTTATAATTATCCAAAAAATTCTTGTTTGGAAGAAAATGTTTCAAAATAAATTTATTTGAATTTTTATAATTTCATTTGGTTAAAACATTCATTAATAACATAATCACTATATCATCATTGTGTCATCAATAATTTTATTTATATGATGTCAAAAAATTATTAATATAATTCAATGGTGCGGGAAAATATTTTATATTTCTATGGAATATTAATAGTCTAAGAAATCACTTATATAACCTCATATAAAAATTGTTTTAGTAAACAATATATATTGTTGTTATATTTTCCATAACATTAAATTAAAAGTAATTAAATATCTTTTTTAAACACAATTGGCACCAAGAGGTCCGAAAATCAACCCAAATACTCTCATAGTCAGAAATATATCATCAAAGAGGATTATGACATGTGTTAGGGTTATTTAATATTATTAAAATATTTTTTTGTAACACTTAATTAACTGATGTGCCCTTTTACCGTGGTAAATAAAATATTTAATGAAGATACCATTCATAATGTCTAAAAATAAGAGTTTACTATCTAAAAATTTAGACCAAAATAGTCCAAATATGGATTTTATTTTTTAAAAAATTTAAAAAGTGAATTTTTATAAATTAATTTGATATTAGTTACCATTTTCAAAACTAAATAGAGTGTTTCTAAGAATTAAAAACTAAAAAAATAATGACATGCATATATGTCCAATTTCAATGTGAATTTACATAAAATTACCAACAATGGATAATTAGATAAAAATATAATACAATAACACTTTAAAAACAATTAAAATTATAATCTAACTGTATAATAATTTATGATTAAAAAGAATTATTAAATTAAAATACAATATTTTTAAATATTGATAAAAAATGAACATTATCATAAAAAACCAAAATGTCATCGAATTTAAATTTTGATGTGTTCATTCTAAAGAAATATTTTATTTTGTCAAATTGAAATTATAATGGTGACAATAATTATATTTTAAAATGTTTCTCCATCAAAAGTTGATAAATTATACTTTTTAAGAATATTAATGTATTTCATGATTATAAACAAATTCATTATTATTTTAAGACTTTAATTTTTTTTAGATAAATGAAAAAACATATAACAAAATTGTGTAATATTAATATATTCAGTTATTTTCATTCCCATAAATATTACGACAATGGGTTAACTATAATTTAAAATAATAATATTATAATTTTATTCTTTTGGTACAACTCGAAATTGGGTGTAACGAAAGATTTCAAGGAAACTTGTTGTTTCATGTTGAGTATGATATCAGGAATAGTGAATTATTTAATAAATAATTAATGACTTATTAATAATTATTAATAGAAATGAAAAATGTATAATTATATAAATACCTCGGTCGTTACAATGTATCGAATCATAATAATGAAATAAGTATCAAATTTTTAATCATATAAGATTTTATAATTATTTTGTGAAATAGTGATGAAAAATGAATCAGATTGATTCGTATAGGTGGTAGTACACAAGTATATGTGAGTGATGTAATCATTTTCTAATGAATGAAAATGTTATAAGTTTGATAAGAACATATAATTGAAAATGAACAATTATTTTATAAATGAAATGTATAAAAATTAATTTCATCATAATAACCATCCATCAATTTTGGTGATAGAAAATGATTCACATTGTTACATGGAGGCAGTAAAATGGATGCACAGCTAAAAGGTAGTTTCATTTCCCATTAGTTGGAAATATGTATGACAATGGATTTTCAATCATTATATTAATAACACAATATATTTATAATAAATAAATAATTATGTTATTATATATTAAAAAAATTTATATTGACTATATGAATAATGAAACATGAAAAAGATCAGTATAAATGAATACCTCTTCTATGGGTAGCCTCATTTGAATCTCATCTTAAGGA
This sequence comes from Viscum album, assembly GCA_963277665.1. Lineage (NCBI taxonomy): Eukaryota > Viridiplantae > Streptophyta > Magnoliopsida > Santalales > Viscaceae > Viscum > Viscum album. Next base: position 72,384,847 of record OY728126.1, on the reverse strand, counting down.
CAATTGGGTTTGTCTTTTATAAATAGAATTACATATTGGATAGGTCTTGGGATGCTGATAATATATATGGTAAACTTTTGATTAAGATAAATGGTACCAGTGGTGTATATAAAAGATTAGATGGGTTCCCTTTTATAAGTGAGTGAAGTGAAAATCATGTGGTTACTAAAAATATTAAATAATAATCAATCCACTCTCTTGGGAAATTGAAAACCAATTGGATCAATTTCAAAAATAGGATGAAAAAATAAAAATATATTATGAAAATAATCTTTAGTTAAGTTTTTATGTCTTTTTAACTAGTATATCATTATTTTATCTCGTCATTAACCCCTATTTAACCATTACATTATTAGAGTTTATTTTTCCTGGTTTCAATTTTTACTTATCAAAATATAGTTGATGTTAATTAAAACTATTAAATATTTTTATTCAAAATATTTATTAAAATTAATTAAATTAAATTTATAAAAGTTTAAATAATTCATTTTAAAATAAGTGCACCAAATAGAGCATATCGTTTTTTAGAAAAATGAAATCTGGAGCCTAAAACTGAGTTTAAATTTATTACATTCCAATTCAAAATAGTTCGATGAAAGTTACAATAGTTTCACATAATATACAATCTACTTATTTAATAAAATAATTATAAAATAGATATTATTTTTATTATTTTTTTGATTAAAACCTAATGTGAAAATAAAATAAATTTTTATAAAATTATATATTTTTTACTTTAAAATGTTATTATTTTAATTTCTAACCAGTTGAATACAAAATAATTAATTTTATAAAAATGTAAAAATTATATTTTCACAATCTAGTTAGTCCTATTCATACCTGTTGATCTAATGTATAGGATATAACTATCATATTAATTAATAATAATTCACTATAATGTATTGGTCTATATAAACAGAGTGTTGTGTGTTATGAAAGTTATCCAAGAGAAAAAAAATTGAAGTGAAATATATCAAAAAATATAATGGTGTTAATATTTTGATTTAAAAAATCTAGTAATGGTTATTTAATTCATGAGTCTAGATCTAGGATGAGAAGATCATTGAATCATGGTGATCAATATCATGTTACCATCACCCTCTTCACCACTCATGGAAAATAATGATCTTGAAGTAGTGATTTGACATCTAATATACCCACATGTAGTGGTTTTTACTCTATAAATTTGTTTTACACATTCTTATATTTTATTTTTGAAATTAATACCTATTGATGTTGGGTGATTAATGATATCATAATGATCACTTTGGGATTGATGTTTTTTTGGTTAAGGTAGTTATATTGATAAATTATATAACTTTTAGGATATTTTATATGAATCTAAAGTAGTATTATAATATTCGGATCAATATTATTGGTGAGAGTGGTGTGGGATTTAGGAATAGACTATGAATTAAATAAGTTATATTTATGGTAATATGATACTTCTACAGATCCATTATTGGACAATGATTCATAAGTCACAAGTTGCTTATACCAAAAATCTTCCCCTACTGTGATCCAATCATTATTGAATGGAACTGTTGTTGTAAAATCCCAGGAAAATAAAAAATAATACATATTTAATATTGATTAATATTTGTGAATTAAATCTTAATTTTAAATTAAAGTTTTTTTTATGTTTGATAGCGTACCTGATACACAACAGCAGATTTCTTTGAAATCTTACATTGCACACTTATTATATAATATTATTAATTTAAATGGTAGTTAACTCATATCCATTGTATTGGTTAGAATGAACAAAACAAAATAAAATATAATTATAAATGTTTTTAAATTAATTTACATTTATCCAATAAAAGTTAGAGGCTTAAAATGTGAATGAATCTAATTTTAAGCATAATTTACATTAAAAGGTTGATTTACCGCCATTTAATGGAGAAAACTCTTTAAATATAGTTTTTTCCTCATTAGTACATTCCAATTTATCATATAATATCATTCATTAGAATTGTAACATCAAAATTTAATTTGTGTAATTTTTTTTGAATTTTTTTGATAAAGTTTAAATTTTAATGAATAGTGAAAAAATTGTCCTTTAATTCAAAACTGTGTTTTAATGGAATTTATTTATATGGTTATATTATATTTTTAATTGGTTTTATGGTTTTTTAGAATATATTTTTACCATTAAATACAATTTTGTTTATTGTAATTAATTACACTTTCAAATTGGAAATAAAGAAGTATCAATCTTTTGATAGTTACTGTTTCTTAAAAACACGCTATTTGTTTTGATAATGAAAATTAAATTTAAATTAATGAATGAAACATCTATGTTTATAATATGGAAAAATATACATCATTTTTACATTTGGAATATCAAATATATCTTTGGATGATTTTTTGGCAGTTTTCTGGAAAACATCAATTTTTGATGAATAATGAAACCACATAGTATTAGCTAAAAACAGAATTTTTCATTTAAATGAAACATTACCACTTCTGTGAATTTATTTTCCAAAATATCACATACAAGGTTGTTATTAGTCCATAAAATGTGGTTCAATAATATGAATATATTTTTTGGTGAATAGTAACTTTTGACATTAATTTACTACGGTTAAAGATAAATAGGTTAATTCAATGTAAAAAGAAAATTATAATAATTCAAAATTAACTTAACACTTATCCTAAAATTATTGGATTAGTAATGGCCGACCATGTAAATCCTTCGTTCAATTTTGGGTCTCCATGGAGCCACTTATGAATGATAATGACCTTTTATTTTAATTAACTTAAAGTAAAGGAAAAAATGTCATAAACAAATATCTCTTTATAAATTAATTTTTACATTGTGTTATATAAGTTTTCTATTAGAATATAAATGTCCATTGTAAAAAAAACATATTTCCTACATGATTGTTTTTTTATAATTTTTAGACATGTAATAAATTAAATTATTTATGACACAATAATGATGTAATGTTTACCTCATTAATAAATGATTTTAATAAATATGATTATAATTATTACAATAACATTAAAAACCTGTCCAGTTTTTTTGGATGAATTTATTTAGACCATGATTCATCTTATCATTTACCTTAATGATTTTTGGACCTTTAAAAACCGAATATCGTTATATAATAAAATAATATTATCACACATTTCTAAACAGCACCTCCTCCCCTATATTAAAATCCCTAACTTCTAAAAAATTCGTCACACCTCTCAAGCCTTTGAGATCATCCAATATCTTCCCGATTAAGCTCCATACTTCCCTATCCTCCTCCTATAAGCCATACCATAGGTAGAAGGCACTTCAAGAAACCCTTTTGGTTCATACAAAAGGGAGTAACCCAAATTAAGGGTAAATGTTTCTCTTAACTTCTTTTCTTTTATATTACTTCCCCAACCCTAAAATCTTTTTATTAATTTATTTTATAACAAAAATAGTATCCTCAATATACTAGGATGTTGTTATTATAATATTTCTAACTACACTTACACACACCTCTATCTAATGGGTGAAGAACAAACTGTTTCTGTTGATTGAAAACTAACGCCTCACAAAAAGATGATTGTTCGATTATCTCATACCGCTATTCATAGTGGCCATTAAGATGTCATTGTATTTATATATGATATATATTATGTTTATGTTTTTTATGCTTCTTTATTTGTCATTTATATCATACTTTTATGGTTTCCATTATGGGTAAACGTGATAATTTCATTGGAGGAAGTGCAGACTATAGCCCCCTCAAAAGGGAGATGACTCATTCATTCCATACGTGGAACATATAAAGAATGGAATTAATGATATTAGATTTTATATTATATTGAAATTATAATTAATTATTTATCATTATGTTTTTTTATCCATTAAAATATGTAATATAAATTAAGGTAGCGTTCATGCATACGCACGACTTACCATCTCCATGAACTGTTCATTTCATTTCTTACCTCTATATGATATGTGCTATTATAAATATATATATATATATACCAGATATATATGATATATATAATGTATAAATAATTAATATCATTCTGGATATAATGGACTATTTATCAAATGGACAACTTGAAAATACAATGTGTTCATTTTTTACTCAAGTAATAAATATCGACAAAACGAATGTTATTAACATAAATGATTACATAATGTTTATAACATGGTAATAAGTGAAATAATATATAATAAACCTGAAAAGGGTTCATAATCAAGTAGAAATTAATTTTATTTTACTATCCAGGAGATTAAATAATGATCGAGTCATGTCAGACACAAGTTAAGGGACTTCATCTCAATCTTCTTCCATTGAGGCATATTTTGTTCTAATAAACGATTTTCTTTTATACGCTGTATAAACACCATTGACTTTTCAATTCATTCAATGGTAATCATTTTATATGAATCATTTTACTAAACAATAAAAAATAATGTCTCTTTTAAACATAAGTGATGACAATGGCCTTTATGCCTCCACGAGTATTATTTGATCTTTGTCTTCCATAACAAGCCGTATTGTTTTTAAAAGTAAAATAAATACCATCTATTGTTTTATGTATTTTTTTAATTGAAAATGGTTTCTATACGTTAATATATTGAATTGATATATTGTTATTTCAATGTGGAAATGTTATTTTTCCATTATGATTATGTTATGTGCTATGATCATGTTAGGGTTCTTGGGTATTATTTAGGTATATGGATAGTTCCATGAAAACAATACGGTGGGTGAGCCCAAGATATCTCTCCACTACATTGGGTAATGTGACAGATGTAAATGTAAATTATTCTCTTAAGATATTTATGGAATGTACTATTATGGCTATTTCAGTGTAAGTCACTATGTAGCTGTGATCTCTACAATGTTAGTATGTTATGGATGCCACAAGTTACATTTATGATTTCTATTTGTTATTCATAAATCTTATTTTTTCATGAGGTAAGTAAAAGAGTTCGAGTGTTTTTGTGTATTTATGAACTAATGTTGTGTTTCTTTGTTTTATAACCCTTAATGAGATTTTTATACTCATCCCAAGTTTTGAAATATTTTTCACAGGACTAAAAGTTGAATAGGGTCAAGGATGAGATCAAGGAAAAGTCATGTTGTCTAAAACATGGAACGAGACATGACTCTTTTGATAAAAGTAATTTTATTTAATGAAAAATGGAAACCGAGTAGAAGTGTATACTTTGTAATCTTTTGAGATGTAATAGTTATGTCCTAATTCTCTAAAACACTAAACCTGAAAAGACCCTCAATGTGATTTATTCATTTAATTCAATATTATGTAATGTTTAAAGCTGGGTCCTAACAGTTGGTATCAAAGGTCATTTTAAATAAATTAAGGAGTTAGGGTATTGTTAAATTAATATCCATACAGTAATTTATGTTAATATTGAAATCAAATAGCATTTATAGATTACCATGTTGCATCACATAAGATATTTCTCTGTTTAGAATTGTTTTCCACAGAGTAAACGGGGTAGCTATGTTGGGATGACATTAGGGGGAAGATAACCTTCCAAATCAACAACCAGAGATTGTCAGAATTGGAAGTGACCAGTTTTTGGAAATGATGGAACATTTGAATCAGGCTATAAATGGTTGTGGTATCCATAAAAGAGATCATCCAGAATAACCATAGAGTAACATGTTATTAGTAGAGCATTTCATGAATCAACATCCCCCAACATTCAGAAGATCATCTGACTCTATACCAGAAAATGGGTGGATTAAAGCACTAGAGAGAATTTTTGATGTCATGGGGTGTTCAGAACAAAAAAAGGTTATTATTTATGTTTACCATTTAAAGGTGAAGCTTATTAGTGGTGGTCGATGGTGAAAAATATTAGGGATAGTGAGGATATTGACGCTATTGATTGAGATTAATTCAGAGGTATGTTTCTTGAGAAATATTTTCCTAAGGTGGTTCATCTTAGGATGGAAAAACAATTCCTGGAATTGAGACAGGAGGATGACTCAGTGGCTATTTATGAAGAAAAAAACACCCGACTAGAAAGGTATACTCCAAATTTCATTCGAGATATCGATAGTAAAATCTACATTTTTTTACTCAAGATTGAATCCAATGTATCGAAGGGCTTTAGATTCTCATGAGTTCAAAAGTTATGAAAAACTTGTTCGTTGTGAAGAGAATGTGGAAATGGAGTTTGCTGATGATCATGTGTTCTTTGACAAACAACAAAATCTGACCTCAAGGTGGCAGAAAAAAGGGATGAAGTCTACAAAAATGTGTAATGGTAAGAAACTTATGTTTAAATTTTGTGAAAATTGTTGTAAAAAGCTTGCTAGGGAATGTCTTTTGAATTCTGTTAAGTGCTACCGATGTGGTAAAATGGGACATAAGCCTCGTAATTTCCCTGAAATAGATCAGGGTAACGGTAAGAAAAAATATGATTTATAGACAGTAAAATGTTTTATGTCCAGTGAAATGGGTCATTATGAAAATGAGTGTCCAAAAAAGTACTCAATTTAGAGAATGTATCTCAACTACAAGCATAAAGGGGTGGTGAAATTATACACAACTACTTCATTTGATGTTGGGCCATAAAATGAAGTAGTTTCAGGTACACTGTTTGTTTATTCAGATTATGTCTATGTGTTGTTTGATTCATGGTCTACACACTCTTTAATTTCTGAGATGTTTTCTATTAAATTGGGAATTCTATATCAAGATATGAATATAGAACATATGGTAAAAACACCTATAAGAAATGTTGAGACAAAAGGAAAACATAAGAATCTTCATGTCCTTGTGTGAAGAATTAATCTACCTGCAAGCCTTATTGATTTGCACCTAGTAGTCTTTGATGTTATTTTGGGCATGGATTGGCTTTCTATTTATCATGATAAGATTGACTACAGAGATAAATAGGTTTCTTTTCATAATGATTTTAATATTGTTTATAATAATTAACCCTTTCTTTTGATAACATATCAAGAAGTTGAGAAACTAGTAAAAGATGGAAATGAATGTCACCTTGAACATATTTTTGAAAACAAAGGAACTCTTTAGATTAATGAAGTGCCAGTGGTAAATGATTATGTTGATGTTTTTCCTATTGATTTTCCTGGTATTATACCAGATCAAGAAGTTGAATTTACTGATTACTTAGTTCTTGATGTTATGCCAATTTGAAAACCCCCTTATCGAATGACTGAAATTTAACTTTAATAGTTATAGAAGAAATTTGAAGAGTAATTAGATAAATGTTTCATTCGACCTTGAAAATCACTATGGGGTGCTATAGTCTTTTTTGTTAAAATGAAAAATGGTTTAATGATTCTTTTTATTGATTATAGAGAATTGAATAACATCATTATTAATAACAAGTATCCTTTTCCTCATATCACTAATTTGTTTGATCAACCCCTAAGAGATCTGAATATTTCGAAGACCGACTTGAGATCAGGGTACCATCAGATGAAATTAAAGGAAGCATATAGTGACCCTTCGTTTTATTACATTACTATAACATCATTTTAAAGATAAAAAACATAATATTATTACACATAGAGGATCTAAAGGTTTAGTGACTTGGGAAAACTAGGACCATATATAACAAATACAACATCAACCATAAACATTTATTTAATTTATTCCTCACTAGCTTCTTAGTAGCACTTGTCCTCTCATTAGTACACGTATCCACCTGAGGATACACATCAAAAGGGGTGAGCTAGAAGCCTAGTAAGAGGATAGATAAGAAAAACATAGCATGGGGTGAGCATAATCATTACATAGGAAAAATATCATGAACATTAGAAGAGCATAAATAAAAGACTTGAAATGTGGAAATGCATAAAAATGAAACATCATGTCTTAGTGGTTAACCACCACACATACTTGGGAACCAAGCTAGAATCTTGTTCACACATCATTTCAAATTTACTAATGAGATTCATCACTTTATCCAATTCATTGGAGCACTGTATAATTCCGGGCACACCCATCACATTTAATCATTCATATTGCACTATATAATTCCGGGTGCACCCGTCACATCATAACATTATCATTTATCATGAAAGACACAATGAACATATAACATATATGAACATAAGAAACCCATGAAAATAAATGTGTTTCATCTCATAATAATACATTCATAAACAATGGGTCCCCAAAAGAAAGAAGTAACAACAAACTTGATACAAGAACCAGCAACCTTGAATGAGAGGTGAAATTTGAGTTCTTAAGAGAAGAGTTATTTCAGAAAACATTTGGATTGAAATAAAATTCATTATAAAACATGTATATCCCAAAAAAGGAAATACAATGAGGAATAAATTATCTTTAAGGAGTGACTATATCAAAAATGGAGTGAAGGAGGTAGAACCCGAAGGATGAAAGTTGGGTTTGAGAATTTCCCCTTACCTTGTACCCGAATGCTTCCTTCTATTTAATGTCATGTATAATGAAATTATATTCATTAATTAAAAATAAATAACCATGTGTAAATTAATAGGGTTAATTATGGTTTCATTATGTCATATTATGTTCTTTTGGATGACTTATAGAGTTTAAAAACATTGTAAGAGGATGTTTGTTTTTATGGATTTTCTTGGGTGATTCACTTGTATTTTAAAAATGATGTTTGGGTAGAACATGAGTAAACATGAAGAAATGAAATTTCATGTCATTAATGATATTACATGAGATTGAATGATTTTATAATGATTTACATTAGATCCATGGGTATGAAGCATTAGATAAGAATTAAATGATGGTTATTTGGGTCAATTTGAGCAGTTTTTGCATCACAATGAACTTGTTTTAACTTTTCACTTAGTGATATGGCCATTGTTTATATCAAAAACATAAAATAGAACATAATACATATAAAATATTCTGGTTCAACCATAAAAATGGTTTGATCACTAGATCTGAAGGTAGAAATATATGAAGAGAGCTTGTTATTTTTGAAGGTGATAAATTAACACCTCATGAACAACGTTCTCTTTAATTAAATAAAAGGAAGAGGGAAAGGGGTGTGGGGTGATATAATATTCCATTAGAATCATGAAATGACAGTATATTTATAATACTATAGTTACAAAACAATCCGTATGAATATTGGTGGGGAGAGATCAAGAAAGGTACTTGAACTTGAAAGGAAATTAAAGGAGAAGAGGGAGGGAAATTACCTCTAGAATCCTCCTCTTGAGATCCTCCTTAAAGGGAAAAGCATGGTATTTTGATGACACCAGAAGATTTTAGACGTGGTGGAGGGGCTAGGAAAGATGTTTGGGTAGATTTTAGAGAATACTTAGAGCTTGAGAGGTGTGAGGAAAAGAGGGAGTGAAGGGTGACTTTTATAGTAGAGGGGACATGGGTTTCCTTAATATAAAATTCATTAGTTTATTAATTTCCCCTAAGACAAGGAATATTGTGTCTTTGATGAAAAATAATAGTAATGTTATAATGTAATCCCGAACCAAGTGGGCTTATATCAGCATAACATCACACATGACCCTATAATTAGCTTATTTAGCTTATTTTGTAAATTACAGTATTTCACTATTCATCAAAACATCACGTAGCTCAGAAAATCCCAAAAATTTACCCCAACCATTTCTCAACGTGTAGAATCCAAAAAATGAAGTCCAATTTTCAAAAATAAATATCTAAATATTATTAATTTAATATTTTATTAAAATCATAATTTACATAAAAAACAATTTTTAAGATTAAAACTGATTTTATAGTTCTTTCAAAAATTACGTAGGTTAATATAATATTATATAAAAACTATTAGACATTGATTAAATAATTTATGAATACATTTTAGGGAAATAAATATTCTTTTAAATTAATTAATTAATTGTAATTAATTATTTATGACTTATAAAATACCAAAATGTTTACTAAGGTCAAATTGTCACTTTCTAAGATGACTAAATTTTATTTTATTATTCATAGGTAATGTTACTCTTATGTTGGATTATTTACTATTCATAAGGTTCACATTACTATTCATAAGGGTGTGTTACTATTCCTAAGGGTACGTTACAATTCACTAAAAAATATTTTTGTTTCATTAGACTCCAAAAATCGTCCTGAACACAACCGTGTATGTCGTATTTTCAAAATTCCAAACATAGGGGTGAAAAAATTATGTTTAAAGGTCACTTATCACTTAGTAGTACATTATTTTGTCTTTTGATGTTATTTTATGACATAATTATAAGAATCGAATTTCCATTGAAAAAACTTTGGGTCATTACATTCTTCCCCCCTTATGAAATTTCGTCCCCGAAATTTCACTTTGCACAAAAAGGTGAGGGTACTTATCCATCGTTGCCTCTTCTGGTTCCCAAGTTGCTTCCTCAAAATTATGGTTCCTTTACAACACTTTGACAAGATGGGTTGTCTTGTTGCATAGAACCTTATCACTTCAGTCCAGAATCTTTACTTGCTGCTCCTCATAGGAGAGATCATCTTCCAGCTGCACCACCTCTGAGTTTAGTACATGTGAGGGGTCTTTTATGTACTTCCTCAGTAGTGATACATGAAAAACATCATGAACATGATCCATATTTGGTGGAAGTGCAAGAGGATCGGCCACAGCTCCTATGTGGTCAAGGATCTCAAAGGGGCCAATATACCTTGGGCATAGTTTCCCTTTTTCCCGAACCGCATGACCCTCTTCCACGGAGATATACGAAGGAAGACTTTATCTCAAATTTGAACTCCAAGTCCCTTCAACGGTTGTTAGTATAGATCTTTTTCCAACTCTGAGCACCATTGATGTGTTTCTGGATGACTTAAAACTTATCTGTCATCTCTTGAACAAGATCGGGCCCAAGTAGAATTCTTTCTCCAACTTCATCCCAACAGGTTGGAGTTTTACATCGCATACCATAAAGAGCTTCATACGGAGCCATCTGAATACTCGAGTGGAAGCTATTGTTGTATGAGAACTCAACCAATGGGAGATTCTGATCCCATCCACCTTTGAATTCTAGAGAACATGCTCTCATCATGTCTTCAAGCATCTAAATAGTCTTTTGAGACTGGCCATCAGTTTGTGGGTGATAGGCCGTGCTAAAATTTAATTCAGTACTCAAAGCATGTTGAAGGATCCCCCAGGACGTAGATGTGAAACATGGATAATAGTCAAAGTCAATTGAGAGTGGAACATCGTGCAGTCTTACCACTTCTTTCACATATATCCTTGCAAGTTGTTCAAGCAATAGGTCTTCCTGAATAACGATAAAATGGGCAGTCTTGGTGAGTCAGTCAAGCACAACCCATATCACATTATTCCCCTTTGACGTCTTCGGGAGACCCGTGACAAATTCCATTGTAACAATTTCCCATTTCCACATGGGTATAAGCAATGGTTGCATCATACCCTTGAACTGTTGTCTCTTAGCTTTAACTTGCTGACATACCAAGAACCTTGATATATATTCCACAATCTCTTTCTTCATGTTATCCAACCAGAAGTGTTCTCCGAGATCACGGTACAACTTGGTACTTCCAGGATGGATAGAGAAAGTTGAGCTATGTGCATTATCGAATATCTCCTTCTTTATCCTAGGTGATGAAGGCACACAAAGCCACATTCCAAACTGAATCACACCATCATCATTGATTTGGAACTCTTGAAGCTTCCCTTCCTTTACTGCATTTACCCTCTTTTGTATCACCACATCATCCCTTTGTGCTTCTTTAATATTATCTTGGATGGATGGTGGCACAATCATTTGGGCAAGGAAGGATGTATCCCCTACCCTTATTATTTCCAAATCCATCCTTTTCATATCCAAGAAGATAGGGTCTTTCTCAATCCGTGACATGAATAGAGTCACAGGTTCTTTTCTAAATAGAGCATCAACTACCTTGTTCGCCTTTCCACGATGATAATGAATAGAGAAATCGTAATCCTTGATTAGGTCTGGCCATCTCCATTAACGCATGTTGAAATCCTTTTGTGTGAATATATATTTTAGGCTCTTGTGGTCGGTGTATATGTCAAACTTCTCACCATAAAGGTAGTGCTACATGATTTTCAAGGAAAAAATCACGGCTGCCAGCTATAGATCATGCGTTAGGTAGTTCTGCTCATGGATCATCAACATTAATGGGGAGAAATCTATGAAATTTTCATTTTGCATGAGTACACAACCCAAGCCTTTCTTTGAATCACCACTGTCTATCACAAAACATTCTCCACTTTTCGGTTGTGTGAGTATAGGTGCAGTGATCAGCCTACTCTTTAGCTCTTTGAAGCTACCCTCACATTCTTCCATCCAGACATACATTACCCCTTTCCTTGTTAACTTAGTAAGTAGGCTTGAAAATCGTGAGAAGTTTCTCACAAAACTTCAGAACTACCCAGCTAATCCAAGAAAAGTACAGATATTTTTGACACTAGAGGGACTAGGCCATTCCTCAATCACCTTTGTCTTTGAAGGATCCACAAAAATTCCTTCACTTGTGATCACATGTCCTAAGAACGTGACTTGATTCATCCAAAAGTTACACTTGCTGAAATTGGCGTACAACTTCCCCTTTCTCAATGCCTCTAACACAAGTCTTAGATGTTCTTCATGTTCCTCCTTGCTCTTGGAGTAGATGTTAATGTCTTCGATAAACACTATAAAAAATTTTTCGAGGTATTTTCAAAAGACTCTATTCATCAAATCCATGAAGATTTCAGGGGCATTATTATGTCCGAAGGGCATCACCAAAAACTAATAGTGCCCATACCTTGTATGGAAGGCAGTATTCTGAATATCTTCCTTCTTCACCTTTACCTGATGATATCCAGAACGAAGATCAACCATTGTGAAGTATTGAGCTTTTCTTAACTAATAGAACAAGTCATCAATCCTTGGAAGAAGATACTTGTTCGTTATGTTGATCTTTTTGAGTTCCTGATAATCGATACATAGCTGCATTGTTTCATCCTTATTCTTCAAAAAGAGCACTGGTGCACCCCATGGTGATGCACTAGGGCATATGAACCCTTTGTACAGATGCTCGTGCAACTGCTTCTGAAACTCCTCCAGTTCGATAGGAGCCATCCTATAGGGGAACTTCGAGATAGGAGTAGCTCCCGTTATGAGTTCAATTGAGAACTCTACCTCACGATCGTGGGGAATTATAGGTAACTCTTCGGGAAATACATCACTGTATTCCCTCACGATGGGTATTTCCTCATGGATGGAACATTCCTTCAACTCCACCATTTGGGTGAGGTATGCTTCTTCATAGGGAATCAACACCCACACCATTTAAGGATTTTTCAAATGATATTCATGATCTTCCTTGCATTTATAGAGGAGCATGGGATGAGTCGGAATATGAAAAGATATTTTCCTTTCCCGATAGTTGATATGTTCTCTATATAACGAGAGCCAATCCATACCCATTATAGTGTCTAATTTCACTAAGGTAAGTATTACAAGATTTTACAAAATAATCTTCCCACATACGTCAATGTGAGAAGAGTCAAACACTAGGGTTGTAATTATTTCCCCACTTAGTGTTTTTACAGATATCTCTACTTCAAGGTTTTCGGGATTTGATTCTATAGTTCTAGAAAAATAGCAAGATATAAAGGAATGCGTAGAACCTAAATCAAATAAGACTTTTTCCATTCTTGAGTGAATAGGAATTGTACCTTGTACGTCTTAATTATCATGCTCCACCTTCGCAGTAGTGATGGAATAAGACTTACCTTGTTCCTTTGGCTTTGGTGGCTGCTGACAATGATTACCCTCGAGAGCTCGAGGATTACTGCACTGGTTTTCATAGTTCCCTAGCTCCCTACAGTTGTAGCATTGAACCATGGGTGGTTCTCTCCTTTCATCAGCTACATTATCCTTCCTTTTTGTCTCTTTTTGACACTCTTGAGCATGGTGTAATTATTTCCCACACTTGAAGCATTTCCCCGTCCCTCTGAGGCAGTTCCCATGGTGAAACTTCCCACATTTTTGGCATGTGGGTCATTGATTTTTCTTCCCACCTTGGTCACTAGATCCACTGGCTTGAAACTCCATCTTTCTTTTCTTATCACCATTGCCATGGGAACAATCTCCAAACTCCACCTCTACATTGAGAGCACACTGAACAAATTCTTCATAACTCCCAAAGTCTCGAATCGCAAGAGCCTTTCGAAGATGTGGTTTTAATCCACTAAATAATCTATCAAAGTTTCTATCATTGTTGATAACAAAACTCGATGCATACCTTGGGGGCCTTGTGAAATTTGTTTCATAGGTTGTGACAGATTCTTCTTCTTTTTTCTTGATCTCTATGAATTCTCTCTCCATCTTTGTGAGAATAGTTAATGGGAAGTACTTATTAATAAACATTATCTTAAAGTCTTCACATTCCATCTCTTAAATTTCCTCCTTTGGCATGGTGTTCTTAATCAAAGCCCACTATTGATCGTCTTCTCGATATAGAGGATAAACGACTAGATTCACCTTCTACGTCTCAGAACAGTGAAGAACAGAAAATATCTTCTCCATGGATTTGACCCACTATTCCACAACTAGTGGATCGGAAGATCCACAAAACGTCGGTGGTCGTTGCTGCATAAAACATTCGATTTCTAGTTTCTCTATATTTGGTGAAGGAGGATGTTCCCCATAATTATGGTTATTGTTCATAACCTGAGATAATTGGGTAATCATTTCCATGATGTTTTTAACTCCACCTCCATAATCATTAGGGATTTCGTTCGGGCAATCGTTGCATTGGCCCTCACAAGAGTTGTTGGCCTGAGTTATCTTGGATCCCACCATTTTCTAAAATAGAAAAGCATAGAACAAAACATAATTAAAAAAGTCATGAATAACTTATTCATTTAAAAAATAATACAAAAAACATAACATATGAGATCCCTAGGTAAATATTCTTGTGTGCATATTTTTACTTAGTCTCGTACTATAGGTTTTCTCTAGGGTTCACTAATCCTAATTCCCAAATTAACTAAACCTCCCTCACATACCAACTATAGATACCCTGGCTTTTCTTACATTAATATTACATAATTTTAAAGAAAATCAAAATAATAGTATTACACATAGAGGATCCAAAGTTTTAGTGTCTTGGGAAAACTAGCACCATATCTAACAAATATAACATCAACCATAAACATTTATTTAATTTCTTCTTCACTAGCTTCCTAGTAACACTTGTCATCTCCTTAGTACACGTAGCCACCTAATGACATACATAAAAAGGGGTGAGATAGAAGCCTAGTAAAAGGATAGATAAGAACAATATTTCATGGGGTGAGCATAATCATAACATAGGTAAAAGATCATAAACATTAGAGGAGCATAAATTAAATACTTGAAATGTGGCAATGCATAAAAATGAAACATCATGTATTAGTGCTTAACTACCAAACATACATGGGAACCAACCTAGAATATTGTTCACACATAATTTCACATTTACTAATGAGAATAATCACTTTACCCAATGCATTGGAGTTCTGTATAATTCCGGGAGCACCCGTCACATTTAAACATTAATATTGCGCTATATAATTCCAGGCGCACCCATCACATCAAAACATTATGATTTATCATGAATGTCACAATGAAAATATAACATAAATGAACATAACCAATCCATGAAAAGGAATGGGTTGCATCCCATAATAACACATTCATAAACTTTGGGTCCCCAAAAGAAATAAGGAACAACATACTTGATACAAGAACCATCAACCTTGAATGAGAAGTGAAAGTTGAGTTCTTAATAGAAGAGTTCTTTCTGAAAACATTTGGATTGACATAAACATCATTAGAAAACATGTATATAATAGAAAAGGAAATACAATGAGGAATAAATTATCCTTAAGGAGTTACCATATCTCAAATAGAGTGAAGGAGGTATAACCCGAAGGAAGAAAGTTGGGTTCGAGAATTTCCCCTTACCTTGTACCCGAATGCTTCCTTCTCTTTAATGTCCTATATAATGACATTATATTAATTAGTTAGAAATCCAAAACCATTTTTAAATTAATAAGGTTAATTCTGGTTTTGTTATGTCATATTATGTTCCTTTGGATGACTTATAGAGTTTAAAAACATTGTTCGGGGATGTTCGTTTTTAAGGATTTTCTTGGGTGGTTCACTTGTATTTTTAAATTGATGTTTGGGTAGAACATGATTAAACCTACAGAAATGAAAGTTCATGTCATTAATTATATTAAAGGATGTTGAATTATTTTATAATTAATTACATTATATCCATGTGGATGAATCATTAGATAAGATTTAAATGATGGTTATTTGGGTCATTTTGAGCGGTTTTTGGATCACAACGAACTTGTTTTATCTTTTAACTTAGTGATATGGCCATTGGTTGTTTCAAAAAAATAAAATAGAACATAATACATATAAAATATTAATTTTCAACCATAAAAATGGTTTCATGACCAGATCTGAAGGTAGAAATGGAAGAATAGAGCATGTCATTTTTGAAGGTGATAAATTAACACCTCATGAACAACGTTCTCTTTAATAAATTAAAAGGAAGATGTAAGGGGTGTGGGGTGATATAATATCCCATTATAATCATAAAAGAACATTATATGTATAATAATGTAGTTAAAAAAAATTGGATGAATATATGTGGGGAGAGATCAAGAAAGGAACTTGAACTTGAAAGGAAATTAATGGAGAAGAGGGATGGAAATTACCTCTAGAATCCTCCTCTTGAGAACCTCCATAAGGGTCTAAGATTGGTATTTTGATTAGAACAGAAGATTTTGGACGTGGGTTAGGGGCTAGCTAGGATGTTTGGGAAGAGTTTAGATAAGTCTTGGAGCTTGCGAAGTCTGCGGAATAGAGGTAGTGAAGGGTAGCTTTTATAGTGGAGGGGAGATGGGTTTCCTTAATATAAAATTCATTAGTTTATTAATTTTCCCTAATACAAGGAATAGTTAGTATTGGATGACAATGAATAGTAATTTTATAATGTAATCTCGAAAAAATTGGGATTACATCAGCAGAACATCACACATGACCCTATAATTATCTTATTTAGCTTATTTTGTAAATTACAGTATTTCATTATTCATCAAAAATTCAAGTATCTCAGAAAAATGCCAAAAATTTACCCCAACCATTTTTAGATGTGTAGAATCCAAAAATGAAGCCCATTTTTCAAAAATAATTATCTAAATATTATTAATTTAATATTTAATTAAAATCATAATTTACTCAAAAAATAGTTTTTAAGATTAAAACTGATTTTATAGTTCTTTAAAAAATAACATAGGGTCTCATAAAATTATCTAAAAACTAATATAAATTTATTCAATAATTTATGAATACATTTCTGGGAGATAAATATTCTATTAAATTAATTATTTATGACTTATAAAATTCCAAAACGTTTACTAAGGTCAAATTTTCACTTTCTAAGATGACTAAATTTTATTTTATTATTCATAGGTAATGTTACTCTTATGTTTGATGATTTACTATTCATAAGGGTCATATTACTATTCATAATGGTGTGTTACTATTCCTAAGTGTATATTACTATTCACCAAAAATTATTTTTGTTTCATTAGATTTCAAAAATCATCCTGAACACAACCATGTATGTCGGATTTTAAAAATTCTTAACATAGGGGTGAAAAAATTATGTTTAAAGGTCACTCATCACTTAGTGGTTGATTATTTTGTGTTTTTATGTTATTTTATGATATAATTATAAGAAGGGAATTTCTATTGAAAAACATTGGGTCGTTACAAATCAGACATTCTAAAGACCAAATTTTGTACTAGATATGGTCATTATGAATTTGTATTAATGCCTTTTGGTTTAACCAATGCACCTGCTGTATTCATGTATCATATGAATATAATTGTTCAAGAGTTATCAGATAAGATTTATGACGTGTTCATTGTTGAAATTATGGTTTATTACAAATGTAAAGGGAAACAGGAAAGTGATTTAAGGGATTTCTGGAAAACCTTAAACGAAAAGAAACTATTTGGGAAATTCAGCAAGTGTGAGTTTTGGTTGCATCATATTTCCTTTATTGGTCACATTTTTTTTGAAAAATTGCATAATTGTTGAACTTGATAAAACAAAAGTAGTTGAAGAATTTCCAAGACCCACTATTATAACTGAGATCCATAGTTTTCGTGGTTTGTAAGGTTATTACTGGAGGTATCTTGAAAATTGTTCATGGTTATCTAGTCCAATAACTATGTTACCTCGGAAATGTGTTAAGTTCATCTTGAATAAAGAATGTGATGATTTTTTATTGGAATGGAAAAGAATATTGGTGAATGCACCAGTTTTGGGACTACGTTCCAGAAATGGTGATTTTTTTATTTATAGTGAGGCTTTGTTGAAGGGAATTGGTTGTGTCCTAATTCGAAATGATCAAGTAATTGCTTATGCTTCATGTCAGTTAATGCCACATGAGTTAAATTACCCTACACATGATTTGGAATTAGATTATGTTATTTTTTGCTTTAAAAATTTTGATGCATCATTTGTATGGAGTAAAATGTTAAATACATACTAACCAAAAAAGTTTAAAGTATATATTCAATCAGAGAGAATTAAACATGGGATAGAGGAGATGGCCAGAATTAATCATGGATTATGATTTCATGATCCATTACCATCCTAGAAAAGAAAATAACGTGGATAATGATTTGATTTGAAAATCTAATGCGTTATTTAACCATGTTATGTTTGGAACAAGGTCCTTTGTTTTTTGATTTGATAAACTTTTTCATAGAAGTTGTTGGTGCATACACTTTTTTTGTTTTTGTAGCATGTGTCAGTGAGATCATCTCTATCATATAGAATTAAGCAAGCCTAGAAGGAAGACAATGAGTTATAGAAAAAGGTAGAGTTGGTTCAGATGGGTATGTTGCCTGAATTTAACATTGATAATGATTATGTTTTGACATTTGGAAAGATATTGTATGTGCCTTATGACTCATAGTTGAAGAATGAGTTGTTATGTAAAGATCATATTTCCCCGTTTTCAGTTCATTTGGGTTGTACTAAGATGTATAGAGATATCAGGAGTATTACTGGTGGGATGGAATGAAAAGAAATATTACCAATTTTAAAATGAAGTGTTTGACTTATCATCCAGTTAAAGAAGAGAGGTAGTTACCGAAAGGGATGATTCATCCTTTACTAGTGCCAGAGTGGAAATGAGAAAATATATCCATGGACTTTGTTGTGGGATTACTGAAGACATATCGAGTTAATAATGCAATCTATTTTATTATTGATCGATTGACTAAATCTATTAATTTCCTTCCTATTAGAGATACATTTTCTCTAGATCAACTTTGTCAGTTTTATGTTAAAGATATAATCAGGTTGCATGGAGTTTCCCTCTCCATTATATCTGATCGTGATCTTAGAATTACTTCTTACTTTTGGAACGGCCTTCTGAAGTCGTTGGGTAATGAATTAAATTTTAGTACAGATTTTCATCCTCAATCAGATAAGAAATCAGAATGAACAATTAAGACCCTGGAAGATATTCAACATTATTGTTCACTGGATTACCAGGGATATTGGGACCAGCATATTTCTTTGGTTTAATTTTTATATAATAACAGTTTCATTCCAGTATACAGATTGCTCCATTTGAGGCATTATATGTAAAGCGTTGTCGAACTCCAACTTATTGGGATGAAGTATGTGAAAGGAAGCTGATGGAATAAAATTAGTAGAAGATATGGCAGAGAAAGTTCAATTAATTCAGAAGCACATGAGAACTGCTCCGAGAAGGCATAAAAGTTATGCAGATAAGCGGATCAAGGATCATTTTTTTGAGGTTGGTGATCATGTCTTTATCAGAGTTTCTCCCTTGAAATGTGGGATGTGTTTTGGTAAGAAGGGGAATATGGGTCTGAGGTTCATTTGACCATATGAAACTCTAGAATAAAGAAGGATATATTTCCTACAGAGTGGCTTTAACTCCATGTTTATCCCAGGAATACAATGTTTTTCAGGTTTCAATGTTGAGAGGGTATATTACATATACATATCATGTTTTGAGCCCAGAGGTAGTTAAGTTGGAAGAGAATCACTCTTATGAAGAACAAACCGTCCAGATTCTTGACTGTTGAGATAAAGTGTTATGGAAGAAGGTAATTCAATAGGTAATGTTTTTGTGGAAAACCCATATTTTTGAAGAGGCAACGTGGGAATCTGAAAATGATATGGGTGATAAATACCCCTGACATATTTTGATAAGTAAAATTGTGAGGACACAATTCAAAAAAGGGGGGAAGGATGTAACATCCCATGTAAAGAAAGAATAATAAATATTTCATGTTAATTGAATCTTGTGAATTAAATATTAATTTTAAGTTAAAGGGGATTCTATGATCGATAGCATACCCTATACGCAACAATGGGTTACTTTGAAATCTTACGTTGCACACTAATAATATAATATTATTATTTTAAATGGCAATTAACTCCTAGCCATTATATTCGCGGGAATGAACTAAACTAACTTCAATATAATTATTTATTTTTTTTAAATTTATTTACATTTATCCAATAAAAGTCATAGGCTTAAAATGTGAATTAATCTAATTTTAAGAATAATTTACATAAAATGGTCGATTTACCGCCTTTTAATGGAGAACCCTCTTTAGATATTTTGTTTTTCAATTTAATACATTATAATTGACCAAATAAAATAATTCTTTATAATGGGGACATAAAAATTCACATCGTGTAAATTTTGGGATTTGTTCTCATAAAGTTCATTTTTTAATGAATAGTGAAAAATATTTTATTTTAATTCAAAAATGAATATTAATATAATTTATTTATATGGATATATTCATTTGTTAATTGGATTTAAAGTGTAATTATAATATATTTTTACCATTTAATGAAATTTTTTTTATTGCAATTAATGTCACATTGAAATTTTACATAAACAAGTATCAATCTTCTGAAAGTGGTTGTTTCTTAAAAACATACTATTTGTTTGGATAATGGGAATTAATTTTAAATTAATTAATGAAAATTATATTATTATAATTTAATAAAATATACATCATTTTTTAATTCTGAATATCAAATATAGCTTAGGCTTAATGTTTGGGAGTTTTTTGAAAAACATCAATTTTTGATGAATAGTGAAACCACTTAGTAGTAGTTATAAAACTGACTATTTCATTTAAATAATATTTTAGCATTGCTATGAATTTTATTTCAAAAATACAACATACATGGTTGTTATTAATAAGTAACATATGGTTCAATAAGATGAAAATAATTTTTGGTGAATAGTAATTTTTCACTTTTATTTACCGCAATTAAATGTAAATAGGGTAATTCATGTTAAAAAGAATATTATAATAATTCAAAATTACCATAACACTAATCCTAACATTATTTTATGAGTATTGGATGACCATTTTATTCCTCGGTTCGATTTTGAGACCCCATAAGGCCACTTATGAATGATAATGACACTTTATTTTAATTAACTTAATGTAAAGGCAAAAATGCCGTAAACAAATATTTCTTTGTAAATTTATTTTTACATGGTTTTATATTAGTTATCTTTTCGACTATAAATATTAATTGGAAAAATAAATATATTATCTACATAATGGTATTTTTTTATAATCTTTAGATATATAAGATATTAAATTATTTATGATATAATAATGATGGAGTGTTTACCTCATTAATAAATGATTTAAACAAATAAGATTATATATATTAAAATAACATCCAAAACATGTCCAATTATTATTTGATGACTTTATTTCGACCATGAGTCATCTTATATTTTACCTAAATGATTTTTGGACCTTTAGAAACTGAATATCATTATATAATAAAATAATATTATCACACTTTCCTAAAGACCCCCTCCTCCCCCTTTTAAAAAACTCTCACGTATAACCAATTCCTCACACCTCTCAAGACATTTAACTCATCCAAACTCTACCCAATTAAACTCTATAAATCCATATATTCCTTCTAAGAGACTATAATTAGGAATAAGGCATTTCAAAAAAAACCTTTTGGTTCATACGAAATGGTGTTACCCAAATCAAAGGTAATGGTTTCTCTTAACTTATTTTCATTTATTTTAATTCTCCAACCCATGAACTATTTTAATTCCTTTATTTTATAAACACACAACTATCTTCAATATAATAATATGTTTTTATTAGAAGGATTATAACTATAGTTACTCACACCTCCATCTAATGGGTGAATAACATACTATTTCTGTGGATGGGAAACTCATGCCTCACGAAACAATGATTGTTCGTTTAACTTTTACTGCCTATCTTGGTGGCCATTAAGATGTCATTGTATTTATATATGAAATATATTATGTTTATTTTTTATTTATTCTTCTATATGTCACATTTATATCATTCCATTATGGTTCCCATTATGGGTAAACATGATAATTTCATTTGAGGAAGTGTGGACTACCGCCCCATTAAAGTGATAAGACTCGTTCATACCATACGGGGTATGTATAAAGGATTGATTTAATGATATTATATCTGATATTTCAATAGAATTAGAATATCAATTTTTATCATTTTGTTTTTCTACCTTTAAAATAATAAATAGAAAAGAAAGTAGCATTCTTGCGTACGTAGTGCTTACCGTCTCCATGAACGGTGCATTTCATTTCTTACCTCCAAATGATATGTACTATTATAAATATATATATATATACTATATGTATATCATATATAAGATTTCTAAATATTTAATATCATTTGGGATATTATGGACTATTGACCACATGGAGAACTTGTAAATAGAAGGTGTTCATTTTTAGTACCAAATATCGACAAAACAAACGTTATTAACTTAAATGATTACATAATGTTTATAACATGTTTATAAGTGATGTAAAACAAATAATAAACATTAATAAGGTTCTTAAGAGAGTATAAATTATCATTAGTTTATTATTCAAGAGATTAAAGAATGATCGAGTCTTGTCAGATATGATGTAAGGGACTTCGTCTCTATCTCCATTTATTGAGGCATATTTTGTTCTAATACACACCTTTTTTTTATATACTGTATAAACACCATTGAATTTTCATTTCATTAAAATAGAATATTTTTCTATGAATATTTTTACTAAATGAAAAAAATAGTGTTTCTTTTTAATGTAATAGGTGACAATGACCTTTCTGTCGCTACGAGTATTATTTGATCTTTGGCTTCCTTAACAAGAAGTAAAGTTTTTAAAAGGAAAATAAATACCATATACTATTTTATTTATTTTTGGTATAGAAATTTCTTTTGATAATGGTTTTGATATGTTAATATATTGAAATATTATATTGTTATTTCAATGTGGAAATTTAATCTTTCCTTTATGCTTATGTTATGTGTTATGTTAATGTTATGGTTCTTGGGCATTATTTACATTTATGCGTGGTTCTGTGATAAACCTAGGGTAGGTGAGCTCGAGATAGATCTTCAATGAATTGGGTAACGTGATGGATGTAAACATGAATGTTTATTCTAAGAGATTTAGGGAATATACTGTGACGAGTATTCCAAAGTAACTCCATGTGTATCTGTGATAGCTACAATGTAAGTATGTTATGGATGCCACAAGTTACCATTATGATTTATGATTTCTATCTGTTATTCATAAATTTTATGATTTCATGTGGTATGTAAAGGAGTTAATATCATTTATGTATTTATAAAATTATGTTTTCATTCTTTTTTTATAACCCTTACTCAGCTTTCTATGGGCATCCCATGTTTTTTAATGTTTTTCATAGGACTTAATGTTGATTAGGGTCAGGCATGGGATCAAGGGAAATACATGCAATCTAAAACATGGAACTATACATGAATATTTTTTTCAAGAGTTTTTATTTAAAGAAAAAATGGAAACTGGGTAGAAGTGTCTACTTTGTAATCTTTTGAGATGTAATAGTTATGTCTTAATTCTCTAAATCTCTAATCCTGAAAATATCCTAAATAGAAATTATTCATTTAATTTAATATTATATAATGTTTAAGGATGAGTCCTTAAACATTCCACACCCACATCCACATAGACTCACGGGTTAACATGATGACAAATTGCTTCAGTATAGTTATCCTAACACAAGAATCTGACCACTATGTCATCAAACACCCTAGTCATGCAAGGGTTTTGAAATGATAGAGAAAGGTTAGTGAAACTACCCCAAATGTCCATCAATGAAGATTCAACCTTCATATGGAAGTTGGAGGTCCATCTAAAATTGTATAAACAGAATAATTTGAAGCTCCGGGGGGTGCCTGACCGTGCTATAAATAAATCATCTTCCTAAGAGAAACGAATCATAATATGATTAATTTAAAGAAAACCCACTCTCACCCTTTATTGTAACATCCAAGACATAAAAACAAGTCTATAAAAAGCATCAATTGAGGGGTGCTGTGTTTTTAATCGAAAAACCTATGTATGATTTATAATCGATGAGGTTTCATTGAACTCCTAAATATAAATCAAGAGGTTTGGTATTCCATCAAACAGGTCAGGGTCTTTCAGACTCATTTAAGCTCAAGGAAAAGAAGGGAGTAGGGCATGGCTAGGTCTGGGAATTTATCCAGGTAAGAATTTTTTTTATTTTGTATATAATTTATGGTCATCAGACATTATTAACTTTTCCCTTCGCCATTGTTCACAAGTCCATAACTTTCTTCTGTGTATTGCATCTAAGTGTTTTTGTGTTGTTTTCAATTTGTTCATTCAAATTTATAAAAAAATAGGAAGATAACTAGGTCAAGATAATATTCATTCATGGTAGTTTTCCTTGGGTTATCCCCTTTACTATATTTTGGGAGATCGTAAATATACATCTAAATTCCATTTATAGTTTAGGAATGTCATTTTTTCACTAATTCTAGGGATATAATTATCGTTCAAGTAATTTTTCATATTAAATAATATTATTATACTAAATTCAACATCAAGGGATGTACAATGTTTTGAATGTGCATAATTTTTAGAGTTATTTAAGCTAAGGGTAGAGATACATGAAAAGGAATTACTCCAGACTAAGATTTATCTTTTAGTGAAAAGATATAATATAAAGATGGA
Source organism: Viscum album (assembly GCA_963277665.1). Taxonomy (NCBI): domain Eukaryota; kingdom Viridiplantae; phylum Streptophyta; class Magnoliopsida; order Santalales; family Viscaceae; genus Viscum; species Viscum album. The sequence continues at coordinate 72,359,745 of OY728126.1, read as the reverse complement.
TGTAATGAATTTAATGTGGCTATTGTTCCGATATCATGATATAAATTCAGTGATAGATGTCATGTTTACAAGTATAGAGCTAAGAAGGGATGGTCAATTATTCATAAATATTTTAATAGTGTGACCATAACAATCCTCATTGCTAATTATAGATAATGATGGTGAATTAGAGATGTGGAAATATATCTACACATTGAAAGTGTTTATCTCTATATCTCCGGTCATTTTCTAATTTTATTATATTAAATTTATGATATCAATGTCTGAGGAGGATTTTAATTAATGATCATATAAATATCACTTAGGTCTGGAATGTGTTCCCAGATATAGTGGTTTTATTGAGATATATATTTAATTTTTTAAGAGTTTCTTTTTTCAGAAGTAGTCCTATATATGGAAGATTGGTGTTTATGTTGAGGGAGGTGTGTGATTCGGCCATTGATCAAGAATTTTATGAGGTCAAGGTTTAATAATATGATCTTTTAGTGGATCCATGATGGGTATTTCTGAATGGATCTACTTGGATCAATTATTTTTTCTTGTTGACATTCATTTCCAATTTTTTTATTTTCATCATCTTTAATCTTGGATTCTGATTTAGTACATCACTATTCATATTTTTATCACTATCATTTTTATTTTGAATCAATGATTTTTATGTCATTTCCATTATATAATTTCAGAATTATAGAATAATAAAAGATTTTAGAAATATCACAGTGACATGAAACACTACATCCTTGAGAGAAACCATTAGGTTAGAAAATTTGATACATTTATGGAGATTATGATTGTATCTATGACCACCCCATATAGAGAGGGAACATCATCTAACATTCCATTCACGAATTATTCATAATGTCCATTTATCGATCTGATATTCTATTATGATAGAATTTACTATTTTTTAATTTTAGGTTAAAACTATTATGTTCTTTCGAAAACACTCATGAAATTATACTCATTCGATTGAACACTTCATTTAAAAACAATGAGAACTAATAGAGTTTAATGATAATAAAATTATAATTGAATTTTAATTATAGTCTAAGTCACTATTAGTTTTATACACATACTGTTACAATATATATGCATATATGAATCACATAAATATAAATAAAATTCATGCGATTGAATATCAAACATAAAGGCATAAAATGATTACTTAATCTATGGTAATGGGTAAAATAAAATATCATATAAAATATCTAAGTCCTTGGTCATGGAAGTGTCATATAAGTCCCTACCAAATAAGTCAATAATATAATATATGTTTAAAGGTTGGGGTTATAAAATAATATATGAAACTAAAAAAAATTATTAAAAATTTAAAGAATGATTATAATGAAATAAGTTAAAGATTATTTATAAAAAAACAAATTTAAAAAAATGACTGCTATGAATTATTAATTAATTATTTAAATAGGGACATATAATTCATTAATAAAAGAGAAAAATGTCAGAGTATAAATATAAATAATGTTACATCAAATTAAAATGATAATTTATAAAATAAAATAATATTTTATGTTAAAGAATTTATATTGATAAATTTTCTCATTACCAAAGGACAAAACTCATTCAGGAAAATCCTTAAAATTCAAATATATTATAATATAATTTTGAAAATAACTTTTCAAAAAATTATTATTTGTTATTATTTTTATTCTTCATTAATATTTATTTCTTATTTATTTCTTATAAATATTCCACTCGTAATATTAATTTGACGGTGTTTATTCTATCAGTTCTAAAATTCACTACAGTATGCATGTTTCAATTTTTATACATATTCATGAGTACCTTAAATCCATAAATGAAATTAAAATTGTTTTGTTACATTAAAAATATTAATAATGTAGTATGTGATAAACATTGGAAAGATTTTACATAAATAATGTGTTTCATGTTATGTTTGTTCAAGAAATATCACTAGCCTATATGACTAGTTTCTAATTTCACTATTGAAATATTAACAATTTCATTATATAATATCAATTAAAAGATAATTAAATTGTTTTTTATTATTTATATACAATTAGAATATTATAAACCATTCATCGGAGACAATGATGAATTTTACATGATATTTCATGTGTAAGTTTTATAATAAGATTATGATACGAGTGATGATAACAGAATAGATAGTACAAAAGGATTAATATATGAAACATATAATATTATTATATAAGTAGTATATGATTTATTTTATATTAACCAAGTTATTAATCAAATTTTTATTATGTTTGAAAGTAATACAAATGAAGAATTTTTAGTAGAGGATACTACATATTCATCAAGACCCCTCATTCACTACATGACTATTCGTGTGGAGGATTACATTTTTGTGAGATCAGAATATAAAAAACATTTATTAGAATTAAATTATAAGTATTTATTATGATTTTAGACAAAGGGATATTTTTGAAAGAGGAAATAAAAAATTAGTTAATGATATTATTTATATGTGAATTAGGAGAGTGTTATTGAAAGACAAAATTTAAATTTTTTCATATATATAAATATTTATAATGATCCTTTTTATGAATAAATAGTAATTGAATTTTCATTTAATTCTAATATAGGTATTATAGTATTAATTATAAATTTTATATATCTCACTAACCACCAATCAATTACAATTAAAAAATATCATATATTTATGATAAAAAAACAATTTAATATGGAATATTACTATTTATTAAAAAATTAAAACTTTATTACTTTCCTAATTTTGACATCTAGATTGAAAAAATATATTTTATCAAAATAATTTTTAATTTTTTAAAATTTATAAATTAAATTGAACAATATAATGTTCGATTTTGATAAATGAATGTAAAAAAATACAAAAAAATAATTAAACTGTTATACATTATTTTTTTTGAAAGAAATAAAACATTATTATCATTACATTAAATATTTTTATGAAATTTTAGACAATAAAATATTTCTTTTTCACCGATGATATTAATTTAGTAAAAAAATGATTACAATATTTACCTTTAATGGTCTCTTTTCTATTTCAAAAAAATATCAAACCAATTAAAATGGTATTATTTCACATTATTAACCTATATATACCCCATATATCATCAATCCATTATCTACTATTTTATATATCATTATTTATATATTTTTTATAATATTCCTATATTACTAATAATCCATTATTTTTATATTAAAATTAATCCCATGTATAATATATTTCTAGGATGTCATATTCAATTGATTTTCCTTCTATTTGACAGGTTTTTATATTAATTTTTTTTCTTAAAATTAATTTTATTAATATTATTAATTGTAATTTTATATTAATGTTTTGATGAAATAACGTAATTATTTTCTAATTACGTGGGGAACATGACTTATTTATAGTATACATTTATACATATATTTTATAGAACATTATCCATTTAATTATAAATTATAGATTTTTGTCAAATAAAACTCATGGGATTTTATATTATATTTATACTAGTATTTAAATAAAATATCATATTGATTTACTATAACAAAATACTATATAATGCACTATTATAAATATTTAATGCTTTAGATCACTATACTTTTCCTCATTTTCTATTTTATGATCTCATGAAAAGAAACTCCTTTGTGATTTAAAAGTGTATACATAATAAAAGAAAATATATGTTTTATATTATATCACCTAACTAATAAAATTTAAAAAATATTAAATTTTATAACATAATAAGCTTACATATATATTCATATGAAACACAATGCTATCTTTAGTAAAATACTTTGAGAAACATCAGATTCTGATATCACATGTTAGTGGTTTATTATCCAAATATAAGATCACCATTGAATGTAGAGCTTAATTTGAGTTTATATATTTAAATAATATTTTTTCTCAACATTTAGAATATCATTTGTGATATTCTCAGAAACATTCAAATAACAAAAATTAATCACCAATATATTTCCAAAAACAAATAAAACATACAAAATATACTAAATTATGAATAGATAAAACAAGATTAACTCGTTATATGGGTAGGTATGTCTAGTGCATGAAAATATTATTACTTTAGTGAATGACATCACTATTACTATTCATATTTTATAGGATTTATATGCTGGTTCACTATTAATCAAAATGGCCCCTTCCACTTTTATGTCCGGGATCACCTCCATTAAACATTATTTTAAAAAATAAATGCAGAAAATCCTCTAAAAATATAATTATGTTATATAAATATGAATAAATCATGAAAATAGATTATTCATCTTATAAATTGTAACATTTTATTATATTTATACATATATTTTTTCTAATATCTACTTCATTTTATCTCAAGGGAATATAATCAAATTGTAATACATTTTCAATATGAACCGCTTTATTTAATGATATATCTTCAAGATATGATCTTTAGTTTCAATATATTATATATGATAAAAAAATCCATCTCCTTTTGAAAATAATGCAACATTACCAATGTGTATAATTTTATTTTAATTTTTCATATGAATCTTGTATAAGTCAAAAAATCACTATTTTGGCTTCCCCTTGTGCATTCAAATGACATTTATTGAATACTGATGAATTTCAGGATCCATATAATCATTAATAACCTAAATATGATTTATATTCCTTCAATTTGTCATTTATGACCTTCTACATATTCCACTATTGATATAGATATACATTTTTCTAATTCTTTGATCCAAACCCGCTTGAATGGATGCTAATATGGGGGGAACTACAGGACCTCTGATGTGCCATCATGTATTCTAGAGGATGTGAATACTAAATATATTATATAATTACCATAGGTACTCTATAATCACAGTATCATTACACACAATAAAAAAACATTACCAAGTCAACATGTATTTTAAGTGACAACCATATCAAAACATAAATAATGTACTTTTATATCATAAGTAACCTTGAAAAATATCACATCATACTAAAGGAACTACCTCTTGGTTGGTCAAGTGTATATGTAAACATAAACAGAATATAGATGTAGGCATTACCAAAAAACCCTCAGTACCTCCTTTGACTATTCTCCCAAAAACCCATCTAATTACATGAGAAAGATTTCATGTACAACCTATGACATGATAATAAAACATATCATATTCATGAACACTATTGTTCTTATGTACGGTGTGACAAATAAATCTCACATCTGAATGACCAAGGTGGTTCCTATGATTTTTCACAATACATAGGTAATATATATTCATAGAAAAAAAATTAAGGGTTAGTATACAAGAGAACATATCATGTCATCGTGTTGTAATGAGCAAATAATAACCCTCAAACCCACATACATTAATTAATTTGAGAAGGTGAAATAACCCAGTGTTACATGAAAAAAACCATACCCATACATATAGAGTGAGTCCCCATAACTATGTCTAAGCCTTTACACAATCACTTTGGCAAGTGTCAAAGAACATGGAATTTTCCACTCCCTTGTTAATCAATGTGGGATATATAAAAAAGTCTCAACCAATACCATATCTCTTAGGGTGGGATCCATAAATGTGACCCAACCACTACCATATCACAATGATTAGAGTACATAATTGAACCTCTACAACCAACACATCTGATACATTAGACAAATCGTGGCCTTTCTATATTAAAAATCCTAACATCTCGACGACATATACCTCAATGATCATAAGAGGTCACACTCAATAATGATCCTCTGCATAAAATATGAAGTAAATATCCCATGCCCAAGATGGTTGCTAGCCACTTGTACTCCCTTAGATCTCTAATAGAGGCGAACCCACATTCTATCATCAAATCCTACCCCAACAAATCTCATTACGAAAAACATCAGAGGCAAAATTTCCAATTTAAAAACACCTCAAAGTGATTATAAATCCCACAAACTATAAACTATTTACAACATATATCATCAGTAAAATTTCGGTACACCAACATATAACACACCTCTTTATCTGTACTCAACCACTGAGGCCATAAGGAATGTATATCGTCATTGTTCACTCATATCACTAGCAATCACACTTACACTCCAATTTGTATCAAAATATTCATGCCCTTTTTAACACATTACATGTACTACCCCATGAAGGGTTTTAATGGGTTTAGACACTTCAATTAGACCATATTATTATCTTTTTTACGTTCATAAAAGAAAATAAATGTACTAACCATTCCCTAGGCATAAAAGGAATCCCAAACATATTATACTCATCCACATAACTATAGGTTATACGATCCTAGACATTCACTATGACATAGAACAACCAAACATTACGTGACAACCCACTAAGGAACATACCATATAAGAGTAAAAAAGGATATATAATCCTAGTCCCAACAAAATATTGAAGGTATATACCATTTCTATGATTATTTTATATTTTATAACACATTAAAAGGCTATTTACTATGAGATTCCCTATTAACCTCACTCTTGAAAAAGTCTATCGATGGTCCTCTAAATAGATGAGACTGTAAACCCTCTCAATAGGTCACAAACTCGGCTATTTATTATCAATTTCATAATACCATATTACTAAAAATTTAATTTTTTAAATAGATTACATTTCCCATGGATTTTAAGACACCTGGTCATTTTATTATAATTAAACAATACATTACATATACAAATAAAACTATAGAGGATTTTCCATGATAATGGCTTGTTTAGAGAGTCCCCTAAACCCATTATAAGAACTACCACTCTGGGATTTCCAAGAACACACATTAATGTAACATATATACATCTAATTATGGTAAAATATGTATGAAATCGCCAATATCAATATTATTAGAGTTATCTAATTTGATATGGTAGAAAAATCTTGATTTGATCACATAAAATTAAAAAATTATCCAAATGAGACCTCAAATAGGGGATACACAAAAATTGAGTTGAATAAATGAGAGTGTTCATAATTATTTCCATATCATTTATAAGAATAACCTCTTGGATTATATGTCACAATGATATAATGAGACATCCCCAAATTCACTAAGAAAATGAAGTAGAGGGGGATCATCAGGGAGATGGGTGGCAGGGAAGTTTCATTACGCATAAATGAAAAAAGGGGTGAACAAATAAAGTGGTTTTTGTTGAGATATGTAAAAAACAATGAAGGGTTGAATTGAATCATGACATTTGGTGTCTTGATGCAATACCCCCATTAGAGATGCATTGTGATTTAATTACAAGGTTAATGACATATCACCAATCTATAGTGAATTACCAATTAATCGAGATCATGCATTGTGGTATGACTTGTAACTTTGTTTATCAACCCTATCAAGACAATCCATCATTTAATAGCCATATGGGTATGTCTTTATATTCTACATTCACTAAAATTTTCATTCCACACTAACAAGAACTCTTCCAAACTTCAAATAACATGCCTATAAATACCACCAAATCACCAAAAACATTTATTGAAAACCACTTATATATTCAACTACTACCAAAATATATATATGAATCCAAATTCAAAAAATATCCCATAATATATGATGTAAAATTCATATTCATTTTGAAATCACTAATTTTTTATGACACCGATCAATATGAAATACCCACTATAAGGATTTTGATCCCAAATAAATATCTTGAAATGTACCTCCAAATTTAATTCATTTATCGTCCTTCAATTCCACTACATTTAATTGTATTAGAGTTGAATATAGCTAGTTTACACTTACTCCCAATCTATCCTAACTATCATTTTATCTAAACTATCATTATTCTACTACGCACATGATAAGAATTACTAAATGACATTTTTAAAACAAAAATCATCTTAGTGGTCCCGAATACAATCCAATGGTCTATTCAAATATCTAGAACAACAAATTAATAAAACCATAATTTTACAATTTTGATATCAACTCATTATTAGATAATCATTCCTAAAACTAAATGACTTCAAATGAATAGTTGAGCTCTATCATGACTATTCCAAAAATCATATTCCTTTTCATTTTTTCAAGGCACTACATTCACAAAAAAAGAAAATGAGAATATAATTTGTGTATAGACATAGATTAAAATATGATATACTCAAGCTATACCTCTATAGGAACACATTGATTCAATTTGGCCACTATCTAAGAATGTTATTTTGATAACCCTAATATCAATAACAGACCATTGAAATTTAAATCAAATGACATATATTGGATGTATTCTTCTCACTATAAGATTTTAGATATCTTTTCATAGTCAATACAATGTTATTGGTCCTCTATATGACATAAGGGTAATTATACACAAGATTATGATAATGAATCATTATATACATAAAAAACCTAACCATCAACATCACAATAAATATATATTTTTAAATAAATGAGAATACGTTTTCATGTTTATGGTTCTTTTCACCTACATGAAAAAACTCTCTATATTTGGTTTCCATAAAATTATTATAGTGTTTGGGAGTTGAAGTTTAGTGGAGAAATTACTCAAGATGTTTTCTTCCAAAATAGAGAGTGTAGGTTGTATTCATCTAGATAATGGATGAGAATAAGTGTAGACACGAATATGGTTAAAAGAGGAAAATGTGTTAGGATTCCCTACAACTCAGTAATGGGATATGTAAGGATACCTAGAAGTATAAAAAATCACATGATTTGATTCAAATAATTTATCAAGGAGATAATTAAGGGGTAAATAGTTTTCTACATAATAGTTAATCTATATTTTTAGTAGATGTCAGTGGTCAGGTTAAAGAATCCTCTAGGCAATTGATGTAGTGAAGAAATTGTGTGTTTCACTGAAAATATTAAAGGATGGTGGAACATGATGACTATATAAAACCCACTATAAATGTAGGTTGGAACAAAATTAATACTTTCCTATTTAATTAATTTGATACACTTCTATTGGATGTTATTTTTTTATTATGATTATAAAATTTTCAACTACTAATATATAAAAGGACAAAATTGTGTTTTTTTGTGGATGTAGATATAATGTTTAAAAATTAAAAAACATAATTTTTATTAACAATATTTTTGGATTTTGATAGAATATTTCATCATATGGGATGTATTAATTTATTGTGTAAGGCAATATACTTAATTCAGTGACATATTCTTACCATTAATTCTATGTTTTAATAAATTAATATTTCATGAATCTTTTGGTTTTGGTAGTTTTAGATATTTGTTATATGATTAAATTTTTTGGTTTTTTTATTTTAGTTATTAATGGTTTAGAATCACAATAAATTGAATAAGAGCTTATGTTTCTAGAAAATCTTTCCACTCTTAGCAGAAAAGTCTTTAGGTATAATCACATCTGGTTGGTTTTTGATTCATTGTGAGTTATCTATTTCAGAAGGTATCACATCATTAGAAAAAATATCTATAGATAAGATTTTATCCCCATGGACTTTGTCTTATTGAGGATATAGATCATACATTATTTTATTCAAAAGGATATTGAGTTTCCATTAAATTTTTTCCAATGAAAATTAATGAAAAAACAAAATTGGAGATGATAGATATAATGGAACTTGAATTTATATAAGGGTTATTAACTAGAATGGTTTCCTAAAACATATAATTGATGAATACAATATTGAAGATGAGGAATAGTTATTTAAACACATATAATATGATGAAAATAATGGTAAATGGGATCATGATGAAAAGGATATTCGATATGAGTATGTTCAGGAAAATATTAGTAGATAATAATTTTAAGGGGATTATTATGATTCAAAGTCATCATGAATCAGCTAATATATGATTCTTTGAAGTAGTGTGGACCCTTTTTCTACTATCATTGCTATATTAATCATGGGTTGTGACGATGAAACCCATAAATATTTCATAAATTAAGTGTAAAATATTGTTTAACGATGTTATATTTCTCATTATTAATTAATAACATAGATGAAAAAAATGTCTAGGCACTTATCAAATACTGTCTTAGTTAATATATTACAGTATTTATAGCTTATCATGATGTTTTCAACAAACGATAGACATATAATTGTGTGAAGTGAAATTAAATCAAATGGAAATAAAACTATAATTTGTCATTGTGGGATGTGGGGGATGCTGAATAATTATAGCATGAATTTCAGTGTGAACTGTAGAAGGTGTGTGTTCAAAAGTTCATGTTCCACAAATATGGTAGTTGTAATTGATAAATTTTCAATGATGAGTTTTAATATTTAATTGGAATCCTATATTATTGAATATATGTGTTTTATTATTCTATTACTGATAATTTGTTCATGGTGAATAATGTATATGGAATATTGATAAATGTTCTTCATGATTATGAATATTCTCTAGATATCATGCAAAAGGGTGATGTTATGTTTTGACTATCTACTGGTAGCTTTTGAGAATTAAAAAAAAGTTATATCATACCGATATTATAAATGAACACAATTTATTATATATATATATATAAATCAAGATTCAAAATAAAATTCACAAATAGTGTATGAATGATTACATGTGGTTCCATCGTTATGGAAAGTGGTGTAATTGACGGTATTTTATATTTGATCAAAAGATTATATAGAGAAACAAAATTGTTAATAAAAACATCCTATTAACTAGAGTCATGGTATTGTAATATTTGGAAGCTTGTTGTGATAAATTTGAGTTTTGGATGATAAGGAAATTTTAAATATCTTTTACAATGAATTTTTTTGAGTTATAAACTCATAATTTGGAGAAGGGTTTCATTTAATCAAAAAAGTAGGACACCTATGTCTCATAAGATTAAGTTCATTCATATAGATGTTTAGGGGGATAAACTTGTCCACTCTCATGGTGCGTCATTATAATCAATTACATACATTGATGATTTGTCCTAGAATTATTGGTGTACTTGTATAATAAAAAATCCATTGTGTTTGGTAATTTTTTTAGGGAGTTCAGGGTGGAATAATAGATTAAAAACAAGATGAAATAAGTAAGAATTTAAAAACCATGAAAAATAAGGTAGAATATAGTTATTATAATTTTTATAGATATTGGGAATTATATTTGAGATGGATATACAAGAACAACTTATATGAATAATGTATTATAGTGGAATAATTAGATGTATACTGAGATTTCTCCCACCATGAGACTATAATCTGAAATTTCAATGTAAATTTTGGTAAAAGTAACAATTATTATTTTTAACGTGATAATAGGAGTCCATACACATGATTGGAGTAAAATATTCTATAATATATTTATTTTGAGATACTATTAGATGTTAAAAACCTCAATTTTTTAGATGTCTTGACTATTCCCAAGTTGATCCCAAGGACTGAGATGAACTAGAAACAATTTCCCAGTAATTTTTCTTTATCTAATGTGGTGATAACTTATTTTGATTATAACATTAGTTTCGTAGAAATCATTAGTTCATTAAAAGATAAAATTTACTTTAAATTGAAAATGTATTAATGAATGACAGAAATATTATTGAAAACATAGATTAGAATAATGAATAAACTAATGAAATACATGTTTATGTGAGTACAAAATACAATAAATCAGCTGTAATATCCTTTTATGGTTCTTTCTATGATACCCTTGGGTTATTACCACTATTGAGGTACCTCACTCAAATGAGGGGGGGATTCACTTCACCTTCATCTGGGGAATGATATCTACCCTTAATCATATTATAGCCTTATATTCTATGATACACATCCCTAAAATAACTCTTCCCCCTAAATTAACATAAATAATTGAAGGTTTTCCTCATATATCGATTTAATATTTCGAGTCAACAGAGGCCTTGACCCTCCTAAACCTAAAACTATTGGCTCATTTGTTTTAGAATAGACCATCTGTTGACCCCTTAGATAGATTTTGGTTCAGTTATTGGGGTTAACAAGACACATATATTATTGGTATCTTTGACAGGAATCACATCAAGATTCAATTCTCCTCAAGAGATGATTTAATTACCACTTGGTTCAGAGCTCCCTAATTTTGGAACAGATCCCAATTATCCTATTTCGGTGGTCATATAATTTTCATATATTATTTTATTTTCCATCTACAACACTATATTTATTTCTACATGATCTTACTATTCCATTCCAAAATCCATCAAGCATCCAAATGATGGGGAATATGGTATGTCATTTTTTGTGTTTTTGGAGTAGAACAAACATGATATTACAGCATTTCTACCCCGATATTTGTCTTGAGATTGTTGTTTTTCAACTACCTATTAAATGAGTATTGATTATTTTTGGTTAAAAATTTCATTATGACAATAATGTAGTCTTTGTGTCTTTGGAAGTGTATTGTTATTATTATAGGCATTAGGGTCACTAATTTCGACGTGTTGGAGTGGTCTGATGGATATCCATTGTGAGGTTTCCCCTATCCAGTAAATTAGGCTTGATCTTCCCAAAAGAATATCTAGTGTTATTTTTTTTAAAGTGGAAAGAATCAATATTTAATTATCTTCATGAAAATATGATAATTATGATTTCTATCCTGATATTGGTTGATATATTTAAAAGATGATGATTGAATTGGATTATTTTAAGAAGATAGAATTGGCCTCTGGTGTGTCTGTACCATTCTATGGAGATATAGTTCATTTGGGAGGTATGGATAATGATTAGGCGACCTAGTACCTCCTTGTTACTGATTATTATTTCACCTAGGTTTAATTAAGGGTGATTTCTATTTTTCATGATTTTCCTTTTTTAAAGCTAGATTTTCTTTAAGACTATGATAACTCGACCAATGAGAATATTAAGGTACTATTCCGATAAAAATTTTATCTCTACCATTAGTGAATATGGAGTGGGGAATTTTGATACTGAATGATGATAAAATACATTCCATGATGAAATATAAAGTAGTTCAGGTCAAGGTTTTCTATGTATATCAAACTATGTGACAAAGAAGCAAACTCCAATTGATTAATGAATTATGTAAAGGAATCTAGAGGGGAATTTATAGTCAGATTTGGATCAGTAATGATTATGAAACAAAATATTTTCATGGAAATTTAAAATTTTATAGGAGAGATAAAAATTACTTCCTAAAGAAATATTGAATATTACATAAAAAATTTAATCGATCTTTTAGTAAGGAAATGAACAATTGGACAGAGATATGATTAGGGGAATTAACAATTGTTAACGGCAATAATAAATTCACTAAAAAGGGATCTGAGAAAAATATATGTTTTAAAAACATAGTTCTTGAAGTTGAATATGATGTAAAAATAATGGAATCAATTTAAGCATATGTCTTAAATAGAATGATATTAATGGTGGAAGTTAATAATAGAAAATGATTGGAGCTCATTTTACACTCTAAGAATGAAATGAAATTAAAATACCTTAATATAAATAAGTCTAAAGAGGTTTTTATTGAAACATTTGGGACAATAATTAAATTCCCCGTTATTGAAGATAAAACTGTGTGGATCAACAATCGAGATCATATTTTAATTAGAGTTTTTAATGAAAGCAAGATCAATTTTGATGAATATTTCTAGACATGAGATAATATGGCTGATCATTTTGATGATATTTTAAATAATGAATAGGAAGAAAGGTAACTACACTTAATTACTGCGTATATAGGTTTTTTGGATCCAATATTAAATTCTCATATTTTATAACATTGTGAGATATTTTTTAGTTAACACTTTTGTTTTTCAATTGTTTGGTTTCCCACTTTTTCCTCCAAAGTTCCTATGGAATAAAAATCCAATTCTTCAGTTATATACTGAATTGAAGTAATGGAATAATTTTTTTTGAAATGATAATCCTTAGAAAAATTCGAATTGTTTTAGTAAGAATGGTAAAATATATATTACAGATCTTAGTATGTTTATAATATTTTCGCAGAGAATTAGAAGTCAATGTTTCGACATCAAATATTAAAAAAAGAACGTAATTATGAGAAGAATTAAGATGATTAAAAATAAAATGATGAATATTTAAATGGTTTGGAATTTATTTTCATAACATATTTCATAGAGATATAAGAGAAATTGGAACCCTAGAAGAAGCATGTAATCACAAAATTTTAGAAATTCATAGTCAAATATGAATGTTGAATTGGTTATATTTAGTAAAAATGATACATAAGGGATAAAAGAGTTACCATAGGGGAAACATTATAGAAAAATCGATCTTATAATTTAAAGAATATTATGTTTCTATATAGAGTTATATACCAAATTTCCCTTTTATTTTTTGTTAATATGAATAATAACCATGGAAATATTTATCTCATTAGTAAAGGATAAATCAGGTCAATCAAGGATAAAAATATGTGACAAGGAAATTATTTTTCATCTAAATTAATATTTAATGTATTGAATTATACCATTATAACCATATGGTGTAAATTTATTTGGTTAATGGAAGATTTTATTGAAAAATTACATTTATATTATTTAAAATGATGATTTTTTCACATTGTTACTCTCTTAGTTTTAAATAACATCAGTGCACTCACCCATGGAAAAAACATAGTTATAAATGAATATTGGTAATAAATTGGAAATTATGGAATTTATTTTCATTATTAAATTTTATTTTAAGGTTTTCGTAGTTATATAATGACTATAAATGATTATCATACATTGATTCAATTTTTCTCCAATTAATAAAAAATAGAATAAATGATTTTAATAATATTAAATATAATATTATTTTATATAATTGATATGTTACATTAATTTAATGGATTCATAATACATATTTGCGTTATTTTAGAGAATTTTATTACACTTTAATAGTTTTCTTTATTATTTTTAATTAAAATAAAATGAATAGTGTAAAAATTGACATTAATGATATTTTTCATAATAAATATTTAATTAAAGCATATAAAAATAATAAAAATATTTAAATTGGAAAACGGGGTTAATATATAGTCCATAGGTTCATTATATGTACATTTAAAGGCCACTAGGATTCATTTTGATGTAGAATTAAATGATAATAATTTTAATTTTTATGGAATTCCACGTGTGTCTTCTACCTCCATTATAAAATGACTAATGTTCTTCCCGTTATTCACAACACATTTAGCTGTCCAAATAAACCATAACCTACAAAAGTATCTTATAAACAATTTTATAAAGGCTTTTAGGTATTAATGTTTCAAGAATAACATCATTATGTTCCTTAATAAGGGATCATAAAGAGGTCTCTTGAATGTTATATACTTGTTTTACCTCACATCTTTCAACACATTTCTGCATATTATTCCTATAAATCGATGGTATTTATCATAAAATTAAAATTTATTACCCTAATAACCCTAAAATATTATAATTATTGTTATTAAACGTCCATTAACCATTCTATTTCAATCAAATAGTAAGTGAAATACCACTCATGTATTTATATATCAAAAAATATCTATGTAGAGGTGCAATTTAATTTTCATCACCTTATTTAGTAGATGGTTGTTATAATTGGTTTAAAATTTATATATGATATTGAAGAAATTTTTAGTCTTCTCCAATTATAATATAATATATAATATTTAACTTCAAAACCGATGTAAAATTATAATGTTGCTCTTGAGTATATGTTGAATAATGCCTCAACGAAGTAATGTGATTAATTTTTCATTTATTTATTAGTTATATGATTATGATGATGTGTCTGATGAATATATATGATTTATATTATATAACAACTATTATATAAAGTTGAATTATGATTTACATTTATTTTGGTCTATCTATCATAAAATGAAAACATCATTCGGGTTTATGTACAACCTACCATCACCACGAACTTTGTTATTCATTTTATAGATATACCATAATGGATGAATCTAAATATATATAACTAATGAATACACATGATATAATGAGAATTTATTTATTATTGTATATAATTATAATATATTAAAAAAATTTATATTGGATATTTGAATTCTTTTAAAGGAATTAGAACTCAATGTATGTTATTTTTGTATCACCATAATTTTCATGGGATACTTTCCTTATTCACAAACTTATTTCATTGGTATCGTGTTTATATTTCCTATTAATTTATTTAATTATTATTATGAATTATATTGTGATTTAAATATCTATATAATGCAACTTCATTCATTGTAATTATGATTAATTTGTTTCCAAAGCGGTGAGGGTTTTATGTAACAATATAATTGTTTATCCAAAATGTTCATTATTATGTTTATGATAATGAAATATTAAGATATATCTCTAAAAAACTCAATAATTATATTATACATTAGTTATTTCTATAAATTAATTGTTTTTCATTACTTTTAATCAACACAATTTCTTAAGAATTTGAATTTAAGATATGGAAAATTTTCTTTATTTTTTTCATTGGCCAAAAAAAATTTCATCCATAACAATGTTTTCTAAGAAATGTTTTTAATATTATAAATTTTTTAAATTTCATATCAACCCTTATATTAATTTTTCAATTTTTTTTAAATTAATAAATCTTGTGGTTTTCTGAACGATTTACTTTATGATTTTTTTTACAAAAGAGTAAATTACTTGGTTATTTTTATATATAAGAAATACAAAATGTTTCCCAATGTTTATACAAATCAATTATTTTAATATTAAATACAAAATATCATTTTTTTAAAACAAAATATTTTCATTATTTTTTGTAAAATTTTAAATTTTAATGAACTGATTTGAAAATGGAATACTTATTTTCTAAATAAATATTTCATCTAATCATTCAAATTAATTTTCATCTAATATAAAATAGTTATAGGTAACATAAGACTCAAATTGGGTTAGGATCAAATAATTTCATCATTAACATTTCCCATGATGGTTTATTTTTATGATTAAAATTCATTTTCAATCCCATTTCATTTCCAATGGTTATGCTATGATGAAATTTTAATGAAAACCATTTATTTTCATTATTTTTGATATAATGAGTATTTTCTATCCTATGGTATAAATAAGTATGATTTTAATTATGTTTAAGGTGAGAAATATATCTCCCTAAAATGAAATATGAAATTATTAAGGTTATATAATCTCAATTGTTATATATGAGGTTATGCCAAGCCCAAAAGAGAGTATATAAAAGGTTATTCCAATCCTGAAGTTGGTTCACAAGTGGTCATCCCATGCCTAACATATTATCAATTTCATGTAATGAATACCTAAAAGATATTTTTATATTTTTTTGTTTATGACACAATTCCATGTCATATGAAAATGTTATATTATAATGGATTATATTTTTCATTGATTATTTTTTGATTCAGGTCTTATAAACTACCATGTTTTATGACATTAATCATGGTTATGATATTTTATATATAAGGCATTGATTTTAAATATTAAAGTCATGTTATCTAGATATCACCGATTCATATGTTTCTTTTTCCTGTGTTTTGAGGAATGTTATTTTTTTAAGATATGTTTAATAAGTGTTATATTTATGAAGAACAAGTGAAATATTATTTAGTTTTCTAATGAAATAATTATTTACAAATCCATGTTTCCCTGTGAACTATACATATATAATTATGGAATGGATATTCATGTTATATAAATAATATTCATACAATAATAAGTGATATTTATGTATAAAACGTATGGGTTAATATAGAAATTTTTCTTAGAGTTCTTACTCGAACTCTATTTGAGGAATTACTTCTTTTAACACATCATGTACATATTACCAAAAGTTACAAATTCAATATTTCTAGGAATTAGAATGATTCAAAATTTTAATTTATTGATTGAATAATGACTCATTCAAAAGATATGATGGAGAAAGCCTTATAGTTTTCTTACTATAATCTTAGATAATCAATACAAGCATTCTAAAAATTATATTTTTATATATGTAAAGATGTCATTATAGAAATATAATCACGTAATTTTCCACCGTATATATATATATATATATATTTCTCTATATATGATGATGGAAATAATTTAAATAACCAAACTCATTATTTATATTTTAGTCTATTGGTTAAAATAAATAAAACAAATACAATCATACAAATATAATAAATGGCAATTATAAATAACATGCAACATGAAATAAACATATAAAAAATATTTCCCTAGATTGATTCATTTAATATGAACCATGTATTCCGAAAATAATTTATGAGTGTTTCCAAACCCTCCTTCCATATTAACCAAGAGAAAAAATAACATAAATCTTGACATCAAAGATCTAGTGCCTCACTCAAGATATAAACTAGAGAAAATAGAAAATTTTAAATCCATGAACAGTAACTCCTATCCCAAGAAAAGTGGTATTCCCCTCATATATGGTTTGATGAATCCTATGAACATATTCTATACCGAGAAATGATAATTTCCCAGTCTCTAATCACCCATTCCCAAATAAAACAAAACTTGGAAATCATTTTGTAATTCCCTATCATTTGATCAACTAAATTAGTGCCCCAGAGTGGTATGCCATGTGGCCCCTAGAAAGCCACAATAAATGATAGAGGGTGAAGACTATCAATACAGTTAAAAAGTGGTATCGTGGTATACTATAATCTAATATTATATTCAAAAAAAAATATAATAATAAAAAACTCATAAAACATTCTAGCTCAAAATTACATAGAATAAATTTCATGTGAAAATTTTTACTGCAATATAATAATACTATAAAAATGATCACTTGAATAACATTACATCACCAATATATATATCAGAGGATTATATTCAATGATATAATAGAATGATTAAAAATAGAACTAAGAAAATCCCTAAAAATTTCATGAGTTTTCTCTAGTCCTGAATTCCACAATCCACCCATATAAATTTAAAGAAATGAAATCAACAATTACAAGAACTTACAAAAATAAGAACCTTTAACCAAATAGTATTTTTCTAGATTAAAATTGATTCATGGAAGCCCAAATGGGGTACCTATAATGCATAATAGGGTATATAAAAAAATATCAGTAAAATACAGTGTTAATAAAATATTACATTCATGAGTACTATAAATAAAAAATTACATTATATAGTATTCAAAAAATTATATTATTAAATATTTATATAAAACATTATGCAAACAACCATCGATGTCCAGGATTTCTAATGATAACAAAAATCCTTATATAGTTACTTCTCCCGTTATGGGTGAGTGTCTCATCAAGGTTATATCAATGCCTAATTTTTTAAAACATATATTAACATGGAAACCATGGATATACCCAACTGAAGGAATAAACATGGATAAATCATTTATTCCAAATCAAAAATCTTATTTGGAATACATGGTTGGGGTGACCCTTTATATTCAACTGATCTGAACCATCAGTATGACCTCAATAAAATTATATTTTCATTCATAAGAACTACTTGATCAAAATCATCAACATAGGAATGCGGATTTACACTAAACATAACCAATTCAAATCATGGGAGTCGATCAATAATTCTTCCATAAGGTACCTTGAAGGGGTCCACAATAATAATTACCATAATTAGAATAATACAGACATTGCATTTATTCAATGGGGATCCACTAGATGGAATTAAAGATAGAAAATCATTGTTGAATCTAATGGATCACTCGAATATTTCCATAGCATCAAACCTTAATTATTCCAAGGGTTTTATCACATCATTTCATTTATGTGATTGCCCTAGTTGAATATAAGGCTCTCTCAAAATAATCATAATATTTTTAGGTCCCCATAAAATCTATGTAATCTACCAGTTGATTTATAATCCATCATCATAACAAGAGTTATCCATCTGACAATTCTTTTTTTTAAGAAATCAATTCATAACATAAAATAAATCAATCATGAAAAAAACGACACAACCATCTTCATTTATCATTTTTATAAATCATTAATATGAAAATTTCAATCAAAAATCCCTATTTGAATATATAAAATCATTATCCCTAAACTGGTAAATCAATTACAACTCATTACCATTAGATAATAAACTCTTAAAACCCAATTCTCATTTGATAAGGGTCTAATTAATTATCATACAAATTTACCCAAAAAATGTCACATTCCATTTAAAAATTAATGGTTTTTAAATCCCATACAATAATCATCAAATTAATTAAGAGAACACTTATAATAATTTCAACATTAGTATCCCATTAAAGTATTTCAATTTACATTCTAATTGAATCATTCATTTTAACAACCCAATTTAATGGTAAAAATAATATATATATATATATATATATTTCCCCCAAGGAATTATTTTTCAAATATTTAAATCATACTAAACGGGGTATATAACTAGAGGAAAGTCACATCAAGAAAATTTAATTTAATTTAATTTAATTCCCAAAATGACTGCATGACTGCATGAATTATTATATAGAACAAATAAGATAGATTATGGGTAAATTTTATGAGACCACATACCTAATTCTTAAAAAATCCAACTCAATAAATGTTGGTCCTCAGGTTTAACCAAAACTTATAGAGATCCAAAAAACCAAAAAAATTATTGGATGACATGGTGTTTTAGAATAAATGTTAAGTAGAACTATACATTAAAAGAAAACGAAAAAAATTCATGAAGACTTATATATACAAAATTCTAGTAATTGGTACTAGTAGAAGATAAATTAGACACTAAAAAGCGGTGATCTACTCATGGAAGAGTGGAAAAGTGTCATGTGTTTGGAGAGGCCAATTACCATGGGGAAAGCCAAAATGATAGGTCCAAGTTAGCAAATAAGGTAATTTTATTCATTTATTGTCTATTTGTTCATGAATGTTTAGGATGAAAGGAATATCAACTAAATTTTTATTTTATAAGAATTGAACTGAACATCATATTCAAGAAATCGAACTAACATATCATCAAAAATTACATCATATTCAGGTGAAGTTGGATGGAAGAATATGTTCATTGGACTCACACTGAATTCAAAATAAATTTTATATATTATTGAAGGGATAATCTTTCTATAAGTATTGGGTCATCAGACTCTCCCTATAGCTTGTATGATTTTTTTATTATAGTAGTGGTGAATCAGAGTCTATATTAATATAGAATTAAAACTGATACTTGTTTTATAATATTATATGTATCATAAATAATTGTATTCTGAAATTTTTTTGATGAAATCTCGATGTAGTAATGGGATAAAATATTTTTTTATCATCCTGAGCATCATATTGGAGGTAAAAATATGACCGAGATCATATTTATAAATACAATAATCATTCTTATTTTAATATTTCGAGTTGTATACAGAAAATTTTATATAGGATTAGAAGGGGTGAAATATGTTATTAGAGTTTTGGGAAGACAAAATACTTTCTATTGGTAGTACGAATCTATTTAATCCATTGTTCATTGTAATCAATGTTAGATGACACTAAAGCTGATATTCAATGTGTTCAATGATATGAAGGAAGTAATGATTGAATATGATGTTTGTGAATGAATAAATTTGATGAATCTAAAGATTTATGGTCTCAGGATTATCAAAATGAGTTCATCAGATTCAATTTTTTTCAGAATGAGAGGGTTTGTGGAAAATTATATAAACCGAAGGTGCTGGTTTTTTGTCAAACAAAAAAATTAATGATATAATTCTTTAGAGAATTATATCTGATGGGTATCTTATTTATAAATGAAATATGAACATATATCTATTATAATTTTTTTATCAAATTGGATAAGAGAAATTTTATTAATTTTGAAATTAATTCATCATTATAAAGTAGAGAAGAAGTAAAAGTGGTTAAAAGAATAAGTTTAACTATATTTTTGGATTTCCAATTGCTCAAGATCCATTTTATTGAAGAAGACAAAATGTTATTTCAAGTCTCTATATCATATTGAAGGAAAGAGGAATAATAGCCTCACATAGAGATGGATGAATGTGTTGTAAAAATGAGGAGCTTCATATATAAAGAAGAGTTTGTTTTATTATCTATTGTAGAGTAATGTAATGAAAATTCATATCAAGAAATAAGAATGAAGAATCTGAATGTAGATATTCATGAAAGATGAAATATATCTATTTTTCTCCATAAATCTAAAATAGTACGGTGTAACCTAATAAATAAATTTCACTAAGAAAAATGGAATGGAAATTAAAATTAGACATGTGTTTGAAAAATAAATTATGAATATAAAAGGAGATGTGATAATATTTGTGAGGGATCAAGAAGAGTTTATAAAGCCTTGAATCATAGAATATTCAAGGAAATAATGAAATTTTGGAAATTTGGTTGAGGTAAATAATTTCAGATTCCTTCAAAAACCATCATTAGGTCACCTATAAAAGGATAAAGTTCATTGTACTATTCTATTGATGATGTACTATTCAATGAGTACGAGAGAGAAGCTCAATAATTCATGGGAGAGAAGTGGTTTTAGTAATGAGATTTTTTGAAGAATCTTCATCAGAAAAAAGTGAATGGTGAAGATACAATATTCAATGGTAAACATGTGAACATCGTATTATATGTATCATCTTATTCCACTGATTATCATATTTTACTTTCCAACATATTTGGTAGGTCATCATATTAGGAAGGAAACTTTTAATGGGATTATCATATTGGTTTTTCCAAGATGGAGAAGAAATATTTTAGAATATTCTCAACCATATTCTTATAGTGTTATATTTTTCATATTTGATAAGAATATATGGATAATAATATTGAGAAATCATATCAAATGAATCATACCAAGCAATTGGAATGAGTTCAATATCATATTTCTTATTCTTTATACCATTTTATGTGTATGAAAGTGAAGATGTGTTATTAAATGTATAAATTTGTTGAAGTTTATTAAGAACTATGGGTAACAAGTATTTATTTTAAACTTATTATTACTCCATTTATTCTTAGTGTAGCACTGACACTTTTGGATTATTTACAGAGTGTTATATGATTGAATGTGAATATCTTATTAATTTAATTCCACTCAAAAGGTTTGTTTCTTGGTAGATTGTGTAGTATTGGATTTTTTCCAAACCACACAAATAACAAATTAATTATTATTTAATGTCATCCTGTTAAATTATTATGTTCCTATGGATGTGTTTTGGAATTGTTTTTAGCTGGAAATGAATTCTTTAACTTGAGTTGAATGTATTTCATTTTGAAGGAAACATAAGTAGAATAGAAATCACTAATTACCCACCTCCAATCTCAGTGACACAATTATTCTGTTATGGAACATTTAATTTCTATTAGATCTATTATTTCACTACAAATATTCTTTTCTAAATTTTATAAAATTAGTTGAAAGAGAATCTGAATTGTGTGAAAAATAATGGTATTTTGGTTTTTTGTAGAAATAATTATCATATCTAAAAAAATATAATGTTACCATATCATATGTATATTATAATTGATGTTCTCAATTCTACAAGATATATTCATCCCCTATTTTATAAGAATTTTCTATTTACATCTATTGATAAGAAAAATATTGAGAATTATGGAATGTCGAAGAATAATATACAATCATTAATTTCAGAAAGTTAATTCCTATAATTGAAGGGTTTTTAAAAAACCAAACGTATATGGGAAAAATTGAAAAAATATATATTAAGGAAATACAAAAGTTGAAAATGAAAAATTATTAATATAGATTTTAATGTGTGACGATTTTATAACTGTTTAGTATGAATCTATTGGTGACTTTGTTACTAGAGTGGATGTAATTTTTTGCACTATTAGATGTCTTGGTCAAAATTTGGAAGATTATTAAGTTTCTAAAAATTTCTTGAGAATCCATCCAGAATAATTTGATGGTAATGTATCTTCATTGAAAGATAAGTATCCTGAAACATTATCTCATGATTATATTCATAGAACTCATTTCACATATGAAAATAGAAGGGAGAAATATTTGAAAAGAAATTGATAGAGAAAATAATTTCATAGATTCATAAAAATAGAATCCAAAGAAGATTCTTATTAAGGATGAAGCTTGTGATTTTAATTTTGAAAATGAGGAATGTGAATTTCCTTTTGATATTTAAACACTAATTTTAAAAAAAATGTGAAAAAATTTATAGTGAAATATATATGGATACTTCCCTTGAATTTTTTTTTAAAGTGGATCCATTTGGTACTTTATAGAAAATTGTTCCTGGGGAATGAAAAAAGAATAATGTTCTGAAGAAAAAAAGTTTACTAGATTTTCATAGAGGAAATATTGATATAAATAAAAACATTATTTTACAGTGAGATATATAAAATTAATTAATTCCAAAAAGAGAAGTTTCTTATCTAAAAATGATAAATAAGAAGTCTAAGAAATTGAATATAGAAATATTGTTGAATATGGTGTGGAAAATACTTTTACTAAAATAGTTAAGGATGAATATTTTATAAGTAGTATTTATGATGAATAAGAAAAAACTCAACATGAATTTACATTGAATGACCAGTTTAATGAATGTCTATGAAAAATATGATGGCTTGAAAGATAAAACCTGATGTAGGAAGAATAATTTTCCACAAGAAAACAATGTTTTATAAAATATAAGAACCAGAAGCTGGTGGAGATTTATTATTTGAATAAATATCTTGATGATGAAAATTATCATAATAATAATCTAGAAGTGAAAATGAAATTAAAAGATAAAGTATTGAAACTTGTCTAGTAAAAAAATTACAAATATGAACGAATGAAAAAAAGATTCAAATAATCTATCTCTAAATTTGGTGAATGTTATTGTATGATGGAACCTAAGAAGGATCAACCAAATTTACATTGAATTATTAATACGAATATTAATAAAATTGAAATAAATAACGATGATAGTGTTGTGTATGTATCCAATATTAACAAAGTGGATAATTCATATGTTTTCAAATACCATTAGTCTAAAAATGTTTCTAAATATTTGGAAAATGGAAATATTTCTACAATTTTTTATAAGGATAATGAAAAATATTATATTCTGGATAATAGTAGAATTATTTTGGTTTAAATATAAATTAAAATCAGGTTTTGGAGAAATATTTTTACAACTCTAGTCGGTATGGATGTTTCATAGGAAAAAACACATTACATTAATACAGCTGATATTGTGGTGGATTTGAAAATGATAAAAATATGTGTTGTTTAAACAAAAAATATTACTATTTTTCCAAAGTTTATGAAGGGTAATGTTTGATGGGAATTCAATTCAATCAAAATAAGAATCATGTGGAGGACATTCTAAAGAACCCTGGTAAGGATGTTGTGAAAGATGGGAATATATTTCAACCATTGGAACTATTTTTGAATGATGTTTTCAACATATAAATGATGCAAAATGATTTATTATTTTCTTAATACCCCAAAAAATGGTTCTTAATAATTCTCAAGAGCCATAGGTGATGAATGGAAAAGGATAAAAAGATCTTGTCGAAGAAACTTCTCTAAAATCTAAAATACAAGAAAAAATTATATTATTAATAGAGGATTTTCTTATAATAATAAAGAATATATAATGATATTGATTAATTTGAAAGTCTTTAAATAAGGGAAAATGACATTTGGAAATGATGAATCCTATAAAATAAATGATGTTGGATAAACCATTAATAGGAATGAAAAGAATAAATCTTAGAAAATAATATATTTTAATGGTTTTAAACACAACATTCTAAGTGTTTCACAACATTTTTATGACGGTATAAAATTTATCATTAGTAAAAATTTATTTTTTTTGAATATTGAAAAAGATGGAAAGATAGTTATAAGAGGCCAATGTACAGATGGAATCCTATTCCGCGATGGTGATATACAATAATCATTTAACATGATTGTGGTGTAATTGAATAAATTATGTCATAAAATTATAGTACATACATTTCAGGGATATATGATCATGTTATCAAATAAATATAGTGTTCGTGATATTTTTTATTTCTATGAAAAGGATTTTGGTGTTGGACAAATTTTTTGAAAGGAACAATTACAAACTGAGTTCATAATGAAGTTGATACTTCTTCAAAACAACCCTAGGAACTTATTCATTCTGAAATCTATTGGCCAATGATAAAACAACCAATAAATGGAGATATGTAATTCATCAATTTCAGTGTTTAATTCACTCTATAACGTGTTTTATGTATATGAATGAAAATTCATATTCTTTGAGAATTTTCAAAAGATTTAGATAGATCTATGAAAAGAAATCTGAGTATTCCATAAAGAATTTGTGAAATTATAATCGTGGTGAGTATAAGAATGATTAATTTTAATGTTATCTTTATAAGCATGGAATTTAAAATGATTATAATTCCAAATACACACCACACAAAAATTGTGTTTTTGAATGAATGAATAGACGTTTGGTAGAAATGGGAAGAACTATGATACTTGAACATAGTCTTTCTAATTACTATTGTACGCAAGACATTAGTACTATTGTGTAAATTAAAAACCATTGTTTCTATATAAAAAATTACAATATATATACATATAAAATGATTTATGAAATAAATACATGTTTGAAACAGTTAAGATTTTTCATGTGATGATGTATTGTAATGAAGAAAGGTGAATATGAAATCATTCTTGGAAATTTAATGGATATAAGTGTATACATATTCAAAAAAATAGAAATAAGTAGAATTATTTATTATGTTGATGTAAAAGATATTGAAATATATGAGGAAGAAAAACATAATTATGTTGACAATCAAGTTTAAAAGGATAAGGACTGTTTTGATAACAATTATGATAACGATACAGACAATTGTAATCATACTCAAGAAGAATAATTGAAATAAATTATTTTTATTGATCCGGAAGATATTAGAAAATATCTTCATAGGATAATCAATAAAGGGAAAATAGATAAAATTATTAATTATCAAAATCAAAAGGATCATTCAAGTAGAACAAAAAATGTTATCATAAATAATTTGTTGTCTTAAAATGTTGAGTCATGTGATATGTATGAATCACTTGAGTATTTAGATTGGGTTCTGGATATGAATGAATAAATTGATCAACTTAAAATTAATGTTACATGGGAACATTTTCATAATCCGGATAACAAAATGTCATTGGTATAAAGCAGGTTTTCAGTAAAAAGATTAATGAAGAAGGTGAAGTGATAAGGAACAATTAAAGACTTGTTTACAAATAGTTTTCTCGAAATGAATTTATTTATTTTGATGAAACCTTTTCTGTTGTTGATGTATTGTAAACTCTAATAATCTTTATTTTAATTTCAGTACAACGAAGTACCAAAATACAAGATAATTGATATTAAATTATTATTATTGAATAGTAATATTTATTAGGATGTTTTTATAGAACAACCATGTCAAATTATTGGCGGGAATGAATATTGTTATGTATTCATATTTTAGAAGTCCTTGTATGGGATAAACCAATGTATGTGGGAATGATATTTCAAATTGGATACATTCTTTAGGATGATTAATTTCAAAAATGGAAGAGTTGATATCAATCATTACATCAATTAAATTCATGAGTATTCCCTCATTTTAATTTTTTATTTTGATGAAATTATCTTTTCTCAAAATTATTATTTCACTGATGAATGATTTTATAAAGAAATGAAAATGTTGTTTGAGATTTCCAAGCTAGGGGAAATGAAATTCAATCTAATTAAAAAATTTTAAGAGAAGATGAGACAAATTTTTCTTTCCCAATAAAAATATCTTAAGGAGCTTCTAAAGTGGATCATCATGGAAAAATGAAAACCCTTTTACTCACCAATTTCATTGAGAATAAATTTTTATATATATTGATAATGAAAATAAGTTGATGAAATTTTATTCAGACGATGATTATATGTTTTTTGTATTTGATTTCCTCATATCCCAATATTGTTTACGTTGCTGCCTTATGATAATGATTTCAGAGTGATACTAAAGAATAAAATTTAAAAAATTGAATAAGGATTATAAGATATATCAAATTCATAATACATTTTAGAATCAGGTATGATAAAAAAGAAAATATTGACCTGTTTGGGTTTTCTGTGGCAGATTGGGTAGGTAATGTTGATGATAGATGATCCAAAACTGGTGGAGTTGTATTTCTTGAAAAGAATTGTTCTTGCAGTCATAAAATGAAATATAATTAGGAAAATATATGTATTGATAAAGATAATTATGTGTCTTATACTCAATCCTCTACTCAAATTATGAGGATTAAGAATCAATTTGAATAGTATCTTATTAAAGTGAAGTTACCCGTGATCCTGGGTTGTGACAAACAATGTAAAATATTTCTCACTCAGAATCTGGTTCAAAATTATCATTCAAACCCTATTTATATCAAATATAATTTCCTAAAATTGAATTTGGAGTAGTAATAATTGATGTTGGTGTATTTTCCAACATTTAAACAAGTTGATGTCATTTTCATAAAAACATTATAGAATGAATCCATTTCAAAATTGTGGTTGAACATGGGATTTCCAACAACATTATAATAATGGCTGAAGAATTTCTTTTCACCTCTCTCATATTACCTTTTGATAGTGATGTCAAGGGGAGTAATTGATTCATAAATATATACATAGGAAATCATGTATAAAGGGGATGTTTTGGGTAAGATGAGTATCCAGTATTTTATTGTGTGTGAACAATTATAACTACTTATTGGAGAGGTTATAGGAATGTTTTCTTATTCTAGGAAGTATGAGAAGATGATGAAGAGAATATAAGGAAGAAATGTTGAATAAGGTTTTAATTATCCTTTATTTTGGATGTCATGGCCTTCCAATCAATAATTTATCTATCCAACAAAGTGTTAGCTCACATAGGATTAGAATTGTTGAAAATTAATCTATTTCTTGAGTATACAATCTTATGTGAGTTATAAAGCATAGTTGAAAACAAAATCCAAAGGGTGAGATTTTTAGTAACAATCTATTATAAAAGGTAATCATATTCAATAATTCTGTTTGGTTGTCAATGAAGTTTATGTAGATAGTAAAATCACATCACTTTGTATGTTATAGAAATAAGACAAACCAAAAAATTCATGAAATTGGACTTTGAATTCTTGATAATGTCCATCCAATTCTGGTGAAGTTGGATGGAATAAAAAGTTCACCATATTCAAAAATAGTCTAGAATGACTGGTCAATCTTTTGGGGTGATAATCTTGTTGGAAGGAAAGGTTTATCATATTAACCATGAGTCTGGTATGAAAGGTTTGACCATAACGGTGATGAATCAGTGCTATCATTACTGAGATATTAAAATTTATGATTATTCTTTTATCATGGACATCTCATAAATCATATGTATTCTGTAAAACGTGGAATTAAATATTAATGAAGGAATGGGAGAAATGATGTTTTTGATCATTTTGAGAGTTGGATTTGAAATGAAATGGTGTTGGAGATCACATTCAGGAAGATCATAATCATATTGTTCATAATCATGCCAATAATATTAAATAATATTTTATTTAATATGAGAAATATAGGAAAATATTAATGGAGGATTGGGATTACACAATACATTACATTTTAAGGAAGACACCCTTGATGCTAATCTTTAATGTAATAAAATTGATATGATGATATAGTTGATCTAAAATGTGTTCAACGTCTTGAAGGATGTCCTGATACATGATAAAGATTGTGAAAGAATAATTTTGGAGAAAGAAAAATTTTTTAGGTATCAATATCTATATATTGATTTCATCGTATTAATATTTCTATTAGGCCTCAGAAGGTTTATGAAAAATGATTAAAACTGACAGTGATAGTTTCCAATAATACCAAATCTTATAGATATAAATCATTAATGAATCATGTTTCTGGGCATCATATTTAGAAGATAAATAAGAACTCATATATATTCTCAAATGATATTATCAATTAGTTAGATATCCAATATGATGATGTTGATACTGGTTCATATTTCCGAAATAAGTATGAAGTATAAGTAGTTGAATTAATTTTTCCATCCATAATATTCTTTGGATTTAAAATGTTTCAAGAGCCATTATATTGAAGAATAATCTTGGTGGATTATTGAACATTTATCATATTGAATGGAAGAATAAGAATTTACTCACATAGTAATGGCTGCATGTGTTTTCAAAAGGGGGAGCATGAAATTTGAACAGGAATTTTTTCATCATTTAGTGCAATGAATTTTAAGAAATTAATCATATCGAGAAATCATAATGAAGAATCAGAATGCAGCTTTTCAAAGAAGATAAATGTTGTTTATTTATTAATAAATTCAAACTATTATAGTGCATCGTGATGAAGAAATTGGATTGTGAAAATATGAATGAAAATCAGAATCGGGCAAATGTTTGAAATAAATGTGTGAAGGGAAATAAAGTTGTGAGACGATTTAGGAAGTATTGAGAAGAGTTGGGGAGGTCTAGATGCACCCAAAATTCTTGGTAACATTCAATTTTGGGAAATTCTTTTGAATGGGAATCAATTTCAGATTCCATATGAAACTATATTGGGGTCACCTATAAAAGGATGAAGTACATTGTACTTCCTTGACAAGGAAGTACTATTTATGGAGGAAGAGAGGGAAGCTTTGTATTTCTAGGTAGAGAAGAAGTTTCCATAGTGAGAATTATTGAAGAAATGTTTTTGGATTTATGTGAGTGGAGAAGTGACATGATTGAAACTTATTCATCAAATGCCATATTTTTTGGATCATCATATTCAGTTGTGTATCATATTCTTCATTTCATCGTATTCAGGAGGCCATCATATTGGAATGGATAGTCGGAATGAGATTTTCATATTTGTTTTTTTGGAAAGAGGAGGAAAGTGTTCAGATTTGTCTCAACCATATTATGACAAAGTTAATTTTTCTTATTGGGAAATAAGGTTGTGAAAATTGGAATGGGAAGTCAGATTGGATGAATTAGACTATGAAACCTGATGAGTTCCGTATCAATATACATTAATTTCTCACCGACATCTGTTAGAAAAACTGAAAATTTTATTATACAAGAATACATTTTTGGATGTTGTTAATTAATCACATGTAATATGTTTGGTTACAGATTACATTATATTACAGAACATGTGTCAAGTGGAGAACTTATACTATTGGATTGCATGCATAGTTCTACACATTTGAATGGTCATATCCTTCTCATTTTATTAAAAAATGATTGGTTTTTAATTGATTGTATTTTATTCGATTATTTCAAAACCATACCAAGTGTGTAGATATTCTTACTTAATAGTTTACCATGAAAATTATTGTGTTTAAATGGATATGTATATGAATTTTTTTCAGTAGGGAATGCAATATTAAAAATAGGTTAAGGTTGTTTGAATTTCATGGAACTAAATAATGAAAAGATATTTTCGATTAACCCAGCCCCTATCAATGATACAATTATCCTGACATGCGACTTTCACGAAATCATGCATGTGAAGATAAGGGGATAACCACAAATGAAAATATAGGGCTACCCCTCATTAGAAATAGCTTAGCAGAGAATTGGCTAACAAGTGTTCCCAACTGTTTTTACTGACCCCTAAAAAAGACAGTATCAAGATGGTGGTTCTTGTAATAAATAACCATACCACAAATTTCCTTAGAAACTCCCCCAAAACAACAATATACCTCGAAACAATCATTTTAAATCCACTAAGTTTCTACTGAGGGTTTACAACCATCAAAAAAACAAATCTGCAGCCAACAGAAGTGTCAAACCATCCACAAGTTGGAAAAGTAACCTTATAGAAGAGACATGAGACCCATCCTAACACATGCGCATAAAAATATGTAATTTGAAAAATTAAAAAAGATTCTATAAGAAATTATGATTACATATTTTTTATTTAAAAGTTAGTAATAATTGATTTCATCGGTATTATTAGTCAATGAAAAGGATGTTTTTCTGTATCATTTAATTTATTTTCTTGCAAAAATTGGATCACATTAATGAATAGGTATAATATATATTGTATTTATGATTATTTATATAAAATTATAGGATCACAATACTTATCTACAATGGATCTTAAATACGGATAATATTAATTGATGGTGAAGAGAGATGAAAAATACCAAATAGCCTTACACACAAGGGATTAACACTATGAATTCACAATAACAACATTTATGCATAAAAATTCACCAAATATCTTCACAGATTTGATCATTATAGTCTATAAAGATTTCCTTGATTTTTTTGGTAATATTTATTAATGAAATTATCATATATTACAATATAAATGAATAAAATAATGACTATTTCATTATTGTGATAAATACATTAAGAAAATATAAATTTTATTTCATATTAAACAATTGTGTATTTTAGCATTATAAACAATCCCTCTTGTTTTATATAATCATATCATAAGTTATAAATATATATCATTAAAAAAATTATGTTATTGAATAAAGTCCCAGACCAAACCATATGACAAATGTATGAAAACTTTAAAGATTACTCATACCCAATCAAAATTATGAGACAAATTTATCATTTATTTCAAACTAGCTGACCATGTTTATTAATAATGTATTTAAATTTATATAAAATGAAAAATTTGCATACAAATATAAATAAATTATGAATATTGTTCCGACTAAAGATGTACTTACACTACCCTATAGTGAATATGGGTTTGGGATATTCAATGATACCTCGAATAATGGTTAATGATGCGTACATATATAATATGAAAATGTGATATGTTATGTCTCATGTTATTTAGAAACCCATGTGACTTACTATATGACTCATAATATAGATCTATAATCGGTATAGTTTATATCAATAATTTGGAGTAATTAAATCTATGGTGAATGGTTTGGTATATATACAAATTAAAATATATTAAATTACATATTCACATTGAAATATTTAAAAATTTTCTAAAGGATATATTAAGAGTTAATCGCATATTTTGAAAGATCAATACCTCACCCCATATAAAGTAAAACATGGGGGAGGAATCTTTAATAAGGATATATCATGATACTATATCCCTCCAGATTATTAAGCGAGATCAAATACTCATTGATTATAGAAGGATAAACCTAAGAATCATAAAGAGATGGATAGAATCCAACATTTCTTAAATGACTTCTCAATAATACATTTATGAAATGATAAAAAATACCTAGAATTATAATATGTAGCATTAAAATATGGTGGTGTATATTATAGATATTATCCTTGGTTTAAAATGTGTTAGATATTTGTAAACTAAATATATGTCTTATCCATACCATAATTGAAGAATGAATTTTTGGATGATGCACATAGTTCATATTTTTTATTCACCAAGGAAGAAAAAAGTTGTATATAGATATTAATCAAAACATGTGGGGGGACAAAATAAAGATGGATATTGCAGAGAATATATATTAGTTCTTTGTGTGATTAAAAGTAAAGGTTGAACATCCTTAATATAATGTGATGATGGAATGATGACTTAAAGTACTATAAAAATGGTGGAACATCACCATTGATTTCAATATTTGACTTCCAAATATATATATATATATATATATATATCAATTACATATGTTTTAAAGTGGATCAATATACAATGATACAATAGTTCATTATTATTAGATAATATTTTTCACATGATAAACACATCATGTTGTTCATAAAAATAAACAATAGGATTGAGTGGAGTAACAATTTTAATTGAATCTGATTAAGATCCCTGGTATACATTAAAATTAAGGAGACCTAATAAATAATTGGATAAATACATTATATTTACTACAACATATCATCCTCAAACTTATCCTAATCGAAAAGAACATTTCATTCGGAAGAATACATTCTATGATATTTCTTTATATATTTTATGAGGATTTTGTATATATATCATACCCTGTTTGAGTTATTATATATTAATAGTTTCTAATTTATAATCAAAATAGAGATATCTAATGATTTATATGTGATGGTTTGTGGAAGTCAAACAAGTAGGGAAAAATATATTGAGATAAATCACCCAGCACCAGATCTTTTTCAAGAAGTGATAGAAATTTATTAAAATATTCAAAAAC
This sequence comes from Viscum album, assembly GCA_963277665.1. Lineage (NCBI taxonomy): Eukaryota > Viridiplantae > Streptophyta > Magnoliopsida > Santalales > Viscaceae > Viscum > Viscum album. Next base: position 72,325,811 of record OY728126.1, on the reverse strand, counting down.
ATATCAATGAAGATTGTTGTAAACAAAGTGTTGTGTTGTTAACCATCAATGATAATTTTACTTTTATGTTTGTGAAAATGTATTCCATTGAATATTTCCTTCAAATAGGTTCAAGAAATTCAATATAAAGGGAAATATTTGTCAAAGATATATATATTATCCTTTAATATAATTGATTGTGTAGGGGTTTTATATCGTATATTTACACTCTGTCCATACCTGTCATAGATGCATGATGTGTTTAAAGAATTACTGTATTGAAAATACATACCATATCCATCTCACGTAAGAAACTAAAATGATATTCAATTATAACATGATCAATCATAGGAATAATAACTATTGGAGATATTGGTTCAAAATTTAATGTTTTATCAAAAAAGACCACAAATGTTGTCATGGTTTTTTTAAATCATATTCTTGTGGATGCTAAATGGTATACTATAGATGTAATGAGATAAATATGACTTAATTTTTTGTTCATCAGTGTATTGAAATTTAAAGTGATAATTTTTTTTATGGGGTAGAGAGGAATACACCAGAAAAAATAAAAAATTTCTACTGATGGATTTTATAGATTATTTTACAATTGACAAAAACATAAAATTAACCATTATATAATTTAGTAAAATTAATGATTAACATTAATTTTTTATGAATATTAAATTAGAAATATCATTCAAAACATCAAGTTGAATAACGAACATGTAAATAGAAATACCATGAATAATAAATCATCATCCTCAATGTTTTATTTTGATGATCATTCCTCAAAATATTAATATAAAACAATGGAAAAACATTATAAAAATAAAATACATTTTGAGACTGAAGTAAATTAATTGACTGAATTATTTTAAATATTTCTGAGATGTTATATGCGTCCACATTTCTATATTATTCAAAATTAAAAAAACATGGAACTAAACACGAACCCTATTATAAAAATATATAATCTATGAAATTTGAAAATCCCAATGAGAAAATACTACAAAAATGGACTTACAGTCAAAAAATGGAGAGATATACAATCATACACACTATTCCAAACAACACTTTCATCGTCGAGATATTTTTGAAAATGGGTGGAAAATAATTTTCTAATCACTCCATGATAATGTATTTATATCACATAGGATAATATTTTCCTTTCTATTTGATAAAGTTATTAGTAAAGTACATGATATATAGATAGTAACCATTGGAAAACAACTCATCATGTTTCTAATGTTTAAAATTAACCTTTATTTTAAACCAATCTTGTGTGTCTCTTTTTAAGAACTATTATATCTTTATGTTTCAAATTTTTGATTAGTCTTCAAGAAATAAAACTATATAAAATATTTTCTAATTGGTATTTTCCCCATTTTTTATTTTATATAAATATTGAAAATATTAATTAAAAATATATTAATTCTTGTTTTACATGGGCCTTTGAGTAACCATTTATGTTTAGAATTTTTTGTTTAACTAATTTATCTAACTCCTCGTGAACATAAAATATATAGGGTTCTGTTATAACGGTCTAGTCTTGTCTACTAATAATAGTTCCTTTATGAACATGATAATCAATATCACAATCCCATGTTAGTTTCTCATTCTGAGTATGTTTTACTTATTTTACCTATAGTAAAACATCATTGGATTCTGGAATAAATTTTTTATTCATTCCATAATTAAATATTACTTCATATTTTATTTTGGATTATCTCTAAAACTAATGGAAACCCATGACATAATATCCACATTTCATGGTGAATTTCATTAATTTTCCAAGCTAATTTCCTTAAAAACATATATCATGGTCGTTGGTTTAGTTGTCTTGGTATACCATTTTTCCACGTTTTTTACTATTATTATTGAAAACCCTACATTTTATATGTGAAACATACATCTTAGTATATGAATATCTATTACATAACATTACAATCCATCCTTGAATAATATATATTTACTAACTTAGAAGACTATATGCATAATCTAATTATTTTATAAAAAACATTAAACATCTCTCGTATAGAATATAACATATAGAACAATTCTTATATATACCCTACATAAAACTGTTCTTCAATAAATGGGGAAGGGAATCATAAAAATGAAAGAGAATAGATGGTCAATATGGGTATCCAAAAGAGATATCAATCAATGATCATAAGTGATTTTATGTTAAGAACAAGGGTATGAAAAATTGTTCATTAACTACTATAATCATACCAAATAAGTATAATATCATTAATTATGAATCATTGAATAATTATTTATTCATAAAAAATTCAAGTGATAAGTGTCTAAAATTGTTAATAATAAATCTGGATCCTTGATAACATTTCATACCCATATAAAATAAACTTGTGTCATACAAATAAGATTGTGGATTACATATATTTTTTATATATACACATTATAATAGAAAATAATCTCAATGGTAAAGGATCACAAAAATATTATCATATAGAATAGGTTACACTATTCATTTCATTAAATCTATATCATGGTTCACCCCTAGACTATCATTATTGACAGAGTCTCTTACTGTAATAGGTTCACTCCCAATTTTAGTTCTTACTATTCCATATGATATCAATATAAACTGAATATACCGGAGATATATATATAATTTTATCGGCACCCTAACATATTGAGAATAAATCATATGTGTTCCATAATATTATAATACATTCATCATATCATCATATCATAATCAATGGATTGGAAACATATTTCCTTAACATTTCATCGTATTAGAAAAAAGTAAAATAAATAGGTTTTATAAAAATATCATCATCCTCAAAATAATACATCTATAGGAATAATAAGGACTGTATCGTCGGATCATAACCCCTGTAATGTGTATTGAACATCGATGAATGCTATCAACGATGTAAAATTTCATTTAAACATCATTGTAATATTCTTTGAGTTTAATACCATTTTCATTATGAAATTCATTATTTAAAATTGAAATATTTACAATATATTACAAAAAACATATTATTTTAAAAATCACATGTGAAATTGTAACTAAAGATTCATATAATTGACCGGTTTTGATTGTGGAAAATTCTATTCATGTTGTAGTAGTTAAATAAATATTTTGTTTACTCATTCAATAAAATTTACCATATTTTTAAAAGGACATGGAATTTATTTTTAAAACATTTAATAAAATTCAAAACATCTAATAATAATAAATAAAACTAATGAAACCATTTTGTAAAATATGGATATGGAGGAAATGGATTTCCAAATCGAAAGAGGAGAAATAAGGTTTTCTTTTCTAAATCAATTCTGAACCATTTTGAGTACCAAATATATCAAAGGGTTATAAAACATCAAAATTCTATAAATAACAAGTTTTGATGAAAATATAATTTTTTTTTGTTAAATAAAGAACCAAAAATTATTGATTTTATAATCAAGTAAAAAAATCTGGGTTAAAATGATATTGAAGCACAAATCCATTTCCCAATGTCTTGTCTTGCTTCATACATGATTAAACATCCCCTTTAATAAATATAGATTTATTATAAATCAATTCATACAAAATAATCAAACATATAATAACATACAAAATTTAGTTATAAATTCATATCTATTTTTTATTAATAATTCATCAATAAAATCACTATTCTTGGTGATTACAAATTCATTATTCATTCGTGTTTTTTTAGAGGTTCTGAGCCATGAAATTTGATTATAGTAACATAATTAATTGCATTTTAGTCATTTCATGAGTATTGTATATAACATTATATACACTTCTATAAATATTTAAATAATTTAACAATGAATGGTGAATTACATCACTTAATTGACATTGTAGCTCATACGTATGCCTGAGTGATTTTCATAGTTACAGATGGATAGAATAGAATAAAGTTAAATAATAAATAATATTTCAAAAATAATAATGTTAACATAAATATAATATATATTTATTAAATCATTCATTGTCACCATATATGTGAAATGGTGATGATAAATAAAATTCATTTCTCCATTGTGGTGGAAGTCTAGACATATTCTAGAGAGAAGTTTTGTTTTCCCATCGGTTGAAACAAAGGTGGATAATGGTTGTTACATCATCATAATAAAAATTATGTATATTGAATATGTTGATGAAATTTTTTATAATGTATTATATAAATTTAAAATAGGTATAATATGAAATGAAATTGAATTTACTTGATTAAGAGTTATATATATATATATTTTCAGAAGTCCATATTGGATTACACCTTAAGGCTAGAAATGAAGGTATTCTAGAATGATAAAATGCTCTTGAACATTGGGAAAGAATATATAATGTTATTATGGTATATATTTTAAAATATATATATATTAAAAATATTTAATATGTGAGAAGATGAAGATAGACTTTATGTCTGAGGAAAAGGACACAGATAGAATTACATAAATTAGTAAATACTATATATATATATATATCATAATCATGTAATGTGAAACCATGACACCCAAATGATAAATATGACAGGTAATAGGGTCAAAATATACTCACCTAATAATATATACTGTAGTTTATTTTGAATTTTAATCGATACTCTTAATTATATAACATTAAACTCATTTTAACTCAATTATTATAACAATAATTTTTATTATAATCACATAAATATGTCAAAAATGGGCCACAAAATTTAAAAAAAACAATGATTTCAAATTTGGAACATATTTTATCATATTCAATTTATATAGGTGATTTAAATATATTTTAATATGAGAACAAAAAATCCATGAGTAATAGTATAAGGAAAATACACTATTTATGAGTAATAATCATTTTTACATGAAATCAATTAATAAGTTGGTTTCCGTGATTTATTTGAGAGCTAATAATAATAGATGGTTTTTCAACAATATAGATCAAGAAGAAAACCATAATTTTAATCTTTTTAAAATTAAAATAATTGTAAAATCCTAAAAATAGATTTTATTTTGAATAAAATATAACTTATCTTCAGAAAATTCAAGATTAAGTTACTATTTTAAAAAGATTTTTTAAAATAAAATAGTTCTATAAAAACATTTATTAGTCTAAAAATACTAATAAAATTACATAAATACCAGTATTAGAGAGATTTTAAATTTTCACCCCTAGTCTTAAATCAATTTTACCTCTTCTACAAAGGTAAAAATATTTACATCCTGATAATAATTCCAATAAAATAGTTCATTGAGCGTATACACTATGAGGCCTCAAGTGTGCCTCTATGTACAATAGAGGCAAAAAAAATCATTGAGGTCCCAGGGCATGAATTTTGGGACAATATTCCCTCATATCAGAATAAGAGAACATCTGAAATAGTTAAGTGTCATATATAATAGTAAATAAATAGAATGAAGAAGAAGTAAATAAACTGAATTATAAAATGATTTGACAAAAAAATAAAAGATATAAAACCACAAACAACTTTGTTATACATTCAACATTGGTCAACTACTAGACTGACCACACACATAATGGAGTACAAAAGAATATAAAATAAATGTAAAGAGATCTACTAATAACTACATGCCAAACCACATACCAAGTCTTTGTACACTATTGAACTTCACCATCCTCATTTGAAGAACTCACATGAGTAGTTCTAGTTGATTACGAATCTCATAGGATCATCCCTATTCACCATTTAGTTGCGCACAACCTAAAAACCAGACATAAGTTCTACATGTACACTGAGGTGAACAAACATGGGTGAGAAATAATCTCAGTAGGCCACCGCAACAATGAACCTATAAAATATAATTCCGTAAGTGCATGATCATGAACTATGATTAACCTAACTGAGACACATCTAAAAATCAATGTCAAAAAATAACATGAAATCAAAATCGAACCCTGGGACAAAAATATTGGTCAAATGGTTGAAGTGGTATCATATATATCCATATTTATATGATTATATATATATATTCCCAAACCTAAATATATATATTCATTAATAAATTTATACATGATTAGAGTTATTGAAATAACATAAAACCATATGATGTTAATCATTAGATCTGTAATCTTGATCTCCTGGACCTCATGTGGTAGGGAATTGAGTTGTACATTATTCCACTCAAGTTGTGTATCATTAAGTGGATCTTTAGGTTGGTAATACCAGTTGACATATACTTGCATTAACAAATATTGGAAATTTATATAGTGAATCTCATCACCACATGGGGATACACATCCTATCCTTGGGTTCCCCAATACTATCCCATAATGACTGTAAATAATTATTCCATATAATTACATAATGATATCATAAAAATTGTCACTAAGATAGATGAAATCTCCCTCATGCTATGTAAATCCTATCCAATTTATAAGCCCAAGGTCCTAGCCCATTGGTTATGACAACATTGTGACTTAGATAAACTCTATGGGTCGGTGAGCTATAAGGAGAGATCACCAAAGCGACTTGATTTCCACCCCTCATGATTCATTAGTTGACATCATGAACAATGTATGTCATCAGTGTGAGATTACATTCTCACCCATCCAGATAAAGAAAAAGTGATTATAAGCATAATCATAGGGGGCATGTTTGGAGATCCTCATGATTTGAAAAATTTGAGAGAGTATAGTTTTCCTCCTTAAACAAAAGGTTAGAGAGTTAATAATTAACCTACATATATAAATATATATATCTGGACAGAATAATCATCCATTTATAAACCCATGGGTAGGAGAGTTTAATCATCCTTATTTATCCTAAGGTTTGTGGAGAGTGAAATCGCCCATATTTATCTCATGGTCTGTGGAGAGTGTAATCATCCACATCATATAACAACTCCAAGAGATAGGAATCATCCTAATAACTTGGTGGAGGAAAATCATACATGATTATCATTACTGGGGACACAATGCCCATATATCATTATCAAAACATCAAAATTCAGATTCTAGGAAGCGCCTATAAAGATCCCATTAATAGAGTAGTCAAATATAAATATACAGGCTCAGCAACAAGATCCTATAAACTATATATTTTTATTAAAATAAATATTATAAAAAATATCGATCAAAATACAGATACCAATAAACCGTGTCTGGGAATTCGAATGAATAATATGGATCCCAAGAAGAATATCCGGGCATCCCAATGGGAATAAATGATTCATTGCATCAGGAAAAACAACTACCTATTAGGAACAATCTCTATCTATCATCACTACATCAGCAATAAACTATTTAAATAATAAAAAAAAGAATGATGCTGGAGGAAAGACTACACCCACCACTACAGCCATTACTACATGGGAATCAATTCTTTCAATAGTTCTAAGATGACAACCTCTACGATCTCTACTCAAATACAATGTACTAACTTAGGGTCGGTTAAAAATTAGGGAACCTATTGGGTCCCCCAAGTCATAACTCAGAATAGTCATCCTACTCGGGTTCCTCGAGGTTGATACATAATTGAAGCAATTCTACATGGGATACTCATTGGAGAAGGAAAAGGAGGAATCATAAATGGGAACCTCTATCATTATGAAAAACTAATGCACCCTTCTTGGGATCCATAGTAAGATACCTAGGTTGAGGTGACGTACATGGGACCCTCAAATGAAACTTAAGAAGTGGGGGAATCTGACATGAGATCCTCATAATTAAATATAGATATGGGGACCCTAAAGGATATTCCCTAGGTAATATTTCAAGAAAATACATCCCATAAGGGATTAATTGTAAGGATAATATGATTGAGTCATCCAACATAGGATCCTCTAGGTTGAACAATAATTAAGGAATCCTATAGGGTATCCTCGGAATAAACTAACATCACAACCTCCTTTGATTGAAGGGAACATCATACACAGGAGGCAGTCTCTAGGGAATGTATACAAAAGGATAGGCCATATGATATAAATCTTGTACCATCTCAAATCTACATCTCACCCTCATGAGATGACATTATTCAATTACCAGAGGAATAACCTCTCTATTTTGGAAAACCATAAAACACCATGAGGGAGTCCTTTAAACAACGTAAGGGTTTCACCATTGTGAAAAACATGAGAGTATACATATTATACAATACTCATTATTCCAATTACGACTCATATGAAAAAATATGAAACCCATCAATAATGGTATGTTGGGTTGAGAACATGTCATATTGTTCATGGTACACTACATGTACCCTCAAAGCCCCACCTGGGTGGGTAATCTAGCCGAACATGGCATGAAAATGCTCATGTAAATGGTGTGTCAGTTATGTACATGGTGTGTAACCTACATGAGTTACATTCCCATATACCTTTCCTGACAAGTCCATGTATTCAGTTTTTTCATTAACATATACATGAAATGTAACCAACACTGCCTATGGCACTATACATTACCTGGGATGTACACCTTACACGGGAAACTTGGCTGGGTAGTTGGATAAATGTACGTGTCCTGTACATGGTGTTTATAACCCATAAATGGTTTGAACTTTTAAAACATCATATTCACTTAATATGAATAACATATTTCATCTATTCCTCAAAAGACATGTCGTGTAGACATGTTTTCCTAGATAAAAACCCACAAATCAGACCAAATCCAGTTGTTTTCCTAGAAAAACATATAGATCGGCCAACTATGGGACCTAAGAAATTATAATTGGTATTTAAAAATAGAAATAAATAAATCTACTAGGATTTATGGAATAATTTTAAGTAACCTACCTTTGGGAGGAATCTTTGAAGAATCAACCATTTTGGTGATCCATGGTTTCCGCAAAACAATCTCGTATATCCTAACCATTGTACCAATAACTTTATTCCCTCATCTATCATTCTCTATATCCATATCACTTTTTATCTCCTGGATACTTCAAAAATGAAAACACTTCAGTTTTCATGATAATCCTTTTGAAATTTAAATAAAAGGAAAAGAAAATAATAAAAATGAAGAAAATAAATAAAGAAAAAAAATGGGACATGAATAAACATGATACCCAACCATGAGTTTATTCCTCATGTTAGAAAAACAATACATTCCAAAAACAACAGTATTTACAAAAAAATCAATATGAATCTTTTTCTAATGATATGACTAAATGAACATGTGTAGATAAATTATTATTTAAATTATTAATTATCAATTATCTATTATTGTCATAATATGGCAGTGTATTGTATTTATATTGAACTATATTCCAAGGGAACAAACTATATTTCAATACAAACTTAGTGTTCATTAAACATTTTTGAGATCATTTTCTAGATGTAAATTAAAATTCTCAGCCTAAAAATATTATAATAGAATGTATTCAATTTTCTAATCAAAATCCATATCCAAAACAACATGGATCCTTAAAATCACTCAACCATAAAACTTATCATACCTGAGAAGCATGATGTTATGACTAGCTGTCATGCTCAAATAATCTATTTGAGCTTCCCAATGTATAATCTCATAGAATCAAAAACTTTCTCATGCAAGGGAGATGTTAGAAATAATTTATCTTATACTATTAACTATAGGAATACCATTATCATTATCTCAAAACCAAACTCTATGATAAATTGGACATGAAAAACTATGAATTAAAATGTAAATTGACATTCACCACATTCATCTTGAATCCAATTTTTTATTAATTTGAAAATAACCTTTAGGATTATGTGGGAACCTAAAAAAAATACAATTCAAAGAATCAAACCCCTTGATCTAGATTCATAATTCAAACTACAAATTATAGTCACTAGCTAAGAAGATGTCCTTGGCCCTTCATCATATTAGTTCACTGACGATGAGACTACCAGAATCCCAATTTGTTTACCTAAAATCACCATCAGCATCGCCTAAAACTAACAGAATAACACAAATCCTCAGAACTCTAAAATAGTTGACCACCATCAACGGATATAGGAGAATCACCATTGAATAATGACGAAACAGATCACTAATTCTATCTTAATCATGAAGTCCAGGGGCTCCAAAATCTATCAAGAATATCATGTCGTTCTAGATCAAAGGGATAAAGATGAATCCACCACAGAGAAGCACCTCAAGAAATTTCATAAACTACTCAAACTCACATTCTATATTTCCTTTGGAATAACTATCTCAATTTGAATATGAGAAGATTGGTATAAATTAGGTTCCATAAAAGAAAAGGGGTTAGACAATGTCCTCAATTGTGACATTTATCCACCACCATGACAACCAAACCCTGGATTATGAGACACCACAAGGAAATGAACATCAGGAGACCAATGACATGTGTATGAGAAATGAAATAATCAATTAGAGGAACCTACCAAAACCAAGAAGAAACAAGTAAATATCATTATTTGTTGACAATTCCACTATCAAGATATACCATTCATTAGATTGCGACCTCTTCACCCAATAAAAAACGACTTTATCTATGTCATCGTGGAAATTTATCATCGAATCATCACTAGTGAACAAAAAAACAAATATTCAAACTCAAGAAAGAGTGGAAATGACCATATATCCAGAAGGCATGTTCTGGGAGAAGAATAAACATATTGAATCCAAATCCCCAGACAAATTCTCCATGATCACCATTCCAATCTGTCATTGGAATCATTGAACTAGACCAAGATGAGTTAAAGCATGACAGGGAAGGGAAAAAAGGATGTGGATGATTGATTTTGAATCATTGGCTGAATAATGACATGTAAATCTCACACAACTGTGCAAACCCTCTAGGTCAAAAAACGAATGTAGAAGAGAGAACATGAGAGATTGATAACGAATTCAATTTTTTATCAAGGAGGCTAGGTTTGAGGCCATATCCAAAATCCCTACACACAAGATCTATTCTCAAGGTTTAGGAATGATGATACAAAGAATATACTTCTTGATGAGAGAACACCAAGAGTGGAGATGTCAGGAAGAGAGGCTATAATAGGAATTGATATGTGTGATTAATCAAGTTGGGACCTAGTAAAGAAGAGGAAGTTGATGAAGTCGAAAATGTGAATGATGTGGCGAGAACAATTTTAATACATCATCTGAGACGAATACCCAATAAATATTGGAACCTCACATGACAGAGTGAACTAGGAGAAAAATGATTCATTTCACCACCCTAAAATGGCCTACAGTAAAATCTCAATCATATTTGTTACATTATACCACTACTCTTGAGAATCAACAATAAGTTCCATTTCCAATAATGGAAATAAATTAAAAAATTAAAAAATATTTATATGAGGTGGAAAATCTCTAAGAATACTCAATATAATATCTAGATAGAGAATGATATTCTCCAAACAGTAGTACACTATAATTCTTTTTCAGGATTTTTCAATCTCATTTTGATCTATGATCACTCCCAACATGTCAGACGTAACTTCAACCAACACATTCTACAACATACCTCGACAATGCATATCTATGTTTATCCAATGTTCTAATATCATTTGGCACAAAATTAAATTCTTATTTCCCCACCACCACAAGAAGAAATTATGAATTTAACCTCAAATTAAAGGAATCCCTACCCATGACCTTTTTTTGAAACATTGGTAAACCACATTCACCTGACCAGTCACTGATTTTTTATTTAAATAACACTACAAAAAATCGACATATACCTTTATCATCAAACTCATAATCTAGGGATTAATCCAATATAAGGATAAGATGATCATGCTACATGGAATGTCAGCTTTATTAATAAACAATATCGCATGGAACTCCACATCAAAATAGAGAACCTCACCTATGACATGAGTTATTACAATGATCACTTATCACCCAATGCCATTTTAGCCAAAAACATATACCCATGATCTGACTACATTAGAAACAGTGGAAACATTAACAAACCAGGCCAAGAAAATGAATAATCCTACCCCTAAAGCTAGTCATGATAATAAATCAACCTATGCACCTATCAAAATATGAAGTAATCAACATTAAAATTTCAAAAAATATGATCTCTAAAGATTAATTTATTTCAAAATGTGTGTTAAAAAAAGAACACTACCAAAAACCATTTGAATGCAATGTTTTTCCTCTCATAGAAATTTCCATATATCAAAAGGAATGTTGAACTATAAGGGTTTTTGTTAAAATTAATGGCCTTTAGGTATCCCACATATCCCTACTCATCAAATCTCACAACTGGGTCCCAATGTCTAACCATGATTCCCAAAACATCAAACCTCTATAAAGAAGGTAATGACGAAAATAATCTATGAGGGTCAGAAATGAAAACACAGCCTTTATGGGTTTGATGGTCAATTAGCATCATTATAAGGAATAACTACCCTAAGGTAAAAATACTATCATAGAAGAGATATTGAACATAAAATCACCTATAATCCATATATGGTAATACCCCTTGAGGTCCAGTTCATGAGAATTTTCATGGTATATATTAACATTATACATAGTGATATTATTAGATAACTATAGGCAAGGGTTTGTTATTTTGAATGTCATTCCCATATATGAAGAGAAAAAAATTATAGATTGTTACCGACTCTATAAATAACTAAACCTAAAAAATAAATCTATTCTCGATGTATAAATACGTCAATAATGTGGCCTATAATCCTACTTGGGACAATACACCTCACATGAATGAGGACTGAGTAATCAGGCTCACATTAAAATTCTTCAATTTATATCCATATAGAATTCCATAAGATAGAAGTAGATATAAACGTTTTTAATTGGGTAGAATAAAACAAAAAACTAATATGAGAAAACAATATTTATATTTTTTTGAATCTTTAAACAATTTTACTAAAAAATTAAGTAATAATCATATACTTGTAGGATAATATGATTTGAATCCTAAGTGATAAAAAGGGTGCATGAGATATCTATTTTATTTGCTATCTAAGAGAAAAAATACATCCATGGCCTTTGGAAAATAGTCAACAAGTCAAAAATCCATAATAAATCTTCACATAAAAATAAAATTTGTCTTTAGAGGAGAAAATCATAGATAACTGTAACAACATAAGTTAGAGCAATAATCCAAAAAACTAGAAACCATAAATTCATGTTGGAACAAGTTTTCGTAATTCACAATTCTAGTATCCATCATAAAATTGGACATATTCATAATAATAATTTGTAAAATATCCAAAATAGTAATAAAATCAGGAAATTAACACATCTAATAAAAAAAATTATTTACCAACACTTATGATACTAAAATGCAGCAGCAATCATGTCTATTATATGAACTAAATCACTACTCCATGTTTTGCAAGAGAAATTAAATAGCAGTGAGGGACTTTGGTGTGATATTTGGGACATTATAACATTATAACAGAGTAATAAAAATTGTAAATAGATAATTATTATACAAAATAGTAAATAAGTATGGTTCTAAAGAAGTAAATAAACTATAATATAACACAATTTAGGAATAAATGAAAATGATATAATGTCTCAAATATCCATGTCATACCTTAAACATTGGTCAAGAATTGGGCCGACCATACCACTATTTAAGTACAAAAGAAAATTAAATTGAATATCATAGATATATTACTATATCTAATCCAGACCATATACTTGGCCTCTAGATACTGCCAAATAGCTCTAGCTCGATCAAAAGAACCCACACGGTCAACTACACTTGATCAAGAATGTTTGCTCAACCTAATATGTAGACATAATGTCCACACATAATCTAAGGTGGAAAATTTGGTTTGAGTATTTATCTAAGTAGTACACCCAAATTATGAACCAAAGAAATTGGCTTCTTTTAGAGCATGATCAAGGAATATGCTAACCCTAGTCGAGAAACCACTTAAAATATAAGTAATGAAATATCATTATACATTTTTCAAACAGTAGGTCTATATTCCCGATCTTCAACACAACGTCATATAATGGATATCCACATTAATACGCATATATATGTATATTCCATGACCTATACATATATTAAAAAATATATATACATGTGTAATGTTAATGAAATAACACAGAACCATCAGTAGTGGATCTACAATCCTGATCTCTTGGACATCCATTATAAGGGAATTGAGCTGGAAATTATGCCACCTAATCCATGTATCATTTAGTTGATCTTGGGATCAATAATATAAATTGACATATAACTTCTCAAGAAGTTGTTGAAATTGTCTTTGAGTAGAATACCCAAACACATGGGGATACTCATCATAACCCCATGTTCACCTGTACTCGCCTTCAATCACAATAATGAAATAGTCCGAGGAAGTACATATGTATATTCTATAAATGACCACTGAGCTGAACACCTTGACTCTCAGTCCATGTAAATCAATTTCATTGTTTGTGAACTAGGTTTGGGTCTATAGGTAGTCAAAACATTGGTACTCAGATAAACCATACAGGTTTAACGATTAGGTGATCTATAAGGAGAGATCCTTTGGGAGACTTCCTGACCACCCCTCATGATCTAGATACTAACGTCACTCCAATCATGACAAAAAGGTGTTATATTCTATTCTAAACCACCCTGATAAAGAAAATGGATAAATGATCAACTCTATAGAGCACAAATATAGATCCTCGTCATTTGAAAAATTGAGAAGATAATATTCATCCTCTATAAGATATAGGTCTAGGTGAGCATAAACATCATCTATTGTCCATAATTTTTGGAGAGATTAGTCATCTAAAGACAACCTGGGGTTGAGAAAAGTGAAATAGTCTTAATTTAACCCATGTGTTGGGGAGAGAGTAATCATGTTCATCAGATAACAACTATATGAGATTAGATTCATCCATGATTATCATTACTAAGGACACAAGTCATGTATATCATTATCAATGTATTAATAGCAATTTTCCCAGATTCCCCTCTAGAGATCCTAATAATATATGAGTGAAATATAATCATACATGATCAATAGTCGGAAACTAGGATGTACCTGTGGGTATATAGATAAATATATGAAATTAAGTGGATCATATGCCAGATCTAAGAAGGACCATCTGGGAAATAAAACAAATAAGATAACTCCCAAGAATAATGTCAGTGAATACAAAGGATAAATAAGGAAAGAACTTGTTGGGATCAATTTTCATCAAACAGGAAGTATCTCTAAATATAATTGTTGTGTAAAAAAAAACAAGTGCTGGAATAAACAAAAAAGTAAAAGAGGATGAATGATTAAAGACACCACTACATCCACACCACTTAGGCATCAAGTATGGCATGGGTTCTAATGAGAAAACCACTACGATCTCAACCCAAACCTGATGTGCTAGAACTGGGCTAGTCAAACATCTTAGAAACTACTATATCCCTATCATCTAAAAATGAATGATTCCTTCTACATGGGATACTTGAGGTATACACATATGGGAAGGAATTCAACATGGGATCCACATTTGAGATGTAAAATGAGGAATCCCCAATGGGATCCTCTAATAGTTATAAAAAATAGATGAATCATTCATGTGATCCTTAGTATGGTACTTTTGATGAGGAGCCTTATATGGGATCCTAAAACTAGAATATTAGAAGAATAACCATTCTACATGGGATCCCTAGAACAACATATAGGTATTGGGACCCAACAAAGGGTTAACTAGGTCAACACGTAAGAAAAGGAATCCCACATGTGATCCTTGGTCACTATAATAAGAATGAGGCCTCCTAAAAGGGTTCCACTATCGATAGACCTATGTTGATGAATTCTACCGGGGATCCTCATCAGCAACTAACCTCACGACCCTTTGGGATATATGTGGACATATCATAAGTGATACATCCTTGGGGGAAATGATACACAAAAAAATGAAATGGGAGATGACTCATTGCCCATTTCATAACACGGTGTCACCCACATGAGATAACTAGATTCAGTTACCAGAGAATGAACTTATCCATTCAGAAATAATTCTAAATGCCATTAAGGAGTCCTTAAAACACCAAAAGGGATTCTACATCACATTATATTTTAACAAATATTCAGAATGGATTACTCAGGTGTCTAATTTTGAGTCTAGGGAGAAAAATAAGAAAATAACCAAGAAGGGTTGCAAGGGAGGAGTCCATTACATTTTTTCTCTAGTAGTCGACATGTACCCTCAACGCCCCAACTAGGTTGTAAAGACCCGTAAATTTCAAGGAAATTTTTTTCTTAATTTTCTTTGGAATTTTACAAGAACGCAGTTTCTGACGGCACCTGATTCCGAGGCCCGGTGTGCCCGGAATCATTTTCCGAAGTTTTGGCTCGGGTACGTTCAGTGAACGGACGAGCGGGTTTTTATAACTTTTGAACCGGTGCCCGGAATCGAATTCTGAGGGCACCGATGAAATCGCAGCGCCGGGTTTTGCCTAGAAACGCCTCTTCCGGAGTTGCGTTTGCTCAGGTGTGGTTTTTAAATTTTGGGACTTAAGGTTAAGAAATAAAATAAAGTTGTTACGACAACTTTATTTTTATTTCACTTGAAAGCCACATTAAGCTGGTTAAGCTTAGTTGAAGCGGATAGGGTGCAACTGAAATATCCTATCCTCTTGATAGGATATTTGTGGGTGGGGCCCGCACGAGCCCCGCCGTTTCTTCCGCTAAGTAACGCACCCGCGAAAACCCGTCAAAGAAACTGAAAGTCAACTGACGCGGTTTCTTAGTTTCTTAACAGACCATTAAATTGGGATGTTTCTTTCGTCCAATTAATTGGGCGGTTTCTTTGGTAAATTAATTCTTGGAATTAATTGTTCGTTTCTTTTTTTTTAATAGTTGCTTGTGCGTTAATAAAATAAGATTACTCTTATTTTATTTTGGGTGGAAGCTTGTGGCGTGGGGAGAATTTGGAGGAGAGCGTTCTTCTTCGGCGAAGAACGCGAAGAACGCCGGCCTCCGGCGAAGAACGCCGAAACCGCGGAAATCAACGACGCTTCTTCCGCGACGTTTCTTCCGCGACGATCGTTCCTTTCCAAGCGACGTTCTCCCTTCAGACGCACCTTGACGACAACGGAATCAACGACGTTTCTCTGGCGACGTTTCTTCCGTGACGATCGTCCTCTTCCGCGACGAACTCGCGAGCGACAACGCTTGAGGTAGGGGTTTTAAACCTTTTTAAAGTTGTTGATCTTTCCTTCGATCTTGAAGGTTGTTTTTTGTTGTCGGCCCCTGTTTCCGAATCGTTTTATTTATTTTTAAAAAGATTGTGATGGATTATCGTTCTAGAAAGACTGATTGTTATCAATCTAATGCGAGGGGGGTCGGGCCGCACAAACACGGCCGAACCCCCCCCCCTCCTTTATTCTTGTTGTTTCTTGCGGATGGAGCGAGATGGCGTGGTGCCGTCGCACCACGCGGGAATCGTACGGCAACTATTGAGCGGCGCTGTCGCGCCGCGCTGTGGAACGAAATCAAACAAGATCGAGACGCCTTCGCGCCACGCCGAGAAGTCGTTCAAGCACGCGACGTCGTCGCGCCGCGCCAAAGAGGCCGCAGATTAAATTAATTTTATTTTGTTCTTGAGCGCAGATTGACGGGCGACGACAAACGAGGCCGCAAGTTAATTTTGAGGCCTCCGCAGTGAAGGTCGGGTCCCGGGATGACCGTAGGCGCAGACGGGAAGCAAATCGGACCACCGGAGCGTCTCCGGTGGCCCGCGGAAGCCGGCGGCGGCGCGGGTCGCCGACGCGGCGGCGCCGGTGGCCGGAGGCGGTGGCACCCCGCGGGTGTCCATGGTGGCACCCCGCGGGTGCCGCGGGGTTGTCTGGCGACACCCCGCGGGTGTCCAGGGCGGCACCCCGCGGGTGTCGCGGGGTTGTCTGGCGACACCCCGCGGGTGTCCAGGGCGGCACCCCGCGGGTGCCGCGGGGTTGTCTGGCGACACCCCGCGGGTGTCCAGGGCGGCACCCCGCGGGTGCCGCGGGGTTGTCAGGCGGCACCGCGGGGCTGTCAGGCGGCACCCCGCGGGTGTCCAGCGCGACACCCCGCGGGTGCCGCGGGGCTGTCAGGCGGCACCCCGCGGGTGTCCAGCGCGACACCCCGCGGGTGCCGCGGGGCTGTCAGGCGGCACCCCGCGGGTGTCCAGCGCGACACCCCGCGGGTGCCGCGGGGCTGTCAGGCCGCTCGGCCGAGCCGAGCCGGACCGGCCCTGGCCGGGCGGGGCCGGGCCAACCGGGTCGGACCCGGTTCGGGCCGACCCAGGGGGGGTCGGGCCGGGTCGGCCCGGACCCGGCCCCCCCCCCGTTTTCGGACCATTTCGGTCAAATTCACATATCTTGAGCTCCGGACGTCCGAATGACGTACCGTCAGCTTTGTTGAATTCCTCTCAGTGAGACGGAACTTTTGACTTACTCTGCTTGAGGTTTGGATGCCGATGGAGTACGGTCGGGTCGGTTCGTACACGAAACCAACCGGGCCCCTGGAACGAAAAAGCCAATAACTCACAGACCGGGCGTCCGATTGACGCGCCGTCTGTTTTGTTGACTTCCTCTTGATGAGACGGAACTTTTGACATACTCCGCCCGAGCTTTGGATGCAGTCGGAGTATGGCCGGATTGGATTGTACCCGAAATCCAACCGGGCCCCTGGAACGGAAAAGCTGATATCTTTCAGCCAGGACGTCTGTTCGACGAACCGTCATCGGCGTTGGTGATTGCGTTGAGTAACGGTCCCTTTGAGTATACCCTATGGGAGTTCAGGGTACAGTTGTGATACGGTCGGGATTGGTTCGCACACGAAACCAACCGGGCCCCTGGGACGAAAAGGCTAATAACTCACAGACCGGGCGTCCGATTGACGCGCCGTCTGTTGCGTTGAGACCCCTATGATGAGGCGGTCCTTTGAGACACTTCTTTGTGGGACTTTGTGATACTTGGAGTATCGACCAGTAGCTCGTGGAGCGGACCCTCCCGGAGACGAGCGTGCAGAGTACGGAGACCGTGTAGCCGACTGAGACCTGACGACTGCTTGACCGACTCGACTTGGAGTGAGTCGACTAGCCCAGTGGACAGAGCGCCCGGTATTTGGCGGCAGACCCACGACGGAAGGAGCGCCTGGTAGTTGGCAGCAAACCCGCGGTACTCGACAGGAGGAGTACCTCAGTAGGCTATTTGGGTGAGCGCCCGGTATTTGGTGACAGACCCTCAGCGGACGGAGCGCCCGGTAGTTGGCCGCAAACCCGCAGTACTCGACAGGAGGAGTACCTCAGCAGTCTTAGGTTAGTGAGCAGTACCTCGGAGTCGTGACAGGACCACTGTACACTCTAGAGACGGAGCTCCTCAGTAGTTACGGTTTCGATAATGAAAATCCTGGTTTGAGCTGAGTCAATGAATCTTTGCGTTTCCTCATGATTGAGATGGGTCGCTTGATAACTTAGGTATATGTATTGGCATATACCTGGGTGATGGTTATCCGTTGATTTCATGATTTTTGTGTATCCTTGTGATTGGATGGGTTACTTGATGACTTAGGTATATGTATGGGCATATACCTAAGTAGAGTCTGATGTTACTTCGTGATTGCTGCCTTTACTTTGTGGATATCCATGTTGGATTTAGTGAGACCTTAAAGGTCTCGGGGTCCCTACTGAGTAGCTTATACTCACCCCTGCACGGGCTATGCCCGCACTTCGTTGTGTCGGTTGCAGACGACGGACAGCGCAGATCGCAGTTGAGGCTTGCGGAGCAGGTCGGTACCCGGAGGAGGACCACTGGGCGGACGTACCCGGAGTAGACGACAGGACCCGAGGAGTAGAGGAGCTATCTGTACCTACCCTTCAGGTAGGATCCGTGGTGGACGATCCAGGAGCTGAGCCATCTGTACCTACCCTTCAGGTAGGAATCGAGGAGGACGACCCAGGAGCCGCTTCGTTCTTCCAGCTGCTGTTTTTCCCTTTCGAGTTGTACTTTGCAGTTGGGCATGTATTTCCGGCCCTTTTACTTTTCTTCGCTTGTGTTTACTTTTCCGCTTGCTTACTCTGTGGTGTTTGTTTGCTTTTGTAATGGCAATTCCTTCCCAGTTATCGGGATTTACGCCATTGGTGCTAGTCGCCAGCCCCTGGCCTATGGAAGGTGGGCTTGGGGTAGTCACGGCATGGGCCCCGAGGTCGGGTCGTGACAGATTGGTATCAGAGGTGGTCGGTTCTACCGCCGATTCTGATCTCTCTTTCTGTGAAGCAATAGTTTTAAGGGTACCGAGTATGGTTTTCAGTTCAGGGAGTCCAGTGTTGGTGCGGGCGGCCGACGTATCCATACACCAGGACCCTGACAACTGAATTCCGACTTTGTGCACGAAAACACTGATTGCGTGTGTGTTTCCAAAGTTTAAAAATGTCAGCTCAAACCAGGTCAGCTCACCAGGTTTAATCGTTTGACCGTGTTACGATGTTTCTTTCAGGATGCCTTTTCTCGGACGACCATCTTTAGCCCAGAGGGATGTGCGTACTGACAGCCTGCCGACCGACGAGGATTCGGTTCAGGGCCCTCTTGCAGTCGAGGCACCAGCAGAGGCACCAGCGGTACTACCATACGTTGGGCCACCGATGCCACCAGCCCCAGCAGTAGGCGATGCACGACGCTTGAGTGCGCTGCATGAGTTCCAGCGCCAGAGGCCACCCAGGTTCAGGGGAGAGACGGACCCGCAGGCGGCTGAGGATTGGCTGGAGGCTGTGGTGGGAGTCTTCAGGCTAGTGGGGACGCCATCGGACTTTATGGCGATCTTTGCGGCTAGCCTTCTTCAGGCAGCAGCAGGCAGGTGGTGGATCCACTTGTTCCAGTTTTGCCGTGGGATGGCCTTCTCTTGGGAAGACTTCGAGACCTCCTTCAGGTTGGAGTATGTGCCAGTAGCTCTACACCCCGAGCGTGTTTGGGAGCTGCTTCCTTTGTCGCGTGCTTCTCGATCAGAAGCCGAGTCATCTGTGGGCAGTAGACAGATAATGCAGAGGCCCAGAAAGACCAGACCAGCAGTTGGGCGATCTCGGGTTTTAGGACCGGTGGTGCAGGGCACCCGGAGTGGGAACAGAGCTATCCGTGCAAGGAGCAGTTTGTGTTACTCATGCCGCGGAAAGGGTCATCTGGCACATGACTGTCTGACTCCCGATCCGCAGGCTTTGGGGGAGCCACCGAGATAGAGGCAGCGACAAATGCTTGAGCAACAGTAGAACTCTTGGAGCAGGTGGACAGGAGCGGAACTAGTGGATACGTGTCTTGTACTTCTAGTTCCATGTTTGATGTTGTATTCGTGTCTTTGTATTATGAGCTGCAATAATAAATAAGACACTTATCTCTTGTGATGTTTGCCTTCCTGTCCTCTTTTGTGATGTTACTGAGTGGTCCCGGTTAAACTGTTGACTTGACCCTCACTTTCGAGATTTCAACTGGAGCAGACCCAGTGACCTCACACTGATGCCGACAGTGTGACTCGACCCTTGGAGGCGAGAGTGACAGTTGGATCTCTTAGTAGTTACGTCGAGGCCTTACGACGTCATCCATGGCATGAATGCATCCTTCATGCCAGGATTGACTGTATTAGGCAATGGGCGTGGTTCATCTAGAGAGGGGATGAGACCAGGTTTCTCTTTTCGGCAAAGGGGAAATTTTAGCAACTCTTCCAGATCATATGCAAAGGAGGTGCAGTTCATCCAGGAGCGGATGAAGACTGCACAGTGCAGTAAGAAACAGGAAACCAGTGCCAGTCTTAGAGACTCGGGCGTGTTAAATGTTTCAAGAAGAGGAAGCTTAAAGGACAGATGAATCTGCGGAGTAGCAGACGTGGAAGTGGGGCCTTGAGAGCAGCAGGTGGTGGTGTACATCTCAACATGTTACAACCACCCGCCTTTGAAATCCCCGCCAGGCTCAGGGAGCAGGAGGGCAGGGAAGGAGAGTAGCTGCATGCGGTCAAGTAGTGTGACCCAGGGGCTCTAAGAATGATTCGGGGTACGGGCTATGTCTACTATGAGCTGCCATATCTTTAGACATAGGTACCAATCATTATTTCCTTCCACGAATCTTTTTCCAGACCTAGAGGTTCCGGGTAAGCCGTTGACTTGACCCTCACGTCTGGAGATACCTTTGGGAGGAGACTCGATAATCACACTTACGCCGACAGTGTGATCTGACCACGAGGCGAGAGTTTCGGTTGGAATCTCTTGGTGGCAGCGTCGAGGCCTTGCGACGTTGGTCTGGTTATGTATCGAATTCACAGATCATACCCAGGTTGACTGTTTTAGTCAAAAAGGTTGTGGTTTATCTACAACGTTGGGATAGGTTTTCCTTGGTCAGCGAAAAGGAAACCCTGGGTAGCTCAAGATAAACTAATGCACAGGAGGGTGTAGCCGATCATTCTTGGGTCGACCCACCTTACCTTCGTGGCAGCAGGAGTTTTGAGTTTCAGTTCTAATCAGAAATGGAGACCTCTGGAGTTCGAGGATGACGACCACGTCTTCTTACGGGTCTCACCTCGACGAGGTTTACGGAGATGTGGCCTGGGAGGCAAGTTATCTCCGAGGTTCAACGGACCTATCTAGGTCCTCAGCTGGGTAGGCGAGGTGGTTTACCGCTTGGCCCATCCACTTCAGTTGCACTAGGTGCACGACGTTTTCCACGTATCCCAACTGAGGAGATACGTGCTCGACCCCCCTTCGCATATCATCGACCATGAGGAGCTAGACGGTGGCGATGAGTGTCTTATACAGAGGTTCCTGTGGGGATCGACGATCGACAGGAGCAGATCCTAGGAGGATGGTCGATTCCTCTTTTGCACTTTCTTTGGCAGCGCGGGAACCTCTAGGTGAGCACATGGGAGCGGAAGGCTCAGATGCGTGCTCAGTACCGCTTTGTTTCCCTATGTCTGTGGTGAAGCTTTACGGGGATGTAAAGCCCTGTGGTGGGAGTAATGTAAAGACCCGTAAATTTCAAGGAAAATTTTTTCTTAATTTTCTTTGGAATTTGACAAGAACTCAGTTTCTGACGGCACCTGATTCCGAGGCCCGGTGTGCCCGGAATCATTTTCCGAAGTTTTGGCTCGGGTACGTTCAGTGAACGGACGAGCGGGTTTTTCTAACTTTTGAACCGGTGCCCGGAATCGAATTCTGAGGGCACCGATGAAATCGCAGCGCCGGGTTTTGCCTAGAAACGCCTCTTCCGGAGTTGCGTTTGCTCAGGTGTGGTTTTTAAATTTTGGGACTTAAGGTTAAGAAATAAAATAAAGTTGTTACAACAACTTTATTTTTATTTCACTTGAAAGCCACATTAAGCTGGTTAAGCTTAGTTGAAGCGGATAGGGTGCAACTGAAATATCCTATCCTCTTGATAGGATATTTGTGGGTGGGGCCTGCACGAGCCCCGCCGTTTCTTCCGCTAAGTAACGCACCCGCGAAAACCCGTCAAAGAAACTGAAAGTCAACTGACGCGGTTTCTTAGTTTCTTAACAGACCATTAAATTGGGCTGTTTCTTTCGTCCAATTAATTGGGCGGTTTCTTTGGTAAATTAATTCTTGGAATTAATTGTTTGTTTCTTTTTTTTTTAATCGTTGCTTGTGCGTTAATAAAATAAGATTACTCTTATTTTATTTTGGGTGGAATCTTGTGGCGTGGGGAGAATTTGGAGGAGAGCGTTCTTCTTCGGCGAAGAACGCGAAGAACGCCGGCCTCCGGCGAAGAACGCCGAAACCGCGGAAATCAACGACGCTTCTTCCGCGACGTTTCTTCTGCGACGATCGTTCCTTTCCAAGCGACGTTCTCCCTTCGGACGCACCTCGACGACAACGGAATCAACGACGTTTCTCCGGCGACGTTTCTTCCGCGACGATCGTCCTCTTCCGCGACGAACTCGCGAGCGACAACGCTTGAGGTAGGGGTTTTAAACCTTTTTAAAGTTGTTGATCTTTCCTTCGATCTTGAAGGTTCTTTTTTTTTGTCGGCCCTTGTTTCCGAATCTTTTTATTTATTTTTAAAAAGATTGTGATAGATTATCGTTCTAGAAAGGACGATTGTTATCAATCTAATGCGAGGGGGGTCGGGCTGCACAAACACGGCCGAACCCCCCCCCCCTTTATTCTTGTTGTTTCTTGCGGATGGAGCGAGATGGCGTGGTGTCGTCGCACCACGCGGGAATCGTACGAAAACTATTGAGCGGCGCCGTCGCGCCGCGCTGTGGAACGAAATCAAACAAGATCGAGACGCCTTCGCGCCACGCCGAGAAGTCGTTCAAGCACGCGACGTCGTCGCGCCGCGCCAAAGAGGCCGCAGATTAAATTAATTTTATTTTGTTCTTGAGCGCAGATTGACGGGTGACGACAAACGAGGCCGCAAGTTAATTTTGAGGCCTCCGCAGTGAAGGTCGGGTCCCGGGATGACCGTAGGCGCAGACGGGAAGCAAATCGGACCACCGGAGCGTCTCCGGTGGCCCGCGGAAGCCGGCGGCGGCGCGGGTCGCCGGCGCGGCGGCGCCGGCGGCCGGAGGCGGCGGCACCCCGCGGGTGTCCAGGGTGGCACCCCGCGGGTGCCGCGGGGTTGTCTGGCGACACCCCGCGGGTGTCCAGGGTGGCACCCCGCGGGTGCCGCGGGGTTGTCAGGCGGCACCCCGCGGGTGTCCAGCGCGACACCCCGCGGGTGCCGCGGGGTTGTCAGGCGGCACCCCGCGGGTGTCCAGCGCGACACCCCGCGGGTGCCGCGGGGTTGTCAGGAGGCACCCCGCGGGTGCCGCGGGGTTGTCAGGCGGCACCCCGCGGGTGTCCAGCGCGACACCCCGCGGGTGCCGCGGGGCTGTCAGGCGGCACCCCACGGGTGTCCAGCGCGACACCCCGCGGGTGCCGCGGGGTTGTCAGGCCGCTCGACCGAGCCGAGCCGGACCGGCCCTGGCCGGGCGGGGCCGGGCCAACCGGGTCGGACCCGGTTCGGGCCGAGCCAGGGGGGTCGGGCCGGGTCGGCCCGGACCCGGACCCCCCCCGTTTTTGGACCATTTCGGTCAAATTCACATATCTTGAGCTTCGGACGTCCGAATGACGTACCGTCAGCTTTGTTGAATTCCTCTCAGTGAGACGGAACTTTTGGCTTACTCTGCTTGAGGTTTGGATGCCGATGGAGTACGGTCGGGTCGGTTCGTACACGAAACCAACCGGGCCCCTGGAACGAAAAAGCCAATAACTCACAGACCGGGCGTCCGATTGACGCGCCGTCTGTTTCGTTGACTTCCTCTTGATGAGACGGAACTTTTGACATACTCCGCCCGAGTTTTGGATGCAGTCGGAGTATGTCCGGATTGGATTGTACCCGAAATCCAACCGGGCCCCTGGAACGGAAAAGCTGATATCTTTCAGCCAGGACGTCTGTTCGACGAACCGTCATCGGCGTTGGTGATTGCGTTGAGTAACGGTCCCTTTGAGTATACCCTATGGGAGTTCAGGGTACAGTTGTGATACGGCCGGGATTGGTTCGCACACGAAACCAACCGGGCCCATGGGACGAAAAGGCTAATAACTCACAGACCGGGCGTCCGATTGACGTGCCGTCTGTTGCGTTGAGACCCCTATGATGAGGCGGTCCTTTGAGACACTTCTTTGTGGGATTCGTGATACTTGGAGTATCGACCAGTAGCTCGTGGAGCGGACCCTCCCGGAGACGAGCGTGCAGAGTACGGAGACCGTGTAGCCGACTGAGACCTGACGACTGCTTGACCGACTCGACTTGGAGTGAGTCGACTAGCCCAGTGGACGGAGCGCCCGGTATTTGGCGGCAGACCCACGGCGGACGGAGCGCCTGGTAGTTGGCAGCAAACCCGCGGTACTCGACAGGAGGAGTACCTCAGTAGCCTATTTGGGTGAGCGCCCGGTATTTGGCGACAGACCCTCAGCGGACGGAGCGCCCGGTAGTTGGCCGCAAACCCGCAGTACTCGACAGGAGGAGTACCTCAGCAGTCTTAGGTTAGTGAGTAGTACCTCGGAGTCGTGACAGGACCACTGTACACTCTAGAGACGGAGCTCCTCAGTAGTTACAGTTTCGATAATGAAAATCCTGGTTTGAGCTGAGTCAATGAATCTTTGCGTTTCCTCATGATTGAGATGGGTCGCTTGATAACTTAGGTATATGTATGGGCATATACCTGGTTGATGGTTATCCGTTGATTTCATGATTTTTGTGTATCCTTGTGATTGGATGGGTTACTTGATGACTTAGGTATATGTATGGGCATATACCTAAGTAGAGTCTAATGTTACTTCGTGATTGCTGTCTTTACTTTGTGGATATCCATGTTGGATTTAGTGAGACCTTAAGGGTCTCGGGGTCCCTACTGAGTAGCTTATACTCACCCCTGCACGGGCTATGCCCGCACTTCGTTGTGTTGGTTGCAGATGACGGACAACACAGATCGCAGTTGAGGCTTGCGGAGCAGGTCGGTACCCGGAGGAGGACCACTGGGCGGACGTACCCGGAGTAGACGACAGGACCCGAGGAGTAGAGGAGCTATCTGTACCTACCCTTCAGGTAGGATCCGTGGTGGACGATCCAGGAGCTGAGCCATCTGTACCTACCCTTCAGGTAGGAATCGAGGAGGACGACCCAGGAGCCGCTTCGTTCTTCCAGCTGCTGTTTTTCCCTTTTGAGTTGTACTTTACAGTTGGGCTTGTATTTCCGGCCCTTTTACTTTACTTCGCTTGTGTTTACTTTTCCGCTTGCTTACTCTGTGGTGTTTGTTTGCTTTTGTAATGGCAATGCCTTCCCAGTTATCGGGATTTACGCCATTGGTGCTAGTCGCCAGCCCCTGGCCTATGGAAGGCGGGCTTGGGGTAGTCACGGCACGGGCCCCGAGGTCGGGTCGTGACATAGGTGGGTACTGTATCAGGACATGGTGTGCAAAAACCCAAGTACATAGTGTGTTAGTAACATACATGGTTTGTACACTACCTTGGGTACTTTCACATGTACCTCACATGGTATTTCCATGTAAACAGTATGGATGTGTTAATCTTCATGTCGTGTAACCTTCATGGGTATGTGCATATAATTTACATGGAATGTTCCCAAAATACGTGAAACCTGGATGCGTACTCAGTTAGACGTTTGAGTCCCTATACATTGATTGTATAACCCTTACCTGATGTGTACATTGCAAAGTTCATCTTTAAAAAATATGATGAACACATGACCTGTGTTCCCAAAACCACATGATCTGTATAATGGTTTTCCCAATTAGAAAACCCTTTAATCATAACAAAACTCTTGTTATCTCAATAAAAGATATAGATCATCCCACTTTGTTTTTTAAGAAATAATTATTGGTATTTCTAACAAGATAAAAATTATATAGGGATTAATGAAAGAATATATAAATGGTAAACCATTGATGCATCACCCATTTCTATGGTCCACTGTAGATGCATGATGACCAGACACGTCCCATGCTCTGTGTCGATAACCTTCATACCCCCATATCTATATATTTATTTCTAAACCTAACCCAATAACTCTTTTTCACGTGATGTAGGATGGTTGTATGGGGTGTTTGTGAGAAGAGATATGTGAAATGATGAAATGGAAAAGAAAATAATGAAATAGAAGAAAATAAATAAAAAAGAAAAAGGGGCTTGGCTTGGCTCTGATGGCCAAGTAGAGATGATACCTCTCCTAGTCTAAAATCACCATTCCAGACCTAACTATATTGGTGGAATATCAATTCGATGCTTCGATCAAAATATATGAATGAAAAAACCTTCTTGAATTAATAAATATTAAATTTATTTAATATGAAATATTAAGTATTTCATCAAAATTTGAACGACTTGTAATTCCATCAATCTCTTATCATAGGATAAACACAGTATTCAAGGACTGACATAATGGTCAGAAAAAATATCCAAGAACATCTCGTAGGGAAATTGGACAATTCAACCAATTTCCAAAATTTCAAATAAAAAATTCTATTTTTTCTCAAAATTATAGTATGTAATAATATAGTTTTTTACTTCGATTATTTACCATGGTTACTATTCATAATAAAAAAACATAATTTCCCCCTACTAAATTATTTTATATATATTGATTGAAAAAATGGAATATAATTTAATAGGTTTCATTTCTGTAGTTGATATAAATTCATTTTAAAATACACATGAAACATAAAATGAAAACTATTTTTAGAAAAAGTACTTTTAAACAGAAAAATAGATTTATTCTTATTATATGCCTAATAAATACAGTCAAATAAATATAAAAAAAATTCATTGAATATATAATTTTAAATTAAACTATAATAATTCAATATTTTTAATTCATTTAATTTATTATTATATTAACACTTTTAACACATAAAAACATATTTTATAAAAATGTATTTTTATGCCCAAAAACAAATTTACAAAAATAATTTATAGTAATAATTAAATTTTAATTAATTATATTATATTAGAAGGATAATTATTTTTATTTCAATAAAATATTAAACAATTATTTGGGATTTTCAAATTTACTTATTTTTTTGAAACTATATAGTAGTTTTACAATAATTAGTATTTTTATTATTTAGCTAAAACTCAATTTATTTTAAAAAATAAAAAATCACCCTATGATTAATTTGACATCAGTAATCTAGGAATTATATCAATATATTGAATTATATTTTTTAATGTGGTAGAATTTAGTTATAATATTCACCAATGAAATTCAATAAAAAACATTGCTAATGAAAACATATTTTTAAAAATAAAATGACATCACTAAAAATTGTGTAATTAAATTATATTCATTGATTAAAAAATGTGATGTTTGTGAAACAATTATATCTATATATATATATATAAATATATATCATATTTTTGTAAATTTTATTATTACTGTTCAATTTAATGACTATTTATAATATATCATCATTTTTAAGGAGAGTCTTTCATATCAGGAAATCAATCAGATATTTACAATTTATTTAAAGATAAATATATTCTAAAATTTAGATGTTTTACATTACCCATCTTTTAAAAAAATTAATTCTTTTCAATTTTTATAGTGGTAATCAATGGTTCAAAACTAAAAAATACCATCATTGAAAACACACATTTTTCAATGGGAAAGAAGAACCTTTAAAAAGGGGGTGTGGGAATCATAAACATTTCCTAAAATAAAAGAAATGTTTGTTTAATGATAATGAGAATATTGTATAGAAGATAAAATATAGGAATGGAGGAGAAAATAATTTCTATTTCAAATAGAGTGTTATAAAGAGCATGATCATGATAATGTTAATAACCAAAATATCTGAAAGCAACTAGGTGTTAAAATACCATCAATTTATTATAAATGAAGGAAAAATAATAAATTTTTTATTTCATGATTATTATCTAAATCATGATGTATTATTTTAATATCAAGATAGAGAACACAATAATGAAAAAATATTAGAAAAAATTTCATTTCATGTGAACAATTTTGTCATTTCTTTGTTCTTAAATCAATTTCCACTTCATATATTTTAATATGAAACTAAAACCAAATTCAACATTTTCATGACTGAAGCACTAAAATTATCTGTTAAAGGATCATAATATAAATAATAAATTTATTAAATCACTAAATATTTACCAAAACCAATATAGTTAGAAAATTTTATCTAATATAATAAATTAATATTTAAGAAATCAATAATAAAACCTATTGTTCATATTAATCCACACTGTAAAAATTTAATCTTATGAATCCTAAATAACATTTATCAAAAAAAATTCAAAACCCAATAATATTAATGGTTTGATAACCTATTTTTTTCTGCCATTCGTTATAACAATTATATCTAGATAACAATAAGTACCTCATAACATCACAATCCAAACACATCAATACCTCGATAATATATTCCCATAAAACATGAAAAACCTTTCAATAAATATCCTAATTCATCATAAAACATAAATGAAAATTTAAATGCCTATAAAATGTAAATGAAGAAACACTGTCCAATTTACATTATTAATATAAATCAGCCCATTTCCCCAAGAAAACACAATTTTCTAAAAACCAAGCTCATATTAAGGATTGTCTATACCAAAATAACATGTTTTTAAAAAAATCACATTATCACTAAATCAATATTCAATGTTTTTTCTACCATTAAACTTATTCTTCTGAATTATTAAAAGAAAAATTATATATATAAATTTATAGATGTTTCATGAATCTTATAACCATAATATCACTGATAAAGCACTTCTACAACATAATTATTGAATCCATAAATAAAAACTCATTACTAATTTTACATTAATGAATGGAATAATATAAAACCTTAAATGTTTTAAATGTTCAACCTTAGATTATGTAATTAACTCATAAAATTATTATGTTCCAAAAATTTAAGGGATTGAACTATAAATGATATTTTGCATAAACCACATTTTCCAACATCAAACTCTTCTTTTGTACGCTAAAATTACAATCATAATTCGCATTTTTTACACAGAAAACATATTTCTATTCCATTGAGATATTCTCTAGTGTAATAATTCCCACATTCACAACATCTAAAAAGATAAATATTCATTCATATATAGTTTCCATCAATTAGAACCCCATGAAACATCATTTTTGCCATGGTAGGTGTGTTGGGATACACAGCCAGTATGAAATTTTTAATAAAACAAAGAGATTGATGATAAGGTAAAATTATATTTTTTCTCATTCCAACTATCAAAAAATAAATTTCATTAATGGAAAATCAATTCATCATCCATCATATTTATAAATAACAAGATTAATTCTTTTTCTAGATAGATAATAAAACATCAAATCATAGTATGTAAAAAAATAGTAATAGTGAGAAACTATATAATAATGAAGAATCATTCCTGGGATTTCAAATTCATGAATACATTTGTTTAACCTTACTCATACATAGCTTTTATCAATTAAAATTATTAATATTTATTCATAATGAAAATATGAATTAACCTAAGAATATATCCCAGGAGTGTAAAACCAAGTAAGTAGTAAGGGAATGTTAATCATGTTGAAAAATAATGGTAAATATATAGTCTCCAAACACATTTTGGGGATATTACCCATTGCTTAATCTGTTCCGTAACAATGTCTACTTGTATTATCCAAATATGGATACATTTTTTTTAAAAACTCGTAATCCCAAACATAAAATACTCTTGGATGAAATCATATAATTAGAATTACCCTAAGGGTTTTTTATAATTTTCTCTAACCATAAAATCAAATGATTAACTAAACCTTTCACAAATACTTGATATAGAAACCCAAACAATTTGTATATCAATATTACACCTTATTATATAAATACTCATTATATAACATTTTTATTTGTTCTAGAACTATAACGGTTGACTCTCTTTGGATACTAGATACAAAATCATCTTATTTTATGAGCGATTGAAAATAAAGTACTTTTATTTCTTCACTATTTTCAACCTTTTCAGACATGTCACACTTAAAACAATTCACTATAAACTATATAAAGGCCACATAATAATGCCTGAGCTTAGGTGCACAGTAAGGGTAAAAAAAGATATCAATCAATAATTATATATTAGCATAATATAATAATAACGGTATGAGAACATGATCATAAAATACAACGATCGTATCCTATAGGTCTAATATCATTAATAATAAAAAAGGAAATAATTATTTATCATAAAAAATACATAAGTTATAAGTTTGTGGAATTGTCCATAATTTATAATGATTCATGATAACATATCATTAGATTAAGTAAAAAGTTTGTAGCATAAAAATATTTTTTTCGAATACATATATCTATAGAAAATGATTGCATTAGTAATGTATAAATTTATAAACTACCAAATTTTATTGGGTTCACTCCCCATTATATCATCTCCTTAGTCGAGTTTCACTTCCAAGACAATCATAATGAATAAAGTAACTTACTGTATTAGCTTCAACACCCATTCTAGGTCTTACTATCTCATGAGATATCTATCATTATCAAATAAATTTTTTGGATATATAATTATTGACCCACCCATATAATATTTTAAAAAATACATATATGTACTGTTAGAAAATAAATTATTCATCATATCATAATATAAAAATCCCTTGAAAGGAAATGGACTTCATAAAATGTTCATTTTTACATCATTGTGTAAACCATGGAAAATAAATAGCTTTTAAAAAAATAACATCATTAAATTTAAAAACAATACAGATAAATAAATAGCATAAAATCATAGGATTATATAATAATTAGATAATTATTATCATCAAAATAAGATTTCATTGATGAGAAATTTATTTAAAATATCAATATAATAAGTAAGGTGGAAAATAAAATTTTAATTTTAAAATATGTTTTTTATAATGTAAATACATACAAAAATTTAACAAAAATATTAAAATTTAAAACAACCATGGAATATTGAAAATTAATCATCAAATCATGGAGCTTCATTATAGTAGATAAATGATTTCTTGTCGTAATCATTAAAACAATGATTATTTTCACTCGTTTCATAAAAAGAACATTATTGAGAAAATCTATAGAGTATTGATTTATATTTTTAAATAAAAAAAGGATGAAATTAAATTTTAAAAGTCATTTTATAATCATAAAAACATTGTTTAAAACATTTTAGAATACATGTAAATATAAGAGTAGGTTTTCCAATAGCAAGAGGAGAAATTTTTTGGATATTATTAAAAAACTTATCAAACATTTTGAGTACACTAGTGATAAAAATGAATATAAAATATTAGATATACTAAAATAAAAATTGATAAGAAAAAATAATGTTGTTAATATTATAATTTAAAAAAAAATTCTTAATGGAAATTCAAGAATAATCAATCCTGGTTATAATGTTTATGAATCTTAAATACCTTTTCACATCTCTCATATTTGTTCATATGTGTTCAAAACTCCATTACGAAAAATATTGATTTATTATAAATCTATAATGGAACAATTATCATATATATCATAACATTTAATATTTACTTATAACCTCTTATCACTCATTTATTAATAATTTCTTATTAAAATAACTACTCTATGTGATTACTATTTTTTTCGTTCATATTTTGGCATGATAGCATAAATTAGGTTACATTGATCCTGGTTATGTTATATATATAATGTTAATAATTTCAACAATATCATATTTAATCATTAAATACACTTTTATAACTATTCATATTACATCGCTTTGTGGATATGTTAATTTTAATGCACTTATATGTGTAATTTCCACTATTTAATAGACGAAAAAATAAAATAAAATATTAATTCGTCCATAAAAACAATATTTATATCGTAAATATCACATATATTTAGTAAATCCATCATTATATCTGTTAATGTGTAAATTTTATGATAAATAAAATCTATCACCTTGTGGAGGTTACAGTCCAGACATACACATACGTGATGTTTTATTTTCTCATATAACATGAAGGAGGATTATAATGGTTGTTAAATAATCATAATAAAAAAATTAATTTATTTAATATACTAAATTAATTATTTGGTAAATTATTTTTTATTTAAATGAGTTAAAAATGAAATAATTTGGAAAGTAGTCATTTAGGAGTTACGATTATTTGTTGAGAATCCAATTTTTGTATCATCCGTTAGATATGAATAGATGATCTATAGAAATTTTTTAATATAAAGAAAATTTGTAATGAAACTAATAATGTATGATAATATTTATATTTTAGATCAATATTGTTTGAATTTTATAATTATTGGGTGAGGTCGAGTTCCCTATTTAGGGAGGGAAATGACACACATGGATTCACGTGAAATATTAAATAAAATATGTCAAAATCAATTATATTGTAACTATGGAGATAAAAATTATTATATAATATTTCATAGTGTTAAAAAACTCAGAAAATCACATTTAGACAAGTTTTGGTTTCATTTTCATCCTTTTCTCCATGTGAACCCACCATATGCCTATTTTTTTTAATTGTGATAAAAATAATTTTTTAAAACGATAAGATAATTATATAAACATGAATAAAATAGGACATATAAACAAAAAAATTATAATTCAATGTTTTGATTCCTTTTTTTCATATATAATTTCTATATGTCTAATAAATTACTTTTAATATATGAACACAAAATGCATGAAAAAACTATTATGAAAATACAAAATTTATGAGTAAATATCCTTTCCCCTTGAATCCATGTAGTATTTTTTCCTTTAATTTTTTTGAATTAGTAAAATTTTTGGTGTTTATACATTTAGATAAATAATTAATCAAGTTTATTTTTCAAAAAATATCATTAAATGAAATGACCCAATTATAGGCCTGAATTTGAATAAAATATAACATATCTTTAGAAAAATAATTTCTGGGTTCTCAATTGACAAATAAAATTTTAAAATACATTATTTCACCTATAAATCAAATATATTCTCAAATATATCTCCTAAAAGAGGGTAAATTCATGTTTAACTGTGTTTTTAATATTTTACCTTGTAGTTTTAACCTACTATTACCACTTTTATTTAAGTAAAATAGAATTATCATGGTTATTATTGATAATGACAAAAAACATTGATCATATTAAATTATTCAAATTATTATAATTCAAAAAATTTATTCCATTTTTCCTGATCAGATTATTGTATAAGCACAAATTAATTTTAAATTAGTCAAGCAAAACAAAACAAAACCCATTTTTAGAAAAATTAAATTTTAAGAATAAAAATTTATTTATTCTTATTCAATGCTTATAATAAACATACAATTAAAGTAAAATAATTTTATTTTTTATACAATATATAATTCTCATTAACATCATAAATAAACTGTTTTATATATAATTAATTATGATAAAATCACATGTCCCACATAAGAAGAGTTATTTGTGAAATATGTTTTCTTAATCCCAAAATCACACTTAAACCAAAGTCAACTATAATAATGATTAGTATGTAACTAATATGAAGACGAATAATTAAAGAAGAATTATTGTTTTTTAGTATCAAATTAAACATATAATGTGACTTTAAAATATGTTTATTTAATAAAAATGAATAATAGTTTTTCAAATATTTTTTTATTTTTTATTTATGATCACAAACAAACATTTTAACAAAAAAATAAAATAAAAATAACTATAAAATGAATTCAATATTATGAATAAAAATACGTATCATTTTGGACAAATAAAGTTATTAAATATTTTATAAATTATATACTACATTAAAATATATAATTCTAATAAATTATTTTTGATAGAAACCAATATTTGAAGCATAATATTATTTTACTAAATTGATTACTTATAAATTATGAAATAATAAATACCTTTTATTTATGTAATATATATATATCACAATTTTGTTAAAATTATTTAAACCAAAAATATTAGCAACTATTTTATAATATATCACAAATAAATTTAAGATCAATGTCCCATTCCAAGAAGGTAAAAAATACATAAAATTTATTTAAGGTGAAACATATTCTAAAATATTTGGTTTTTATTTTTGGTCTCTATAGAATGCTCATGTGGGGAAGGAGTTAATAGAGATTCTAATTAAAGATTTGTTTTAAAAAAACATTCATAAGAATTCCTCCAATTTGATAAAAAACATCTTAAATAAAAACTCTGGAAATTTACATAATTTTTTTATCCAATATATTCTAAACATAGGGATCATGGCTCAGTTAAAATAACATTGAATTTGATTAATTTTTTTAAACTATTTTAATTAACCAGAAGATGTATATAAAACACAATTTATAATAAAATATTAGAGTAATGTTTTGTTTAATTGTTGAGAATATTGATGGGTGTTTGATTTAAATTAATAAAAACAAAATAGATAACGAACAACTAAATATAAATAAAGGGTTAGGTCCCAATTTGATACATAATCCCCTCTACTTGGATATCACTAATATAAATGTTGTTTATTATTTAATAAACTAGAATTACAAATAACATCACACAAGGCTATATAATAATATATCCCCTTCTGTATTTCAATTTGGGATAAAAAATAGAATGTGGTATGTACATGTTTCATAGTTTTTCATGGAAAAAACATGATGAAAATTTATAGACTATCAAGAACTCATTTTTTTAGTAAATCAGACATTGTTTTAAAAATATATATAGTAATTCTAAACACTACCTAAATATAAATAATGTTCAAAAGGGGGAAAATATTTGAAGTAGAATAAATTTAAGGTACATGAATTTGATTGTTTTTGGATTCTCACAAGAACCTAATAATATTCATGAATATGTATTATAAGGTAATCAATGATGGTATAGTAAAACAATGAATCATAAAAATTTCCAGAAAAATATATTGTTCATTGTCATTTATTTTTTCACTATATCTTTTTCACTATTTAACATTTTCATCATGGACAACCAGACGTTTTATATATAATGAGTATATTTTGATTATATTTCATTTCCGGAGAACCATTTTCAATTGAAAAATTTTATTAATATTATATGGATCCCCATACTGAGCAAAAAATTTGGTGTTTTTAACTATTTATGTATATATAGATTAGAGTTATTTAAGAATAATAATTATTAAGACAAAATTATTTTCTCTAAAAACAAATGAATCAACTAAAAATTTGAGAATTAATTTGAAATTAATTTGGGATAACCACGATAGATCCACAATTGGTAGATTCCCAGACAGTAGTATCTTGAACAAATGATTTCAATATTTGGTGGTGGATCACAAGTGTTAGACTCTTGAGTAATAGACCCACTGACAGTAGGAACATTTTGGAGGTATTGTTAGAATATCATAATAGAGGCATGATATTAGTGTAGATTATTTTAGTGGAAGAACCATTTTACTGTATAGGTAGTTGTAGATATTACATGATGGTTTTATTAATAGGTGTTATAAGATACTAGTAGTGTGATGTTTTGACCGTAGAACCATATGATTGTTGTTGTATTATAAATGAATAAGTAACATCCAATGATATCAGTTCTTAGTCGTAGATCCACTCAATAATAACTAAACCTGATATTACTTCCTGGTAGTCATTGCACTAAACTAGTGGTGGCACGGAGAGATATCATTATTCTACCAACAACATGTTATTATAATGAACATTATTTTAATAATTATCATATTTTTATCAAGTTAAAATAAAAATAATTTACTATAATTAAAAATATAAATCATTTGAAATATAACAAACATTATTTTGGATAATTAAAAATATGAGGTTCTAGACTGACTCAATGATCTCCCCCTTTTTAATGATCACAAATAGTGGAATCTATGACCATATTAATTACATTAACTAATCAATAATAGATGAATAACATATAGTATTGCTAACTCAAATAATCCATGTGATCAATAGATATCAACTTTGGTGAAGAATAACATATGACGATAATATAGAATTATTATACCAATTTATGCATGTGATAAATAGATATACATTTTATCCATACAATTACCAAGGAGATATGAATTTTTTATTTTTTGAATCAAATTATGTTCAATTATACTCCCACTTTTGGGATTATAGAAATTATAAAAATAATGAGTAACATAGTAAAATAGGGTAAAATAATGAAGAATAAGTGAGTATTAGCATTAATAATCCAAATGGTACATAGTACATCCAAAAAAAGGTTAATAAAAAATAAATTCTCTATCATATAGTATTATGAATTTTATTAGGCTTCCCTATCAGAAATAGAGTCGAGGTATATTCCCTTTATCCCATTCCCATGACCATGTGTAATATAATAGTAGGTAAGAGTTGTGGTATAGGAAGAAGGTGAAGTTCCATTGATGAAAATCGACATGAGATGTTTGAGTTCTTCAACAGGAGTAAGATCAAAAGGAAGAAGTATCATGGTTGAGGGATGAATATGTGAAAAGATATTAACTACCACATGAAGGTCTATAGGTTCTAAAATTACATTCCCTGAAATATATAAAAATGTTTCAAGAGATCCAAAAATAAATCAGAACCCATCCACCATACTCCATTAACATAATGAAATTAAATTTCTCTTCAATTAAATACATTATCTAGGGAGAAAAAAGGTTTAACTATTTCAGTCGTTCATTGAATTAAAAGGTCACATGGGGAATTTTAAAATTATCAGCTAAAAAAGTAAAGTGGAATTAAGAGCCTATATTGTATATGTTAGTGAATGGTAATATTTAATAGAATTAGTGATTGTATCCCTATCACTACTAGCTACACTTAATTATTCTATGACCAAATTATAAATATTTTCACCATGTTCTTTTATTTGACTATTTTTTTATTCGAATAAGTTGAATCAATGATAGTATCCTATATCTCTTCTACCATAAATATGCTGATCCAATCAGAATCAATAGAGGAAGTATCTATTCCTTGGTTGGAGATGAGAAATGACCACAAAAAAGTATCATAAGGGTAGAATCTTCATTAATCATAACCTCTATAATAGGTGATATCATTGAATATAAATGATCTTTGAAAATAATCATTCCTTAATGTAATTTTGACCACCCTTATCACATAACTATTTAATATAGGGTAATAAGGATAATGAAAAAAGGATGAGTCATATCTTGTAAAGGAATACCAGTATCTTCATCCTTAGTATTTATAATAGGAACAAAAAGGGTAAAAAATATATATGGGAAAACTCATGACCAATCTACATGTCAAGATCACTAGTTGGAGAAACATAAATTTCCTTTGCCTAATAAATTTCCTCAATCATTGAACCCTTATGTTATTTCCTTTCAACTGAAATGGATGGTTCACCATGATATGGCAAACATCCTTGATCATTATATCCATCATCACCATTATCACATATATTAGAGTCTGTATAAGTGATTACCAACAAATTTGATTTTAGTGATTCCCTCCCCCCATAAAAAGTTCCTAATCATCTACTTTTTATGATGAAATTACATCATCCCCATGACAAAATTCATGGATAGGTGACCCATGTTTAGTAGAACTAGGTCTTACTTTTCTCATAGACTCACATTACTTTGAATCAATCATTATAGTTTTGTATATCCCTTATTTATATCCATTATTAAAAACATTATTAGATCTATGTGAAACATAAACTACATATTCAAAACTCATAGAGGATGTCCAATCATCATATTAAATAATAGAGACTTCAGTCTCCTTTTCCTTATCATAATCTCTAAACACAATTTCCCTTGATGGAATAGAAAGATGAGGATTTGATGAACCAGATTATAAATTACCATTTTGAATTTATATTGTTCACTCTCTTCATCCATTAAGAATGAATTATATCAATCATTCTCAGCATGCACTGATTCCTCATTAGAGTAATATACCACCACTTCATCTGACATAGTTTTAGGTTCAATTATATCCTTGGTCTAGATCGATGTTCGACTACAGCGAATTTCTCAAACAGAATATCACTATCCTTTAACCATTTTCCTAGAAAAGGGTTCTATTTTACCTTTATTTTTGTGTAGGTTTCTTCAATCTTGAAAAAGTCTGTATTTTTTTTAGTTTTTCTTCATATTTTATTAATAAGACTGTTTTCTTATATTAATAGAAAAAATTTCATAGGGAATCTCATGGAGGTTTATTTGATAGAGGGTATGAAAAGAACCAATATATGTATCATATAATATCAATAAATTCTAATATTATATCCTGTTTTCATAAGAAATAAGAAATATATATATTGATTCTTCATTATCCTAATGTCCCCATTTTTATGACATAACATTTCTTGAATAATCCTAAGCACAAAATGACATTTTATATCCATGTCCACAATAGGTGGTATTTGCATAGTTGTATTCATAGATAGATCCATAATGGTATCAGCATTCACAATATCAACATGAATGGTAAATAATCCTTGATAATCCTCAAATAATCCTTAGTGAGGAACGTTTATGTATATAAGCCACTACATTGATGAAAATATAGGCTCACTATCATCTAACATTGTCTAGATAAAATCATTCCTTTCTCCTAACTTATATTCTCTAAATAGATAAAACTCACATAACAAACTTCTATAAAATAGTTGATCATTCATTTAAAAAAATTTATCCCATAATTGGTCTTATATTAAATTCGAAATGTTCTAATTTCCCAATAATAACCATGCGACATTGATTTAATTTTTAGTGACTAAAACTCACGACACATGCTTTAGATTCCATTGATTTACAAGATGGAAATATTGTCTACCATACTTATTCAATGGACGAGTCTCATTAAGAAAATAATGTTGGATGCTTCAATCAATACATTTTAAATATAGGGTTGGAAGAAAAATAGACTAAGTGAATGGGTTTAAAGGGATGCACACAACCGAATGAGAACTGCAGAATTAGATTTGATGTAGATATTACATTTTATGCATTCTAAATTTGAAAAATAATTTTAAATAAGTAAAATAATTATAATAAACAATTTTAATCCTAATAATTTAAATTTATATTTTCTCATGGAGGAAATAAGGAATGGTAGCACCTTGGATAGTAGATCTAAAAAAAAGTCCTCACTATATCATGCAATGGTAGATACCAATGGTTGCATATCAATAGTGAAATTCTAATGGTTATGTGACTATGGTATCATGTAATAAGATCATACATAATGGTATAATATTCTCATTATACCTTTTGATTATACCACTTCAGGATTGTTCCTTATGGTAGAATGACCAATGCTTGAACAAATAACTAATGATAAAATTAGTATATCAAATATACTGGTGAATATATATATATAACATCATAGAAGACATAATTATCATTTAATCAATAAAATTATAATAAAATTTTATCATTATTGGTTTAGGTATTATATAGATGAATCTCATATGATTCAATTGCATTGTAATTATGCTAACAAGATGATGCTCGGTTCCAAAGAATTCTAGTGTTATATAATATTTTTTAAAATTATATCTAAAAAAATTATGTCTTATATTAATTTTTTTGGTTCTCTAATAATTCATATGGTTTATAGTAATGTTAATAACAGTTTTATTATCACAATTTATAGGTAAATTTCGAAATTGATGTCTGCAAGCTATTAATGTTTTTTTATCAGCAGAATTTGGGCATAAAAACTACTAGTAAAAATGTATTAATATTTAGTAGACTATAATGAAACAAAACTCTTTTTTTAATACACTATCTATCTAGATAATTTCAAAATATTTGTCATGTTCTAGGGTTTCTTTTTATATCTATCTTACAACAACAAAATTCATCATCCAAACAACTATATAAGTAAAATCTTGTATTCTTGAATTGAATAGTCCTTTGTTGGTTGTACCATTGAGGCATTTGAAATTACTTTTACCAAAATGTAAATTTTAATCCTTTATATATCATTAAAACAATAATACATTCAGACATTAATCATTATACCAATTCACCTACCAGTTAATTATATTATGCTTCTAACAATACCTCAATATTTAATTTGATAAACAAATTTGATAGTATCATCAAGAGTAAAATTGAATATAGTACTAATTGGAGTCTCAATACATTTCATTCAATTTTTGGAAAGAATTTTTTTACCTTATTTGATATAAAATAATTCAATAATTATTTTGAAAAATTGGAATCCAATTTTTTTAATATCACATAATAAATATATTTTCAATAAACTTTTCGTAAATTTTAAAAAATAATTACACAATTAATTTCCTAGAGTTCTAAAATTAAATAAATGAACATAGTTTTTTTAGAATAAAAAATATTTTTAAAATATTTGAATAAATAATTTATGGTTATCTATTCTATTCGAAATATATTTGGAACTAATAAAACAGACGAGCTTATAATTCCAGGTTCTAATTTCTTGTTTTAAACAATATAATATTTTTATTTAAAATAATCATTTAAAAGTTGTTAATTTTGAAATAAAAGTGGGTTTTTAACAAAATCAACAACATAAATATAATAATTTGTGAATTCAATCATTACATCTATTTGATATATTATGATATTCAATTTTGTTTCATTTCCAAGTAAAATGACAAAGGATTTATGTCTAGTTCCTGGTGTAAATTTTTACTAATTTTAAATTCCTTCTTCCTGATTATATCCTTGTGTTAGTAATATTTATTGTTTTCTAATTATTATTCTAGACACATAAAATTTGTTTCTAAACACCAATTTAGATTCAATGGTAATGTAATACATGGATCATTTAACTAATACCTAAAATCTATTTCTATCAAATATAATTAACTATAATTACATTCCAATTACCTAGAACGCATAATTAATTACATCATTAATGTTCATAGTTTCATGTTCTGACCAGAAGGCTGGATGATCAACATAATTTCTAAGATAATACCTATGTGGGTGATTTTATCTTTGTATCCTAAAACTACATATATGGGGTGATTTATATATTTAATAATGTATTGAGGGGGAAAAGTACAAGATAACATAGTTCTCTTCAATAGGTTTAAGTTAATGAAGTTCAATAAAATTGGAATTATTTTTTACATGTCTCACTAAGCATTTAGAAGGTCTAGAATCAATATTACTATTTGAAAGATAAAAATCAATGTTTTGTAATGTGGTTTTATTTCCATGTGTACTTTTTCCCATTTAAAATTACATTCATAGATTCTTCCACAATCATATTCCTCTTTTTAATCATTATGTCTAATTTAATGTTTGTATAATATCCGAACAAAATTTTATAATAACTTTTAGAATCAATATTGTATAAATTATATTTTGTATTATGCATAAATATTTTTAATCCATGAAATATAATGTAATGAACCTTTGGTTTTCTACAAATCTATAAATCATAGGGGAATTCATTGAATTAGGTCCAATTAAAACTCTATTAATTATATAGGCAGATTTATTTTCATATTCTGCAAAGAAATAAATAGTTAAATAATAATCATTGGGCATGGTGTAAAAAATATCTTAATGGGTTCAACTTCATATTTCTACCATAACATTTTACTATGGGGCATTAATAGCATTAAAGTTGTGAATATGGAAATATTTTAAGAATAACGATTTAAACCCTTAATTTTCTAACTAACAACCATGACCAATTAATAATGTCATAATTCAAATCCCATAAAGACTTTCTTTAGATGTATCGTATTTGAAAAGATTAATAAATTTCATTAAATTTATGACAAAAGGAAAAAAATAAAATTGATATGTTGAATAATCATCCAATAAAACATATGAATAATTATTTCCTTCTAAAAGAGAATCATTAAAGGTTTCAAAAGTATCCTTGTAAACTAACTCTAAAGGTTGAGAATTTGGAACTTATTTATTTGGGTTGAAATATATTATTTTGTCACGAACCAGCCCGGGTCGTCCCTGAACCGGTCA
The DNA here is from genome assembly GCA_963277665.1 of Viscum album. Lineage (NCBI taxonomy): Eukaryota > Viridiplantae > Streptophyta > Magnoliopsida > Santalales > Viscaceae > Viscum > Viscum album. The sequence continues at coordinate 72,282,538 of OY728126.1, read as the reverse complement.
CCCGAGCAGGTCCACGACAAGTCCCGAGGGGCGTTCCCTATCCCCCCAGGATGGCAACTAGTGCCACTGATTGGCTGTTAGGGTGGCCAGTTGGTCATTGACTATGGAGTACCTTGTTGGCAGGTAGTCTGAACCCGAGTATGTCCAGGGGTTTTCTAGGGATGTTTAGGATCAACCATAGTTACTTGTTTTTCCCTACTTGTTTACTTTCAGTTGTTCTTTACAGCTTGTATTGGTTATACTTTGAGAAAATGGTTTTTAAATGAAAAATGCTTTATTTTCTTTGTGTAAAATTTGAAAATGTAACACGTCTTTATCTTTTATAATGAATTTGGAACCAATTAAAGGAATTTAACTTTTGAAAAAGAATAAGGTTAATGTATCATGTTTTTATTTTTACATGAAACATTATGAAAGCTTACTTTTATACACTGTAGTTCAAACCTTGAATTTGTAGATTCTTTATTTACCGTCAGTGCTTTGGGATTTCTTGTTGGGATCACCTACTGAGTACTTTTTGTACTCACGCCTATCTTTTATCTTTTCAGTTGTAGGTTCCTTTGTGTATAGGGTTTTCCTGGTTTAGTCACTCAGTGTTGGAGCGAGGTTGGTTTTCGGTTGGGTGGTGACCCGTGGGGTCACGTGGAGGTACGTTGGTTGTGTAGTTTCATTTGCAGGTTTTGTTTAGTTTCTATTCTTTTACTGTTTCTTATCTTCTTTCGGGCCAAATCATTCCCAACTGTTTACTTTTGATGCCCGACACTAGTTTCCATCCAGGGGGGATAGGGAACGCCCCTCGGGACTTGCCGTGGACCGGCTCGGGTGACCGGTTCAGGGTCGACCCGGGCTGGTTCGTGACAAAATGTTATCAGAGGGAGGTTCTTGTTATTTGGGTTGTCTTCTAGGTGGAGATTAGGATTGTCGGGACTCGAGAGGTATGTACGGGAAGGAAGTCATCAACCCTCACCCATTTCGCACCTTGAGTCTCCAGGGGTAGTCAGGGAATTGTGTCCTTGTCTCTTTCTAGTTTGTCTTGGATTGAGAGATGACAATGGAGGCAAGTGGATGTTACGTTGTGATTTCACATGGAGTAGTGACCCATGTGGAACCTGAGTGCATGGTTTGAATTCCTCCTAGTGGTCGATGCATATTTAGTACATGGCTCACTACCATGTCGCCAAGTTGAGCGTGACTACTAGTCCCTCACTCCAGTGATTGATGTAAATTTGGGTGCCGCTTTTCATTTTGGTCGGTGTAAGTACGTTGTTGGAAATAAAAAAGGGTTTTTTTTGAAAAAATGTACTGGTTTTCATTAAAAGTCTTTAAATGTATGAAATGGGTTTTAGAACTGAAATCTCTTAAATTTCAAATTTGTTATTGCTTGGAATTGGTTAAAAATGGTTTGGGTTGAATCCTCAGGTCCTCTTTATGAACATTTTCACATGTGTGAGAATGCATTGAAAGTGCGTGTTGGTGCGAGTATGAATGGAAAGTGGATGAAGACATGTGCAATGGTTCATGGGATTACCTGGGTGTATATTTTAAGTTAAAGGCTTGACCTTATTTTCTAAATTGGTTTTAAAGGGGAAATGGTTTTGGAATTTTTTTGGTGTGAAAGTGGGTTGGTATTTGGAAAGTGGTCTTATAAAGGGTGCTTTTGAAATCTAAAATAAAAAGGGGGTTTTGAAAAGGGAAATTTGGGTAGTTTTTGAAATTGTATAGTTATGAGCTAGTTGTTTTGGACCAGGATTTTACTTTTAATCATGCTCTGATTTGATATTGGTCTTGGCCTTCTGTTATATATGTCGCTCAGGAAATGACGCCCAGAAATGTCTCTGAGGATTCTGATATGTCATGCCCAGTTTTTGGTCCTCCTCAGACTTTGCCTATTATCAATGGTGATCGGGGTCCGTTAGAGGCAGTGGAATGGATCGAGGAAGTGGTGTGTATCTTTAGAACATTGGGAACTCTCAATAATGTTAAGGTTCGTGCAATTATGAGTTGTTTGAGGGTCCAGCGCTGGACCGGTGGAAGAGGGTTACCCCACCGTCAACACAAGTTGGAATGACGTGGGATGTCTTTAAAATCGTTTTCATCCATTGGTTTGTACTTGAGGAAGTGAAACTGGAGAAAAAGAGAGAGCTTGTGCATTTTTAACAAGGACAACCCACGGTGAAGGCATATGTTGACCATTTCAAGGAACTGATTTACTTTTCTCCATAGGTAGCATCGCATGAGCTCATGAAGGCCTCTTTTTTCACTAGGGGTCTTCGTCCAGAGATCAAGGAGTGAGTCCTCCCTTCCAAAGACCATTGTTTCGAGAAACTGGTGGAGGAAGCATTTTTGGATGAGTTGGTTTTCAGAACACAGTTGGTTAGGACTCCAGCATCCCCGATTGTTCTTAAGAGTTCCCCCTCTGGTGTGGAAAATACGCCGGAGATACATGTTCCTAAGGAGTTATCCCCTTTGGTCTCAGCTTCTAGTTCATCAGATCATTCAATGGTATGCTATCAATGTGGTTGTTTTGGACATTTAAAGTCGTCATGTCACAACCCTACAAAGAAGTTCCATCGCTGCGGCTGTCTGGGTCATCTAGAGAAGTTTTGAAGGAATCCTCGCTTGAAGAGGACGCTGTGATTGGAGAATGTCAGTACCTGAATGTGAGGCAGGAGAAGCTTCAGCCATCAGAGCCCCAGCCACAGGTCTTGGGGTGAAGCTCGCGCACAATCAGGAGTTCCCAGGGCTGTGAAGCTTTGGTCCAGGTTTTGTGTTCCTTGTTGACGGTGGAAGAATTAAGAAATTTTCATATTTGTTTCTTTGTTATTAAGGTGTTAACATCATTTTAAGAATATATTTTTTTCTATAAAGTAGTTATGGACTTGTTCAATTATAATCCACGCAGCCTGGTTTGTGTGGATTTGATTTTCTGAATCATGTGTCTTTCTTAAAAGTGTGTTTGTCCCTTCAGTGAGTTGACCTTGGTTTAGCAATGCTCATCAGATGTGGTTTTGTTTCATGGATTTTAGTGGGTCATGTTTCCGGCTCTATGTATGGGTTAAGTCTTTTCGTGGGTTTACCCTAGTATTGAAGGTTGTTGACTTTGGTCGAGGGTTCAATGTTTCGATGGATGTGTTGTTTTAAGTGTGCTATAAGAGTTGGTTTTAAACGGTTGGGAGTTCCCACGTCGACCACACCTATCCTAGAGTTATCTATTTAGATGGTTAATTTTTCTACACAAGTTTAGTTCTTGTGGTGGGGAGAACCCCTTCGTGTTCTCCCCTCAACCTCGGACATCAGTTTCCTCTTGAATCGATCGGGTGTGACCTGTGTTGAGTAAGGTCATCCCGAGATTCTTAGTTCTCTTCAATTCCTTTAGTTCCATTTGGGCGTGGACTTGAATCTTGACTAACTTTTGGCTTAGTGACTTTCTAGGGGCAGAAAGTGTCTGTGGTGGGGAGAATTGTCACACCCTGACTGTAGATGTCCTTTTTTTAACTTCTTTCATGGCCCCAGTTTAATTTTTTTCAATGTTTAATTATGTTGGCAGGTTTCGCATCGGTGCGCGGTTACTGCATCATTAGCAGTGACCGTGCGTTCGGCCCGGGTGAGCGTGTGCATACCAGCGTTCTAAATATTATAATTTTCATGTTGGATTTTTATTATTATTAAATTATTGTTATTATTTTTGAAGTTATTCATATTGTATGTGTGTCTACTGTGAATATATGTACATATGTATATATGTTTATATGTGCTTATATACAAGTATATACGTTTTTATGTGTACATATATGTATATATGTATATATATGTTTAGCTGTAGGTTTATGTGTCTATATACGTATATATATATATATGTGTGTGTGTGTGTGTGTGTGTGTGTTCGTGCGTTTATTTTTAATGGATTTAATATTTTAAATGTTTTGATTAAAAATGATTATTATTATAATTAACTAATTTACTATTGTTATTATTATTTTTAGGATCGTTAAAGTATTATTATTATTATACTTACGATAATATTATTACGATTAGAATAAAGTTATATTATTTTTTTAAAGATTTTTTTATTTATTTACTTCCATCATATTATTATTATTATTATTATTATTTGTATATATATATATATATTTTCCCCCTAACCCTAATCCCTTCCCCCCATGCGGCGGCTCCCCCTCCCCTTCCCCGTACTCTCCCTCTCCCTTTCTCCCTCCATCTGCGCACCGGCACCCCGGCGGCCCCCTCCCCACTCTCCGTCCCAGCCCCGGCTTCCTGCCGCCTTGCCCCTGCCTCCTCCACCAGCCTGACCGCTGGCCTCCCCTACCTCTGGCGTCGTTCCCTCGCACAGCACCCCCGGACCCCCGCTGAACCCAGCCTCTGCGCGACCTCCGGACACCGCCTCCGACGACCGCGGCCGCTCTCGGCCTTGCGCGACCAACGACGCCGACCCCAATCCCGACCACCCCTCCCGCTCCTGCGCCGGCGTACGGTGCCACTCCCACACCCCCTGCCTCTGCCGCATCTGACCCCCCCTTGTCCCAGCGGTGGCACCTCCTGTCCGGCGATGACCTCCCCTGTCTGGCAGCGACCCCCATGTCCGGAAACCTGTCCGGCGGACCTTCCCCTTTAGACGAGCCCCTCCAGAAGCATCCCCCTCCATCCATCCCGGCTCCCTCCAGCCTTGTTCTAGCCTCCCACACCTCTGGCGACCCATCTCTCGCTGGACGCACTCTCCGGTGATCCCCCACTCAGGCCAGCGGCCTCTGGCCTACCCGTCGGTGTTCCCCAGCCCTATCGGCACCCCGCTCTGCTCCGCTACCACCCCGTCGGTGTCCCCTGACCCTTTATGGTGCTCTGGTCGGCTCTGCCGCACTTTCATCCAGTCGCATATCAGGTTTCTAGGGCCCGACATGCCGTCACCGCCTTGCGACGGCCTGCGGCGCACCCTGTAATCGGTGCGCGACCCCAGACGGCCTCCCTGCGAGTGTTAGCCGCCTCTCTTGACTGGCACGTGACCCCGTGTATCGAGCGCGTCTCTGTGACAACGTAAGTTTTCTATCATTTATTAATTTATTTATTATTTATGTTATTTTTTATGTCGTGTTTGGCTGTTTGGGTTGTGTGGTGTTGTGGCAGCATGTTGGCGGAATAATTCCGCAACGCAGAGGTATTCATCTTGTGTGCGCGTATGCGCCTGCGCTAGTTGTTTTGTGTCGTCGAGTTTGGTTTGCGAATCGAGGTGAGGATTGCATTGTTTCTTACATAAATTATTTTATATCAATGTTTATATATGTATGTATATATATATATATATGTATATATATATACGTTGTCTTTTTCATTCACTTTCTTTTGAACTATTTTGAATCGGTGTATATGTGTTTTAGTCATTCTACTCTTATTGCAGCGTGTCGCGAGGTATTTTCGCATTATTGAATTTTCCAGCTTGTTTTCTCTAGTGCGCAAGTGTGAGGTGTGTCATGTCATCACAAACTAGCTGCAATCCCAGGTTGGTCTCCCACTGCACTCGCCATTAAATTTAGGAATTTATTTATTCCTTGTCATTTCACTGTTTTTCAGAAAACATAATGTAGTATTAGATAATTATTAATAAAATGACAACTTTCTGAAATTGGAAACTGTTTATTCCTGCGTCGCACTGAAAATATATTTCTTGGATTTAACTGTGTGGTTTTCTTTTATTTCTGCTGAATGAGTACTTTATGAAATGTGCAAATCATACTGAACTTTACTTTGACATGATTTTTGTGTGTGTGAAATAACAGATGTATCATTTATAAAAAAAGGTGATCTCTTGAAAACAGGGATAGATGAAAAGTCTTTTGCCCTTTAAACTGGATATTGGAAACTTTCAAAGGTGGTTTGAATTTCAATAAACGAGTTTCTAAGAATGTTTTTCTGGTTTTCAATGTGATGGTGTGTGTCATATATTTTGGAAACGGTTTGACATTAAATGGTTTAAATTTAAATAATGTGGCGGCCCAGTTGGAACTTTATTGATTATGAACGGACTATCTATATAAATATGTACTTATGGGGCACCACTACAGGGGGACTTCCCTTCGAGGATTGTCGTGTAGCATTGTCCGTGTATGGGGTTGGAAAGTGCGGTGAGGTGAGTCACGCTTGAGAGGGCCTCCCACTTACGCAATATTATTAAAACATCCGTGGGTTCTTGGGTGTCTTTTAGAGAATCAAGTGACGATTGCTGGCTAACCCCGATTAGACGGGTTAGTCCCCCCTTGGTAGGTAAGGCATTGTGGGGCGTGCCACTGGTTGGCTGATAGGGTGGCTATTTGGTTATTGACTATGGAGTACCATGTCAGTAGGTAGTCTGAACCCAAGTACATCCAGAGGTTTTCTAGGGATGTTTAGGATCACCCATGGTTACTTGATTTTGCCTGCTTGTTTACTTTCAGTTGTTCTTTACAGCTCGTATTGGTTATACTTTGTGAAAATGGTTTTTAAATGAAAAATGTTTTATTCTCTTTGTGTAAAATTTGAAAATGTAACACGTCTTTATCTTTTAAAATGAATTTGGCACCAATGAAAGGAATATAACTTTTGAAAATAAATAAGTTCAATGTCTCATGTTTTTATTTTCACGCGAAACATTATGAAAGCTTACTTTTATACACTGTAGTTAAAACCTGGAATTTGTAGATTCTTTATTTACTGGCAGTGCTTTGGGATTTGTTGTTGGGCTCACCTACTGAGTACTTTTTGTACTCACGCATATCTTTTATCTTTTCAGTTGCAGGTTCCTTTGTGTACGGGGTTGTCCAGGTTTAGTCGCTCAGTGTTGGAGCGAGGTTGGTTTTCGGTTGGGTGGTGACCCGTGGGGTCACGTGGAGGTACGTTGGTTGTGTAGTTTCATTTGTATGTTTAGTTTAGTTTCTATTCTTTTACTGTTTCTGGTTTTCGTTCGGTCCAAAATTTTCCCACCAGTTTACTTTTGATGCCCGGCACTAGTTACCCTCCTGGGGGGATAGGGAAAGCCCCTCAGGACTTTCCGCAGACCGGCTCGGGTGACCGGTTCAGGGTCGACCTGGGCTGGTTCGTGACATATTTGATTCTTTCTCATTTACCAAAGATTATTTACTTTGTTTATTGGGAATTCATGTACGAGTATATATTTATATAAACCATTCATATTTATTTTTTTATGTTAGTGTATGTTTCAATGACGTAGTATCCTCTACCAAATAGAAGATTTTTTGTGAATTTTACTCAAACAGAAATTATTTTGAGAATGAAAAATTAAATCAACAATAAATACATTATAATTACTAAAGGTATTAAAAACAAAAAAATTGAATAATTATTTTCAAATTTCACATGATAAAGTCATCAATGAAATAATAAATTCTAAGAAGATTATACTTTTGTCCATATATAAACAATACATGAGAAATTAAAATAGAACTAAACATACATATTTTCCCATGACCTATAATCATTATTTGGAATTATAACCATATGTAAAGTGTACCCCATCTAATTTGATTAGGTTCTTAAAGATCAAGTAGAACCTGATAATATTATTAGAGAATCAACTATCTGTGTACTTTAATTTTTTATTGAATCATCACAAGGTTTCCTAAAAACAATTTAAAACCCAAAATATTTGGGTAGTCATAACATCTTGGGACCAATTTTTTTAATAAGTTTGTCAGTAATTCATAATTTTTTAAATTATTTCCTATAATCTAACCTTACACCTTCAAAAATTAAAACAATATAATGTCTATTATAATAGAAAATGATTTAATAAAAGATAAAAATAACTTGGAAGAAATTTATTTTTATTGATTGTCTTATTTTGAGTCAGGTATCCAATTTCGGTAACATATTTAGGAGTTTTTTTCTAGTCAATTATTTATTTCAATATTTATTTACAAATATTAATCCTTATAATATCCTATTTAGGTTGGTCATTTTACATCCTATGATCTTTATTTTCTTTAAATAATAGTTAACTTTTTATATTTTTCTACAACATAATAAAATTTTAAATGATTGGATATAGAATGATGTTTAATTGAATTGTATTATTTATTTTTCAATTAAATTAATTTGTCTACCATAATATTACAATATTAAAATAACTAATTAATAGAAATACTTTGTTGATTATTTTTATTCTTATAAATGTTGGAATTTCTAGTAGGATATGCAGAAGATATATTAGACACCTTATATTTTTTTATAAAACACATTCCAGCTCGATTAATGTTTTCTTCTATTAATCGGAAGAACATGATCTATCCACAAAAGAAATTATATACCATTTATATCTATTTAATTTTTCTTCAATGTTATTTTTTATATTTATCCTGGTATTGTTATGTTTAATGTATCCTTTTATCATTCACTCATTTAAAGTTATTTCATTTATGCAATTATAATTTTCAACAATTTTTCCATATTTATTTTATCAAATATATATCTTTAATTGGGTTTCTTTAATAATTTAATGTTTTTATTTAGATTTCTAAATATTTTGGATAATTGAGCCATCTATCCATACATTTATGTTTTCACCATACTATAACATTAATCCTATCTCATTTATTTTCTTCATTTATGTAGATGTATTGAAGGATAATAATATTTCCTTTGGCTCATTATCTTTTTCTTCATTCAAATTTATTTTCTACTGAAATGTCATGATCATTTCAATAATCTATTTCATTGGTAACTTACATCACATTACTCCCTTATGTAAACTAAGGCTCCTCACTATCTATATGGTAAACATTTGAGAAGTCTTATTACATGATAATTACTATTAATTGTATTCAAAATAGAATGAATTATGGTTACAATATATTTGAACCATAAATAAATATTAAAAATATTCTTATAAGGAAGCATCCTAAAATTATCATATTTTATTATATATGAATTTAAATTGATTTCATTATCACTATAAATTCCTTCTTGAGAAGCAACCAGTGTATCCTAAATTTGAAATGTAGTATTATAAGAATTTATTCTCTAAAAATATTCATCTCCTAAAGAAAAATATAAAAAATTAATAACATTATAATTATTATCAAATTCACAATTATTCGTATCACTCTAATATCTAATATTAGATTATGTTTATTCAAATCAATCGTCGATAATAGTTCAAATATCAAACCCCATGCTCTCTATATGAATCTTTATCTTAATATTTTATTGAGAATAGATTGTTCCATAAAAATAAGGTGGTTGATTAATGTATGTTGGTTCTTGTATATCATTTAGAAAAAAACTATTAATTAGTTCTAATAAAAATTTAACATATTTAAAAAATAGTAGATCATTGTTAAAAGAAAATTTTAAAACCCTATGGTACCAAATGTTGGTCAGAGTGGAAAACCCAAAGGGGGGGGTCAATTGAGTTTATAATAAAAATTATACTGAAAATATTTTTAAATATTAAATCAAAAAATATAAAAATAAATCCAGTTAATAAAAAATAATGTAATATATAATTTATTTTTCAAATAACTTCTCAAAAATGGGATCAACTCTCAACTAAAATAACACTGAAATAATATCAACATTCTAAACTAATTTACTTATCCATTCAGTGTTTAAAAAAATTAATAATAACTATTAGAGTAATGTTTTTTTAGCAATTGAGAATATTGGATAATGTTCATTTTTTGAAAAGGAAACAAAATAGATAATGCACAATTGAATTTTAACCAAATAGTTGGTCTCATGATATGAGGTATTCCTCAATACTTAGAAATCACAAGATATAAATAATTTTATTATAAAACACACAGATGAACATCATGAATCACATTCAAAAAAAGACAACACAAAAGGATATATAGGAAAAAGACTCTTATATATTTTATCTTGGGATTAAACTAGACTTGGATGGAAATAATCTCATCCTCAGTTATTTATGGGAATAAAGACTTATAAAATTTAGAGATATCATGAAGCACTCTCTAGTTTATAACTGAAGTCTGTGTTTTAAAAATATGAAGATTTATTCTAAACATATCTTAAATGTAAATCAGTAATAAACTGTGGAACATAGTAGAGGTGAAAAAAATCAACTCAAACCCAATTGGTTCAGATTCTCAAAACTGTTTAAAAATCATCACTCCAATATTCGTCAAGGTTCAGAGTAAAAGTTTACTAAAGTAAGGAAGTATACCATTTATTGAATTTTTTTAGATATTTTTTCACTATATATTCTTCACTCTTTGACATAATCACTATGTTCAAAATCTAACTTCCCATGATGAGGCTCCTATGAATATATAGAATTTTAGATGATCCAATTATTCATTTGAAATTAATTAAATAATTATCTGAATCATCATTCTGAGAAGTAAATATGGATAGACGAGATTATTCATTAATTATTCATTGTATTTGTATAATAATAATTCTGAAATCTAAACGAATTTGTAATATAATAAATATATCAACTAACCATTGGAGAATTAATTTGAAATTCATTAGGATATCTATAATTGTTTAACTCATAGTATTGTCCATGATGTCATCATCTGGAATTGATTATAGTAGAATTTGGTGGTATAATATTAGTGTTAGCATCCCAATCAATTGATTCTTTGGTAGGTGAAAAGCTATGACGTTTGCACAATATAGTTACAGATCATCATGGTGGTAGTACTGTTCAACTATATCAGTTGTTGCAGAATTCCATTTGTTACAACATCAAGAAATTGTATAATATAGTATCTGTAATATATTTTTATGATACAACAATCTAATAGTCATGGTAATAGATAAGAATAAGTACCATACGATGATAGAAGTTATTATTTGTAACTCCACTAAATAGTAGCATAGCCAAACGGTATCCCATGGTAGTTGTAGGACAGGACTAGTGTTAGTATGGAGTGGTAGCTTTCTTCTACCAGTGGTTTCTCATTGTACAAAAACAAAAATTTGTAATTCGTTGATCTTCAAAATTCCAGAAATAAACATATAATAAAAAACACTAAAATCATTAAATTAAATAATAAACAAGATTTGGGATCATAAAATTTTGGATTTTTTGTAAAATCCCAAAATTAATACTTGGAAAACATATACCCATGAATCAAAGCCTCACATTTCCCTATTCATTGAAACTAAATATACTAATTTTATATAAACATTATAGTCATTGGACTTTAGAGAGGTGGAATCAACCACATTAGTTTATTCTAATAGAACATCATTTTCATGTAATGTATTTGATTTTTCATTAATTATTTTTAAACATAATTTGGATTACATTTAATATAAATAATGGTGATGAAATGCGATTCTAAGGCATGTTATGTCTAGTATAAATGATTCAAATAATTAAAATATTTAATAGAACATGCACATGATGTTTTTCATATAAAATTTTAAAAAAGAGTAAAATGGTTCCCTGACCAGAAATCCATGTGATTAGTTAGGTTCAGAATGGATGTTTTACTCTCAGTTTTTCCTAACATTGGTCGGCATATACCGTTTGTGAAAAATTCATCACAAGTGTATAAATGGATAAAATTAGATTATTTTGATTCTCAATGTGGATACAATTTATTACTTTGGAATACTATTCTTTCAGAAATATAGGGATAGCTACATAACCCTGGAATCCTCTGGAGAATCATCGGAGAGATATCTAGAGAATCCATCATAATGAAGCATGATGAAATCATGGATCGATGATCGAACCACACCAATTTTATAGTATATATCCAATTAATATGATGAAGGGATCATTATTTATTAGATACTTATCTGAATATATGTATGATTTGTTATTTTTATATTTCATTCCCCTTTCACGTTTACTATTATAAACACAAACAAATCCTTGATCAAATTGGCTGGTAGATTGATTGTTACGCAGGATATGATATTTTGTTTGGGTTTTTTCAGAAGTTTGACCATGAAATCACTTTTATTCATTTATCTTTTCAATAGTGACATACCAATCGTGAAAAGAACATAAATCGAGGTTTTTCCCAATAGATTTTATTTAAAAATTTCTCCCTTGATTTAGGCGATGTTCATTACATTCCCCATTCATCCCAACAGTTCATCTTCCTCTTGAATAATATTTTGTTACAGATTTTATTCTCAGTGCACTGATCCTAAATCATATGTCCAACATCGGTATGCCTCGGAGGAGGGGTAATGGGGGTTGATGGAGTGGATTGAATGATGCTTGGTACTAATTTCCCATTTGTTGGTGCATGATGAACAACAATGTCGATTCATTTTCTGAGCCAATTGAAAGACAGAATCCTATAGATTTAGTGATGGTCTTATTTGAACACCTTTGATATAATGTTTCATGGTGAACCAACCACCAAAAAGGATATCGGGAGATCAAAGGTGCATGTGGAAGGATGAATATGGGTTCTGGAAGAACCTAATGCATATTTCTTATAGTATTTGACGACACAACATCTAACCCCCTTGGATGAATATGGCGGGCACATGAAGGAGGAAAAAAACATGGAGTGGAATACACAGGGTTGCTCTAGGATGTGTACTCCCCTACATGACATGTCAAGTACTAGGTACACGGGAAGGGACACACGGGTTGACGCTATGTACTGGAACACGATCAGAGTGCATGAGAGCAACCCAGAAGCAAGGAGACGTCATGTAGACCCGTATTCACCCCATGTATTCCTCTTTTACATTATGTTATTGGAAGACACATGTCATTGAACATGAGAAGTAGCCAGGGCCATGGGACATAATGGGTTCTTCCACTACACACAGTGTACCCCATTCTACATATATTGACACTCTTATCCTCCATATCATGGACAATTTTTAGTAGAATTTAATCTATTTATAGTTTTCTTGAATCTTGGTGTGACTCATTTCATACACATAGGACTAATACCACTTTAATATGAATTCATGGATACAATAATTAGAATCCACCGGAGTGGACAAATGTTAGAACCTCATTTCATCTTCATTCCCTGGGTGGAGTTCTTTGAATCGACATGAGAAACACTACATTGATCCAATCCTCTACTAAGTGGGTTAATATAGATTGTGTTTTTTGCATAACCCCTTGGACCTTGATATTATCCTCATATGTTTATCGTATTATGTTTGGACTGACAACGTATCGTTCTCATGGAGAGACCTGTCTAGTAGCACCTATCATAGAGACTTCATTAGTGCTATCAAACTCCAGAGCGTGTTTTATAGGATTATTTATTCATGGAATCATCAAATTAAAATTATATGGATGGTATAATCTAGATATGGATTACCTCATGACATTGGGTATTTGATTGAGTATATCATGTTATTCTTATTATATGTACTGTAGATATATACCTTTGTAGAGATGATAGCACTTTCCTTTGTTGTATTGAATTGTTGTTTTGGGTGTCCTACTAAGTATTGTTATACTCCCCCCTATACGATATTTTCCCATAAGTTTCTTTTCATGTGATATTGATAGAGGTTTTGAGGGATTCCAAGGTGGACTAGGACTAGATAGTGCTTAGTGAGATCGGTCAGATTGAGTTTTGTCCCAACGACTTCAAACAGTAGTCCCAATACCATTACATACAGGTTGGAATTTTGTTACAGACTCTTTTGGGTTGGATTGTATTTAGACCAGTTTTAGTTGGAGTTATGTCCTTTCACACCCTGGTTATGTGATTTTATATGTATTCATGCATTGTTATACTAGTGTTTTATTTTTATTTTATACTTATGTGAGAATTTTTGGTGTGTGAGTTTGAAAATATACATTGGAAATTCCCCCCATGTTAGTGATATTCCTTCTCGGTGATAGTCACCAACCCCTAGAAAATTGGAGGTGGACTTGGGGAGTTGTGGAATGATCCCCATGTGGAAGGATCATGACATAATGGTATCAGAGGGGTTAGTATTACTTTAGGATAGGGAGTAAGTGTTATTTGTTTGGGGAAATAGTGTTAGGGGTTTCAATTTTCGATTTCAATCCACGGACTCCGGTTTTGGTGGGACGACCGACATATCCATACATGTGGACTTTGATCATCCTCTTTTTGAATCGATACATGAGAACATTGTTTGTATGTGGAAAATGGTACATGAATCATATATAAATGTTTGTTGGTTTGCATGTCATTCTTCAGAAAACTCTCTATATATACTCATTGATAGTGGCACATTTCGTTTACATTCAAGATGGATCTGTAATTAATTCTATCTTGGATGTAGATATTTAACCATGAGGATGACCCCATCAGTGAAGAATCTTTGATATAGGGAACAATTCTTATATTTTACATTGAGGTTGTGCATGTGACATACCCCGACCTATAGAGTAGAACATTATACTCGTAGTGTCGATGTATTAGGAGTGGGGACTGAGCATACTAAATGATTATTAGTGGATGATAATCCTAAAATTTTGATTTGAGGTTGACCTATAGGTGACTGAGGACTGGCTTGAGGTGGTGACCAGAGATTTCTATCTATTCATGACACTAGAAGATCATCATTACATCTTTGTGGTAAAGATTTTTTATGTATCCATATGAAAACAGTTGTGTTTGGTTACATGGAATCATAGTGAAGTGACTCTTTTAGGAATATATTTCATGTAACTCTTTATTGATGAGTACTCAGTTGTTAATCTATGTTCCCTATGTATCCATGAGCTTCTATAACTTCACCAGGATATCATGTCAGTTGTATATTATTTTTCTAGGCTTACTAACCATTCCCAATACTCAACATGTATGGTTTGAGAACAGTATTTCCGGGCTTGTACCTATGAGTGAGGTCTTTGTAGAGATATCTAAGATAGTATTATCCCTCTTTTAATCCCTTATTATGTTGGAGTGTTTGATAAGGTTTTGGGGTTTGAATAATTTTTGGATTAGAAGATATAGCTGATGACTGTCAGTAGTGGACAAGTAGGAGTAGAGACCTCAGCAGTGAGGAGATGATGTATGTCCCAAGGGCCTAGACATGGGATACATTTTAGGAGGACATATGACTATGGATATATAGTTCAAGGATCACAATTTTTACACAATAATCATAGAGAGAGGTTTTTTATTCATGTGTTATAAGGGGACATTTCCCTCAATATTTCCCGACCCATCATACTTTTGACAGAGAGAATGTGGATAAACCACCATGTATGAAACAATTATAGGAATATGTATATTCATAGAGAAATAGAAAAATAAGATGATTTTGGAGAGTATCATAAGTTAGATGGAGTTTCACCTTTCTACCACCACCAACCCGAAGATGTCTATGCTGGGCTTCATGGTCTGGAGATAATGGGAGGGGAAACCTACCAACGATTGAGTCTCATGACCCAACGACTTCATGAAAGAATTGTGGTACGATCTATGTTATTTCTACATTAGAGGTAGTACATATAGTCACCAAATATTTTAATTCATTTCTTGTCACATATTTTGTACGACACATTGTGATTCTAATTGAACTGTTGACTCGACCCTTACATTTAGAGACTCGTAATGGATATGGCTCAGAGATCAAATTCTTGTGCTGATAGTGTGACCTAATTCTTGGATGTAACCGTTGCTATTTGAATCACATTTTAAAAGTGTCAATGCCTTATAAAATCCTTATTTGTATTGATTTTTCATCTACATTACATGCCCATATTCACAATGTTTGTCAAAGGGTGTGGTGTTTCCATAGTGATGGAACACAGTTTTCCTTTATCATTGAAAACGAAACCCAGAAAACACATGATGGACTCATGAATAGGAGGGTGAAACCCATTACGCTTCATTTTTCATGCCTAAACCTTGTGTATCTGACTATATAAAATCCCAATTCCATGTAATGGTGGTGGAGTATGGTGATGTCTTTTTGGATGATGTTATAGGTTTACCTCCATACCATGGGATAGATGTTGTAATTGATCTACACAAAAGGAAAATAAAAATATATTCCCCATCATATAAGATGTCTTCAACAAAACATCACAATATGAGGGTTTAATTAGAGGACTTTTAGATGAAGTAATTTGTGAGACATAACATTTCACCCTTGGTAACTATGTTTTATTCTCCATGACAGAAGATGAGACCTTGAGGTTGTATTTGGACTACTAGTGATTGAACAAGGAGGTCAAGAAGAATAATTATCCTCTACAAAGGATCGATGACCACTTTGATCAGTTTATAGTGGAACGATGGTTCTCAAATTATGAGCATAGATCATGCTAGTGATAAAAATGATAATGAAGAAAGGATAAAATGACGACATCATTATGATGTCTCTATGGTAACTATGAGTAAATGGTGATTCCATTGGTGTGAATAATGAACCAACAATGTTCTTTAAACTCATGAACCAGATATTTTAAACTTCCATAGACCGGTTCGTGGTAGTATTCATCAATGAAGTTCTTGCGTACTCAATATATGAGGAGGATCATGTGAGACACCAAAGGATAGTTCTAAACAGGCACTAAGACCACCAAATTTATATAATGATGGTGATGTTCTTATTTTATATTCAGTTATTCCAATTTCATGGCATCTTTAACTTAGAAGATAGAGTGGTAGTGGAATCATCCATGGTCGAGGTGATGTTATCTTGGAAACCACCTATGAGCGTGAAAGTGGGGTTGAGATTCCTTGTGTTGTCAGGCTGCTACCAAAGATTCATACATGATTTCCATAGGATATCAGCTGCAATGAAACCTTTGACCCAAAATGGTTATCCTTTTAGGTGGAATGAAAGGTTCCAACTATCGTTTTAGTAGTTTAAATAGATATTGGCAAGCACTCACATTTTGATATTATTAAAGGACGGTGTCAGGTCATTGTGTTATACGATGAATCATGAATCAGGAATGGTTTTTTTCCGATGTAGAGGTGAGAATTAATTTTTAATGGTTCATTCCATTTGTTAAAACATTTGCAGAACAATGTGTCCCATGATCGTTAGTTAGTAGTGGTAGTCTTCATTTTAATGATGTAGAGACACTACATGATGTGTAAGTGGTTTATCATCTACTCCGATAACAATATTATTATCTGTATCATCTATATAATGGATCATAACATCATATATAGGATATGAATAGAGTTCCTCCAGGACACTAATTTGGGTTACTAACTGAGATACCATAAAATCTCAGATAACCAAGGGTCATGCTCTTGAAGGGTTTTATAATGGTGGGGATCACATTGTTCTTTTTTGTGGATGCATGATGGTACCAGTGATGTAGCATAAAGAGGTTATTAGGGTATTTCATAGGTCCCCATGGATGGTATGTAAATGTTTAGAAATTATGTACTGGGACCTCCTAACATCATTTTCTAGTTTACATGGGTGATGAAATGAGTTTCATTTTTTTTCAACGCATTACATTTCTGCATGTGAATTTTAAGGACCAAGTACTAACACGTTTAGCTCAACCCCTTGAGATACTATAATGGATGTAGGATGGGATATCTAAAGACTTTATGATGGTATTACCACATAATTCTAGGGTAAAATATTCCATATGGGTGATCGTTGAATGACTCACCATGTCATCCCACTTCCAAGATTTCCATGAAAAATGTTATGTAGAGAGAATGTGATGAATATAAGTTAAAGAGATAGTTTGAATCACTAGATTTCCATCGATGATTATTGCAGATCGTGATGCTATCATTAAATACTAGTCGTGGAATGGATTACATGAGGAATTTGGGACACAATTATGCATGCACACAGCATTTCACCCGCATAATGATAGCCAGATAGAGCGGATCATTCTGATTCTAGAGGACATACTATGAACTATATTGTTAGATTTTGGTTTTATTATGAAGGATCATGTATCACTAGTAGATTTTTAAAAAAAATTAACTGACATTCCATCATAGGTACCCAACCATTTGAGGCTCTATAAGGGTGACCCTATGGGTCACCACTTTGTTGGAATGACCTAGTAGAGTTGGAACTCATGGCCTAATAATTGAGTGAGTAATAAAATAGAATTTTCATATCATATAGGGGAGGATGAATACTATACATAGCCAACATAAGTCTCATTTTTATTTTCATCAAAGGATATTATAGTTTGAGGAAGGGTACCATGTGTTCCTATGTGTTTCACCTCGATGGGGATTAAAAATATTTGGATAGGATGTAAATCTATCTTCGAGGTTTAGAAACCTTTTCTATATTCTTTGTATAGTTGGAGAGGTGGAATATAGCTTAGATCTACCCACATTGTTGGACTGGGTGCAGAATGTCTTCCTTGTGTCACAACTAAAGAGGTAAGTGGATGACACATTGCACATCCTAAAATTGAGCGTTCTTGACATCAAGGATGGTGAGACTTTTTGTGTCAACCCAATGGAGATTTAGGCTCATTATTAGAGATTACGTTGGGGGAAATAGATTCTTTTGGTTCATGTTAAGAAGTGGAAGTGGAGTCTTCATGAGAAAACATGGGATCAATAGGCTCAAATTCATGCTCATTTCCCTCATCTTTTGAGTAGTAATTTTATTGGATTTTTTAAGACATAAATCCCCATGATGGGTTAAATATAATGTAATCTATGTTTCACTTACAATTTTTAAATTTTATATGGGTTAATTTTGAGACTAGGTGCTGATAAGTCATGTAATTTTAAAGCACATTATGCCCAAAACAAATGTTTAAAATATATTAAAATATTAAATTTTACATATGCACATGAATTTACTAAAAAAATGGAATAAATCAATAATTAGAGATCAAATCATATATTTGAGGGTACCATTGTGTTTATAATGGAGGATATACCCTAGGAGTTTCTTATTAATGGTCAGTGTGGGTCGTTTGTGGAAAGGTCATCCTGAGAAAATAAATGAAACAAATTATTTAATTTCATTTATCAATGAACTGTCTTTTTAGACATCAAATAGACTGTTATGTCATAATTCCATTGTTAGAAACAAAATCCAAGAATCTAATGGATAATCTTTGGAGAGATATTTACAGAATCTCTATTGATGAAAGATGGTGAAATCACTGATAGAATATTGGTGCACACTGATTTTGACTGGTCCTTCCAAAGAGAATGAAAATTTGGTATTTTTTAATCAATGACTGGTATAAATCATGGTATTATGTGTTATTTCAATATTCTAATCATTGATATGGATTCCTAAAATAAACATGGGCTAATAAATGAATATATTTTCATATTGCTTGATCATTATTCCATATAGGAAATTTTTATGGGTTTTATCCAGAGTTTGACCATGAAATATAGTTGATTAATTTATCCTAAAAATGGAAATGAATCAATATTGACATGAACATCGATCGATGTTAGTCTAACTCGATTATATTTGTGATTTTCAAACCTGATTTAGGAATTCGTCATCATGTTCTTCATTATTTCCCATGGTTTGACAAATCTTTTAATAATTGGACATTGTGCATTCAATTCATGGAACAATTACCAAAAACCATAGATTAATTATTTGTACAACTTGATGGGTGTTTTCTTGTGGTTGTGGTAGTGGATCGAATGACAGTTGGTTCTAATTTGGTGTTCTTTTGAATTAAATAAAGAACCATGATGATTATTTTTCTGAGCATATTGAATTTTTGAATCGTATAATTTTGGTGATGGTATGACTGGAAGACCATAGATATGAAGAAAAATGTCGAACTGGCCCCAAAAAATAAGGTAGGAGATTAACGGTGCGAGCGGGAGGAAGAATATGGGTTCAAGAAGATCCCAATACACACAGACTGTCTCCCTTGACTATAGAGTGTGTGTCCCCCTCGGATGAACTCATCCTATAACTGAAAGAGTACACAAACAAAGGCTAGATTATGTGGGTTTCCATAGTGGTGTGTACTCACACCAAATGACTTGGCCTAGATCGACTACACAAGCTACCACATATACTTGTACATGGGAATGGACACAAAAGTTGATGATGTGTACCAGTACATGGATGATGTACATCGGAGGACCCCAAATACAAGGAAAGGGTGTGTAAAACATTCTACATGTTGTGTATTCTTCTTTCACACGACACTATTTTAAGATTAGATTAATTTTATGTGGGTAATACATAGGTTCAAGGGGAATGAGATGCTATTCTATAACATGTTGTGTAGCCCTTTCTACCTGGATTGAATCTCTTTTAATTTGAATCATTGAAATGTTTTTAGGGTTCATTACCATTATAATTTCCATTAAGGATGGAGTGAAACATTTCCTACTCATAAGACTATGATCCTTTTAGATGGAATTTCTAAATAGATTTTTTCAAATACCCCCAACTACACTTATAGGGGCATCCTCTATTAAACCTCATAAAATATGTGGATTTATTTTTATCGACATGACCAACACTATGCGGGTGTCAATCCTCTACATAGTGGATTATTCCAAATTTTTATTTTGGTATCCCCCCATGGCCCCTTCTGTGATCGTCATCCATTTATAATATTCACTTCAGACTATCTTCATATATTTTTTATAGTGATACTCATCGAGCTACACCTAGTTAGATAGACTTCATCAGCACTATCAGATATAAGACATCATTCTCTCGGATTTTTTCTTTATGGAATCATCAAAATGAAATCCTAAGGTTGGTAAAATAAAGTTATGGCTTACATCAAGATTTTGTTTCATTTATTGATTATATATTTATACTTTTTTATACGTATGAAAAACATTTACCTTTTAAGATCTTACTGTACTTTCCTTTCATGTATTGATTTGCTGTTTCTGGGTGTCCTACAAATTTTTTTATTCTCATCCATGCATGTTGTTTTCATGCACATGTTGTGTCATTTGTAGATGATTGAACTTTTAATAGAGCCCAAAGAATCCCATTATGATATGGTAAAATGTGAAATACATTCATACTAAGGTGTATTCAAGTGGATTTAGATAGCAGTCCATGTACCTTGACATACATGTCATAATTGTCTTATAAACACTATGTGGTGGGATTCTATTTGGACAAGTTTAACATTCCTTTATGTCCAATAATACAAATTTTTTTGGATATTTATATGTTTCCATGAATTAGTTTCATAGTGGTTCATTTACACTTCAACATTATATGGGATTGGAGATGTGCCTATGTGAATATGTAAATAAGATATTCCACCCATTCTAGTGATTCTCCAACCCAGTTCTAGTCACTAACCATTGGCCTATTAGAGGAGACCATGGGGAGTCAATGCATGGCCCCCACTTGGATGGGTTGTGATATTTCAACTTTTAAATGTGTCATTATTTTCTAATATTTTTATCACATAGCAATAGCCTATTTCTTATACATGTTAGTAATTTCATTATTCCATGCATCAAAAAATATAGTTTCTGTGGCCTCATTTTTTTCACCATATGAAATTTTTTTAAAGGGAAAAGTAGGAAGCGTTCCCTTGATCATGATCTTTTAAAGAGATTTAGTAAATAAAAATATCTTATTCAATTGTCATAAATAGTGTTATATATGTTTTAGGAGTCTCTAAATCACTTTTTATTGCTTACCAATATTAAAAATGATGAAATTAATCCAATCCATATTCTAGTGGGAATGGATCTATGTATAAAATTGGTGATAGTTTCATTCCTCTCAAAATAACCTAGAACATTAATGATGGATTCACCTCACCGACAGTGGGTTTAAAAAATATAACAATAATTCAACGAAGACCCATCATATTTCCAACATCACTAGAGATATATAGAATAATTACATAATTTTCAACAGAAGGAATTGTCATTATAAATCCTCGATGAAAATTCTATTATGTTTAAGATTATTAGTAGTCTCTCCCGGATTCATGATTCACCCCTTGATAGCACCGAAATTCCAAACATAAATTAATCTTAATAACCTCATCCAGGGTCTTAAAGATATACACTTCAATGAACATTTACATCTCAATTGTATGGAACATGGTTTTGGAGATCATGTCAGAACTCAAGAAATGATATACCAAATATCTCAGTATTTTAAGGATCATTAGATTTTGGAAGGGGGTGGAAGGCTCGAGAAGGTTAATTAGATCACAATGGTTGGGGTCAGTCTATATATAAAATTCATAGGTCAATATAAATAAGCATTATTGAATTCCATCAATGAGTTTATGGGTTTGATACTATGAAAATAAGTGGTCTTCTTCAATGTTTATGTAAACAATCAATAATAGATAATCTACACGAAAACAAAATTCACATTCTTTCAATCCACATGAAATGTTGATAAGACTATCAAAGGAATTGACCAACTAGACTCAATGTCGAATATTATTTGTCAATGATTAGTATAAGAGGTTCAATTCCTTAGACAAATCTTGGAGAGAGAGAGAGAGACTAAGATGGGAATTTGTAAACTCTGATAGGAGTAGATGGAGTTTTGAGATAAAAATAGAGAGAAAATATAAGGGGGAAATATGGTTGGTCAAAAGGGAAAACGAATCTACCAACGACTAGGGAATTATATAAGAGAATGCATTTCAAGTAAGATCTCTAATGATTATGAGATTAATACATAGTCTACAATGTTATATATTGGAATGTAATATGACCCTTATAGGTATGGTCATTATGGTTATATGGTCATTTGGATTATATAGATGACTATAACATCCTTATGAATATAAATAATTATTTTGATAAATTATATGAAGTATTTTATTAAAATAATAGCATTATTTCATAGGAACTGATTTAGTTTTTATAAATAGTACTAACATCCAAATAAAATATATGTAGAAAATGGGTTGTAATGGAAATGATTAGTAGAATTATTTATTATGAGTGTCATTTTTCCTGATATTGGAGAGGGTGTTGTATCACTGTTTTTTTCCCAAGGCCATTCACATGTTTAATTTCCACATGTATGGATTTAATGAAATCATATGTGCGATAAGTTAAAGACTGTGGAAATCAGTATGAGATCTATGTTTTTAGAATCACCACCAATTTCTAGTAAAATTTATTATATTAACCTTATTTCTTACATTGTTTTATTAAATGATTTTCTATGTAAATGTTATTATTAAATAAACATGAAATTATTAATATGATATATGATACATATATTTTAAATATTGCATGTATTTTTAAAAATTATAATTTTTTAAATTTTTTTTAAAAAAAATAAATGTAATTAAATAAAAGGTTATATTTAATTTAAAGTCATTGATAAAATTTAATTAATTTGTATTAAATTAAAACTCAATTGTAATTATATTTGAATAAAATAATTGATGCGATATTTTCCAAATATTTTTTTTTCTAAATTTATAATAATTTTTTAAATTAATAAAAATAAAAAAATAAAAAAAATAATATAAACTGTATTCATTATATATATATATATATATAATATAATTACAGTATTATAATTTTTATTACAATGATATGAAAAATAATAAATTCATATGATACATAAAATATATTTTGTCTAAAATTTAATTTTATTTCATTATTCAAACAAATATTAAAATATTTTTTATCACCCATATAAATTGAATATTATAAATAGTATTCTATATATGTAATGAAGTTATATGATAGTAAATTTTGGTTAGTTAATTTTTATGCAGAAAAATAAGTTAACAAGGTAAAATTGTGCCACCATGGTACAAATAAAATAAGGTTATAGTGTTAAAATAATGGATAATTTCCAAAACAAATGATAAAAATTAACTTTAAATGGCCGTATGAAGAAATTTTTGAAATACTGTTATCCTATCTCAATTATATTTATAATTATATCCACATTAAAATATAATATTCTCATTTTATCAATTAATTATCAGCTATGTGTAATAATTCTTCTCAAGCTCACCTATAAAAGGACCCCTCCTCTACAGACATCATCACACAAAGTTCTTCCATTTTCATCATGATTACATTAATGAATTATCCCCTTAATAGTTCTATATCACGTTTTTAAACATATTTTCCTAAAAAGGTGTCCAAAAACATTTACTTTAAAGAGGCCCTCTATGAGAAGATTCCAGAATTTAACATTAGTATTATCCACTGAAAAATATTTTTTACTGTATATACATTCCACCTATTATTCTAAATAATTCATCGCATTAATATTTCTTATAAAAAATATACCTGAATAATTTTTATATTATAGAAATATAATTTTATGTTATTATTTTATAGTTAATTAGAATATTTTTTCTATTTAGTAGGTTGTACCACCAATATGAATAATGTTATAATGTTTATATAAATAATGATAAAAATATAAAATAGTGTTAAAAGTATCTTATAATTATTGATTTATTATATTTTTTTATAATTTAGTAATGGTAATATACATAATTAGTTTCAACTTAAAATTTCAATAATTATTTTTTCAATAAAAAGTAACAGAAAAAAGGAAATTTAAGTGACCTTTATGAACCCTCTGCATAACATCAATAAAATAAAAACCAGGCTTCTAAAAACACTAAAACAAACCTATGAAGCCCATATTACAATTACGGGGGTTATAAAATCATAATAAATGATCAAGGACCGAATGTACCATAACAACTCTAAGATAGAATCCATTGTAATGCTTTTTATCAAGTCAACTTCCATTTCATTGGATCTTAATATAACTTCATTGGATTGTTCATTTGAATATTTTTATATTCCACTATGTTTGTATTTTATATAGTATTTTATTCTTCCATATATGAAAAAAACAGTATCATGAGAAAATAATTTTCTTTTCTAGTTTCTTTCATCATAAATATATAATTTTTTAATTAATGATTCCCATCTTGTCATATAGAAATTCATACTCCATGTCAATATGCAATCATAAATTATGTTTTCTTTCTTATTTTGATACAAAAATATTTATTATTATTTTTAATAAATATTAATCTCTTAAACTCTTTTTAAAATGAAATTTTATAACATTTTCATAGATGTGGGTTTTACTTATTACTACCTAAACATGTTTCAATAGTGATTTATTATCACTTATGTATATATTCTATCTTCAAGTTCAGATTAATATATATATATAATCATTATTTCTCGTTTATTTTTTTGGGATTCATTTAAAATAATTCATTGAAATATCTTCTTATCACCATGTTGAAAATTATATATAAATGTTACATGAAACATCATCATGAAAAAAATGATTAAAATGTCAAATGAAAATAATTTCTATGTTTTTCCTTCCATTTTATAGTGTATGTCCAAAAACTAACATCTATGGGTATGGTTCATAATCAACTTATAAATTATCATACAATATAATTTATTTGGGTGATTGAGTTTTTTTACCTATATAATTATTCATATAATTTTATATGATACAATTAAAAAAATTTATATAACCCATATTCTTTACATAAATCTTTATCATAAGATTAATGAAGGAATTTTGATGGAAGACAACTATATGTCGAAAAATATTGATATGGGAGGTTTTTATATTTTCCTATAACTCAATGGGTAATGTTTTATATCACATTCGATAATGATTGTATGTGTTGACCGAATTATAGTTTGTTCCCTTCTTTATGTATGTACATGGTTGGGGTATCCTAAAAACTTTATATTTAGGAATGATTGAATTATTCCCAAAAATAATTTCATTTTAAATATTGTCGGGTTTTTAAAATTTAATTATTTCCAATTCATATGTTTGTTCCATATTTCTAGGTTATACTACATTTCTATGTTATTCCAGTGGACTTTGTTGTACCCAATTGTTCAAGATTATTTTATCATACAATAACATTCTTTGTAAATGGTATATGTATGATACTTTGAGGTTGTTTTTCATTATATAATGAATTATAGAGATCTATTATTATTCTACTTTACATTAAATCAAATATTAATCCTTGTTCAAATTTTCTCACATGACAATGATATGACCTCATTATGATTTGTAGATATATTTTTCCTATAATAAGATATTACGCTAAATATTTATATTTTCAAATTTTTAAAAGAATAATATACATGAATATATTTTTTAGGAACCTGTGCATGAAAATTTTCATTAGATATGTTAAATAAATAAGTATAAATAATAAATTTAATTAATTAATCCCTAAATATACATTACCTTTGAGTTTTAGGATTGGGAATTTATTATTGATATGTACAATTTAAAGTATTAAATTGAACTTATATAAATACTTATTATGAATAGTTCTTCTCAATTTTTATAACCCTTAAAGGAAAAGATAAGATTTTGATACTGAGGTAAAAACATGTTTCATCTCAATCCAAAAATAGAAGAAGAATATGTGATCATCAATGACATTTAGAAAGAACTGATATGAATTAAGTGTTCGTTGTAGGATATTAAATGGATACTAAAAAGAGGAATGTTATTAGGGTTCCATCAATTTGGAATTTATTTGGATAATAATCCTTTGGTTCATGGATGAAAATGCATATTTTCATGATATATCATTTCATATTAAAGTCACAGGGGAACTAAGAGATACAGTTTGGGAGAAATTACTAAAATTAAAAATCCAAATGACTTATTCACTAAGGATTTAGTGTAGTAATTTATATGTAAAATTATTCCTTAGATAAACTTGGGTGATCTAAAGGTGATTGGGGAGACTATTTTTTCTCTCTAGAAGTTTAGTTGATTTTTATTCCTAATTGTGTGCAGATTTAATATTTCAATAAAATATGTCATCAAGTGAGATATTATTATTAAAAGTGAATACTCATTCATGTTTTTAGTTCAATATGTTTAAGTGGAGAAGCCATAGAACTAGGGTTTCCCTAATATGGTGAATTTTTCCATTAGCATAAGTTTACCAGAGTTACTACTCTATATACTATCATTAAAAACTATATGTGTAGGTGGTAATTATTTAATTTTGTAACACTATAAGATTGGAATTGTGGATGGTTCATAGATAATGATATATAAGGGTTATTTTTTGTTATGTAAATATTTACATAAGTATTTTATGAAATTTAATAATGTATATGTCGGTGTAACTAAGATTTTTGTAAGGGGATATATATATTGGTTCCACAATTAGATACATTAATGTGAATTTATTAGATCACCAAAAGATTACAGCTGAGTAAAGGGAACCTACAGGAAGTCATAGGCGGCCAATGAAAATGGTGGTTACCCCATAATGATCAAGGTTTGATTAAACCAAGTGATTTGTGGGACCCACATTAATTGTATGATTTTACAACTCATTGAAATATTAATTTAATTATTATTATATTCTTATAATAATTGATAACTATTAACTCCACTAATAATCATTAAAACATATTTTATATAAAATAAAAAAACTATATTCTTAAATTGATGTAGGAATTACTTTTGAACCACATAAATCATTATTATCAGTTCTTGTTTTCTACATTTTCTGTGAATGATTAATTTCATGAGTTTTTTAAATCTGTGAGGGAATAAATATGGTTTGGTAACATATTTTAACAATTAATTATATATTTTAGAATATCTATTTCATAATAATCTACATGTTTGTGTTGGTCTGTAGATTATTACTACACAATATGATTTTACATGTTATTTATTCTTGTAATTGGTGGTTTCAAATTCCAAAAATATCTTAAAAAACAAAACAAATATACTTTAAAATGATCCAAAAATTTTTATGAAATACAAAATAAAATATACCATAAAAGTGTTCTAGATAATTGTAGATACCAAAGTATTTCCATATTAGTTTGGCAAGATAACTAGAAAAATAAATACAAATCCTCAACTCACCATATAAGTAACACTTACATAGATTATTATAATACTATGAACATAAATTCCTGTAATAGAAACACTAGTAATATACCCTCTCTATGCACCTATTTGTCTATAGTGGGGATGGACTACTCCATTGATCCAATTTACAATAGGAACATTATATCTTGGTTGAAAACCTAAATTCAATCCTAGACACAAATCACCATTCAACAACCTCTCAAGGAATAAAACCCTTTAACCCAATCATTAAATATATCTACACTACATCTAGCACGATATAGAAGATGAAAGAATTTGATCTCACCAAAATTGAGACATAATGCATTTTCAAAATATAAATCCTTATTAAATTCATCTCTATTTAATATTTACATGAAACAATAGCCTTCCAAATATAGTTATTCATCCATCCAATGACATTTAATTTCATTATGGTCCATGAATTTTCAAAACATTTCTTGACTTTGAATCATTAAAAAAATATAGAATATATTATTGAATGATACCCGATACATAGAAGTTCATCCCACAATCCTTTATAATAAAAGGAATTTCAAATTTCAGAACCCTTGTCTATATATTTAGACACTATTTTTTCACACACATTGATGTATTGGTTCTAATATAATCACCCAAAAAATAAATATTCTATAATTTTTCTTCATCGTCTTGTGACTCAAATTCATTGAAAAAATCTAGGCATTATTAATCTTGGAAATCATGGATATCGTTGATGAACATAACTTCCCCACTATACATGAAATAGGTCAATGTCCCTAAGAACCTGCAACATATTTTAGGTGAATAAAGTATACACATGAATAACACAATCATGAGAAAACTATTTAATCTCTAGTTAGTAGATTAATTATTAATTTCAAATCAGCATTATGTTGTGATAAATTAACATCTAATCAGAATCCATCATTTACTAACAATGAAAAATAATACACAACTAGGTTTAATGCCCACACAAGAATTATTAACATATAACAATTCATTCTCCTTTCACTTTATCTACACATTGCGATTTTACAACTACAAAATCATTGTCCCTATGGATCACCATAACCATATTATGCAATACTATCGCATGCCCTATGTTCCAATAGAAAACTATTTTACCCACCACAATAATAGGGAATAATTATCTACCCCACTAACCCAACTCACAGACAACATCCGATAAGAATACCTAATAAATTCACCATAAACTAATTTTGTTTCCCTCGATAGGGAGTTATATAGAAAACCCCTCATAAAAATTCCCCACTCTATCAACTAAGTAGATTTTATAATTTTAACTATAGAATCCCCAAATAATTCTAAATGATACCTCATACATGAATCTCATATCTTAAACTACATGGAATATAATACCAAGATCATAATACTAAAGGGATATCATATACCATGAACATGAGAGTAATATCAAATGTTATGAAATAATACATGAAATAAAAATTTTCAATTTCAAATTATTTTAAAACTATAACTAGTTTTTACATTAAAACATTAATTTAAATATCATTGAAATCGTATTTAATAGAAAATTAATCCAAATTTATTTTTCTAAAACATTACAGAGGAATTTATTTTCCCAAAAAACACTTCTCTATAAAAGATAAAACACACTAGGTTTTAGTGACAGGTTTAAGAAAACTATGTTTCTAGAATGATTAATGAATTCATAAGATATTATTAACATGGAAAAATAGATTTAAAAATAAATATCCATCTAACTACATATACCAAGTCCCTAAATAGTAAAACAACTAAAAAATCTGTTAATACCTTTTTTTAATTAAATTTCTCATATCCACTAAAACTAATACTACTCTACGAGTGCCACTGGAACTTATGTGTGCCTCACTATATTATAGAGACTATAGAAATGATTAGAGAGTTTATAACTAGCATGAGAAGACTATACATTACATATGTTCTAAAAAATAACATATAAAAAGAAAAATCAAAATTTTTAATTTGAGTATGATCTATGAGTTAAAAATACTATCCAATAATTAATATATATATATAATATCTACCTATATCAAATAGAACAATTAAATTCATTTAGAAATGTAAAATTATTCAATATCATGTCGATCCATTGAAAGAGAAGACAATCAAATGGAGGGACAACCATAAAACTATGATTCCATCCTCATAGTAGTCTCTCAAAATTTTATCTAGCTACTACATATAGATATATTTTATTGATTTTATCCTAAGAAATACAACCTAAGGTTTATACATGAACCATAGTCCCTATATAGGGTAAGAAATAAATATAAATATGGAACCATCAAAGTGGTTCGTTAGATAAAACATGGCATGCAATTTATATATATGAACTATAAAAAATATATAGGATACAAGAAAGCACATCAAGTCATCATGTGCTAGCCAAGACATTAAGGCACATCAACACACCTTCATTATCAAATTTTAAAATTATAATTCATCTCATTCCCTCAATTCCCACCCATACCTTACTATTGTGGGTGCAGTACCATAACTGACTATTGACCACTCCCCTCTAACTCAGTGTAGGGACCCACAATGGATTCTCAAAAAATATCATCCCAAACATGGTAGGGTTCACAAAAGATCCTCAACTACAACTACTGAACTCAATGTGGGGTCCATATTTGATTTTCAACAACTAAATTCTTAGTTAAGATATGGTCATAATATTGAATCATACAAAAAATCACAACAAAAATATAATTGAACTCATGGATTAATGGTACACTCAGAACATTCTACCTAAAATAAAACTCCTTAACCATCCAAATTGGTTACTCTTAAGCTAAAAATCACATTACTAGGAGTATAATGTAGACTAATTTGTAAGTCATAAATATACTCTTGTCCACACTGACTTATTTTATAGAAATCAACATAAAATAGACTAAGGTATAACACTCTTAACACTCTCACTAATATTGATATCTCAAGAATAACATGTAAATGTGAAAATATCAGGATGATATAAAATACCATAAGTCACAATGCATCTATAACACCACTCATCGGTGTTATGTGACCAATGAGGCTATAGATAACCCCCATCCACATCCACACTTATATCACTATCACTCACTATCACAACATATGGTTTCACTAATCACAATGTCCCCAGTTCAATGATTTCCATGAACTATTACTATAAGAGTCATATGGGGTTTCTACACTTAAATTTTTCCATTTAATTAACCTTATAATAAAAAAAGAGAAACTAATTATCAACCATTCTCAAGGATTAAATGGAATCCAAAAAATAACACCCTAATCATCCTACTAGTAGGTCACACAATCACTAACACACTCCAAAGAAACCATAAACTTACTTTATAATAAAACCCAATATAGTACAAGCCTTTTAATAACCAATAAAAATATATAGGAAAATTATCATCC
This sequence comes from Viscum album, assembly GCA_963277665.1. Lineage (NCBI taxonomy): Eukaryota > Viridiplantae > Streptophyta > Magnoliopsida > Santalales > Viscaceae > Viscum > Viscum album. Next base: position 72,251,380 of record OY728126.1, on the reverse strand, counting down.
TAAAAACTCATCAATATATCCAACTAGGATTAAATGTCTAGAAAAATTCATAGAAATTTCCTCATGAAACCCGCATAACCCCTATCCTTTTAAAATCATTACCCATGGTCCTCACCTCTTGAGACACTGTGAACCCTCCCACTCAGTCTCAATGTACACAGATAGATATTAAGTCCACAAACCAATATATCATTATGGATCACCAACACCAAGATGTGTTTTTTAAACTTGGTGATATAACCACAAAGCTATTATAAAATCAACCCCTAATGCATAAAATAACCAATTCACTCTAAATTGGGTTTATCATACCCAATAACAAATCTTGACAATTACCCAACCCTTAACTAAATTCACTAACCTAGACTCTCATGAGTTAACATGAACATTTCACACACTAACACAATATAATATATAATGAAATGTGAAAGGAAATTCCCTAATAAATCGTAAAATAGTTAACTTATTCTATTTCATGGATTGATTCTACATTATTCCCCTAAAAGTAAAAATTTATATAAGTATAACCTAAATCAATGGTTCAACAAACCATCTGGTTTAGTGTAAAAAAGGTATATAAGTTATTCGAATTAAATTAGATTTTTTAAGACAAACATAATACTTTAGATTCATCAATATGAAAAAATAGGATCCTATGGGATCATAAATAATGTAGAAGAAGTGTGGGAAGTCATTTGGTACAGGGGACTTGGTGTTGGGTTGTGCGTCTAAAAAAATGACGGTGGGGGGGGGGAGGTGTCTAACAAACCCAAATCCTATATCCCCAGTTAGTATCAATGTTATTACATTTTAATATATCAAAATAATGCAATTGAAAATGAACGATTAGTTTACTAGTTTAGTAGTTCCATTAACATACATAATACCTATTTAAATTTAGAATTAATATATAAAACATACCAAATTAATTGTTCATCATCCTTTATACTATTTCAAATATTTATTATTCATAACGTGGGGAAAGGGAAAATAAATAAATGATGAGGTGAAATTCATAGTATAATTTATGAGTATATGAATCCATATTTATTAAATAATGACAAATCATTATGTGATGTTATTTATGTGAAAACACATGTATCTTAATCGCTAACATGAGAATAAAATGAATCTATGTATAATATCAATGAAATAATCTCATGGATATAAATTATTGAATTCTTATCAAAGTAAAATCACAATATTTGATTTCATATACTTAGACATTATGATATATAAACTATTGAGACCTTATTCTAAGCAATTTTAATGGATGGTAATGTATTCAACAAAAAAAATTTATCAATTTTTCCAAACTAATTTATCTCATTAGACCAATTGATGCATTGATGTGATATCTATAATCTGGCCCCACTGATCATTACAACCCCAATAGATTCCTTATAAATTTAATCATCAATAAAATGTATAAACAAAGTTCCCCATCAAAAAATATCTTTATTTAGAAATGAATAACATATATAAATATTTACCCAAGGAATCAAATAAAATTAATAGTGAAATTATTTATGTAATAATGGTATATTGTCTAGGAAATAATTATTTTGATAATAAAAATAATATTGATATAAAATATAAATGTAATTTATAATTATCACAATAAATGCAAGTATTCACTAGATTTTAATGACCAAAAAATTTAAGAGATAAAATATGACCATAAATTAATCAAAAATATTTTTTTTATTTTCAATATTGGTATCTTGGAGAATAATAGAATATTGAATTAAAACATTACTGTATGTCTTCCTTATATTTTTTTATTTATAAAATAACACGAATTTTATTAAGATAGTATATATAACAAAATTATTATGGAATGGGGAATATTTTTTAATGTTTTATATATTTAATGAAATAATTAATATGACTATTTGTAATGAAAGTAGAAAATTAACCTTTTTTAAAAAATTAGAATCATTACTTTAAAACCATTTAAAATTTTAAGGTTATCTTAAATCTTCTTAATATATATTTTAAAATAATTAATTTACTTTTATAAAATAAAATTTTAAATTAGTGACATAAAGGAAAAAAATTGTTTAAAAAGGGAAATACCATCAAAATTTATTTTGAACATTTATTTCTTCGATTCATGATCCAAATAGAGGAAATGTTGGGTTAAAATATGGAAAATCTTTAAATATCCATTGGATAATAAAAAAGATGGATTTTTGTAAGGATGGATTTTGATTGTTGGAAAATTAATGCAATCTATAAAATTGATATTTTAAAATAAATCCTTACATATTTGGTAAATATTAAAATATTACACCATTAATTTATAAATGATAAGTAAAACATTAATAATAATTAATGTATTTGTATGCATGTTTTCACTAACCGATCAAACAGGGTTCATGTGACCATTATAAGGCCGAGCATTGAAAACCCTAAGCCCACATCCAATAGATTAGGGGCTCAATAAAACAACTAATAAAGAATAATATAAAATGCGAGGAATTTCCCCATTGTATATTTAAAAGTAGACCTACCCATATTCATGAAATGTTGTAGAGAAATAATAAATACATTCTAAAATTTAGAGTTAACCATGCATGAAAAACCTTCTATGGAATAAATCACAGTACGACTGATTAAAACCAAAGTGTAACTTGGAAAAATACAAACCCAACTAGAAAATAGATCTCAACCTCACAAGAATTGTAAATAAATAATGCTGAGAAACCATATCTCATGACCTCCAAGAACAAACTCCATACATCGACATGGCACTAAGGTATCACTACACTTCTACAATGTCCCCATTGATAAGTCTGCTAAAAACACAAAACACAACATGTGCAGTTAAAGACCATGCAGGGATGAGTATATACAAACATAGTAGGACACCCCATAATCTAAAGAGGGATTAATAGAGATATATAATAAAATTAGATAGGTCATCCAAAATAATGAGGGAAATGAAGAAAAACATGTAAACATTTATATATTTATAAATTCAAATAATGAAACCCAAAAGAGGGAGAAATGGGATTTCTATCCCACAATCTAGCAAAAGACCCTGAGTAAGAATATAGATCCAAATTCCATCACTATTTTCTAGTATCAAATTCAACCTCACCACAATATGTGCGGATGTTCCATCTCCCCAATACCATGATCTCTAGCAGAGGGATCCAAAAATAAAATGGAGGACCCCAATCTTAAATGATATAGAAGATAGTGGAGATCCACTCCATAGATAGAGGACCCATGATCAGTTTAGGGGAGTCACAACTCTTCCTGTATGAAGACATTGAGGAACCCATGCATTGGTGTGACAAGAGAGTACTAACTCTCAAATATTTGTGATATTCTATCCCTGATTACTACAATCATCGAGCATGAGATAATGAGGTGTGTAATTTGTAACATCTCTCATTGTACCAATAATTCCAAAAAACGGTCACCATCATTTTCTATGTTAAAAAATTCTCATCATGAGATAATTGTGAGAGAAAATATGTTTCCAAAAGATGGAGACATAAGAGGAAAAACGAGATGGAAAGGATACATGTTGTGTAAGGGGTCCAAAAGGTGTTTTTACCCACCTCCCTAACTATATATTATCTCCACTTTAAATAGATTAGAATCAATGTCATCATAAATGGAATGTACAAGTGGTACCCATTGTGTCTCGTGAACCTAGGACCTTCTCCGAAAAAGATTTGCATACCCATATACTTTTGGTCATAAAATTGAAGTTGGTCCTATACGTAGTTGTGCTTGTGTACCAAACCATGTGTGTGCACTATCAGAGTACCCAATGTGTCATACCTCATAGGGTTTAGTGATTATTTAGTTGGTACATGGTCTGATAGTCTAGGTAGGACAAAAAGTCAAGTGGATCTAGATACATGGTGTTTGATATATAACATTTCCCAAAATGCTAGACCCAATAGAAGGGATACTACAGAATATGTGTTCTTTAGTTAATACATCCTATTTTCTATGTATTTTTTCAGAATCATAAAATTATTCATTTTGTTTTCTAGATTCATCCATTCCCCCACGAATCTTATTTTTTTATCACTTGGAATCGAAGTGAAATGCATCCAACCATCATTTCCCATCATCCCGTGGATATGAAAAAAATATGATTCTCCACAGAAACCTGCTATGTGTACCATATGCATCTCATCATCCATTATTTCTTTATGATCATTAATACAAAATAATATCACACATAAACCATCCCAGTTAATTGAAAAATATTTATCTGTTCATCATTTTCCGAACATTCATGAATCTTGGTTTTCAATCATCCATGACCCCACCATGAAAATGTTGAACCATGACTATAACGACCCATACTTTACATACATTGTTAATACTTCAAAATTGAAGCACACTTATTACAACATATGACAAAACCACAAAGGACCATATAGGTATAGTGTCTTTAAAAACTGGGAAACATAAACAACTGGTTCATAAATCATCTATATTGTCTCCCATTTATTTCATCATATCTAGGGTCCCTTTAGCATATTCTACTTAATATCTATCTTCCTGACCTAGGGAAAAGAAAACATAAAAGGGTGAGCTCAAATGCTCAGCAAGGGCAAATAATGGAAATAAAAATCATATCATATCTTTTTGAAAATCATATCCTGCAAAAGAGATCATAATATCTTAACATGGAATAAATCATAGAAGTGAAAATGAGATCCCCATAATCATAACATGAAACTTGAAACTTTGTGGCATGCACACATAGTCATGGAAAATCATTTCTTGTTAGTCATGACTCGTTTCCAAGACTATCTTAGCGGACAAAGTCCATTTCTGAACCGAGTTCACTCCTCGTTTCAGTCCTGTTTCACTGAACCAAAATAACCTTTCGTTCCAGCCATGTCTATCTCATGAGATATAAATCTTTACCCAATGCATTGGAGGGAGATATAGGTCCCACCCATCTTATAATGAATCCTTTCTTATGTGTTCCACATAATCATAAATCATACATCATCGCATAACACATGTATCAAAAATGGGATTCTTGAAACATCATGACGTCATAAAACAAATCATATAAGGTAAATGACTTCATAAAAATAATTTACTCAAAACATAATCAAATCAATGTAATAATAGGGATAAAAACAGAACCCTATATTATCTAAGATGGAAAATAATTTTGATAAAACATTTGAACTCCATTCTTGAGGAAAATATCCTTTCTACTTCAAAAACACTTTTCTTTTCTTAACATGTCATACAATTATAAACTAAAAGAAGTTGATTAAAAATAAACTTGAAAACTTATAAAGGAATATTCTTGGAAATAATGTTTTAAAAATCCATTCATGCCGTATAAGTTAAAAAAAACATTCTTCGTACCTTTGTCGGAAAAGTCAAAAAGCACCTCGTACGAAAAAACGACAAAAGATTCCTTTCATATTCTTTACTAAAAACTCACCGAAGGGTAAAATTGGATTTAAACTATTGTAAGTGGATGGAAAAAATATTACATATTGAGGGAACATTGATTTGGATGATAAAATACACCCCAGTAAATAATTACAAATAAACAATCTCAGATAAAAATGAGATTGTGATATTTCTCTTACCTTAGGTCTGATTTGCTTTGTACGTGTCCGAAGCTCCTCTTCTTTGGAACGCCTCTTTGAATCCTCCACGTAGGGAAGTAATATTGGTCTTTGAAGAAGACCAAGACCTCTAGGATTATTCTAGGGAAGCGGAGAAGAGAAAATGGCAGGGGATGGCCGAGCTTGAGTGCTCAAATTGGTGTGAGGAGGAGGGGGAGGAGGTGCCCTTTTATAAGGGAGGAGAGGGGCACCTTAGGAATACCTCAAAATATTATTTTATATTAATGTCAAAATCGGTTTATAATGGTTCAAAAGGGTCTTATTTAGAATCTAAAGTGGGGATGGGTCGAAATCCTATCAACCAATAGGATTTAGACATGTTTAGGGTATTATTTTAACCTTATCAATTAGATTTAACTCTAAGTTAAATATTTTATCTTTTACCGTGTCTTTTTGTTTTCTTTCACTATATGGTTAATACACTTACTATAACATGCCAACCGAACCCCAAATTGTTTATTATTAATATATATATCCTTATCTAAGTCGTTTGGCCGAACATTAGATTTTTAGGAATAAAATAACAATTAATAATATAATATTTGATTTAAAAACTATTTTGTGTCAATTTTGACACTATTTGATATATGATTTTTGTGAAACTCATAACAGTATTATATGTTCGAACCAAGTTGATTAAATCAACAGTAATATATCATAGTAACCTAGATAATTAGTGTAATTCATAAAAAGTCTCAAATTACATTTATTTTGGAGTTTATAACATCAATTATGTCAATATTTCATTAATAAGATAATTACTGCATCATCATTGTCTCATAAATAAATTAAATTATTTAATGTCTAAAAATTACAAATAAAATACCATTATGTAGGAAATCTTTTTATATTTCTAATGAATATTTATAGTCGAATTTATCTTATGTATAACCCCATATTAAAAATGTTTTAGTTATTAAACTTTGATTTTAACTATTTTAACTATTCATTAAATAAAATAATATTAAATGTCATAATCTAATCCAAGTGGACCTAAATGGTCATATTATATTCATAAGGTTGTTTTTGGTCGAATTACACTTATCAAATAGAATTAGGAAATGAGTTAGGGTAATAGTAATATCATATTTACCCTTAGTTACCCTATTTACTATTAACCGTGGTAAAAAAAAAGTAAAAAGTTACTATTCACCAAAAATTATTTTCATCTCATTGAACCACATTTTAGTCCTTGATATTAACCGTGTCTTTCGGATTTTCGAAATCCCATTCACAGAAGTGGTAAAATTAAGTTTTATGCAAAATTCGGTTTTTAACCTACCACTTAGTGGTTTTACTATTCATCAAAAATTGAAAGTTTTCAGAAAAATACCAAAATTTCACCCTAGGCTAATTTCGGTATTCCGAATCTAAAAATGATGTCCATTTTGAAAAATAAAATTTATAAAATTTTAAAAAGTGGTTTTTACTATTCATAACGGCTAGTTTTATTTTAATAGCATATCGTTGTTTAGTGAAACTCGGTATTGCGTTCGATGCAAGCTATCGAGGAAGGTCACGATTTCGTGTAAAGCAAGCCAAACAAGTGTTGTGTAGAAAAAGATTCCTTTGATGATTTATATAACATAAAAGTCTCGAGTGTTACATTCTACCCCCCTTAAAATGAATTTCGGCCTCGAAATTCGTCACATTGTAACAAACAGATGAGGATACTTCTCCCTCATCAAATCCTCAAGCTCCCATGTAGCTTCTTCTAATTGGTGGTTCCTCCATAAAACTTTCACCAAGTGAGTGGTCTTGTTTCGTAGGACTTTTTTGCTATGATCCAGAATCTCTATCAGCTGTTCTTCATAAGAAAGATCTTGCTCCAGCGGTACAACTTCTGAGCTGAGTACATGTGAAGGATCAGGTATGTACTTTCTCAGGAGAGATACATGGAACACATCGTGAACTTGAGAGAGATTCGGTGGAAGCGCCAATCGGTAATCTACCTTTCCAACATGATCCAGTATTTTGAATGGATCGATATATCTAGGGCTCAACATCCCCTTATTTCCAAATCTCATAACCCTCTTCCAGGGAGATATTCGTAAGAACACTTTATCACCCACTTCAAACTCTAGATCTTTTTTTCGGTTGTCGGCATAACTTTTCTGTCGACTCTGAGCTGCTCTTATGTGTTGTTGAATCGATCAGACCTTTTCTGCCATTTCATCAATGAGATCAGGTCCTAATAGCTTTCATTCCCCAACTTCATCCCAGCAAGGCGGAGACCTGCATTTCTTTCCATATAGAGCTTCATAAGGAGCCATCTGAATGCTAGAGTGAAAGCTATTATTATAAGAAAATTCCACCAAATGTAGGTGTTGATCCCAACCTCATCTGAAATCCATGGAGCAAGCTCTCAACATATCTTCTAGGGTTTGAATTGTTCTCTCAGACTGGCCGTCTGTCTGAGGATGATAAGAAGTGCTGAAACTCAACTCTGTATCCCGAGTATGCTGAAGACTTTGACAGAACTTCGAGGTAAATATCGGATCCCGATCAGATATAATAGAAAGTGGTACTCCATGCAATCTTACCACTTCCTTTACATATATCCTGGCAAGCTGATCTAGAGAGAAATCCTCTCTAATAGCAATGAAGTGTGCATACTTTGTAAGACGATCAACTATGACCCAAATAGCATTATTGCCTTTGGATGTTTTAGGAAGTCCTGTGACAATGTCCATAGTGATTTTTTCCCATTTCCATTCGGGTATGGGTAATGGTTGAAACATCCCCTTAGACTTTTTTTTCTCAGCTTTAACTTGTTGAAAAACCAAGCATCGAGAGACATATTCAGCAACATCTCTTTTCATGCCATCCCACCAGAAGTACTCTTTCAGGTCCCTATACATCTTCGTGCTTCCAGGATGAATAGAGAATGATGAACTATGAGACTCGTCCAGTAGATCCTTCTTTAATTTGGGGATGGGAGGAACACAAACCTGATTCATGAACTTTATTATCCCATCACAATCAAGGTTGAATTCAGGAACATTTCTCACCTTCTTTTGTAACTCGACATCTTCTTTCTGTGCCTCTTTAATCTTTACATGTATAGATGGTTGAACATTCATTTGAGAAAGATAAGATTTTTCCCCTTCCATTATAATTCCAAGATCCATCCTTTGTAAATCCATAAATATTGGATCCTTTGTGATCCTCATCATGGATAAACTAGCATGGTCTTGTCGACTTAATGCATCTGCCACCTTGTTTGCTTTCCCAGGGTGGTAATGGATTGAGCAGTCGTAATCCTTAATCAGCTCCATCCATCTTCTTTGACGCATATTAAACTCCTTTTGTGTGAAAATATACTTTAAACTTTTATGATCAGTATAAATATCACACCTTTCCCCATAAAGGTAATGCCTCCAAATCTTTAATGCAAAGATTACCGCATCCAACTCCAAATCATGTGTTGGGTAATTTTGCTCATGGATTTTCAACTGTCGTGAGGCATAAGCTGTCACCATATCATTTTGCATAAGAACACACACCAATCCCTTCTTGGATGCATCACTATAGATCACAAACCTTTCTCCACTACAAGGCAGTGTGAGCACAGGTGCACTGGATAACCTTCTTTTCAACTCCTTGAAATTCTCTTCACATTCCTCTGTCCAAACAAACTTAACTCCTTTCCGAGTCAACTTGGTGAGTGGATTAGATAATCGTGAAAAATCCTTTACAAAACGTCGATAATATCCAGCCAAACCAAGAAAACTTTGGATCTCAGTTACTGTTGTTGGTCTTGACCATCTTTCGATAACCTCTGTTTTTGCTGGATCCACAGATATCCCCTCTTTTGAGGTTATGTGACCCAAAAATGAAACTTTTTGAAGCCAAAATTCACACTTGGTAAATTTGGCATAAAGCGTCTCCTTTCTCAGGGTCTTCAATATAATTATCAAGTGATATTCATGCTCTTCATGCTCTTTGAATTGACAAGAATATCGTCTATAAAGACTACCACAAATTGATCAAGATAATATCTAAAGACTCTATTCATTAGATCCATGAAGATAGCAGGGGCATTAGTAAGACCAAATGGCATCACTATAAATTCATAGTGCCCATACCTTGTACGGAAAGCCGTCTTTGGTATATCCTCCCTTTTGACCCTTAATTGATGATACCCTGAATGAAGATCAATCTTGGAAAAGTATTGAGCTCCGCGTAGTTGTTCAAATAAGTCATCAATGCGTGGGAGAGGATATTTGTTCTTGATAGTGATCTTGTTAAGTTCTCGATAATCAATGCAGAGTCTCATTGATCCATATTTCTTCTTAACAAATAGAACAGGTGCTCCCCATGGTGACGCACTAGGGAATATGAATCCCTTATCAGGATTCTCTTGGATTTTCTTCTTCAATTCCTGCAACTCAATTGGGGCCATTCTATAAGGTGTCTTTGAAATTGGCAAAGCGCCTGGTACGAGTTCTATTGAAAACTCAACTTCACGATTTGGTGGAAGACCCGGTAATTCCTCCGGAAATACATCATCAAACTCCAGTACAATGGGAATATTCTTAATCATGAGTTTCTCACCAACCATTTGAGATAAATAACCTTCATTTAGTGGAATCAAGACCCATAAGATGGAAGAAATTTCCACTGGAAGGTTATATTCATCCTTGCATTGATAGATGATCGTAGATTGATCTGGAATATGAAATGTGACTTCCCTTATTTGGAAATTGATATGAGCTCCATGTAGAGAAAGACAATCCATGCCAAGAATCACATCAAATTCCACTAAAGGAAGGATCACAAGATTTGCAGGAAGCACTTTCCCACAAACTTCGATCAGAGAAGAATTATAAACTTTTGATGCGACTGTTGTTCCATTAGGTGTTGTCACAGCTAACTCAACATCTAATTGTTGAGGTAGTACGATGATACCCTTAGAAAATTTTTCAGAAATAAAAGAGTGGGTGGATCCAGAATCAAATAAAACATTTGCTACTTTAGAGTGGATGGTAAGTGTACCTTTCACCACTTCGTTATCGTACTCCACATCGCTGATAGAAATTGCATGTGACTTTCCTTTTTCTTTAGCCTTAAGATTTTGTTGACGTCGAACATCATCATCAACCCTTGGATTTGGGCATTTATTGGCATAATGCCCCATCTCCTTGCACTTGAAACATTGAAGTGTAGTAGGTTCATTCTGTGTATCCCTTCCTTTTTTTTCATCATTAGACATCTTCTTCCCATTATCGCGGCATTCAAATGCCCGATGACTATCCTTTCCACATTTAAAACATTTACTTGTCCCTTTAAGACAACTCCCTCCATGTTTCTTTCCACACTTTGAGCATAAGGGAAAGTTCATCTTCTTTTCAGTGTGCTCTTTAGATTTTCCTTTGAATTCCATCTTCCTCTTCTTATCAAACCCATGTGACTGATGGGTTACTCCAATCTCCATCTCGACTTTGAGAGCACATCGAACAACTTCCTCGTAGCTATTGAAGTCCCTTATGGCTAACTCCCTTCGAAGACTTGGTTTTAAGCCACTAAAGAATCGATCGATCTTACTCTCAGGTTGGATAATAATACCAGAAGCGTACCTTGCAAGTCTTGTAAAATTTGCTTCATAGGTACCAACAGATTCATCATCCCTTTGCTTCAGTTCAAGAAACTCTTTCTCCATCTTTGTTCGGAGAATATGGGGGAAGTGCTTATTGAAAAATAAGTTCTTGAACTCGTCCCATTCCATATACTCAATTTCATCCCTTTGCCTAGTATTCTTAATAAGATTCCACCATTGATCAGCATCTCCTTCCAAACGATACACTGCCAGGATGACTTTATCATGTTCAGAACATTGAAGTAATGAAAATATCTTTTCAGTAGTACTAATCCATTGTTCAACAACTAATGGATCTGTAGACCCACTGAAAGAAGGTGGACGCTGCCTCATGAAGGATTCAACAGAATGTTGCTACTTCCTTTGCTCGTTTGGAAGTCCTACATGATTCATAGCTTGAGAAAGTTGTGTGAGCATGGCTAAAAGAATTTGCATTCCAGCTCCCATATCGTTTGGTTGCTCAGGGGGACAATCATTGCATTGCCCATCGCATTCCTCATTAACACGGTTCCTTCGGGATCCAGCCATTGACTAAAACCAAGAAGAATAGTGTGAGAAACACTAATTATAATAGGAAAACCACATAATCAAGGATAAAATTTCACACTTAAGGTCTTATCCTAGGGTATTCATGGCCATTTCTAAAACACTAAGATTGTGTTCTATGCTTAGACTTATCCTTAGGGTTCTTACTAAGAGTTTCACATCCTAGTTTCCAAAGGTTGACTATACCTTTCCTCTGATACCAACTATAACGACCCATACTTTACATACATTGTTAATACTTCAAAATTGAAGCACACTTATTACAACATATGACAAAACCACAAAGGACCGTATAGGTATAGTGTCTTTAGAAACTGGGAAACATAAACAACTGGTTCATAAATCTTCTACAGTGTCTCCCGTTTATTTCATCATATCTAGGGTCCCTTTAGCATATTCTACTTAATATCCATCTTCCTGACCTGGGGAAAAGAAAACATAAAAGGGTGAGCTCAAATGCTCAGCAAGGGCAAATAATGGAAATAAAAATCATATCATATCTTTTTGAAAATCATATCCTGCAAAAGAGATTATAATATCTTAACATGGAATAAATCATAGAAGTGAAAATGAGATCCCCATAATCATAACATGAAACTTGAAACTTTGTGGCATGCACACATAGTCATGGAAAATCATTTCTTGTTAGTCATGACTCATTGCCAAGACTATCTTAGCGGACAAAGTCCATTTCTGAACCGAGTTCACTCCTCGTTTTAGTCCTGTTTCACTGAATCGAAATAACCTTCCGTTCCAGCCATGTCTATCTCATGAGATATAAATCTTTACCCAATGAATTGGAGGGAGATATAGGTCCCACCCATCTTATAATGAATCCTTTCTTATGTGTGCCACATAATCATAAATCATACATCATCGCATAACACACGTAACAAAAATGGGATTCTTGAAACATCATGATGTCATAAAACAAATCATATAAGGTAAATGACTTCATAAAAATAATTTCCTCAAAACATAATCAAATCAATGTAATAATAGGGATAAAAACAGAACCCTATATTATCATAGATGGAAAATAATTTTGATAAAACATTTGAACTCTATTCTTGAGGAAAATATCCTTTCTACTTCAAAAACACTTTTCTTTTCTTAACATGTCATACAATTATAAACTAAAAGAAGTTGATTAAAAATAAACTTGAAAACTTATAAAGGAAGATTCATGGAAATAATGTTTTAAAAATCCATTCATGCCGTATAAGTCAAAAAAAAACATTCTTCGTACCTTTGTCGGAAAATCCAAAAAGTACCTCGTACGAAAAAACGACAAAAGATTCCTTTCATATTCTTTACTAAAACTCACCGAAGGGTAAAATTGGATTTAAACTATTGTAAGTGGATGGAAACAATATTACATATTGATGGAACATGGATGTGGATGATAAAATACACCCCAGTAAATACTTACAAATAAACAATCTCAGATAAAAATGAGATTGTGATATTTCCCTTACCTTAGGTCCGATTTGCTTTGTACGTGTCCGAAGCTCCTCTTCTTTGGAACGCCTCTTTGAATCCTCCACTTAGGGAACTAAGATTGGTCTTTGAAGAAGACCAGGACCTCTAGGATTATTCTAGGGAAGTGGAGAAGAGAAAATGGCAGGGGTTGGCCGAGCTTGAGTGCTCAAACTGGTGTGAGTAGGAGGGGGAGGAGGTGCCCTTTTATAAGGGAGGAGAGGGGCACCTTAGGAATACCTCAAAATATTATTTTATATTAATGTCAAAATCGGTTTATAATGGTTCCAACGGTACTTATTTCGAAGCTAAAGTGGGGATGGGTCGAAATCCTATCAACCAATAGGATTTAGACATGTTTAGGGTATTATTTTAACCTTATCAATTAGATTTAACTCTAAGTTAAATAATTTAACTTTTACCGTGTCTTTTTGTTTTCTTTCACTATATGGTTAATACACTTACTATAACATGCCAAGAGAACCCCAAATTGTTTATTATTAATATATATATCCTTATCTAAGTCATTTGGCCGATCCTTAGATTTTTAGGAATAAAATAACAATTAATAATATAATATTTGATTTAAAAACTATTTTGTGTCAATTTTGACACTATTTGATATATGATTTTTGTGAAAGTCATAACAGTATTATATTTTCGCACCAAGTTGATTAAATAAACACTAATATATCATAGTAACCTAGAAAATTAGTGGAATTCATAAAAAGTCTCAAATTACATTTATTTTGGTGTTTATAACATCAATTATGTCAATATTTCATTAATACGATAATTATTGCATCATCATTGTGTCATAAATAAATTAAATTATTTAATGTCTAAAAATTACAAATAAAATACCATTATGTAGGAAATATTTTTAGCTTTCTAATTAATATTTATAGTCGAATTTATATTATGTATAACCCAATATTAAAAATGTTTTAGTTTTTAAACTTTGATTTTAACTATTTTAACTATTCATTAAATAAAATAATATTAAATGTCATAATCTAATCAAGGTGGACCTAAATGGTCATATTATATTTATAAGGTTGTTTTTGGTCGAATTACACTTATCCAATAGAATTAGGACATGTGTTAGGGTAATAGTAATATCATATTTACCCTTAGTTACCATATTTACTATTAACCGTGGTAAAAAAAAGAAAAAAGTTACTATTCACCAAAAATTATTTTCATCTCATTGAACCACATTTTAGTCTTTGATATTAACCGTGTCTGTCATATTTTCGAAATTCCATTCACAGAAGTGGTAAAATTATGTTTTATGCAAAATTCAGTTTTTAACCTACCACTTAGTGGTTTCACTATTCATCAAAAAATTGAAAGTTTTCAGAAAAATACCAAAATTTCACCCTAGGCAAATTTCGGTATTCTGAATCCAAAAATGAAGTCCATTTTGAAAAATAAAATTTATAAAATTTTAAAAAGTGGTTTTTACTATTCATAACGGCTAGTTTTATTTTAATAGCATATCATTGTTTAGTGAAACCCGGTATTGCGTATGACGCAAGCTATCGAGGAAGGTCACGATTTCGTGTAAAGCAAGCCAAGCAAGTGTTGTGTAGAAAAAGATTCCTTTGATGATTTATATAACATAAAAGTCTCGGGTGTTACAATGACCCTATGTGACAAGAGTTTAAAATGTGAAAATTGGATGGGGAAAGGAAAAATAACAATGGTTAAAACATCTTTGGGAACATTTTCTTAAAAAATGACCATATATCAAGGATATTTAGTGTGAAAATAAATTAATATAATGAATAACTAATATAAATAAATTATTTTCTTTCATATGAATGGTGGATACACACATATCAAAAGAAAATAAAAAAATATTATAAAAGATAAAATATTGATGCTCAATACTATAACCATAAAGTAAAAATCCAAAAACTTACTGGGCCTACTTAGATTTGGATTGATATTTTTTGAATAAAACATTCTTTAGTGGTGATGATGATCCATTGGGTTTGTTTCCTCTTAATAGTTCTAGATCTAATCTCTTGTCATGATCTGAAAATAAATTATGTTGTTTCTCCACCTCTCTTTTATCATAGGGTTATGTGGATAACCCTATATGATTATTATAATATGTTATTTATAGTTTATTCATATTCATTCATTTAAAAAATTAACTAAATAATTTAATTATTTATTTTACGAAATGCACATTCAAATGACTACATCAACTAGATATCTAATGCTTACAAACCGTATATAATTCCTATGGTAAATCCTGCATTCCAAACTCAAATTTGGTAACATATTTCTATTCAATAATTTCATTTATTTTTTATTATAATTAATTAGGAAAAAACATGCATGTGATATTCATATATTTAATATTTTAATTATATCAACTATGGGTTCCCTAAGACTCAAAATCAGATGTTGTCTCAAAAATTATCTCTAAAAAATTCCTTATTACATTTCAATGTCTTACATGAAATTTTCTTTACAATAGATTACATGCCTTCAATGATTTATACCTATAAAATACCAAGCATAAAATGTTTGGGGTAATTTTTCTGAATCAGGCTATCCCACTATTATGTGATCTTATTCATGCTCCAATTCTATGACAACACATGAACCAAGGGTGTGGACCATCCCTGAAGGATTATCTCTTCCTGATCCTCGATCTCCACTTGATATTCGATGAAGATGGATCCAAAATCAACCTCATTATTTTTCAAGTGAATCATGGGTTTATGAGGATGAATGTAACTACTCCATTGAAACAGATGTCAGATTTCTTGGAACCACTACAACAGTTGGGGTATGTGTAGGCTGTAGGTATCCACCTCGACCATCTGTATGATCTATAACTATGTGATAAACCATAGATATTACTATCCTCCATACCCCAGTTCTTGGAATCCTAAATTATAGGAGACTCCTAAGAGTAGATAGTCTCTCTAATTGAACCTGAGGGACCTATGATTCCAATATTAAATAGATTTATTTCATCACATGGTAGTCCATATATGCTCAAATATCATCTTGAACTTCTCTATCATCACCAGCACTAACTCATTCCAAAAATATGATGTCTCATCAATGTCATCCTAGAACAACCTATAGTTTATCTCAAATAGTTTTTTGAAAGTTTCAATTCATATAATATATTTATATTATCTATTATAAGTAGCCTACACCAATGGATGGTGATCCTCCCATCTGCGACATATGTCTAAGAAGAATGTCCTTATCATATCTCCTAACACCCGAATAGTCCCCTTGGTCTACTAATCTATCAAGGGGTGAAATTTGTTACTCATCCTCAAATAGGTCTCAAAGCCCTCTTGCATCCAATTACAAAACCATGATGATATCCACATATCATGCTTTTATAAAATCATAGTGGGTAACCCATGGAGGTAAATGATCTCCCACAAATACAAATTCCCCAAATTCACTAATAAACTGTTCTCCCTCTTATCATCGAGGTGTGCAAACATGGTAAGTCATTCAAACATAACCTTTATGGTATCACATCCTCTCTCAATCAGTTGAATCCTTATCACAAATCCCATTGATATGCCATCCTATTTAAACTCATAGATCTCAAGAGTTTGATGACCAGACCAAAGCTGGGGTTCTAGCCGAAAATACCCCAAGGATTCCTCCATAGTATAGGGGGTTCTGAAATGTTTTGAAGCCATAACTAACCCAGTGAGGCCTTTTCCTAATAACTTATACACACACACACACAGAACCACCATGGTGTAAAAGTATGGAGGGAAAGAGTAAAAGATAAAACATTGGTATAACGTAAACCAAGAATTTTTTATCCACTAGAATGTACAATAGTACAGTAATGTAATCTAAAAAGTAAAAGGAAAAAATACATTGCCAAACATAATGGTCTACCAAATTGATATAAAACTATAATATAAAAACAACTTAGAGGTCATAGCTTTTGAATCACAAGATACGAACATTGTATTCAGTCCAAGAACCTAATATCCATATGATCTTCTATTGTCATTGTAAACCTTTCATTTGTCATCATATGAAATTACACATGCAGGAAAAACCCATGTAGGGGTATGTATATCAATACCCAATAGAACACCCAGAATGCTGAAGGATGGTCAGTAAGAGATACAATAGGAATAGAAGATAGTAGGTATAAGATACAGTAAAAAAGTACATCTCATCCCAATGAAGATGTATTGTGTGATCTTCCAAGCAAAAGGGGATAAAACACGATATATAGATGAATGAAACCTTGAGTCTTCACCACCTATATTAGGAGAGTGGACCCATCTAACCATGAGAATTTAATCCTAGAAACCATGTGACACTATACACACGTCTTCATCTAACCTTGAAAAAGAGTAAACTAATCCAAGGTGTGAATTGAAAAGAATGTTATATATATATATATATGTAATTATATACTCATTCAAAGAATCCCAAACAATATAGTTCGATGATATTCTTCTCACATCATCTCCCAAGAAGAAGAGTAGCCAATAGTTATAAAAGTCCATCAATGATGCCCAACATCTCATATGTCTACCGTAATTTATCAATTGATGTAATTCCAGTCCTCATCACTATGTCGCACAGTCATGGGGACATAGTCTCTAGGTAGAGGACACATGCCCTGATACAATTATAGGGTTCCTCTCTGGTGGTTAAGGACCCTTTCCGAACATGAATTCAGGGTGACAATCTTAGAATCAAGGACCCATTCCCTGATACTAAAAGAGGGTGACACTCAAATGGTTGAGGAACCTTTCCCATCCTAGTTGGAGGGTTCCACTCTAACTCAATGGGGATCCATTCCTTACCCAGCATTATGGTTCCACTCAAATGGTTGAGGACCCATGCCCAGTCGAGCTAGTGGGTGTCACTCTAGTTCATTGGGTACCCATGGCATACCCCAAATGAGGGTGAATCTTCATAAGTTGAGGACTAATGAGCCACACACGTAGAGGGTTCAACTCTAAGTCATTAAGGACCCGTACATTGCACCATAGTAGGGTTCCAAATTGATTCTTTATAGCGATATTGTGTAATCACTACCATTGTCAAGTGTTTTTTTATAAGAGCATTGTCCAAAACATTTCAAATAATATTTTAACTTCCACAACCGAGGTCGGAATAATATTCAATGTGGAAACACACTCAGGATATGATACTCTTAGGACAAAATATGATTTCAAATGAATGAGATATAGATTTCAATGTTTCTTTAAAAGGGATCAAGGAGTACACAACTTTTGATGGGTCCAACACAACCTGTGGTCCGGATCCACCACCTATCAGTGTAATTGTCTAGAACTTCTCACCCAACTGAATAAGAGTACAGGCTGTGTAGGTAGTCTACACAATGTGTCCGAGCTAATCAGATACCATGCAGTGTGCTTCTTACTGTGCCTATATAAAGGACCATGTTTCTATGTACACGACCCCATTTTCATATACTAGACCCAATGTCAACATATCAGACACCTTTTCCATGTACTTTAGTACATGGTATATCGATCCAGATGGGGTGACACCCATGTGATATAGTTGTTCCCTTGTGCCTAAAAGATGGTTTGTAACTTCTTATGTTTTCCATCACACTGTTCACTCACCCATAGAAGGGGGTGCACTGCATGATGGTGATGTACATATTGTTCTATCATTACGGGATTTTGAAACTGTAGCCATCACCAAAAGACTGCACATCATGTGTTAATCATTGAACTTAACATGTATTATTATTTTATCTAGAATTTTAGATATTGGTATTTCAGCTTTGAATCAATCCTTTATGCATCAGATATTTTACTATTCTTATCTAAAAATCATGGATCCGGATTGAAAACATTATTTTGGAACACCTATATCTGGAAATCACCTCTTCTCAGGTTTGAGGGTTATGTTGCTTTTTCTTCTTGCATCTATGATTTCCAACATTGAAGATACATCCACATCCCATCATATCAATCATCCATGTCCTGTAATGATCCTAGATATATGCATGTCTCATAGATCTACTCCATTATCTTATAACTACTAGGAATCTAAGGGACTGATCAGAATTGGTACCACCCGACAATTATCAAACTTGGACTATGAGATATAATTGGTGAAAACATGATGAAAAATTGGAAAACACAATAAAAAAGGTTTTACACATCATTATGCAATCATTCATGGAAAAGGATCATGAACCATGAATCTGAGGTTAGAAAAAAAAATTCAAATTAATTTATATTTCAATAACTCTGCGCAAGCAAGGTCCTAAATTGGTGTAGATCCAAGAAAAAGGATGGGTATTCCCAAAAATTTATTCAAAAGGAAATATCAATGAAAATTTATGAATTATAATTTGATTTACGATCGATATTTTAGGAATAATGCATCTAGACACAATTCAGGAGATGTAGCCCTATTCGCTACATCCTGACCTGCTCTAATCCATATTTTCATCATGGATCAAGGATAATTTTTAATAGATGATGTAAGAGATATTTGTGAAAGAATTAAAAAATTATGGGGCTAACCATTGATATTTATCCATAAATATATAAAAATAAACGAATTATTTATTTTATAAGTGAATTAAAATTTTAATTTAACAATTAATTAAATCACCTATCATACATACAACAAGGGACGAGTCTGAACACCCTACACTAAATCATTTTATGTCTCATCAAGGGTAAGAAACATGTTATAAAATCAATTATGGTCTTATATTTCTGCTCTAATCATCCATTTAATTGTTATCCCTTTTCATCTCAGAAACTGTGTCTGTGAAATATAAAATATATTTAATATTTTTTATGAATTAAATTTCGTGAACACCAGGCTATGGAATCACATGTCATCTAATCACCTAGCTCTGGAAATATATAATGAAATATTTTAAAGTCTTATAATGAAAAAAACTAGTCTCTAAATCACTCCACCTTCAAAATTTTCCTCTTTGAAAAGTAAAACTTATAGGACAACTCAAGATAAAAGCATGTACAAGGATCTCCCCCTCCTAAGATCTCTTATACACATTTTGGTTCTTCCACAACATGTGGACCAAGGTGGTGCTCAATACATGATGGGACATATTTGGATGATCCATGATCTCCATTGATTTCTTCACAAATTTGGATCTACCCTATATGTCCATCTCACCCCAACAAATTATTTGTGTGAGGTCATTCATGTTTCATTTCTGTTACAGCTTGTGGAATACATCATGCACCACTCCAGTAGTGGGGTAGTGATATGAAACATCTCTAATACTCTACAAGATATTAGAAAACTCGATAATCATTATGGATATCTTGAATCACTGGATAAAACTCCACCATCCCCATCATGGAGATAATCTTAAATAATCATTGCCCTCCCCCCATCTAAACTCTATGGGCTAACGAATGTGATCTATATAAGATTTCATTCTACTATAGACCATCCTCATCCACTTGTGGATGACATTAACATTCTCCATCGTCACCTACATGCACTCTAGGCCAACCATATTTGACACTCCAACCTCTATCCAATATAAGGGAGAACTACATGGTCTCTCATACTGGGATTAAAAAGTCATCATGCCAATGGTATAGTGGTAGATATTTTTGTACACATTTTTTAAAAATGTATGGTGATTATCCCCACTCCAATCTATGTAATACATTAATTCCATCAGCCTATCATCCAACACCTTGATAGTGTGCTCGATCTTCCCAATATTTTGGGCGTGAAACGCTATACTCAACCTCATTGGAGTCCTCAGTGCATCCTCTTTGAATGACCATAATCATGATTTAAGTCATGTGTCACGATTAGAGGCAATCATCAAGGACATTCCACGAATGTGAACGATCTCATGTATATACTTCTTCCCCAAAAACTCTACTAAATTATTCTATCTGATGGAAAGGATATGTGATGGATTCATGATTTGGTCAACTATCAACAAAATGATTTCATGATCCTTTGATATTCTTGTAATACCTATAATGAAGTCCATTTATATGACATCCCATTTCTCTCGGGGATATCTAGGGGTTGAAAAAAAAACAAGAAAACAGTGTTCATATTTCACTTACTGAAAATGAGGCACCAAGATAAGAACTCGGAAATTATTAATCTCATGATGGACCACCAAAACTATCTATGAATGTCTCTATACATATTACCCACACTAATATGTACAACTGAGGAAGATGTGTTGAAGTCACACAACACCTCATCTCCAAATGTATCTAGAACCATAATTCATTCAAAGAACACGGTGACATGATCATCACCTTTAGAATATCCATCTAGTGATTCTCCTATGGATAACTAATCACGTACGACCTCATAGTCAATTTCCCCGAACTCAGGCTCTCTCAAACACCAGAGGGGCTAAGGGGTCAACAACATTGACTACATGAAAATTTTACCCCCTACTCCACCACGGTAATCTCTAAGTAGGAAAACTACTCTGAAGCTTCCAATAATAATAAATATGATGACTTCTTAGTATGTTAATTTTGTTCAAGGTTTCCCTTATGTATTGTATCAGTTATCTTGAAGTCATAGTATTGTAGGAACTTCACACAAAAATGTTGTCTTACATTCATGTCTCTTGGAGTGATGTTGTAATTCAGACGCTAGTGTTCTGAGCTAACCACAAAGTGCACCCCCAGAAAATATTGCCTCCAACCACTTAATGAAAATACAACCATTGTAATCTCTAGGTAGTGAGTCACATTGTTCTTGTCCTGGGGACAAAATATCCTCTACCCATATGTAAGAAAAAAAAATTCATTACAATAAGGTTGTTTCTGAGCATGTAATGGTCCCACAAAATAAGCCATGTGATTAGACTCATACATCAAGGAGAAGCTAGACACAGAAGGAATGTATCATACCTCACATATCATCACCTATCTCAGAAAGTGAGTAACCCAAAACCATGATAGTTTCCACTATTACAAGTAGAATATAAATTAAGTATATATGGAAGGAAACCAATCCACAAAATGGAATTATCATATAGACTAATCCTTTTACTATAAATAGTCACAATCAAGGCTCCCCCTACAGTATCTCTACTAATAAAAAAGGGTTTAATCATAATAACTCTACTGGAAAATGACGGACTTGTTCCCACACTGCAGTGAATGACCATGGATTGAACACATAAGTCTAGAGGACACATTCACTACAACTCAACACTACCCACATTGTGTTGCACTGACCCTCCCTCAATTTTTTATTCAGATCATAAAAATGAATCTTACTAGGGGAAGTGTACCTCTTCCTGATGACTCAAAAGCTATGCCACATCCCCCTCGAGCATCTCATGTGATATTTTGAATCTAACAAATGAGCATGATATAAAATAATATTGGGCTTCAAAAATTCTCATTCTAGGTCTTACTGGTCCCTCTAAGAGAAAATAAACATTCATCACTCATCCCCAAACATAGAATTCTTTGGAAATCATACAACACAACATGATATTATTTAATTTTGGTGGACGTGAGTCACCCTAAAAATTTTAAATCGCATCACAAAACTATGTATCATTGGGCTAAAATAACCATCTCCTTGATGAGTTCATCGTTACCTTAATCCACACCATTATAGTTTTACTCCAATTCCATACATCAACCTGGTTAAACCTTAATAAATTATAATATTTAATATTTATCCTCATAATAGTTTGTAAAATTCTCATCATAAGAATGTCGATAGGACAATGAGATTATTTACATTCATCTCTTTCACTATGGGGTCATATAAATCCAATTCCAAAAGGTGCCTACAGCTCTAGAAGCAATCTCCATGATCATAATGTGGGATACTTATTGGTAGTGGTGGAAGGATATCATAACGGCGTCCACCACCCAAAACTCATCCTTCCAATCTACCTTCTGCTCCTACCTAGAGACCACCCTACTCATGCATGGGAAATCCTTGATCATGTTGTTGCCTCCACCATAGAGTTGTGTTTATTATGTACCTCGGTTGTTCTTTTCATCTATTCTGGAAATCTCATTCCATGAGGGCTCTCCCTTCGTATGAATTGAAAAACCCATATCAGGGATTCCCTAGTACTCTACACTGCCCCTGAAATCTTCTTGTACCTGATCATGAGAGGATGTCCTATTTGAAGATCTAGGCCCTTGGAAACATCTTACTACTATAGATGACCTAGTTCACTGACTACCAACACATGCTCAATCTGTATGATGTCCCTCTAAAATAAGGATCTATATCACATGAGATTTCTCTAACATGTTGAAATAGGTGGGGTTTCACAAGTCCAGAATGTTGTCTTTGATCTCTCCGTGGATACCCTATAAATCATCCATGAATGGTTGTAGACATCTCAGACACTTCCAAGAGTGTCCCATGTAAGGAATGTGAAACTCTCTTTCTACTCAGCCACTATCCCCCTCCTTGCTGCAGCTCTAGAAACATTTATATATGTACTAAATGATTGAAGGATAGGAAGTTATATTCATTAAATGTCCAATGGATGTCAGTACATGAGAGTGTCAAATAATTGTGCATATGTATAACAAGGCTCCACAAATGGAAAACTACTCAATGAAAAAAGACATATTCTAGCACAACCATTTGATCCATCAGGGTTCGAACACGCATAATTATCCAAACCACCAAATCTATCCAATCCACTACTGCCTAATGTTGTTGCTCACCATGATACCTTAGAAACCTATCACGAAAAAACTCATGATGTACACTAAACCTACATGAATCCTCAACCTACACTTATGTAATGATTTGTTTCTCAATAGATGGAGGTGATACTACCTTCCCATAGAGAGGAATGGGATGGGATATAAAGTAAGGCCCCATTGTTCATTCAATCCCCATCATGAATTGGAGATGGTATCCGGGTTGTCTGTCATTGTAGAGGAATCCAAAAATTTATATAGGAGTACCATAGTAAAATGAGTATATATATATATAGACAACAATATGGATATTATTCAATAATGAATTTCAGACTCCATCCTATATGATTCATGTACAAGTAATCCCTATAACGAATGTCTCTTCAAACCATGTCGATAAGTTGGTATTCAAGGTCCTGCTAAATGGATATGTCATCCACCACACCATCACCAGATTCCCTAGCTTGAGAGCCATACTCGAGACAACTTGACAATATTTCCCTAAACATAACCAAATTCTATTAAGGAGATACATCCAAACAACATCCTAAGGAATGCACCTGACTCTAATACTAATCATTCGATACCTAACCCAAGTCAAGGCTTAAGCTACCGCTTCACCAATAATGACACCATAGCCTATGGGTGGCGATAATTCGTGAATGCATGAAAAACCAAAAGTTCCATTTTCTTATGAATGTACACACACACACACAACCACCTTGATGAAAATTTTCATAGGGAAATAATAAAAGATACAATACTTTAATGAAGTAAACCAATCATGCATGATCCTATATATAGTGAAAAATTAGGATAATGTAAACTATACGTTATGGGTGAAAAATACATTATAAACCAAAAATATTCCCTACCCTCAATGAAAACTAGAAATGAAAAATAGCTAAGAGATGAAAGATCTTGAATCCCATTCTATGACTAAAATACATTGTCCAATCTACTAGTATCCGTAAAATCCAATATATTCATAGTTTATTATTCTATCATAAATATAAGACAACACATTTTCTGGAAAATCAAATGCAAGGGTGAGTATATACATACCCAATAGGAATCCAAGAAAACTGATGGCAGATAAATAAGAGATAAAAAGAAAAATATGGAAGTATATGCAAGATACAATAATAGTGTATAGCTCAACCCAAAATAGAGTGAATGTATGATAATCAATGAACAATGGGATAAAAACAATAAGTATATGAACTATCCGTTGAGTCTTATCCACCTATAATAGGAGAGTTGACTCGTCCAACTGTGATACGCTAAACACTGAATGCACCTGGCGCACCTTGAATGTCTTCGCCTCTCCTGTATAGAGATTAAACAAAACCAATTTTTGGATATAGATATAGGACATGTATATATATATATATTCATAGTCAAAGAATCACAAAATAGATAGTAAGGGGATCTATATCACATCGATTATCCCTAGAAGAGGATTTAATAATAGTTCCAATAATCCATCAATGATGCCTAAAATCTCATACATCTTTCCTGATGTATCTGTTGAATCACATATAATAATCATCACTATAAAAAATATTTTAGGGGAAAATTTATAGGTATATGGCCCACACCATGGTATAATGGGAGGGTTCCACTCTTGTGGATTGAGGACCCTAGGCCAGCCTAGATAAAGGGTGCCACTTGAGGTCATCATGGACATATTCCCTAATAATGTTGGAGGGTTCCACTGGGAACATTGATGACACAATGCCTACCCTATCTAGATGGTTCAACTATATGTTATTTGTAATCAAAACCGTTTCCCTCTAGATGGTTCCACTCATATGGTTGAGGAAACATGTCTATCCTAGTTGGGATGTCCCACTATTTGTTCTCAATAACCCTTCCCCTACCACATTGGATAGTGAATCACAAATTTTTGAGGACCCATTCCTATCCATACTAGAAGGTTCCACTCTAAGACACCAACGACCCATGCCCAGCCCCATAGGAGGGTTCCACTCGAATGGTATTGGTGATCCAATGTGATCACTACCACAATCGAGCACTACCTCGGTAAGAAAAGTGACCGGAAAATTTTACATCATATTTCCTAATCCACATCTATGGGAACCATCAAATTATACATGAAAAAACAATAAGGATATGTAATGACCTGAAAATTTTTATTGGATTGAGAGTACAATGATTCATTACTAGTCTTTAAGTGACAGCCCCAAGATGCCAAAGGTTATCTATTAATGATGAAGTGTTTCAAATACTATTAGGGGACGATTTAATATTTAGGAAATAAACCAATAAACCTACCAAAAATAACCAAACAACCACTATATGATTCATGAACAAATGAAAGACTACTCAACAACATCATGCACTTAAAACAACATCAATGTAAGCAACAATAGAAGGACAACCAAGTATCAGGGTACACATCAGATAAACTACACTAGACTCTCTGAAGTCCTCAATAATCCATGCTCCACATGTTCAAAGATTCAATATCTTTGAATATCCAAACATCACGAGGTACTACTAAAAACGTGTGAAACATTACATTTTCCCTTATACCAGTAGATAGATTCTGTAAAATCACAGAAGTGCCAATGAAGGGGTGAGTTTAAAACTCAGTGGGTTTTTCAGAATGACTTCTCTACTCACACCACTAGGATATAAGAGTTAGCAACAATTTTATAAAATGGTTTATATTAAACAATTTCTCAAAATAAGTTTATACCTAAATATAAACAAGTTTCTAAAACCATTTATTACCAAAACCATACATGTCCAATTGAAACCAATTTTTCCACCATGATATTTGTCCAGATAAATAACCAATCTTTACAACCATTTCCCACTATACATATATTGGCATACCTAAACATTACTCAAACACATCCCACCTACCATGCATGCTAAATTATGACAATTACATACTCATGAGTGGTTTCTCATCAGTCTATCAAGTCATCACAAGGTAATTGTTTCCCATGTGCCATTAATCCTTTGGCACCGAGAACAATGTCATATTTCAACCATGCACCATATATAAGATTCCCATGTTCCATAAATCTTCTGGTACTAAGAAAAATGTCATATTTCAACCAAGACCCATATATTCTATATGAAAACATAACACATATTCCAAATGATTAGTCGAAAATAAACCATTTAATAAAAACTACTTTTTATTGAAAACTATTTCTGTCAAAACCATTTCAATTCCCAAACATTTAAACTAAAATCCATTTCAATAAAACTTTATTTTTTAGAAAACCATTTTGATAGAAAATCCCTTTTTCCTCCACCATTTAGCAAATCCAGAAAATCCATAATTTAAAATAATCATTTTAAATTAAACCCCCCTTTTCACAACTATTCACCAAGAGTACACAATTTCACCAAATACCATAAATGATCAAAAATGAATCATTTTCCTGGAATTTACATATAGATAAACGAATTTGAATCTATAATAATAAATTCTAGCAGGTGGAGTCTAGAGATAAGCCATATACCTCGATGTTTTTTGTGAAACTCTAACAAAAGATGAAGAACGCACAAGGAAGAAGGTCGATTCTCCAAGAGCAGCCTTAGATGTCTTATCCTAGAATGATCACGACTCAAAATTGAAATATTTGGAATCCAAAAACGTAGATCTACTCACTATAGGTTCAGATCTAAATAAGAACCGAGATCAGAGAAGTAGATCTAAGCAGATCTAAGAAAACATGACAAAGTCGTAAAGAATTGTGACATACCGCAAAAATTGGACTCGTAATCACCATGGAAGACTCAATATTGACTTCAACTCATTTGGTGAGGGTTCTCGAGCCTTATAGGGAGATCAATATTTAATTAGGTGCGTTTTGAAGCCAAAACAAAATAAATAGATCCAAAACGAGTAATCTCTTAGAAAATTGGAACTAGATTTCACCATTGGGCCAGATTTAACCACACTGTTTGTGCCAATCGTGTATAGATCAAGAAACATTCCTTTTGGTCCAAACACTCCCAAAAAACCCCAAATTCATCAACCCTTCACCTTTACCCCTTTATATGGAAACATCTACATTTATAAAACACCCCACTTTACGGAAACTGCCGACTTTATGGAAACACCCCACTTTATGGAAACACCACACTTTATAGAAACACCACATTTCATGGAAACTCTCTATTTTATGGAAAAATTCTATTTTATGGAAACTCTCTATTTTAGGGAAACCAAATCAAAGACACACCAATTAAAAAAATCTAATGAAAGGGTTTTATATACCCGAAACCGAGGGTACTAAATTCTCCCCACCATTAGTCTTTATGTCCTCGTAATGTTGAAAGTCCATGGTGGCCAAAAATATTTCTAGACACTGATCATTATTTTCATTCTAACGTTCCAATTTATCATCTAGAATCTGACCATGTTTTCCTAAAAACCACACTAGGATGATGTTTTTCCCATGAAAGACATTCTCTGGTCTATCCATGTTCTACACTGGAATATGTACTAGTGATGCAGCCAGTTCAAGCACAATGTGATCCCATATGATAACATGGTCAGGATCAGGGTGACACATTTTCTACTGGGATACATGGACCCATTATGCACCAAACAAATCTGTGGTGGTCATAGAAACTGATTTTCCACCTCTCCAACCCATTCCAGTATGCCAAAAGGTCCAATGTACC
This sequence comes from Viscum album, assembly GCA_963277665.1. Taxonomy (NCBI): domain Eukaryota; kingdom Viridiplantae; phylum Streptophyta; class Magnoliopsida; order Santalales; family Viscaceae; genus Viscum; species Viscum album. The sequence goes on along the minus strand of OY728126.1, from coordinate 72,222,764 downwards.
TAAGAGATAACATTCCATGCTTCTCGAAACGACTTTGTCCAATCCTTGGAGATTTACTCAAGAATACATGATCACCCACAATGAACGACAATGGTCTTCGATGGTGATCTACATAAGATTTCAGATGAGTCTAAGATATCTCTATCATCTTTATAATTAACTATATCTTCTCTATTGTTTCTTAGACAAGGCTTGGCCCGACTAGTGATTTTTCACCCCTTTCCACCCAGCATTGTGGAGAAAGATAAGGACGCCCATAAAATGCTCCAAACAGATCCATGCGTATCGAGGCTTGATAAGTGTTATTGTATGATAACTCCATTATGGGTTTATGCTGCTCCCATGAGCCACCAAAATCCATTACACAATCCCCCAACATGTCTTCCAACATTTTAATCATTCACTCAGATTTCCTATCCATTTGAGGATGATACACGACGCTCATAGTCAACTAATTTCCAAGTTCTTGTTGTAATGATTTCCAGAAACTAGATGTGAAACTTAGATATCTATCAGAGACTATTAACACCAGTAAACCAAGCCTCTTTACCAATTCTCTCATATAATATTTTGAAATAGAGTCCACCATATGAGTTTCATGAATAGGGATGAAATGGGCCGACTTGGTTACATGATCCACTATCACCCATAGAGCATCGTTTTTATGGACCATTCGTGGAAGACCTATAACAAAATCCATTGCTATTTATTCCCATTTCCACAGTGGTATTAGAAAATATAGTAACATACCAGCTGGTCTCTGATGCTCTTATTTAACATGTTGACATGTCAAGCACCACGAGATGAACTCGGTCACCTTACTTTTCATACCTCTCCACCATAACTGCTCCTTAAATGTCTTATACATCTTCTATGTACCTGGATGTACAACCAATCTTAAATGGTGGTAATCATGAAGGTGTTGTTACTAACAAACCATAGGTTCAACCATCCAATATTTGAAAAAGAAAACTGAACCCCCATCATGTTTCCAGCACTCAACGATCTCCCAACCATCGAGTTTTGAATATACATCCAAACATTCTACATCAGATGTTTGTGGCTCTTTGATCATTTTTAATAAATCCGGAACAAGCGTAGTCAAAAATAAAACTACAACATCACCTTAGTCTTCACATTCCACATGAATGTTAGCTAAGACTGATATAAACAACCATTCATCTGAGGCTTCTTTCTCTTACTGAGCATATGACTTTCTATTCAATGCATCTGCTACCGAATTTCCTTTCTGTGGTGTGTACATCAAGTGATATTCAATCATTTAGAGATACTCCATCCATCTCCTTTGTTTCAAATTCAAATTTTTCTATGTGCAAATGGGTTTCAAGCTTTTGTGATACATAAACAGAGTAAATTTCTAACCAATGGGATAATGTATCCATGTTTTCAAAACATGGGCAACTGTAGCTAACTCCAAATCACGTGTTGGGTAATTATTCTCATTCTCCCTCAACAAACTTGAACTATAAGAAACCACTTGATCTCTTTTTATGAGAACACAACCCATCCGTAATCCTAAAGAATCACAATACACCACATACCTCTGTCCTGATTCTCGAAACATCAAGATAAGTTCTGATGTAATCCAAACTTTCTTTTCATGGTAATACTTCTCAGATTCCACTTTCCATTGGAATAGTCCATTGTTCAATTTTAGAACTGTCATTGGTGAAGCTAGTCATGAGAAATCACTCACAAAGCGTCGGTAGTAACCAATTAGACCAAGAAAACTTCGTATCTCGAACACATTCATTGGTGGTATCCAAGAGATAATGGCTTCTATATTTTCAAGACAAACAGAAATACCATTCTATGAAATGAGATGTCCATGGAAACATATGTCCTGTATTCAAATATGACACTTTGATAATTTGGAATGCAAATGATGATATCTCAATATTTTTAACACTTTTTAGGTGCACCTCATGATTAAATATTGTCTATGAATAAACCAAAACATCATCCAAAAACTCCACATTAAAATAAATAAGTTATTTTTGAAATATCTGATTCATTAATACAATGAAGGATTCTGGTGCATTCGTTAGACCAAAAGGCATGACTATATTTTTATAGTGTCCATATCTTTTTTTGAAAATGTTATTCGAATATCCTCATTCCGAACCCTCAATTGGTGATATCCTGATCACAAGTCTATCTTGGAGAACCACTGAGCTCCCCTTAATTGATCTAATAGATCATCAATGCATAGAAGTGGATATCTATTCTTTATCGTATAATGGTTAAGCTTATGATAATCAACACATAGATGAAGAGTTCCATCTGCCTTATTCACAAAAAAAACATGTGCTGCCCATGGATACATACATTGTTGAATGAAACCCTTGCATTCCAGCTCCTCTAAATTCACTTTCCATTCCCGTTACTCTGCATGTGCCATCCTATATGATGAAAGGTAAATAGGGCTTGTCCTCGGAAGGATATCAATCATAAACTCTACATTCCTTAGAGGTGGTTACCCATAGATGTTCATGTCAATGACATCTAGAAATTGATCCAGAAAAGTTAGAAAACTAATTAACGTGATCAATTTGATTAATGCCAAAAGTCAAAGCTACCAATTGGTAAGATATAATTCCCACCATTGGTGTCAACAAGCTCTTTTCGTCTTTCATTACAATCCACTCTCCTCTAAAGAGATGCTTGATGTCATCCTCAGTTGTGAAACTAACTATTCTCGTATAACAGTCCATTTGAGCCATGAACATTGTCATCCATTCCATACCCATGATTACATCACAGAAATCCTTATCCATCATCAAGAAGTCCCTTTTTAGCTCAACTACATCAATAATTATAGCACAGGCTCTACACAGAAAGGCTTGACATTCTCTTTCACTAATAGGAGTTTGAAGTTACAAAACAGAAGGAATCATTTCCAATTTTAAACATCAAATGTATAAAACATGAGAAGAAATGAAGAAATGTGATGCACTAGTATCATGTAACACCTACACAATGGTATAATTCAAAAGAATAATACCTCTCACTATAGATGGTCCAGCCTGATCATTGAAAAACATCTTCTCATCTCCAAACAATGGATTCTTCACTATACTGTTATCCTTGTTTCCTTGCTTAGGTTTCCCTGTTTTAGGAGTCATGGTATTCTTATAATCGCTATGTCCAGCTCTGCTTTCCTGACGAGACTGATTTGGTTGTTCTCATCTAGTCTAAGCATACAATGATTTAATTAGCTGAGATGTGTCTTGAGCACCTGAACATGGAGCACTATGACAATAGCACTACAGATGTCCCATCTTGTTACAATTATGAAACTCTCTAGTTTGTTCCATAAAATCATACATTATGTGTTCAAGATATCCACATTGAAAGCAGCTCGGTTTGCCCTGGGGTCGTGGAGGAAGGTTTATTGATCTAGCCATCGGATTCTGATTTCCACTTGCACCATGGAAATATGTGTCACTTTTCCTTTTGTTCCCAGTGGTTGAGTACCCAAAATTTATTGTAGGTATCTTCAGGCCTCCTCCCAAAGATCCTGTGAAATCATGTTCATCCACAGTTGTAATGTTCCCCATTTCTGTATAGTCTGTAATTAAAAGTACTACATTCTGTGATCGAATCTCCTGTCGTAGCCATGATTCGAAGATGTGTGCCTTCAAAGAGGCACTTGCTGCGACTTCTGGTGCAAAGCATACTAAGTTCATGAATTTCACTACATACTCTGTGATAGAGAGAATCTCTTGTTTCAGGATGATGAAGGCCGTCGTTTTTTTAATCTTGAACTTGTGAGTTTAGAAGTTTTTGTTGAACAATTCCCCAAAATCCTACCATGTAAGTCCTTCATACAATTTAGCCTTCACCTCTAAATCCCACCATTGGAGTGCAAGATCATCATTCATATACATCACTATTTTGACCATTATCTCTACTGGTGTACTGATGATGTTGAATATATGATTCGTCCTATATTACCACACCTCCATCTTCTCTGGTTTGGAAACACCCCATAAATAAGGTGTATTCAACTTCATGAATAGGATTGTATAATCCACATGTCATGGCTCATCCCTCTGGTTCTCTGTGTCCAAAGCTTCAAAAGATGGGACAATACTCTGAACTAGCTCTTGGTTCACATGTGGTTTAGGTGCAACCACATTCTCTATAGTCTTTTCATGTTCGTTTTGATGACACCTACCAGATTCCATTTTCTAAACTAAAAACAAACTCCACTAATCTCACTCTATAGAAAATTTTGGCTTAGCATTTCAAATTCTATCACATCAACTATCACAACATAGTTTCCCAAGTCATTATTTTTCTCATGTTCAACTATTCTTGAATGAAATTTACATGGTTTTGAAAATTAAACCATTTTCAAATTACGATAATCATTCACATTTCAAAAACCACTCATTTGAAAAACAATTCCATACTTTTCAAAATGATCATTTCTTGAAATGATGTATGCACTCTTAGTGGGAATTCATACCTCTATAATGCATGTCATTATCATCTTATTGGCTTAACCCATGATAATGAGATTTCAAGATCCTAGAAGTGCCTCCAAAGACATATTTAGCAAACTCCCTCATTGCATGATGTTCAACATAAAAGGGTTAGCTACGTCATTTTATGCTATATATTTCATGTTCTGACAATCATACCCCATTCTATGATTCCAACCCATGGAATAAACAAGAAGGGATATCATCTACCAAACTAGGCACATCGATAGCTAATTGTTAGGCATGGACGAAACAAGCTGATACCCTTTGTAATGACCAACCAATTCCCATTGGCTTGAGAGTAAAATGAGTCATTACTAGTTATTAAGCAATATCCCAAAGAACCCAAAGGATGGAAATAAATGTTGATGATTTTCAAATACAAGTGGGGGAAAATTTACCCTTTAGGAAAGAAACCAATAAACCTACCAACCATAACCAAACATTCACTATACGATGTATGAACAAATGAATGAAAACTCAACAACTTCATGCATTAACATCAAGGTAAGAAACAACGAAAGTATAACCAAGTATCAGAGTACACATCGAATAAAATACATAAGACTCTCTAAAGACCCCAAGAATCTCTACTCCACATGATCCAAGCTCCAAAATCTCTGAACAGTCCCACATCACAAGGTAGTGCTAAACAGGTGTGAATCATTACCTTCACCCATGTCCTGGAAGATATCACCTTCAAAAGCAGGGGTGAGTATAAAATTCAGAAGGTTTTCCCCAATGAATTACCTACTCATGCCACTATGATCGAAGAGTTAGAAATAATTATATAAAATGGTTTATATAACACAATTTCTCAAAATCAATTTATAACTATATATTAACATGTTTAAAATACCATTCATTAACCAAACCATACATGTTTAATTGAAACTATTTTTTCCAGCAAGAATTTTTTCCTGAAAATTAACCAAACAAACATTACAACCATTTCCCAATATCCCTATATAGGCTTACCCAAACATTACTCAAACCCATGAAACCGACCATGCATGATACGTTATGATAGTTCCACACTCATGAGAGGTTTGTATTCTATCTACCATGTTGTCACAAGGTAATTATTTCCCATGTTCCAATAATTCTTTGGCACTGAGAACAAGGTCATATTTTATCCCAACCCTGTATATGAAACTCCCATTTTCCATTAAACCCTTTGCACCGAGCACAAGGTAATATTTGAACCATTCCATGTATATGAAATATGAAAACAAAACACATATGGCCATTAATCAAGAAAAAAAAGAAACATTTCTACGGAAAGACCTTTTTATTGAAAACTATTTCTTTCAAAACCATTTCAATGCCAAACCATTTCAAATCCAAACCATTTCAATAAAACAAAATTTTAATTGAAATACATTTTAAATGATAACACCCTTTTCATAATCCATTTATAAATTAAGAAAATCCATCATTTAAAATCACTATCTTAAATTATACACCCTTTTTCAGAACAATTCACCAAGATCACGAAATTACACAAAAACCATAAATCATCAAAAAGGAATATTTTTAAATTAATTTCACAATAAATAAACCAATTTTAATCTATTCCAATCAATTCTTGCAAGATGTTTCAATAGAGAGGACACCTACCTCGAATATTTTAACAAAACATTAACAATAGTTAAAGAACACACAAGGAAGCGGGTCGATTCTCCAAGAGCGTCCTTAGATCTCTTATCTGTGAAAGATCACAACTCAAAATAGAAATATTTTCCATCTAAAAACATATATCTACCCACTATAAGTTCAGATATAAGAAATAATAGAGATCAGATAATTAGATCAAAGCAGATTAATGAAAACATGAAAAATCCATAAATAATGGTGACATAACTCAAGAATCAGACTCAAAATCTCCAAGGGAAGGATTCAGAATGGAATGAACTCGTCCGGGGATGGTTCTAAAACCTTTTAGGGAGTGTGATATATAATTAGAGGAGTTTAAATGACATAAATACATAAATAGAGCAAAAACAAATAATCTCATATAAAATAGGATCTAGATTTAACCTCTGCTAAGGATTTGACCACATGGTTTGTGCCAACTGTGTATGGATCATGTATCCTTCATTTTTCACCACCCTCCCTAAAAAACCCACAAATTCTTCTACCCTTCACCTTTAACTATTTTTATGGAAACATCTCAATTTATGGAAACAACCCACATTATGGAAACAACTCATTTTATAGAAACACCCCACTTTATTGAAACACCCTACTTTATATAAACACCCACATTATGGAAACAGTCTGTTATATAGAAACTATCTATTTTATGGAAACTCTATATTTTATGGAAACCCAATCAAAGGAACACCAATTAAAAAAATGCAAGGAAAGTGGGTTTTGTACCTGAAACTAGATATTGCAGGATAGGATACAAACATTCCAAAATATATGTTCTAATGAAGAAGAAATGGATGTTCAAATATTCTTTAAAAGAGTTAAATGAGTAAAAAACATGTTAGGGGACCCACATGCCTTATGGTCCATCACCACCATATAGCCATGTACTTGGATGAAACCGAGCTCCTAAACATATATGTGTTCACACTATATAGGTTTATTATAAATAATATCTATGCTACCTAGATACTTGGAAGTGTGTGGCTTGACATGAATTTGTATAGGGCATCATGTTTTTGTACATTTGTATAAAGAATCTTGATCCACATGGGGTGCCACTCACATGATCTGGCCATGCCAAGATTCCCGACACCTGGCATATGTCTAGATTTGTGGTACATCACACCGTTCACTAACACATATTAGAAGTTATATTTATTGTTGGATATGTACACATCATGTCATCCTTATGGGATTCCAAAACCTTTACTGGCAGCACTGTATGGTTACATTTTATGTGATCCTTCATGAACAAGGCACATATTATAGTTTTCTTCCAGAATTTCAGATCTAGTATTTCCCAACCCAATAAAGTGCTTCCTCTTCATATATATTTCTATTCATGTCCAAAACTCATGGATCTAGCTTGAAAATATGATTTTGGGAATCCACACTCCGGAATTATCCTGAACTAAGGATTAGGGGACCTATTGATTGCTTTGTATGCATATTTTCAGTACACAACTGATGATCCAGCCTAAAACCATCAAATTAATTAGCCATGTCCTATAGTGATGATGGATCTATGATTGTTTCATTAATACACTCCTTGATCATGTAACTCATATGAATCTAGTGGTTTTATCAAGCTCATTACTCCCCAAAAAATTATCAATATGGGATTCTGAGTTCCATTCTATAATGAACACAATGAATAAATTTTGAAATCAAAATAACAATGGTTTTAACCATTATTGGATTTGTTTTCATTGCCAGTCATCTGGGACCCTGAAACTAGGGATTGAAAAACACTTCAAATTAATTTATAATTCAAAAAATAGGTGCATGAAAGGTATCCAATTGGTGCAGATCCATGAAAGAGGATGAATCATATCAACCACATAATGAAATGGGAATAAAAAACCAAGTTAACTATCATACCTTTATTTTGGATCCATTGTATATGAGGAATGCATTCTCCAAAAATTCAAGAGATGTCATTGGATTCACTATGTCCTAATCTTCATGTTGAAGAGTTGCGTCACCATTCAAGGAGATGTTACATTTGTGGAGGGAGGAGAGTGTCATGGATGAATTCTAGAATAATTGATATAATCCTAGAAATTTATCATTAAAAATATATTTATAAAAGAAAATTTATGTTGGAAGAGAATAAATTAAATAATTTAATAATGAACTAACTCTATGAACATTGCACCAATGAGAGAGGTGTATGAATTCCACACCTCGAATCATTTTATGTCGTTCGTAGGGTAAACCCCATGTTCTACACTCAACCATGCTCTTAGATTTGTAATCTGATATGGCATTTATTATTGATCAAATTTTCATTAAGAAGCTGGGTGCATACAATATAAAATATATTTATTATTTTTATAAAATTAATTATAGTTACACCAGCCTCATAATAAAACATGTTTTCTATGCCTAGTTCTAGAATTATATATAGAAACATTTCAATTTTTATCAGGAAAAACCAGGTTAATATAAATAGTCTTCAAAAAACCAATTATATACTGGTGCTCGGACCACACCTACTAGCATGTGAGACACTGATAGAAGAACTCATCTAATTTTCACTTCATTATAATCAATAAAATTACTAATGAATGTCTTTGACCATGTAATAATCACATAGATGTACTACAATTGGGAGATTGTGAAACTCCCTTATAACCTCCTCCCACATCATGACTGGAACGCCTACCCATCCCTGGAAATTGATGGTGATCCCCTTTTGCTTCAGAGAATCCATTTGGGGTATCCAATGATAATATTTTTCCAAAATGAATGTGACGAATGATGACTCCAAACTAATAATCCTACATATGTTGAAAAGGTGGATTATTAAACACCATTGAACAATAAAAATATTTACCGCTCTCCTCCACGAGGCTCAGCTATAAAAAGGATAACTACCCAGACGCGTCTCGCAACAAAAAATAATGACACTTCCTACAAATGAAATATGCGGCCATGTTTCCCTTCCCATAAGTATATACAATATTTAATTCATATTCCTATAGTAACAATAATAAATTACTTCTTCTCTTGATAATATCTCTCAATGTGAATATTTACCTATGACTCTGATGGTGTTAGTAAATAACAAATTTTTCTCCCCTCTGATAGTGTCTTTACTTCTTCAACCTGAAGTGTGATGTAGCGACATCCATTTCAGGACTCAAAATATTTTTCTCATGGGGAGTCAACTCTTTTAATCCATATGTGTTTAATGAATAATTATTTATCCACACACAACTAAACTCATCTAAATTGGAAACAAAAAAAACTACAAACTATATTCCCTCCTCTAGTAGTCCCAAAAAAAGAGTATCAGTCAACCTCAAATTAAAACACTCTAATGATCTCTAAGACTACTCGATCTAGGTAAATAACTACTTTTGTTAGGTCAAGGTGGTCAATGGGGAAACTAATCTAGAAACATTATGCAGGAACCTCCTGTAGTACCCCTATGGCTCTAGAAATATTCAAAACTGTATCAATCTCTTTGTTAGAAATTAATAATTACCTTCATCATCCATTTCTATGTCCATAGGTATTTCATGATAAAAAAGGGCATTCCCAAAAAGTGGACCTCATAGATCTTGAAATGTAACATCATGGGCTTACATCAAAGATGATGTTCAAGTAGTAACAATATAACTATGATCAATGGATATAAATTATATTTATATTTCAGATAGTAAATTATTATTTCATTAATGAATACAACCATGAATTGGTCTATCTATGGTAGAAAGATCCATTTCATAAAATCCAAGAATACAATGGGGGAATTCATCACACTGAAAGGAATCACCGGGAACTGATATTGTTCATAGCGTAATCAAAATGTTTTCTTCTGAATATCATCCTTGAGTAACATAAAAATGATGTAGTTAGACCTATGATCAATCATAGAGATACAAATCACAACTAAAATCTGATAAAAGTTTTCTTCAATCCACATAAATGCGTATTGTTTCTTTATTATATCATGGGTTATGTAAAAATAATCGATAGAAATTATCATGACACCATTCACCATTTTCTGAAATAAATCTAGATCCCCATAGGGGGAAACATTATTATTCATAAATTTATTATCCAAAAGGTCCCGCAACAACACCCTCATATCTTGTAACTCAACATGGGTCATATGATATTCCACTAAAGATAAAGACATGGTACCGAGGGAAAATTCAACGCATAGATATATCTACCATCATGGAGGTAGTCTTATAACATATTCAAAGAAGATATCTATATAATATTCTACAATTGAGGACATCCAGATTCCAAAGGATCCTACACTGCAATGGAACAAACATTCCAACAGATTTTTTATAGGTGGTATCCTTCTACCCATAATATTAATTCTTTTAAAAAATAGATCACTCTCACCCACATAGGAGAGTGTCATCCAATATATTTGAATGCATTTGAATCATCTATGATGACATTAAATATAGGATCAAACCATGGAAAACCAATACACACCAATGATGTTGTCCTAAGGCATCCTAATGATGACAAAGAAGATCCATATAAAAAATTCTCCACAAGAGAAATCTTGAACTGCCAGCAGATAAGAGATATTGAATAATTTCCGACTATAAGAACCTCTATCTACAATTCATAATATATAGTTACATCAAGAAGCTCAGGATCTTACACAGTGAATAAGGAGATGCATGAATGAGTTACACCCATATATAATGGTACTGGGGAAAGTTTATAATAAACACAGATTGTACAACAAATAATTTCAGCTACAACTTGATCATATCCCTCCATGGCTAGTAACTACCCATTACACTATCTATCAGCTCCCTGAGACTGACATGGGCCACATATTGGTGCTGGTGGTAGAACAATAATATAATGGATAGACCTCCACCGACTGATCCTCCCTAAATATTGGTTCTAGTACATATTTTAGCACTACCCCTTAAGGCCTCCCTCAAGCACGTCTAGAATATCACTAATTATGAAACATCTTATGCCCTCAAGGACTATCCACTATCGGCATGTCCAACATAGAATTTTTGGTCAAGGAATCATGATCCATGTGACCTCACCCATTTCAATAATTGCATTGATCTTATCAAATATAAAAAGATCCTCTATATGATCTATGATCCGTAGAATTGATATTAAGTGTTTGATAACGAGAGTTCCTCCTCTATAGAGATCTTTTCATCTATCTTGGACTATATATAGAAGATGACTCAGCCATATGTTTCCTTCCACCGACTATATCCACCTAACATCCCTCTAGTGGAAGATCTTTTTCACTAAACCATGCTATAGAACTCCATCATATGTGGAAAATCATATGGAATCCACACTGAGTTGAATGTGTCAACATAGACCTTGAAAGAATAACATTGCCCATAATAATACATCTCATATCAAAATAGGGGAGTATAAAATGTGGTCAGTGATACTCTTTGTATAATCTGAAACTGTTATAGTAACCTATTGTATCTTAAGAAACTCTTAGAAGAATACAGATCATATACTGGAGGGGTATCATTCCTCATAAAATAGCTACTGGATGACATACATCGATAGATTTATCTCTTCATGGTTATTTATCACCAAACTACACTAGCACCCAAATGGTCCATGGTATATTTTTAATTCCATTGCAACTATCTCTTTTATGGATGTCTGAGTGAGCCTAAAGACTATGATCACTGACTGAAGAAAATAAAGCACCATATGAGGGACTGGCTCACCACAATACCTTAGTGTCCACTTATACTAATTCTAACAGTGTGTTTATATTATGCTCTTATCCACATCATGAACTATTGGTACAAACAATTTCATGACTGGTGAGGGTGATTATCCTAGAATAAAAAGAGGAAACTACTAATGTGATGGCCAGTAAACTAATGCCTCATCACCCATAAAATCAATATCATGATCCAAAATTAGTAACATGGATGTATATCTTCATAGAGTAATCCAAAAAGTGATCAAGAAATTCCATTGAAATATTTTCATATATATATGGGATGACAGTTCAATAAAAAAGTTCAATTGAATCATTGCAATATGATTTATGTATTGTTGTTCCATACTACCAATGCATTAGTATAAAACATTCAGAAGAAGATTCATAGATTCCATGTCAATTGATACATCATACAAAATGACAATATTTTATTCCTTATCCTAAAAGATCATCTCAGGACACTCTGAGACCATTTCCATATGCCCAACCAAATCATTATAAGGGAAATAATTCAATCAATATTTCAAAAAATGAAGTACATTGATACCACTATATCATATCCTATCCCATCGAGGAATAATTGGATGAAATAAGGCCAACAGTTACATCCCCAATCCAAAAAATAATAAGATATTATTGGTGACATATTTTAAAAAGATATAATTTAAAATGTGATGCCTTTTCATTATGTACTTTTAGGCGTGTGTCCATCTATTTCCATGAAAAAAGGTAGAGAAATAATATAAATATAGTAACATATAAAGTAAACCATGCATGAAATATCCTATATTTAATACATTTTTAAAATGGAAGAATAAGTCCAATGTGTAAAATGGAGAAATGAAATCCTTACCATATAAAAGGTCTCATATAAAAACTACTAGAAATAAGGAAATTTGAGACAACATAACTCTCGATCTCCATGTTTTCCCATCGTATGTGGTCAATGAACACATGTATCAATAAGATTTAAGAATATGTCCACATATTTTTCCATCATCACAATATGATATGACACATGTGGGAATATCCAATGAATGAGTGAGTATATACATAGCTTGTTGGATTCCCTAAACTCAACGGAGGGATAAAAAGAGAGATACAAAAAATGTAGTTCACTCATCCTAATGAAATTTTGAAAGGAAACCGAAAAGATACAAATATATATATTCTCACATATAAAAATACATGATAGAGAATATAGAACTCCATATTAGGACCCAACCAGTGATGATGATAAAAACTACAAGAGGAAAAAGTCCATCAGGAATTCCCAAAATAAGAAACAACCTCACCCAAATACCTTTGGAGGGTCCCCATCTCCGGTACTACACTCCACAACTGATGAGGCCAATGCTCAAGTTGAGAACCCACATGATCTAGAGCAACTATATTGATGAGTTACAATATATATATATAGATAAAAAAGCCCAAGTGTAGGGTTTTTTAATGCCAATATATAAAGAGGGTTGAGAAACATCATAATAGTGAATCATGGGAGTATTGTACCCAAAATCTCTTTGATGATCCAACATTTATCACTACCATCGACAATCAATACCACAGATTAAAAATATCACATCATATATATTGTGACAAAAATTATGTAACCATCACATTCTATGTGAAAAAACTAGGATAGGATACTGCCATGCTCAAATACGAGTCCCAATGAATGAGATATAATAGGAAGAATTCAAAATATGGAATACACAATTAGCACAGGGGTCGACACTACATGTGTTATAGTCCCACTACGTATAAGTTTTCTCTATTCGACATGGATTGGAATCCATTTGATTGTACATGGTTTTTTCCAATATATTAGGGTCTATAATTTTACAGTGGTCCATGCCTGTGTACTACGGTCTATGCTCGTATACCAGGTGGTGCATGGGTGCTGACACGTGGTCATGTACTCTTGGAGAATATAACATGTCATCATATATGGGGTCATTGTGGTGTGAATCTATAAAATATACTATATTTTCTATAACTGTCACATGATATGTGGGTATAGACACACAACATGTGATCTTTATATTTTCCCAAAAACCTAGCAACCGCACTGGGGATAGTAGATGACTATTTTCGTCAAAACTACTTGTCATGTAGTCATTTTATTCACTGAATCCTCATATTCTTCACTTTTTTTCGTAATCCAGCCTCACTTCCATTATATTTTCTTTCGAAAGACCAATATTGAATGGAAAATCCTATGGCTATCATTTCCATGAATGTAGTGGTAGGAAAAATTTAATCAAATTGTCAATTGATGCTGGCGCATATCTCATTAAAACCCCATAAACTATAGTAAATCGTGGATTATAGATCTAAGAAATATAATATGTATTTTATCCCAATATTCCAACAAAACATAGATCCCTTCAGCATTCTCCAAACATTTGTAAATCCAAGGATTCAATCACATATGAACCATATATAAAAATGTCGTACCATGACCCCATGGACAAACAATGATGAATGAAAAAAATAAAATAGGTTACATGAATAAGAAAAAATGTGAAAACATCATATTCCAAGAATTCATTTACAAACAGTCATAAATCATTGATATCTAGGGTGATACTCCTGATATATCATGTATAAGTAATATAAAAAATTAAATAGGATCAAAAAAGTGTGAATAATCGTAGATCAAAAGGAGGAAAAATATCAATGATCCATATTTAAAAAAAATTAAATAGGAAATTTATGATCACCCACATTATTTTGATCAATTGTTGGTAAATAAACCTTTTCTACTGACGAAGATGATCCTATACATATAATTCCTTGAGATACACCGAGATATGATCTCCCATCATCCTCTGATGAGATCTTCCAATGGTGAATGATGATTCTCCTCCTCACTATTCCCACAAGGTTATACAATTAAAAAATGATTATTCCTGTAAGAGTTTATTAATAGAGGGCTTATATTATGTCATTTAAAATAATAAATAAATAATTGTGTTATTTATTGTATTAAACACACCGACCAACGTATACCTCAACTAACCATGTGATTCTGACCAACCATAGATCGCACCTAGGGTCATCATATTATTCCAAACTATACCATGGTCTCAAAGTTTTAATATGAGCCTCTATTTAGGAGTTGTTCTGGTTTTTTAGGATAACCATGATTTTGTGAAATTAAATTACTTTATACTTTTAAAATATCAAAATTAGGATCACTGGGCCTTGGAATATCATACAGTCTAAATTCCTAGCTCTGAAAATATTCTTTAATATATTGGAACATATTAAAATGTATAAAAATCAATATAATGATAAATATATCGAATGGGATTTATATAAACCACATAAAAGGAAATAGGTTTATAATATCAAATACGTATCAATTGAATGGATACTAAGACAAAATCCATTACCTCACACTTCCCTATAGTTGAACATGATTTAATAAAATGGCCCTGGATTTTTTAAATGATATTAGTTTCATAGATAAATGTTTTTTAATAATTTTTTAGTATTATTCACATACCAAATAAATAGAAAACAAATTTTCTTATCCCATTAACAATGATATTTACATTATTCATCTACAAAAAATAATAAAATTATAAACAATAGAACTGAAAAAAACATAAAAATGAGTTGATAAAAATAAAAATTATAGATCTGCCAAATATACTAGATTAATAAACCCACTAAAAATTCTATTGAAATAAAACAAATTATTAATAAAATAATAAATAAATTATGAAAATTAAAATAAAACATTAATATAAATTATAGTGAATTTTGATTAAACAAATGAAGTGGTATTTAAAGGGTATGGATGAAAAAGTGATTGTAGGTATTCAACCATTATATAATCATTGGTCATATATGATCATTATTAAATATGAACATTTAAAACATTACCCTCGGTTGATAATTTTACAATTATAATTAGAGTATTCTTGTGGTAATGAAAATATATTATTTATATAGAAATGAGAATCAATTGGTTCAACTACAACAGTTGTGTCGTTTAAATCCCATTTTTCCGAACATGAGAGGGAGGTATCATCATTAGGGTTATACCATTACCAAGCCTAATCCAAGCATTAAAAATGATTCGTTAACTAAATTCCCAATGGGAGATGTTCAATTTATTGGATATTACTACTCGATCGATGTTAGTCGAGCCGCCCAATGAAACTGACCCCATTTCACATATTACCCTTACAACATATGTTTCTATAGGATGGTATTACATGGCCAAACCGGAGATACATAAATTATAAATTATTTTAGATAAATATAATTTTTATTCCCACTATTCCTCTTAAGATTAGTTTTATTAATAAAATATATTTTCAATTTCATTGAATTTGGTAAATTGATTTTGGATGAAAATGGAAAATAATTATATATTTCCTAGAAAATATATACATTTTTTAGATTAAAAAAATGTAATATGAATAGTATCTATTTTAATGAAATAGTTTTTTAAACAATTTTATAGAAATTATATATTATAATATCATTTTATATTTCCCTACGAACTTTTTTATAGGTGTTGTAAATTTTATTGTACTATAAAACTGTTTTTTTTAGATAACTAAGTTTTTTTATATATAAATATAAATTTTTTCATATTTATAGAATTATTTTGAAAATCTATGAATAATATTTAAAATAATAACATCTAAATTATGGTATGGTGAATATATTATAATATTATAAAATATAGTATTTTTTCATGAATAGTATATAATAAAAATGTATAGTTTTAGAATACTTTTATGTATTTATATTTATGTCATAATTATTTCATAAATAATTAAACAAAATAAAATAACTAAAATGATTTATTTTGATAATATTATTTATTTAAATATATTATAATCCAATCCTAAAACTATATGTTACTTTACAACATCAAAAAAAGAAAATTTGATTTTTGAAGTCATTACATTGTGGAATATTTATTTTTCCATGGAAAAAAGTATAAAAATTAGTTATCAATTCATGTAGTTTAAAATATAATAAAATTTGAACTAAATTTCAATATCTATAAGAACAAACGAAGGGATTTCATGAGATATGTATTATCTAGCAACAATGATTTGAATGGCCTTTTTTGAAATTATTAAACAATTCACCCAATTCTCCTATAAATACCAACCCATTTTTCCATTTACATTCAATGCCTATCCATACTTCATTAAAATGTTTATATTTTTACATAAAATGTGCCTAAAAAAGGATCCCCAATTCCCTACAGTTTTATTTCTCAATATCTAGGAGTAACTCTTCAAGGTACTTTAATAAATTATCTTTTTTTTATAAAATCATGATCATTTTTTATGTATTATAAATTGTATGATGACTGCATTTTAATACCCTTTATATAATACCATTAATTCAATTTTTTTGTCATTGTGAAACCCTTTTCCCCTATAATATTGAAATTTTACTAATACATGATTTATACCCATCATGCTGCCCAATTTACTCTTCAAAATTTGTCTCTCTTATAATGATAGTCACATTTAATTTTTTTTGTGAATACTAAAACATCATTATTCTAGGTGTATTCAACTAGATCTAAAAATTATTTTTTTATTCATAGATTAACATACATGATACCCTATTCACCTTCCATGGGAAAAGAATGACATAATGAACATTTCTTTAAGCGCTTTTTATATACCATGATTTTGATCAAAAACACATTCTGTATTCTCAAAGGGTTATTTATGAAATTTATTATTATGATAAATGTGTCTCACATTAATTAGGATATGTTAAGGGTTCACCATATTGTGATCCAATTAATTAGTTTATGGATTTAATCTGGAATGATGATATGTTTTATGATACCTTAGTGAATAAACTGTGTATATTTTGTTTATGATACCATTATGATAAAACATAGTTATTTGGAAATGAATGAATCATTTAAATTATGTATCAATATTTCCATGTTATGTTTCATGGTATTATTATTTTGAAATTCCACTCTCTCAAGCCTTATCATTATGCCTCATGTTCTTACTGACATTTTACATGGTCATATGCTTACTATTACACTTTCATACTCCCTTATATAGCATAATTTTCACTAATTTCAATTGATGTATGTCACCATGTATGTATATGAATTAAAAGTAATGAATGGTTAAATCATGAAGGTGCATTTGAGTATAATTAGAAGAATTTTTTAAATTTCCATTAAAAAGGTATCTTATTTCCATTAAATGAATCGTTGAAAGGTCCTCTATTATTACCATGTAATGAAATGTTATGTAATAAAAAATGAATGATACCATAGTGGTTATCAATGGATAGTTTAGTTTTTATTGGAAATTATGATTTGAAAATATTTTGATGAAACCTTGGTAATATTCCTCAAATATGAAAACATTATGGTATTTTTCAAAATAATTAAGTAAATTGTTTCCTATAAAAACAACCCTTTCTTGAAACTACAAATCTCTGTGGATCTGGAATAGATATAATTTTTTGTAAAAACTGAAAACTCTAGTTTCACTAAGGCTTGTACAAGAATTTTTGCATGGAAACGGGACCCGATGTACCCTTAGTTCGACACTTTAGGGGGATATGATTGGTTAATCCCAATATTTTTTTGAACAATAATGAACCATATATAGAAAATAAAATCTATATTTATATATAATGATAACATATTTTAGAATTTTATTTTAAGATAGAAAATAACTTTAGAATTACAAGAATCATAAATATAACATGTTACTCAATAAGGATTTACTATTTTTGAAAAATGGGGGGAAACAAGAGGAACAAAGTAAATGATCAGTGAAAAGATGATACAGTAATTGCATTCTAATAGAAGCTATAATAAAAAGATTCATGGGGATGAAGAATCAAATATCTCTAGTTATAAAAAATAACATGATTCAGGTCAAGAGAACAGATTCACCTCGATGAAAAAAACTATGTCGATTATTTTAGGCATCAATGAACACCATTTTCAGTTGATCTACAAACCCATAGATTAATGAATAATAGATAATCAATATTGAAAATTTATTTTTTGTACTATGTTGTCTGTATCAAGAGAATGAGGTCATGGATGTATATTGATTAGAAGGAATATCAGAACAGTGGGGGAAATTGATTGGAATCACAAATCTATGAATGGATATTGATTCGATGGAGTTGGATGAGACATGGGTAATATTTTCAAATAACTATTTTCATCGTTCAATATAAAAATGGAGAAGGAATTCCTTAACTAATGTGGAAGGAAAATGAATTAATGAGAGTCTATGAAATTAACATTCCACGACATTCTTGATACACCTGTAGAATTATTATGGATCCTAAGGGATAAGTTAAAAGATTATTTAGTGGAGTTAGACCCCATCTGTAAAGGAATATAGAAAATAAAGAATATGAAATATATGAGAAGATAATGAAATGTTCTATGAGTGTTAAACTATAGTTTTGAGAGACATAATGGTCACATAGGTTAAATTAAAAATACTTTTTAATGGATCTATTCATAAGGAAACACATTCATCGTAGGAAAGGGGGAACGAAATTGAAGCTTCCCATTTCAACAAGTGTGGTAAGAACCATTAATGGAACTACATATATGTAAGTGTAATGTACTATATGTAGATAAATTTTGTTCATATTCCTTGAAACTATCTTGGTGAGGTAAATCCAAAACATCTAAAAAATAATGAATAAGGGGAGAATGGGATGGCCTTACTGGTTGTTCAGTGCTTCATGTATAAGAAGCTTGGTAAGATATATGATAAATTTCAAAGACAGATGATAATTGAGGGTATCCATCATAATCCTCATCATATGATAAAGGAAAAAGGCCCAGATTTTTTTATCATGACATATGAGAATGAGGATCTGAATGTTGTTTTGTCAAGTACAGTCATTGTGCGATAAAAGCTATGAAGTACTTTTTTATTCTAGTTCTACACATTACATTAGTTAATCCATGTTTTCAATTAATATATTATTTACCCCTATTCTTATAGATGTATCATAATTATTCAAGACTCTTGGAGGATTTACACTGTCATCAAATGTGTGTAAAAACTATAGTATAATCTTTTGCGATTATAATCGTATCAAAGATATATTAATTATTCTAATGGATTAACAATACACTATAATTGGGAAAGAATTGATCTCAAATTATAATGATAATATCAATTGTATATGTAATTATATTTTAGTATTATTAGATTCACAGCATTTAGACATTATAATAGAGAGACATCTCAACCCATGATTTTCCTAGAAGTACCTCATGTTGCCTTCTCTATGGGTATGATTAGTAATGATTGAGAAATAAATGAAAGTATAAATATAAATAACATTACAGTCATTCAAGAACAGATTTATGTATTCCCTAAATAGTTTCCTAGATCTCTCCAATACAGATAGGTACAGATTTTAATTAAACTCATTCCATGATCCAAGATTATATCAAAGACCCCATATAGAATGAAAAATATAGAGGCATAAGAATTAAACAAAAAAATTCATGATATTTGGGATAATGTATTTATCCATCCAAGTGTCCCTACATGGTGATAACCTATTCTATTTATGAACAATTTGGATGCATCAATGTGGATATGCATTAGGTAATGAGAAATTATTGTTATCAAAGTGCATAACAAGTACCATCTCCCAATGATTTATTATTTATTTGATCAACTTCATAGGGATAAATTTTTTTCCATGATTGGACATTGATCGCGGTATTATCAATTCAGTGTGGAGAAAAAATATATTCTAAATAATTCCATCCAAAAATATTGTTGGCACTAGGAGTTTATTATGCTCCTAGACATGACATCTATTGCTACAATATTTTTTCCTTTTATTTATAGAGTATTTAATTACTACCTTGATAATTTTTTTGAATTTAATATGGATTAAATTTTGATATATTATAAATGTAGATTGGATAATGAAAATCATCTAAGGGTTACATTGATTTCTCTGAGGAATGGTAATATATTTGGAAAATTTTTCAAATATAAATTATTCTTAAAACAAGTTGAATTCCGAATGAAAATTGTGACCATGGATAGAATATCACTAACAATCATATCATGAAAAGTGGATTATCCCTTTTGGAAAAAACATTGTGATGAAATATTACATGAATAGAATGAGATATTGGTTATTGAAACTGTGTTAACTATAATCTCAATTTTAGAATAATTCAATATTAATATTTTCAATTTCATAGATTTATTATGTATTATTTTTAAATATTTTATTGAATTAATAAGAGACCATGCTTTGAAACCGCCTGTGATTCAGAGGCTTGGAGTTCCTAGAATAAATGATGGCAATATATTAAACATTTTAACAATTTTTGTTAGTGGTTTTCATTAGAAAATGGAATAATATTAAAACGGGTGACAATATTCCAAATCCTAGGGCACCATTGGATTCATTGTAGTGACAGTAACTTAGGTGAGGCCTAAAATAAACTATGGTGGCTCGACCCTAAAAGATAATTATTTGATGATTAATTGAAATAAAATAAAATTAATGATTAATTTTATAGTTAATATTTTAAGAATTTAGTGACACATTTTATGGTTTCAAATAACCTAGAGACCATGGTAAGGATTATAACCCTAGAAATCAAGAAGAATGTCCTCTGGAACATTAGAGAGGATCCACCCCCTTGGATAATTCTTGATCAATGACGATGAATGACCAACACATGCATCATTGCACATGAAAGTGGGAGGATATCATAGATGATGGAGGCAGATCCACAATTCAACAATGATTGAGGTAGGGGTTGTTGTTATGATTTTGTTCTTCCCCCTTCTTTGATTTAACTGAGAAGCCATGTCATCCCGTGGACAGGTTGACCCACAGTTCAGTCATTCTTTTGGGATGGTTTGATATGTGGGAATTTGGGGATGATTATAATTGAAAGTTTTCATGTTTATTAACATCATCCTTATAATGTGATCGGATCAAGGCCTTAATGAACAACATCTGAGTTTTGTTCCACATTTTTCTCTTTTTGTATTCTATCAACATCGTTATTCATTCTTCATGGGTATATAATCACAATATCATTGTGAATTATATTTGTGGAGAAACCATCTAAAATATTTTATTTGGCATCAAAATGACACAATGGAGGTGCGACGAAGATTGTGGTGGGTGAATCGATAGGGTTTAGAAGAAACCATTCTTCAGGGATTCTTATTAATGGTCATCAAAATAATTATCCAGAGCTGATAATGCACATAAAACATAAAAAATATATGTTTCTATGATGGGATGACCAAATATATATCGTCTTGAGGAGTTTGGATAGCCGAATCGAAGCATCAATGTCCACCCACGACACACCGTTGAAGAAATTTGATTTTGGAAAATCGCACATAAAATGATGTGTTCTCCGATGACCTTGATGTATGGAGTAATCCCAATAGTAGTTAGGGTTCTATGTTATAGAAAGTGATGACATGGAATGATACCCCTTTCACATAACTTGTGGTTCCCTACGCGGGACTCGGTGTGTATCTTAGATGATACATGGGCACGGGGTGGAGTACATGACATTTAATCCACCACACAACCAGACAAGGATGGTTATGTAGGTTACTCGGTGTATTGGTACATGGGTATGTAGTCAAGGCGTAAATCCATGTACTGGCACATGGAAAACATAAACGGAGAAATCTCCATATAGTAGGAACAAAATTTCTTCACATCTACACATCATGTAAATAATTTCAATAGGACATGCTCTTTTCGATATGGGTCGTTGTACTTTTTTTGATTAAAATAGATATCATTAATGACTAAAATCAGCAGAAGTACAAGACAAAGCCAAATAGGGAAATTCTTCATCCAGAGCTGGATGGATTCAACAGTGCCTGAGGCCGCCAGCTGATGGGCCGCATTGTTTCCTTACCTTTTTGTAAAGGAGAAGGTGGAAGAAGAGAAGCTCTGGCCAAGTGAGAGAATCCTCCTAATGATGGTACCAAAAGTATGGTAACCACCATCGTTGTTTTTGATAACATTAATGATGGTATGACAGTCAGACTCCACAAAAATGTCACTCTATCCAAATTCCAAATAAAACAGCCAACCAGCAAAGATGGACATGGCCTCAGCAACCACCGTTCCCAGAAAGCCTGGTGAGCAACATATTTTGTAGCAAGGATTTCCCCCAGATGATTACGGGCTAGAAGGCAGAGGGAAACATGCCCATCCTTTTGGAGAGACGTGTCCATGTTGTTCTTAAGAGTACAATCCGTTGGGGGGTTCCACCGAGAGGGTGGGATGAGGGAAGCTCCGTTCTTAATGTGGTCCTTGTGGTCTTTCCAGCCCTCTATCCAAGAAGAAGCCTTGTCAATCCGGAATTCAGGAGGTTTGTGGGCTTGAATAAACACGACATCAATGAGTCAGATCCAAATAATCCAGGCCAACATGCAAAGAGAACATGTGTTTGCTGAGGGAAGAGAGGAGCACCAACGCGTCAAAATATCAGGAAGGTCTAAGGCGAAATCCAAAAAATTGGTAGAGGACGGGTCCCATTTACTCCAGACTTGATTATCTCCCGGGAAGTGAATGATGGCACACAAAGGAAATTCAACAGTGCTTGGGTAGAAAGGGAAAAAGGAAGAAATTTCCATATGTCGGTAAGTGAGAAGCCTCATGGTTAGGAGGGTACCCGTGTAAACTTGACACCAAAATTGGAGAATTTTAGGGGGAATGTTGAGTGTCTAGATCGATTTCCAAGGTCCCTCATCCGAGATGGCAGGGTGGTGGCCAAGGGCCAGTCTGTAGCCGGACGTCACTGTGTATTCTCAAGTGATTTCATTGGTCTAGAAAAGGTGGTAGGGGTCTGCATCCGGGATTTAGGGAATGCTAAGGTTGATTCTTTGGTCCCTTTACTTAAACCAATAAAGGATAATTTCCACAGACCACCCTTGTCCCTGGTTGGAAAAAAGGCAGCTGATATTGGCATCTTCATAACCTGGTTGGATGGAGGATAAGGCCACATACCATCATTATCGATAATACATGGATCAGTCAAGACATTGACCGATGAGCCAGACCCAATCCTACATCACAGTCCTTTTTCTAGGAGTCGTTTTCCCCCCAAATGCTTCGCCATAGGGAGTTGGGGTGAGGACTGAGAGAGGAAGCATGAAAGTCCGTTTGGGGAAAGTACTTAACCCAGGAACTCGTGCACAAAGAGACAAAGGACGGTTAATTAGGTGCCATCCATTCTTGACCAACAGAGCATCATTGGAGAGAAGGAGATTCCGGAAACCCATCCCTCCCATTGATTTGGGTTTGAAAAGTTTCTCCCATGCCATCCAGTGGGGTCGATTCCTTCCATCATTCCTACCCCACCAAAAATTGGCAATGTTTGTGTGGATCTGGTTGAAAATGAATGAATTTAGCTTAAACAGGGACATAAAATAGCTGAGGATGGACTGGATGATAGCTTTGATGAGTGTATCTTTTCTAGCTTTAGTAATTCCTTTAGGGGACCAGCCATGATTTTTCTGTTCAATTCTGTCAATAAGAGATCTGACGATTTTTCTTAGTGGCCGATCACCATGGGAAGTCCAAGAAACATCTGATGCTTCGCAACCATATGAATACCAGCTAAAGTGCATAACCCCTCCCTCTTACAATGAGGCCCCACCACACTGAATGAAATTTCAGATTTACCATGATTGATAGACTTACCAGACACCCTCTCATACTGGTGGATTTCATAGAAGAGCACCCAACATTCGTTAGCTGTGGCTCTGGAAAAAAAGAGGCAGTCATCGGCGAAGAAGTGATGCGACACTGGTGGGCTAACATGGATAGCCTTTGTCCCATAAATAGTATTAGAGGACGCATCCCTGGAAATAAGATTAGAAAACATTTCAGCCACCAGGATGAAAATATAAGGGGAGAGAGGATCTCCCTAGAGGAGGCCTCGGGATGGGGCAAATCCTCTTGTGATCTCCCCATTGACCTTGATTTTAAAAGACACGGTTGAGATGCAATCTATGACCAAATCTATCCATTTAGCACAGATTCCCATTTTTAGCATAAGGACATGAAGTAAGTGAAATTATACTCTAGCATAGGCCTTGGTCATATTCAATTTCTAGGAAATGGTTCTTCTTTTCGCGGTAGATCGTGAAATCAAATAATGAAACACTTCATGGGACACAATCACATTATCAGTAATTATTCACTTGGACATGAAAGCAATCTTATTTTCAGATATAATATCAGGGAGCCAAGGTTGAAGCCTATTAGCAAGGATCTTTTTGAAGATCTTATAAGAGACATTGCATAGGTTAATAGGTCTAAAATTCGGGATCGCCAGGGATTTCATAATTTTGTGGATGAGGACAAGGACAAATTCATTGATGGTAGCAATGCTTGTCTTCCCAGTCCAGATATTTTTTATCATGATGCAGATGTCGGGACCAATATTTTTCCAGTATTGTTTAAAAAAAAGTGCGTGGAACCCATCCGGTCCTGAGGCCTTAGTGGAATGAAGTTGTTTCAGGGCAAGACGTATCTCTTCGTATATCACATCTGTGGCCAGCTTCCTATTAATCTCCACAGTGATCACAATTTTGATACAATCTTCCACCTCAGAAGACATGAAAGGGGTTCCTGCAGCAAAGATGTTCTAAAAATAGTGAATCAACAACTCATGAATACCACTGGATCAGAAACTTTGCTTCCATCGGGTTGTAAGATGCAGGTAAGAGAGTTCTTCCGATGCCTGGCCGAGGCTTTCTAATGAAAAAACCGATCATTAGCATCCCCTTATTTAATGCTGATATATTGCGCCTGCATAGCCCAGAATATTTCCTTGATGCGCAAGGCCGTATCCAACTCTCCTTTTGTATCTCAAATCATAGAATGGATGATATTTGATGTGGGTTATTTGAGGAGGGTGATCAGTCTCTTTTCAAGGACTTCACAGTGCCGGTCACGGTGGTGAAATTTGTTATTTCTCCAAGACCTCAGCTCATGGGTGACCTATTGGAGGTTGGACCAGACATCCACATGGGTACTTTTCCAGCAAGATCGGACCACCTCTTCGTATTCGCGGTCTTTTTCCCAGAAGGTCTCAAACCTGAACGGTCTACTCAGTGGTCGATTATGTACACCTTGCGTACAATCAATGAGAATTGGGCAATTGTCCGAACAGTTAAGGGCCATATGGCCAACATGAAACATGCTGAACATATTAATCCAATCAGTGGAACCCATAAATCTATCAAACCACTTAGCAATGCAGTTGCCTTCAGTATTTCCCTGGAACCACGTAAAAGGATTACCTGTGTACCCCAAATCGATCAAGCCCACCAGAGAGAATGAATCCTTAATGTTTGACATCGAAGCCACTGGTCAGATGATTCTGCCCCGCTTTTCCTTATGAAACACAATCTCATTGAAATTGCCTCTAAAGAGGATAGGGCTAAGTAAATCCTGTCGATGTTTGCAAAAAGGCCCCATGACTTGACCTTATCATTATGTGATAACCATCCATAGAATCCGACAAAATTCCAGGGTGGGTGAGAGTCTGCCTGAATAGTCACTGCAACATGGTAAGAGGAAGAGGAAAAAAATTTGACGTCGATATTGTCCTTACAAAGGAGATAGAGGAACCCTGAGTGGCCTTGACTAGGCACTAGAAAGCAGCCTTGGAAGCCACACTTCAGATCAATACCAGTGGTGTCCTTGTTTTCTGATATGGTCTCAAACAGGAAAACCATATCGGGGTGAATTTGAGCGCAGTTGCACTGAAGCACATGAACCGTTCTTTGGTTTCCAAGCCCATGATAGTTCCATCGTAAGGGAATCATTGCTCTAGGCTGGACTGGGTCTCTCCCGCAGCCACCTCTGGTTCCTCCACACTTGCTTCTTCATTTGACATTTTCCATCTTTTGGTAGGATTCCTTCCAAATTGACAAGTGTCGATTTGTCTTTTCCTAGCTCCGTGTTATGGTCTTCCACTTACAAATCACTTGTGCCTCGTTTCACCCTTTTCCATGTTCGACGAGTTATTGGGCCTAGTATTGGAGATCTCGATATTCCCTAGGCCGCCATTGTATGCATGTAAACTAGGATCGATTTTGGGTCAGGATCCATATCTGGTGGTTCGACGTGCATCCGCATTGGAAATGAGTAATGTGATGGTGATTATTTTTGCCTCGTCACAAACTTTGTTGACGTTTGATTAATTTCTTTCAGGGGGTGAGTGTGAACTCTAGCTTCTTTCTGAGTGGGAGATCCATCACTTGGGATGTCCATTGGTCCATGTAGAAGTGTTGTTTCAGGTATGGGTTTCTCCTGACTGGAATGTGCCATCGTGAGATGGTCACGATCCTTTTATTTTTCCATTTCGGGGATAATAACACATTTGTTCATTTTGGCATGGAGCCAAGGACCATATTGTAGGGTAATGTTTCCCGCTCATTTCTTATGTTTCATGGTGCACGTTCTTTCCAGTTGGCCATGATGGCCACAGAAGAAGAAAAATATTGGACTTTACTCACACTCGAATGATTCCCAGAAATTTGTTTCTTCAATTTTCAAGAAGATAACCCTCATCAGTGGCTCTGAAACCTCAATCTCTACCTTGATATGAACCTCTAGACCCCATTTTATTGGGTCTAAACTATCCCAATCAAGAAAATTACCTAATCTATCCCCAATTTCTCTCATGTTACATTTCGTTCTTACATGGAAGGGGATTCCTTTAATATGTACCCAGAAGGGGGAACAGGTTAAATTCAAATGTTGGATATCTTCCCCCCTTTGAATTATTCCATGAGGAGGAGTTGATTAACAAATGACCATGGTCTGGCACGCAAGATTTTGTCTCTATCTTTCTCGATAAAGAACTGAAAGACGAAGCAATTGATTCCCTTTTCTCGAATAGCCACTCCTGCATCAAGTTTGCAGATGTGTTGTAGAGTGTTTTTGAGAGCACCCTGATTAACCGAAATGTTTTACAAAAACTTTCCCACCACGAGTAGTGACAAACGCTTATCTAGAAGAGTGTCCTCGTTTCTCTGTGCCTCAGTCATCACTTTTTCATTGTCCTTCAAGGACAATCACTTCCACTGATTAAACAATTTTGCATACATAGTGAAAATTGAATACTCAAACCTCCAACAGATTTGGCACCCTTGTAATCCCCACTTCCCTCACTTGAAACAGACCCAGTACACCAAGAAGTAACGACCCGGATGCCCCAAAGTGACCACCATCCACAAAACACCACCGAACCAAACACCTTGTCCAGCATAGTCAAAGGAGCCTCAAAAGTGGTCGTGTTCAGGATACTCTCACCACTGGTCACACCAGACTTCGTGGAGCATCCCCCAAGGAGACCCTCGATCTTCACAGCAAAATATCTACTTTGCAGAGCCACATCGCACGACAGGCCCACAACGTGGTGGTTCCTTCTTGGGAGACCCTTCCCGAGTCAGGCCACTTCACAATGACCACTATGCGAATGCACAACGTGGTGCATCCTCACGGGAGGCACTTCCTGAGTCAGACGTCTTCACGGCTGCCACAATGCGGACACCTAGTGCTGAAGAACCTCGCAGAAGACACATCACGATTCAGACCACTTCGCGGCATGTAGACTCTTGTGCATGTATTGCTCTGCTTTTCCACTATCACTTGGATAATATTCATTTGGGTTAGTCCCCCTTTTTTTATTCTCCTAAAGGTTTTGTATCGTTTTATCTACAATATTATCATCCCATCAGTAGGAATTTCTGGATTGAGTCAGCTTCCCTCTTAGAGGAATGAAGTGATATACCATATCCATTATTGACGTAAGGTAGAGTAAGGCATCAACATTATCAATCCTATAGTAATTTTATCCTCTTCATAGATGGTGAATTCAGATTATTTGTGGTATAAACCAATGCAATGGAAGTTATCCTCATCCATGTACCGTGATATTTTCCCACTCCACAGATTTTGTGTATATGAACCCTCTTTTTATCTATCAGCACATCTTTCTCTCTAATGAGAAATCCTGATGAACAATACTTCTTAGATGAATGTCATCAGAGTTATCACACTCATATAGTGAGTTCTCCAGGAATATTTCATCGGGGAATTATCGGACATAATCCATAGCGTGGGAAAGATGATCAATGTGACTTCCCTCAAGTCTATGGGTATGATTTTCATGTACCTTTGTATATGTTTCCTATGTTATATTTTATGTACACATATACTATATAGCAATTATATTACCATTACCTTTATAATTTAATTTTGATTTTCTTGTTATCCTACATAGTATTGTTATACTCTACCCTACATGGGATTTTCCCACACGTGTCATGTCTTGTGTAGTGAGGCGACATTTTGATGGAGTCTAGAAAAAAAAAGGATTGGAAAAACCTATGTGACTTAAAAACTGGTCGTGATGTTCTTACAACTTCCAATAGCCCTCTTATTACCTTTCTTGTTTACAGGTTGGATTTCATAGTTGAAGAATCTTTCTTTTGGCAGGATTGTATTATAGACCAGTTACATTTCTATACATTACATTCTATTCAAATATATTTTTTAGGAAAAATTGAATTCTATAATTTTTTTCATCATTAGTTTATAAATTTCTGAATTTGATGTCTTGAATATGTTTTCATGTGTACATGTACTTGGGAAAAAGCACCGATGTTAGTAATATGACTAGTTAGTGTTAGTCACCAGCACCCGGCCTATTGAATGTAGTTTTGGGGAGTATCTACGTGGGCCCCACTTGAATGGATTGTGATAGAGTGGTATCGGAGTTGGTTGTTTATACGTTAAAGACCATGATTATGTGAGTTTTGGTTTTGGATTATAGTTATAAGTGCTTAGATTTTAGCTTTCCAACCGTGGAATCCAGTGTTGGTGTGAGATACAGAAGTATCCATACGCTTAGACTCTGATAACCATATTTTTGAGTTGGTATATGATAAATATTATTGAATGTAAACAATAATGATACATGTATTATATAGAAATTGGTTTTGGATTCGATGTCCTTATTGGGTTAGCTCTAATGATATACTCATTGACTGTGGTACATCTTGTTTCTTTAGAGGATGCCTCCACAATGCATACTATCTTGGATTCAAACATCTCGATCTTAATGATGACCTCCTCCGTGACTAGACTTATTTTAATGGCATGGTTACCTGGGCGTTACCTTTAGGTGGTGCACCTACTATACCCCCATCAGTGGAGCATCATGTGGTATCTGCAGTACCAACAGATGGGGTTCATAGGATAAGCATGCTTCATTAGTTTCAGAAATAGAGTCCACTCAGGATCCAAGGCGCGCCCGAAACCCAAATGGATGAGGACTAGATTGAGGTGGTGACTAGTGTCTACCAACTATCAAGGACATCAAAAGAACAAATGATGACCCTTGGAGAAATCATTCTTTATGGTTCAGTAGGGTAAGGGTGGATTTTGACCATATAGGCTCATGATGAGATTTCACTTTTATGGTCGAAGTTAGAGAGACTATTTAGGGTGGAGTTATCTTTGGTTACGGTGAGAAGTACTTATCTAGGTGCTCTTTCATCTCCAACAGGGTAGTTTGATAGTGGTTGACTATTCATCAATGCTTAAAAACCATTCTAGGTACATGATGGATATGGTCAGGGATCGTTAAATTAGAGCTAAAACATTTGTGTGAGGTTTAGGATGTGACATATGTTCAAGCATCAATCCTCTATACATCCTGACTTATGTTGGAGTACCCGATTGAGCATTAGTGGTCGAGATTTTATTGGAAGAGAAAAGACAACCAATGGTAGTTAGTAGTTTGCAAACAGGTGTCAAGACATCACATCAGAGAGCTGATGTAAAGCACCTGGATTGAGAAATGTAATATGTCGTAGGAGGACCCATGATAGGGGATATGCTATCACGAAATCTCAAGATGGATCTAGTCAGGCTAGGGAACGACGATGCTACTCAAGAAATGAAAATGGACTTCTCACTATAGATTATCCATCATGCCATGCTTTAGATAGGGACATCATGTATAGTCTTCCAATGAAGAGGAAGATAGTGGATATGGTAGAACCGATAGGTGGTGGACAGGTCAGTGAAGCCGAGAGAGCTATGGTAAGTGGAAGACATTTTGAAATACTTCCACCACCACCCCAGGATGATCACACATGGTTTAGGGAGTTTTTGGATAGGGGTGCATGAAGCTACATTCAGTCGAGTTATACAATCCAAGAACTCGAGAGATGATTTGAGTTACCGTTTGTGTCTTGTATACATTTGGTTCAATATTTATAGACATAGGTTCTGGTTATTCTGTCCCCACCACATGCCTGGTGCGACCCCTTAAGTTTTTAATATAGACATAGACTAAACCCTTATATTTTGAGATACCTATGGGAGTAGACTCTATGATCATGAATCTTTTCTAAAAGTGTGATATTTAACATGTAGGTGACAGTTTCAGTTGGAACATCTTAGTGGAATTTTTGAGTCTTTATGACGTCATTCTCGGTATGGATTAGTTATCTTCGGCCCATTCCCATATTGATTTCTTTAGGAAAAGGGTACAATGTGTCTATAGTGATGGGGTGCGATATTACATTGTTGATGAAAAGGAAACCCATGTAGTATAAAATGGGATCATGCATTGGAGGGTGCAACCGATTATCCATGCATTGGCCTACCATACCATAGAGGATGAGATGTTATGAGATTTTAGTTCTAAGATGTTGTGGCATAGTATGAATATGTTTTCCTAGAAGATGTTCCAGGGTTACCTCCCCACTGGGATATTGACATCTACATAAACATACAACCTAGGAAAACACCGACATCCTCACTAGTATATCAGATATATCTTACAAAGATTCTTGATTGGAGTGTGAATCTAGTGGATTTTCCATGGAAGGGCACTGTGAGACCCAATGTGTCAACCTAACCAACCCATCATTTGTTTCAAAAGAATATAGACTGGAATTTGAGGTTGTGCATGGATTACTATTGACTGAATCTTGTAAAGGTGAAGAAAAATTATCCACTAATGAGGATTGACGACATATTGGATATGATGAGAGGAGCATAATGGTTATGAAAGGATGACATTCGATAATGTTATTAGGAGCATCAATCAAGATACATGGATGTGCTGAAGACATCTCTCAGATGCTGAAATGGAATTTGTGAGTGCATTGTGATGGATTTCAGCCTAACATATGCAACTGAACTATTCATGGGGCTAAAGAACTAGATCTTCATGTCGTACATAGAATAGTTCATAGTATTATTCATTGATGACATCCATGTATTCTTAGCTTCAGTGTATGAGTAGGCGAGACACTTTTGGATAGTCATGGACATACTACAAGAGCACTATATTTATGGGAATATGTCGATGTGCTTGTTCTGGATTTTGGAGGTCCACAATATGGGAAATGTTATCTCAGAAGATGAAGTACTGGTATACCTAGCCATGGTTGAGGTGTTGTTATCATGACATCCACCTATGAGCATGATAGTGGTGTGAAGATTCCTTGTGCTTGTAGGTATGGCCAAAGAATGAGTCCTATTTTTTCTTAGATAACAGCACTGATGATTGATTTTACCCAAAAGGGGAATCCTTTTGAATGGATGAAGAACTTCCAATGGTCTTTCCATTAGTTCAAATAGAGTTTTATGAGAACCCTGATCATGAGATTTCATGATTAGGATGTCAAGTATGTATTCTTCTACAATGCATCAGGTACTGGTCATGGCTATGTTCTGATGTAGAGATAGGTGGTGATTTGTTATGTTTCATGCCAGATGATGTCGTATAATAAAATTAATGAGAACCGTGATATTGATAAAGAAGAGGTAGTCTTTGTGTTGATGATTTGGTGATACTCTGTGATTGGTAAGCAGTTTATGGTCTATTCTGAAAACAAAATGTAGAAGTAAAAATTTTCATAGAAGGATTGGAATCTGAGGTAGAGGCGATGGATAGAGCTACTCTCAGATTATGACTTCGATATCATCTTTACTCCATTTAAGGGGAACTTTTTGGCTGATGCACTTAGTTAGAGATCGAGTGCGTATATGATGTGTGAGGTGTAAGTGAAAATTGACTAGCTAGATTTATCATTCATGTATGTAGACGATGAAACATACATTTAGTTAATAGTGGTTACCCCACTACTCATACAACGATTCTAGGAGGCATAGCCAGGGGATGTCTGCTGGGAGGCATTAGGTTCTCATTAATCCACAAAATAATATCTGGATAGATATCTGCTAGATGAGGAGCTTGCCATCTCCTTCAATGGTCGCATTATTGTACCTGTGAAGATTTTGGTGGAGGATGTTATGGAATATCCTACATCTAACTTGATTTTATATCCTCGAGTGGTTGAAATGATCCAGGACCTTCGATGATAGTACTAATGGATATGGATGTAGAAGGAAGAAGCAGAAAGTTTTTCTCAAAGCCTTATGTGTCCTCAAGTGAAGGATGAGCACTAGGTTCCAATGAGATTAGCTCACTTCTAGAGGTTCTAGTGAATGATTGGGATAAAATATAAATGGAAATCATTATGGGTTTTCCAAAAATGTATTGGTGACACGATTCCATCTGAGTAATCATTGACTGAATAACCATATCGAACCAATTCCTAGTTTTCAAGGAGAAGAGTTTAGTACAGTGATTGGGATGCCTCAATGTGCAGTAGATAGTTTGGATTTATTAAATAACTTTGAAGATAGTCTTGGATTGTGAAGCTCATTTCACATAATGGATGTGCATGGGATTGTAGGAGGCATTTTGGACTCCGCTCCACTAGATAACAACATTACATAACCAGAATGATGTCCAGATAATGAAAACCATTCCAGTTATAGAAAAATTATTTTGGACATATATAATAGACATTGGTTGCAGTTGTGATGGACACCTTCCATTGGTGGAGATTTCATAAAACAACATCTACAACTTCACCATCTGTATGGTAACATTCTGAGATTTATTTGGGTGACACAGATGGTCACCACATTGTGGGACTAACACAAGAGAGTTATCATTGATGGGTCTAGATTTGG
The DNA here is from genome assembly GCA_963277665.1 of Viscum album. Classification (NCBI taxonomy): domain Eukaryota; kingdom Viridiplantae; phylum Streptophyta; class Magnoliopsida; order Santalales; family Viscaceae; genus Viscum; species Viscum album. The sequence goes on along the minus strand of OY728126.1, from coordinate 72,188,780 downwards.
CATGAGATACCACTGAGAAGGTAAAATCCATCCAATTGAATAGGAAGAATACATAGAGTCGGTAGAAGTATTGTGTTTACAGATGATTGATACATATGGTTTTCGAGGAGGGAGGCCATGTATACAATCATGTCTCCCCTTGATGATGGTTTTAAATATTTTTTTGGGGTGAAAAGATGTGTTTGAGGTACATTGCCCTTTTTAGATACTTGGAAGTGTTGCCGAGGTGGTGTACTGCTATATTCTACAACTAAATCTAGTACAATATTTCTACCACATGTCACTAATGTGGAGGTACGAGAACGATTTGTTGCATGTTATCGATTGGGGTGAGATAGAAATTAGAGATGGAGTTACTTTGGATGAATAACTAGTGGAGATTGATGATCTGTATGATATGATCCTTCATGGGTTGTTGATTCCCATGGTTTTTGTCTAGTGGATACACGAGATCATTAGGAGAGTATGTGGGAGAAGGAGGCTAAGATTTATGGATAATACCAAAAGCTTATTGATTATCCATCCCATTACCTTTCTTGTTTATAGGATTGGATTTGTAGTTGTTGGTACTTTCTTTTGGTGGGATTTTATTCTGGATGAGTTACCCTTCCAATCGTTACATTCTGTTGTACTCTATTGGTTGGCTATAGTTGTATGCATGCAATTTTTTCCATCATTGTTTTTTCATTTCAGTATTTGTTTTCATGGAGATGTGTATGATTTTATAGTTTATTAGAAAATACCTCCCATGTCAGTGGCATGAATACTAAGTGTATGTCCCTAGCCCTAAGACTATTAATGTAATGCTAGGAGAGTAATGGAGTGGGCCCCACAAAGATGGGTTGTGAAAATAGTTGTGCATCCTTAAATGGTCTTGGGTGCTTCCTTTTAAAAATGATTTGGTGATTTCTTAAAAATCTCGACTGTTAAAGATTCCTGATATAAATTATCCTACTTATGACAAAGATCCAGATATAGTTATATTTTCTCTAAAAATATCTAGGCACTCTCTTAATGGGGGGAAATTTGATATATAAAAAGACCACCACAATTTGAGGTATATTTCCCTGAAAAAGGAATAGAACATGATACAAAGGAAATGGTTGCAACCTTTTAAAATAAAATGATTTTTTGAATTAATTATCCTCATAGAAGGGAAAATAATTTCACTAATGAAAAAGTTGGAAAATTCCCTATTGTGATAGTAAATTGGAGTATTCAAGGAGAACCTTAAATTATAGACCAAGTAAAATTGGATAGGGGAATCATAAGATATAGGAAAACATCATCCCGATCCTAGATGATTTATGAACCCTCATTACTAGATTAGTTCAAGACATATCAAATAGAATATAATTTGTTCGAATCGATCATAGAGGATACAATGAATGGGAGTATTCTTGGGTTTAATAATGATCAAGAAGGTATGGTGAAATATAATACAAATATATGGGTCATATATATTCCTAAGATAAAGAATAAACTAATGGATGAATCTCATATCTCTAAATTCTATATATATCCTAGAATCTCAATGATTTATAGTGAACTTCGTAGTCATTATTGGTGGGATATCATAAAAAAGTAGATTTCCTACAACACTTCAAGGTTCCTTGTGTGTCTGCATATGAAGGTGGAGTGAAAAATTATAGAACATGTAATCCAACCACTACACATAATGGCATGGAAGTTAGAAAATATCACTATGTACATCATCAGGGGACTCCAATAAAAAATCTAAAGGAACCAATGTAATATGGGTTTTAGAGGATCGACTCACGAAGACTACCCATTTCATCAGTATTTAGGATGATTTTTCACTTGACAAACATTCCAATATATACATAATAGAAGTGGTGATGTTGTATGGGGTGGCACATTATATAATTTTTTATCACAATCCATGTTTCACATAATAGTTTCGTAGAAGTCTCCAAAGTTTTCTAAGTACTTAATTGAATTTCTTTATAGCTTATCACCCCAAAAATGATGGCCAATTTGAAAGGACTATTTGGACACTTGAGGACATACTGATAACATGATCAATGGAATTTAAAGGTTTATGGTATTGAAACCCCCCATTAGTTGATTTATTATAAAAAAACATCTTCCACTTGAGTATTAAAATAGAACCAAATGAGTTCTTATTTGAGAAGTGAAACAGAGCTCCCACTTGTTGGGATGAAGCGAGTGGGGTGAAATTTCTTGGTCTCGATCTTGTGAATGAGATGATAGAAAAAGTTCCTAACATTCAACAACATATAAAAGAATTATAATAGTGAAATGAAGAAATATTTTTTCATTCATCAATGTTACATATAATAAGATGTTCGGAAAAAAGTTTCAATTCTATATCACCATTAAAGAGAGACATTATAATATGAAAGAAAGGCATGATTATCCATAGGTACATTGGAACCTTTGAAATAATTAATCAAATAGGAGTAGTGGCCTATAAATGATAAATTTATCCAAATATAGCTAAAATTCATGAGGTATATAATGTATCTATCTTCTGAATGTACATAACTAATCAATCACATGTATTGAATCTGTAGGTGGTACCATTGGAACATGAGCTCTGTTATGGGGAGTCGTTGGTAAAGAACATAGACCATAGTGATATGGTTCTACAAAAAAATTGTACCCACATAATCAATGTGTTCTAGAGGAACCCTAAATAAAATTAAGTTTTATGGGATCTAGAGGACACTATGAAATAAAATTACACTCACCTTTTCTCAACTGAGAAAATGAGTTGAAATTTCAGGAGGAATGTTCTTTTGTCGGGTAGAATATAACAACCCTGAATTTTTTTAAATGATATTTGTTTCTTGGATACATGTTAGTTACCCAATGTATAATAATATAAACATTATATATAAATAGAAACCAATTTTTTTATCTTAGTAACAATTAGCATTAAATTATTCTTATATGAATGAAATTAAAATTCCAAATGTTACCAATAGGAAAAAATATAAATTCTTATAGTAATAGTAGTAATATATTGATCATCCTGATATAATTGAATTATCACTCCCACTGATAATGATATTGAAATAAAAAAATTATTAGAAAAACAATCAACATCTAATGAAAATGAAAATATATCATTATGTGAAATTGTAGTGAATTTTTATTGGAAGAATGAATATGTTTTTATAAGATATTAAGGGGGATGTCACTTGTAGTATTTTACCATTATACAAACAATGGTTATATGTGACCATTAGAAATGTTACCATTGGTTGAAAATTTTAGCGTTATATTTAGTTTTTATAAATAGTAATTAAAATATAAAATTGATATAGAAAGGGAAATAAATGGAATCAGCTAATATATTCATACCATTTTAATCTCATTTATCATAACTTGAGATAGTGGTATTATCATTTTTATTCACCCTATATGATTCCCAAAACATTCTCTAATAAGTGATGTTTGAATAAAATCACATATGATATACTTTCATGTTAGTGGAGATTAACAATATGTTGATGTTATCCATGCAACACCATGATACTATGATTGTAGCACACCTTAACCTTAACGAGTATGCAGGTGTAATAAGTGGTTATGTGTCCAGACCCCAGTTACATAATGTTTCAATTACTTCAATTTAAAAAAAATTATATTCCATTAATTCCACTTAAGAATTGTTTTCTTCCAAAAATATATGTTTAAATGAGATAAGTTTGATCAATTTATTATTGGATGTAAATGAATCATAATTGATTTTTTCAAGAATGTATATAAATATCTCATAATAAAAATGTTATTATAAATATTAATATTTTTAATAAAATCTTAATTGAGAACACATTTATTTATATAATAAATTATAAAATAATTATATAATGGGTTAGGAAATTTTAAATAGGTGTCAAAAATTGGATAGGTTTTTAAATAATTATATTTTTAAAGAAATAATTATTTTATTATTTAAAATTTAAAATTCCCATATATAGAAATTTATTGTAAAAAAATATACATTATGTTTGAAATTTTCATGATGAAATTAGGATATGTTGAATTTATGATTATTTTATAAAATACATTATTTTTCATGAATTGTAAAATAATATAGTTTTAGGGTCTGAGTATATTTTATGACATCATATTAATGTCATAGTGATATAATAAATAACTAATTAAAATAATAAACATAAAATATGTTTTTTTATTAATATTATGTACTCTAATAGATTTTAATAAATTTATAATTCAATATGTTACATTCCAAAGTTGAAAATGAAAAATTTTATTTCTAAAAGATTACATTTTAGGATCATTACATTTTCATGCAAAAATAATTATTAATGAAGATGTTTTTCATGTTGGTTTAAAATATCAAAATATTTTACCCAAATTTCCCAATTCTTGAGAAAAAATTATTACTAAGAAAATGGTTTTTAATTATCCACCACAATGTATTTTAGGACCTAAATTTGAAAATTATTAAACAATTCGTCCACTTCTCCTATAAATAACCACCAATTACTCCTTTTAAATATACCACCAAAAAATAATCCAAAATTTTATAGTTTTTCCCTATAATGGAGTCCCCTAAAAGTTCCTTAAATCCAAAAAGGTTTCATTCCTCATGATCTAGGATGACCTCTTCAATGTAAGTGAAATATCTTTCTTTAGTCCTCAATTAAAGAACATTTTCAATGTCTCTTATATGTTATTGTAACTCTAGCTTATTACACTTTTTATCACAAAATTACTTTAAAATTATTTTTTATCAATTTAAGACCCTTGTTCCATCACATTTCACTGTATTCTAAAATAACATTTTATATAAGGCCCCAGCCTTAAACCTTACTTAATCTTGAGTTATTACAAGATTACACATTGAGGATCTTTTCGGGTTTAGAGTTTTAGAGAATTAGATCATAAAACTTGCATTACATTCCACATATAAACAAAGTGGTTACATAAAGATAGTATTCTACATTCCCTTCAATGGAAACACATTTAAAATAAAACATGGATTATTTCTTGACACTTGCTTGACACTATCATCATATCATGTACCTTTCCCTTGACCTGTGAAAAACATTTCAAAAAAACGTGGGATGAGCATAAAAATCTCAGTATGGGTTATAAAAACATGGAAAGGAAACATGGGTACATATATACATAAGAATGAAATCATACTTTACCCTTAAAACATAGGCACTTTAACATACCTCATAAAATCATGAATAAATCATAGAAATCATTGGACATAAAGGTAACTTAAGGAATTCATAACATTCTTACGTAGGGAGTAACCCTCTTGGTTATGTTTGGAATACCCATCACAGTATATTCCCTAAAATCTCTTCGGAGAAACCTTAACGTTTCACTCCTTCATGTTACCCAATTCATTAGAGAGCTATATCGGGCTCACCCGCCCTTGGTTTATCACGGAACCACCCGTCTTTATAATAATTCCCAAGAACCATAACATAATCATATCACATAAAACATGCATAATGGAAACATAAAATTTCCACATTTCAATCACGAGATAACAATACAACACATTGATATAAAAACATTATGAAAACCATTTTCAATACTAAAATAAAAGAAAAGTAAAACATGGTATTTATTTTTCTTTTAAAAAGAAGGAATGGCTTGTAGAGGAAGCCGAAACTCAAATAACGGTCACGACGGCGGAGAAGTCGTTGTCGCCGCATACGTACGACAAAAACATTCCCTTTTGTCGTTTAGTAAACGCTTCGTATAAAAAAAGATTCCTTTTGAATAAACGTAAAAGTCAAAGGGGTTTATACACCGTATAAAAGAAAGTTGTGTATAAAATAAAATATGCCTCAACGAAAGGAGATTGAGACGAAGTCCCATACCTCGTATCCGACTTGACCCGACCGTTCTTTAATCTCCTGAATAATAAACTTGAGTTAATCTCTACTTTCTTATGAATCTTTTTCAAGTTCATTATTCCTTTTATACCATGTTATGAACATCATGTAATCAGTTAAGTTAATAATGTTCATTTTGTCGGTATTTGGTTCTTAAGTCAAAAATAGACTTCTTACACATACATGTTGTTAATTTGGTCATAGGTTAGTTATATCCAGAATGATATTAATTATTTTTATAACATATATATCATATATATTCATCATATACATGTATTTATAATATTACATCACATTTAGAGGTAAGAAATGAAATGCACCGTTCATTGAGACAGTAAGCCGTACGTACGCATGGACGCTACTTCCATTTCTATTTCATATTTTCTGTAATGGAATCATAAGAGTATATTATAATTCCAGTATAATAACATATATAATATCATTAACTTTATCCTTTACACACCCCACATATGTTATTAACGAATCAAATCACTTTCAGGGGGAGGTAGTCCGCACTTCCTAAAATGAAGATATCGTGTTTACCCATAATGGAAACCATAAAGGTATGCCCAAAATGAAAAAAACAGAAGCTTAATGAAAACATAAACATATTATATATCATATATAAAAATAGTTACATAATAATGGCCACCTTTGAAGGTGTTAAATGAGTATTGAACAATCATCATTTCGGGATGCAGAATTTCGCCATCCACGGAAACCGTATGTTATTTAACCTTTTGATGTAGTTGTGTGAGAGTGTAGCTCAAATAAATATTATAACAACATACTTGTATATTTAAGATACTGGTGTTGTTACAAAATAAGTAAATAAAAAGAGTTTAGGGGGTTGGAGAAGCAAAAAAAAAAACAAATGAACATGAGAGAATGAATTACCTTTAAAAGTGTAACTCCTTTTGATTTGAGCCTAAAGGCTTCCTTTGAAAGGATTCTGCCCAAAGGGAATCCTCTAGGATGAGGAGAGGGATGTGGAGAGAGTAAATGGTCTGGGTTCGGCTGAGCCAAAGGCTTGAGGAGTGTGTGAAATGAGGTAGAGGTGGGGGCCTTTTATAAGAGGAGAGGAGGGGCACTTTTGGAAAGTAAAGAAATATTACATTATTTGAAAATGTGTTTCGGTTTCAAAAGGTCCCAAATTGATATAATTCGTGGATAAGGTGATAAGGGTTCGAAATCCACTCATCCAATTGGTTTTGGCCATGTGTAGTTCATAGATTTTACATTGTCTTTCCATTTTATTTAAATCGTCAAATAATGATGTCATCGCTGTATCATTATTATGTCATAAATAATTTAATTTATTTAATGTCTAAATATCATAAAAAAATACTAGGATGTAGGAAATCGTTTTATCTTTCCAATGACTATTTATAATCAAATATCTGATATTTATATCCCCATGTAAAAATTGTTTTCATAAAACATATTATGTTTGTGTCATTTTTTACTTTTACATTAAATAAAAAGTTATTTATGTCATTTCCCAACCAAAGTGTCTCCATGGGGGCCCCAAGTTCACTCATGTCTTGTCTGGGTCGGCCATGACACAACCAATAAGGTTGTGACATGTGTCTAGGTCATTTCATATTATTAAATCATTATTTATACCTTAAACTACCCTAATTACCACTAACCGCGATTAAAAAATTAATAAGTTACTATTCACCAAAAAATTATTTTAATCTCATTGAACCACATTTTACTTCTTAATGACAACCATGTATGTCAGATTTTTGAAATTCAATACACATTAGCGGTAAACTTTCATTTAACTGAAAAATCAGTTTGCTTGATTACTACTTAGTGGTTTCACTATTCATCAAAAATTGAAGTTTTTCAGAAAATTACCAAAAATTCACCCTAAGCTATATTTGATATTCTGAATTCAAAAATGAAGTCTATTTTACAAAATTCAAATCATATAAGTCACATTAATTAATTTAATAATTAATTCCCGCTGCCAGAGCAAATAGCGTGTTTTTACAAAACAATAAGTATCAAAAGATTGACACCAGTTTAAGTCTAATTTCAAAGTGAAATTGATTCCAATGACCACCATTGGATAAAATGGTAAATATATATTCTAATTTCACTTCAAAACCAATTCAAAACATAATCTAATCATATAAATAAATTAGATTAAAAAGCAGTTTTGATGTAAAATGCAGTATTTTTCACTATTCATTAAAAAATGAACATTGTCAGAAAAATACCAAAAATTCATACAAGGTAAATTTTGATGTCCCAATAATAAAGAATAAGTTTATTTTAACAAACATAGTTTATAAAATGGTCAAAATATAGATTCAAAAATGGTTTTCCATCAAAAGGCAGTAAAACAATCTTTTAAGAATATTAGTGTATTCCATGAATAAGATTGTATTTATTTTCATTTTAAGACTCTATAACACTATCTTAATCATTAATAGACATAGATAAAAATATCTATTATTCATTACTTACTTGGGATGTTACATCCTTCCCCCCTTTAGAAAATTGCGTCCCCGCAATTTATCTACTTATCGAATAAATGGGGGTACTTATCCCTCATATCATTTTCATATTCCCATGTGGCCTCTTCAATCATGTGGTTTTTCCACAAAACATTTACCTGGTGAATCACCTTATTCCGTAACACTTTCTCCCTGTGGTCAAGAATCTGGACCGGTTGTTCCTCATAAGATAGGTTCTCTTCCAGCTGAACTACCTTTGGGCTCAAAACATGAGATGGATCTGGCATATACTTTCTCAACATCGAAATGTGAAAAACATTGTGTACCTGAGAAAAACTCGGAGGTAAAGCCACTCGGTATGCAACCGATCCAACTCTCTCCAGAATTTCATATGGTCCAATGAACCTTGGACTCAACTTTCCTTTCTTACCAAATCTCATCACACTTTTCCAAGGAGAAACCTTGAGAAAAACATGATCACCTACCTTGAAAGATAGATCCTTCCTCCGGTTATCCGCATAACTCTTCTGCCTGCTCTGAGCTGTTCTCATGTGTTTCTGAATCAGCTGAACTTTTTCTGCCATCTCTTCTACCAATTCTGGTCCCATCAACTTCCTTTCACCCACTTCATCCCAGAAAGCTGGAGTTTGACACCGCTTCCCGTATAATGCCTGAAATGGTGCCATCTGTATACTGGAATGAAAACTGTTATTATATGAAAAGACAACCAAAGAAAGATGTTGGTCCCAACTTCCCTGATAATCCATAGAACAAGCTCGTAGCATATCCTCCAATGTCTGAATTGTTCGTTCTGACTGCCCATCTGATTGAGGATGAAAAGCTGTACTAAAATTTAATTCAGTACCCAACGACTTCTGAAGGCCTTTCCAAAAGTTAGAAGTAAACCTGGGATCACGATCCGATACAATGGAGAGAGGAACTCCATGTAACCTGACTATCTCTTTAAGATACAAATGGGAAAGTTGATCAAGAGAGAAAGTATCTCGTATAGCAAGGAAATGAGCAGATTTGGTCAAGCGATCAACAATAACCCAGATTTCATTATTACCTCGAGATGTCTTCGGTAATCCAACAACAAAGTCCATCGATATATTCTCCCATTTCCACTCTCGCACTGGTAAAGGCTAAAGCGTCCCTTTCGGTAACTGCCGCTCTGCTTTAACCTGCTGACAAGTCAAACACTTCACAGTAAAATCAGCAATATCTCTTTTCATTCCATCCCACCAGTAATACTCCCGCAGATCTCTATACATCTTAGTACTGCCCGGATGAACTGAAAACGGAGAACTATGAGCTTCACATAACAACTCTCTCTTAAACTGTGAATCACAAGTCACACACAATCTCTTCCCAAATCTCAAACCAAAATCATTATCAATGTTGAATTCAGGCAACTTACCTTTCTGAACCAGCTCTACCTTTTTCTGCAACTCACTATCTTGCTTCTGTGCTTGCTTGATTCTATCTGATAGAGAAGATCTCACTGATACCTGAAACAAAACAGAAGGACTTCCTGCACCAAAAACTTCTATGCCAAAGTTCATCAAATCCTTAACCAAAGGATCATGTTCCAAACGCAACATTGTTAATGAAGCATTACTTTTTCGACTCAAAGCATCATCCACTTTATTTACTTCTCCCGGATGGTAATGAATTGTACAATCATAATCCATGATTAATTCCAGCCATCTCCTTTGTCTCATGTTTAACTCTTTCTGAGTGAATATATACTTTAATCTTTTGTGATCGGTACATATTTCACACTTTACTCCATACAAATGATGCCTCCAAATTTTTAAAGCAAAAACAACAGCAACTAGTTCCAAATCATGTGTAGGGTAATTTACCTCATGAGTTTTCAACTATCGTGAAGCATAAGCAATTACCTGATCATTCTACATTAGGACGCAACCAAGTCCTTTCATTGAAGCATCAATGTATATAACAAACTCACCATTCTTGGAAGGTAGTGCCAAAACTGGAGCATTCACCAATCTTCTTTTCAATTCCTTAAAACAATCATCACATACTTTTGTCCAGATAAACTTAACACCCTTCCGAGTTAGCTTAGTCATTGGACTAGATAACCGTGAAAAATTTCTAACAAACCTTCAGTAATAGCCCGCCAAACCAAGGAAGCTTCGAATCTCGGTTACATTTGTGGGTCTTGGACATTCTTCCACAACTTTTGTTTTTGCAGGATCAACAGTTATTCCATCTTTAGAAACAATGTGACCAAGGAATGAAATTTGTTGCAACCAAAACTCACACTTTCTGAATTTCCCATACAGTTTCTTTTCTTTTAAGGTTTGCAAGATAACCCTTAAATGTTTTTCATGCTCCTCTTTACTTTTAGAAAACACCAAAATATCATCAATGAAAACCACCAAAAACTTATCCAAGAACTCATGGAAAATTCTATTCATTAAATCCATGAATACAGCATGTGCATTGGTTAGCCCAAAAGGCATTACTACAAATTCATAATGGCCATATCTTGTACGGAACGCGGTCTTCGGAATATCTGCCTCCTTTACCTTCAGCTGATGGTACCCCGATCTCAAGTCAATCTTTGAAAAAAACTGAGCTCCCTGGAGCTGATCAAACAAATCATCGATATGAGGCAAATGATATATGTTCTTAACAGTGATATTATTCAAGGCTCTATAATCAATGAAAAGTCTCATAGAACAATCTTTTTTCTTAACAAAAAAAACAGGAGCACCCCATGGTGATGTGCTAGGTCTAATGAAACCTTTCTCTAATAAATCTTGCAATTGCTCCTTCAACTCTAAAAGTTCAATTTGTGCCATTCGATAAGGGGGTTTTGAAATTGGCTTAGCATTAGGAACTAAGTCAACAGTAAACTCAACTTCCCGATCTAGTATTATTCCAGGAAACTCATCAAGAAAAACATCAGGATACCCATTTACCACTGGAACATCATTAATTTGAACAGTTACTTTATTTTCAACGACATGTGCAAGGTAACATTCATTTCCATCTTTTACAAGTTTCTCGGCCTCTTGATATGTTATCAAAAGTAAGGGTTCATTCTTGTAAACAAACTGAAAGTCTTTCTGAAAAGAAACTTCTTTAGCTCTACAGTCAATCTTAGCATGGTAAATAGAGAGCCAATCCATACCCAGGATAACATCAAACTCTACTAGAGGTAGAACAATAAGGTTTTCAAGTAGGTTCTTTCCACAGATAAGGATAGGAAGATTCTTATAAATTCTTTTTTGCCTCAACATTCCCCCCAGGTGTTTTTACCAAAAGTTCAGGAGTCATTTCTTGAGATGGTATTCCCATTTTACTAGAAAAGGTTTCAGAGATGAAACAATGTGTAGACCCCGAATCAAACAACACACTGGAATAATCTGAAAAAACAAACAAAGTACCTGATACAATTTCATTTGATGGCCCGACATCTGCTGAAGTAGTTGCAAAGGATTTCACCACCCCTTTCTGCTTGTAGTCTAACTGCTTCCCATCACTCAAGCTCCTTGTCGGACACTCGTTTGCATAGTGACCCATCTCATTGCACTTATAACATTTCACTAACTGTAAATCAAATTTGTTCTTACCTTCACCTTGATCCTTTTCAGTGCAATCACGAGCCTTATGTCCCATCTTACCACATCGGTAGCACTTCCAGAATTCAGAAGACATTCCCCAGCATGCCTTTTGCCCCATTTATCACAAACTGGAAACTTAGTTCTCTTACCATCAGACTTTTTTGAAGAATTCTTACCTTTCTCCTGCCACCTCGGTCTCTTCTTCTGCTGGTTGTTATAGAAAACTTGGGCATTGGCAAACTCCATTTCCACCTTCTCTGCACATCGAACAAGCTTTTCATTACTTTTAAACTCACGAGAAGCTAATGCCCTTTGATATTTTTCCTTTAATCCTGAGTAAAAACGATTTATTTTACTATCAAGGTCCCAGATAAAATTTGGAGCATACCTTTCCAATCAAGTGAGCCTTTCTTCATAGGCAGCCACTGAGTCTTCCTCTTGCCTCAATTCCAAGAATTGCTTTTCCATCCTAAGTCAAACATCCTTAGGAAAATACTTCTCAAGAAACATACCTTTGAATTCATCCCAGTCAAGAGCATCAATCTCATCGGCGTCCCTGATATTTTTAACCATAGAACACCACTGATCTGCTTCACCCTCCAAACGGTAAATAGCAAGACTAACCTTTTGATTGTCTGAACACCCCATGACATCAAAAATCTTCTCCAGTGATTTAATCCACCCTTCAGCTAGCACAGGGTCAGATGATCCTCTGAATGATGGTGGATGTTGCCTCATGAAATGTTCCACCACTGACATGTTTCTCTGCGGTTGGTCTGGCTGATCTCGTGCATGGATACCACCGCCATTTATCGCTTGAGTCAACTGCGCCATTACTGCGACAAACTGTTCAGTTCCAATTCCGACCATTTCTGGATGCCGATTCAGAAGGTTATTTCCTTCTGTATGCCTTCCTATCACTGCTTCCCTGTTTCCTCTGCGGAAAACCATTCTGAACAAACATGTCCTAGATGAAGCAACATGGTAATCTTTAAATGCTATATCATTTCGAAAAAAATATTTTTGGATAATCATTGAATATAATTCTAACTCCTAAAGTTATCTAAACCGACATTTGATACCAACTATAAGGCCCCAGCCTTAAACCTTACTTAATCTTGAGTTATTACAAGATTACACATTGAGGATCTTTTTGGGTTTAGAGTTTTAGAGAATTAGATAATAAATCTTGCATTACATTCCACATATAAACAAAGTGGTTACATAAAGATATTATTCTTCATTCCCATCAATGGAAACAAATTTAAAATAAAACATGGATTACTTCTTGACACTTCCTTGACACTATCATCATATCATGTACCTTTCCCTTGACCTGTGAAAAACATTTCAAAAAAACATGGGATGAGCATAAAAAGCTCAGTATGGGTTATAAAAACATGGAAAGGAAACATGGGTACATATATACATAAGAATGAAATCATACTTTACCCTTAAAACATAGGCACTTTAACATACCTCATAAAATCATGAATAAATCATAGAAATCATTGGACATAAAGGTAACTTGAGGAATTCATAACATTCTTACGTAGGGAGTAACCCTCTTGGTTACGTTTGGAATACCCATCACAGTATATTCCCTAAAATCTCTTCGGAGAAACCTTAACGTTTCACTCCTTCCTGTTACCCAATGCATTGGAGAGCTATATCGGGCTCACCTGCCCTTGGTTTATCACGGAACCACCCGTCTTCATAATAATGCCCAAGAACCATAACATAATCATATCACATAAAACATGCATAAAGGAAACATAAAATTTCCACATTTCAATCACGAGATAACAATACAACACATTGATATAAAAACATTATGAAAACCATTTTCAATACTAAAATAAAAGAAAAGTAAAACATGGTATTTATTTTTCTTTTAAAAAGAAGGTATGGCTTGTAGAGGAAGCCGAAACTCAAATAACGGTCACGACGGCGGAGAAGTCGTTGTCGCCGCATACGTACGACAAAAACATTCCCTTTTGTCATTTAGTAAACGCTTTGTATAAAAAAATATTCCTTTTGAATAAACGTAAAAGTCAAAGGGGTTTATACACCGTATAAAATAAAGTTGTGTATAAAATAAAATATGCCTCAACGAAAGGAGATTGAGACGAAGTCCCATACCTCGTATCCGACTTGACCCGACCGTTCTTTAATCTCCTGAATAATAAACATGAGTTAATCTCTACTTGATTATGAATCTTTTTCATGTTCATTATTCCTTTTATACCATGTTATGAACATCATGTAATCAGTTAAGTTAATAATGTTCATTTTGTCGGTATTTGGTTCTTAAGTCAAAAATAGACTTCTTACACTTACATGTTGTTAATTTGGTCATAGGTTCGTTATATCCAGAATGATATTAATTATTTGGATAACATATATATCATATATATTCATCATATACATGTATATATAATATTAAATCACATTTAGAGGTAAGAAATGAAATGCACCGTTCATGGAGACGGTAATCCGTACGTACGCATGAACACTACTTACATTTCTATTACATATTTTCTGGAATGGAATCATAAGAGTATATTATAATTCCAGTATAATAACATATATAATATCATTAACTTTATCCTTTACACATCCCACATATGGTATTAACGAATCAAATCACATTCAGGGGGCGGTAGTCCGCACTTCCTAAAATGAAGATATCGTGTTTACCCATAATGGAAACCATAAAGGTATGCCCAAAATGAAAAAAACATAAGCTTAAGGAAAACATAAACATATTATATATCATATATAAAAATAGTGACATCATAATGGCCACCTTTGAAGGTGTTAAATGAGTATTGAACAATCATCGTTTTGGGAGGCAGAATTTCGCCATCCACAGAAACCGTATGTTCTTTAACCATTTGATGTAGTTGTGTGAGAGTGTAGCTCAAATAAATATTATAACAACATCCTTGTATATTTAAGATACTGGTGTTGTTACAAAATAAGTAAATAAAAAGAGTTTAGGGGGTTGGAGAAGCAAAAAAAAACAAATGAACATGAGAGAATGAATTACCTTTAAAAGTGTAACTCCTTTTGATTTGAGCCTAAAGGCTTCCTTTGAAAGGATTTTTCCCAAAGGGAATCCTCTAGGATGAGGAGAGGGATGTGGAGAGAGTAAATGGGCTGGGTTCGGCCGAGCCAAAGGCTTGAGGAGTGTGTGAAATGAGGTAGAGGTGGGGGCCTTTTATAAGAGGAGAGGAGGGGCACTTTTGGAAAGTAAAGAAATATTACATTATTTGAAAATGTGTTTCAGTTTCAAAAGGTCCCACATTGATATAATTCGTGGATAAGGTGATATGGGTTCGAAATACACTCATCCAATTGGTTTTGGCCATTTGTAGTTCATAGATTTTACATTGTCTTTCCATTTTATTTAAATCGTCAAATAATGATGTCATCGCTGCATCATTATTATGTCATAAATAATTTAATTTATTTAATGTCTAAAAATCATAAAAAAATACTATGATGTAGGAAATATTTTTAGATTTCCAATGACTATTTATAATCAAATATCTGATATTTATAACCCCATGTAAAAATTGTATTCATAAAACATATTATGTTTGTGTCATTTTTTACTTTTACATTAAATAAAAAGTTATTTATGTCATTTCCCAACAAAAGTGTCTCCATGGGGTCCCCAAGTTGAAAAATGGCTTTTCTTGGTCGGTTATGACACAACCAATAATGTTGGGACATGTGTCTAGGTCATTTCATATTATTAAATCATTATTTATACCTTAAACTACCCTAATTACCACTAATCGCGATTAAAAATTTAATAAGTTACTATTCACCAAAAAATTATTTTAATCTCATTGAACCACATTTTACTTCTTAATGACAACCATTTATGTCGGATTTTTGAAATTCAATACACATTAGCGGTAAACTTTCATTTAACTGAAAAATCAGTTTGCTTGATTACCACTTAGTGGTTTCACTATTCATCAAAAATTGAAGTTTTTCAGAAAATTACCAAAAATTCACCCTAAGCTATATTTGATATTCCGAATTAAAAAATGAAGTATATTTTACAAAATTCAAATCATATAAGTCACATTAATTAATTTAATAATTAATTCCCGCTGCTAGAGCAAATAGCGTGTTTTTACAAAACAATAAGTATCAAAAGATTGACACCAGTTTAAGTCTAATTTCAAAGTGAAATTGATTAAAATGACCACCATTGTATAAAATGGTAAAAATATATTCTAATTTTACTTAAAAACCAATTCAAAACATAATCTAATCATATAAATAAATTAGATTAAAAAACAGTTTTTATGTAAAATGCAGTATTTTTCACTATTCATTAAAAAATGAATATTGTCAGAAAAATACCAAAAATTCACACAAGGTAAATTTTGATGTCACAATAATAAAGAATAATTTTATTTGGAAAAACATAGTTTATAAAATGGTCAAAATATAGATTCCAAAATGGTTTGCCATCAAAAGGCAGTAAAACAATCTTTTAAGAATATTAGTGTATTCCATGCATAAGATTGTATTTATTTTCATTTTAAGCCTCTATAACACTATCTTAATCATTAATAGACATAGATAAAAATATCTATTATTCATTACTTACTTGGGATGTTACATTTTATATCTGGCATGTTGCTGAATTACTCATTTCAATTTCTCTCCCTACATAAGAAATTCAAATTTATTTTCTTTTATGAAGAAAAATATTTATTTCTTATGGGTATTCAAATTGAAAAAGAAATGATTTATTTTATTTAGGTATTGACCTGCATGAAACCCACATTTTCTATATGTGGGTTAAAAATGACATAATGACCATGTCATTATATACTTTTGAAGTTCCATGATTTAGATAAAAAATTCCTTTTTTATTCACCACACGATTTTTATCAAATTTTTTATTTTGATTTATGTGTCCCATATTAATTAATACATACAAAGGGTTGTCCATGATAGCACTTAAATGCTTTGGGTACTAAATTAAATCTCTAGAGTTGACATTTTTTATTATAGCTTATTGAATAACCTTGTTTTTTTATTTATGCTATCTTGGTGATAAACCATGGTGACATGTTTATGAATATATCATTTTAAACATTTAACAAAAATTACATGTTATGGTTCATTTTATTTTTGTTATTATATTCCTATTTATTATTATATATGGTTATGCCTCATGTTCTTATTGGTGTTCCTCATGATCACATGCTAAATGTGTCACTTTTTTACCCCTTACTGGACCTCATGATCCCCATTTTCATTCTATGTATTTCCCTATATAAGGATATAATTCAATGTATCATAGGTTTACCCCATGAAAGTTTATTTGGTTGGAAAAAGATTAATGTTTTAAATATTTATTCATTCTGTACCATATTTCTATGAAATTGGATTTTAAAAGGCCCTCTGTTTGTACCATGTAATGAAAAGTTATATAATAAAAAATACAGGATTACATATTTAACCTTTGTTAAAATGGTTTCAAACATGTAAGTAATTTATTCCAAAACAATATTCATATATATAGTAACAAATATGATCATCTTATAACATCTTATATCCAATTTGTGGTTAATATTTCATTATTATCATTGTTATAGGTGTTAACTAATTCGTTTTCTAATTCATGTTTTTCCATGGAAGTTCCATTTCATCTACAGAGGATATAGCTACAACATCCCCATAATAATATTAATTATATAAATAGGATAATTATTGATTATATACACATTTACAATCATTTTGGTAATTTGGACATGGAAACTAAATCTCTTCACATCATGGGGATGATAAGTTGTACATACAGAAGTGAAAAATTATAATTTATTTTACGGGTGAAAGAGGAAGGATGTATAAGAATTATTAATTTTATTTAATATTTCATTACTTCAAATGTATCATATATATACATTATTTCCATCAATATGACTATCCATGTGATTCAATGATGGAAAACAAAGTATATCAGTTCATGAGGTAGTTCTCCGCTGAATACATCCATCAAACATTACGATTTCTATTTTAAGAGATGAAACAAAGCATTACAAAGAAATACAAAAAAGTGACCCATCCTAGGGGGGACGAAAGTAATGTTTCCCAAGGGAACCACCCACTATTAGGTGCACCCCATTTGGTTTAAACTGAGAAACATTCGAAAGGCAACAAACCGAGGATCCTGGAAGTGCAAGAGAGGCTAGAAAGTCTTCTACTTTGTTCCCCTCCCTCCACGTATTTGTGACTCTAACATTGTTGTTAAGATGAATCTTGCATATCCTCATGGTGTAGGAAATATACCAGGGAATGGAAACTTTACCTTTTGGTTGATATAAATTTCTTAAGAGGTTTGAATAATTGTAACATCCCAGTTAAATAAAGAATAAGGAATATTTCATATTTATTAATATTAGTGAATAAAATATTAATTTTACATTAAAGGGGTTTCTTTGTTCAATAGCATTCCCGATACACAACAACGAGTTTCATTGAAATCTTACGTTGCACACTAAAAATATAATAATTTTATTTTATGTGGTAGTTAACTCCTAGCCATTTTATTGTAATGAATGAACAAAACTGACTAAAATTTGATTATACATGCTTGTTAAATGTATTTACATTTTTCCAATAAAAGTTAGAGGCTTAAATTGTGAATGAATCTAATTTTAAACATAATTTACATTTAAAGGTCGATTTACTGCCTTTTAATAGAAAACCATATTTAAATATAGTTTTGGTTACATTAATATATTCTATATGACCAAATAAAATCATTCTTTATAATGGGGACATCAAATTTTACATTGTTTAATTTTTTGGATTTTTCCGATAAAGTTCATTATTAATGAATAGTGTAAAATATTGTATTTTAATTCAATAATGCATTTAATCTAATTTATTTATATGGATATATTATATTTTTAAATGTTTTTAAAGTATTATTAGAATATATTTTTACCATTTAATCAAATTTTTATCATTGGAATTAATTTCACTTTGAAATTGAACATAAACAACTGTCAATCTTATGATAGTTATTGTTTCTTAAAAAACGCTAATTGTTTTAAAAATGGAAATTAATTTTAAATTAACTAATTCTATGTCTATGTTTTGATTTTTAAAAAATAGGAATCATTTTTGAATTCAGAATATAAAATAAAACATAGGTAGTATTTTTGGAATTTTTCAGAAAAACATCATTTATTTAGGAATAGTGAATCCACATAGTAGTAGTTAAAAAACCGAATTTTTCATTTAAATGAAGATTTATTACTATTGTGAATTGAATTTCTAAAATACAATATACATGGTGGTTATTAGTAAGAACATTTTTGTTCAATATGGTGAAAATAATTTTTAGTAAATAGTAACTTTTGACT
This sequence comes from Viscum album, assembly GCA_963277665.1. Taxonomy (NCBI): domain Eukaryota; kingdom Viridiplantae; phylum Streptophyta; class Magnoliopsida; order Santalales; family Viscaceae; genus Viscum; species Viscum album. Next base: position 72,169,425 of record OY728126.1, on the reverse strand, counting down.
TTTATTTAACACTGTTAACGAAAAATGAGGTAATTCCTGGTAAAAAGAATATTATAATAATTCAAAATTACCTTAACACTTGTACAAAACTATTTGGTTGAGTCAGTTATGGCCATTTAAATTTTTGGGTCGATTTTGGAAACCTATTGAGCCACTTGGGATTGATAATGACACTTTATATTAATTAATTTAAAGTAAAGAAAAAGATGACAAAAACAAATATCATTTATTAAGTTAATTTTTAAAAGAAGTTATATAAATTATCATTTAAACTATAATTATTCATTGGAAATATAAAAAGATTTCCTATATCATGGGATTTTTAATCATAATTTTTAGACATTAAATAAATTAAATTTGTTATGACATAATAATGATGCAGTATTTACCTCATTAATAAATGATTTAAATTAATAAGATTATAAATATTAAAACAATATACATAACCAGTCAAATTATTCTTGAATTATTTTATTTTGACCATGATTCAAATTATCTTAGTCTTTAATTATTTTTTGACATTTTGAAAAAGAATATCATTATATAATAAAATAATATTATCAAACTTTCCTAAAGAGCCTATCCTCCCCCTTATATAAAGCCCTCACTTCAAACTAATTCCTCACACTTCTCAATCCTTTTGGATCATCCAAAATCTTCCCTAATTAATCTCCCTACATACCTATCCTCCTTCTAGAGTCCTTACCTTATGCATAAGGCACTTCCAGAAGTCCTTTTGATTAAACCCAAAGAAAGTTACCCAAAATAGAGGTAACATTTCTCTTTACATCTTATCATTTATTTTACATCTCCAACCCCTAAAATATTATTATTCATTTATTTTATAACAAAAACAGTATACTAAATATACTAGTATGTTGTTATGAGATCGATTTGAACTACACATCCACACACCTATATATAAAGGGTGAAGAATATTCTGTTTCTGTGGATGGAAAACTAACACCTCAGGAAACGATGATTGATCGATTATCTCCTACTGCCTATCATGGTGGCCATTAATATGACACTATATTTCTATATGATATATATTATGCTAATTTTCACTTTATTATTCTTTATTTTTCTTTTAAATCATCCTTTTATGGTTTCTATTTTGTGTAAACGCGATAATTTCATTAGAGGAAGTGTGGACTACTGCCCCCTCAAAGTGATCTGACTCGTTATTGCCATATGTGGGATGTATAAAGGATGTAATTAATGATATTATATATGATATTATAATTGAATTATAACATATATATGTATCATTATTTTTTTATTCCATTAAAATAGGATATAAATATGAAAGTAGTGTTCATGCATATGTACGGCTTACCATCTCCATGAACGGTGCATTTCATTTCTTACCTCCAAATGATATGTACAGTTTTAAATATATAAATAAATATATATATATATATATATATACTGGATATATATGATATATATGATATCTAAATAATGAATGTCATTCTGGATATAATGGACTTTTTACCACATGGACAACATGTAAATATAAGGTGTTCATTTTTGACTCAAGTACCAAATATAAACAAAATGAACGTTATTATCTTAAATGATTACATAATGTTTATAACATGGTAATAATTGACATAAAAGGAATAATAAACTTGAAAATTTTTCGTAAGAAATTATAAATTAACTGTAGTTTATTATTCTTTATATTAATGAACGATCGAGTCAAGTCAGACACGAGGTAAGGGACTTCATCTCAATATCATTTCATTGAGGCATATTTTGTTCTAATACACGACATTATTTTATACGCTGTATAAACAACATTAATATTTCATGTCATTCAAACGGAATCTTTTTTATGAATTATTTTACTAAAAGAAGAAAAGGAATGTTTTTTTACGTAAGACGTGACAACAACCTTTCCACCACCGTGAGTATTATTTGATATTTGGATTTCTTAATAAGTCGTAATGTTTTTAAATGGAAAAGAATAAATACCATATACTATTTTTACATATTTTGGTATTGAAAATGTTTTTGAGAATGAATTTATTATTTAAATATCTTGAAATGATATATTGTTACTACAAAATGGGAATGATATATTTCCATTATACTTTTGTAATGTGTTATGATTAAGTTATGGTTCTTGGGTGTTGTTTACGAATACGGGTGGTTCCATGATAAACCTAGGGATGGTGAGCCTAAGATAAATCTCGAATGCATTGGGTAACATGACAGAGGTAAATGTGAATGTTTCTCTCAAGGTATTTAGGGAATATACAATGATTGGTATTCCAAATGTAAATCCCAATGTAGATGTGATAGCTACAATATAAGTAAGATATGAATGCCACAAGTTACCTTTATGATTTATGATTTCTATTTGTCATTCATAAATTTTATGATCTCATGAGGTAAGTAAATGAGTTCATGTTTTGTATGTATTTATGAACTAATATTTTCTTTCTTTGTTTTATATCACTTACTGAGATATCAATGAAAATCCCATGTTTTGAAATGTTTTCACCGGACATAAAGATGAATAGGGTCAAGGATTGGATGAAGGAAAAGTCATGCTATCTAAATCATGGATATAGACATTACCCTTTTTTAAGAGTTTTTATTTTATGACAAAATGGAAACTGAGTAGAAGTGTCCACTATGTAACCTTTTGAGATGTAATAGTTATGTCCTAATTATCTAAAACAAAAAACCTGAAATGATACTCAATGTGAATTGTTCATTTAATTCAATATTATGTAATGTTTATGGCTGGGTTCTTATAATTGGTATCATAGGTCGGTTTAGAAAAGTTTAGTAGTTAGGTTATTATTAAATAAATGTCCATAAATTAATTTATGGTAATATTGAAATGATATAGAATTTAATGATTACCATGTGGCTTCGCCTAAAATATTTATGTGTTCAGAAAGGTTTTTCGTAGAGGAATCAAGGAAGTTTTGTTGGGACAACATTAGAAGGAAGACAACCTTCCAAATCTGCAACTTGAGATGGTTGGAATCAGAAATAAATAGTTTTTTTGTATTGATGGAACAATTGAATTAGGTTAGAAATGGTGGTTGAATCCATGTACAAGATCATCTAGATCTACCAAATTGGGACATGTCAGTAGTGGATCATTTCAGGAGGAAATATCCACCATCATTTAGAGGATCATCTTACATGGCACTGGTAGATGGGTGGATTAAAGCACTGGAAAAGATTTTCATTGTGGTGGATTGTTCAGAACATCAAATGGTAAGTCTCATTGTTTACTATTTTGAAGGTGAAGCTGATCAGTGGTAGTTGTCGGTGAAAAATCTAAGGGATATTAAGGAGATTGATTCTCTCGATTAGGATGAATTCAATTGTATGTTTCATGAGAAATATTTTCCTAAGGTGGTTCGTCTTATAATGGAAAAACATTTCTCATAATTTAGATAGGAGGATGACTCAGTGGCTACTTATGAATAAAAATTCACTCGACTAGAAAGGCATGCTCCAAATTTCATATGAGATCTTGATAGTAAAATCAATAGTTTTTACTCTAGTTTAAACAAAATTATCTAAGGTCTTTAGATTCTCGTGAGTTAAAACATTATAAAAAACATGTTCTTTTTGTGGAGAAGGTGGAAATAGAGTTTTCTTATGATCAGGTGTTCTTTGAAAAACAACAGAATAAGAGGTTGAGGTGGTAGACAAAAGGGAATAATTCTTCAAAAATGTCTGATGGTAAAAAACATAAGTTTACAGTTTGTGAAAAATGTGGTAAAAATCATGATGGCGAATGTCTTTTGAATTTTAGTATGTGCTGTCTATGTGGTAAAATCAGACAGAAGGTTTGTAATTATAATGAAAAACATCAGGGTAATGGTAATACAAAATCTAATTTACAGTTAGAAAAATGTTTTAAGTGTAATTAAATAGGCCATTATGAAAATGAGTGTCCAAAAAAGAACTCAACTGAGGGAAAGCATCCACACTACAAGCAAAAATGGATGGTGAAATACATTGGAACTACTTTAGAATATTTTGGGCCATCAAATAATGTAGTATCAGGTACACTGTTTGTTTGTTCACATTATGCCAATGTGTTGTTTAATCCAGTTTCTACACACTCTTTCATTTCTGATAGGTTTTCAAGTAAATTGGTAATTCAATCTCAAGATATGAATACAATACTTATGGTAAGAATTCCAGGAAGAAATGTTGAGACAAAATGAAAAAATAAAAACATTAATGTCCTTGTCTTAGAAAGGAATCTATATACAAGCCTTATTGTTTTTATTCTAGTAAAGTTTTATGTTATTTTGGGTATGGATTGGATTTATATTTATCATGCTAATATTGACTATTGAGATAAAGGGGTTTCTTTTTATAATGATTTTTAGTTTGTATACAAGAATGAACCCATGCTTTTGAGAACATATCTGGAAGCTTAGAAACTAGTAATAGATTGAAATGAAGGTTTCCTTGAAAATATTTTTGAAAACAAAATAAGTATTCAGATTAATGATGTGCCAGTGGTAAATGAGTACTCTAAAGTGTATTCTGACGAGTTTCGTGATATTATACCTGATAGGGAAGTTTAATTTACTATTGAATTAGTTCATGATGCTAAGACAATTTCAAAACTCCCTTATCGAATGGATCAAATTGAACATTTAGAGTTAAAGATGAAATTTCAAGAGTTATTTGATAAAGGTTTCATTCGACCTAGCACATCACCATGGGGTTCTCATGTATTATTTGTTAAAAAATAATGATTTTCAATGAGACTTTTCATTTATTATATACCATTGAATAACATCACTTTTAAGAATAAGTATCATTTGCCTCATATCGATGGTTTGTTTGATCAGCTCTAGGGATCTTCGTATTTTTCGAAGATTGACTTGTGATCGGGGTACCATCAGTTGAAAGTGAATCAAGTAGACATTTTGATGAACACATTTCATATTATATATGTCCATTATGATTGTTTAGTTATGATTTTTGGTTTAACTAATGCACCTGCTGTATTCATGGATCTTATGAACAGAATTTTCCATGAGTTCTTGGATATGTTTGTGTTTGTGTTCATCGATGATGTTTTGGATTATTCCCAAAGAAAAGAGGAACATGAAAGTTATTTTACGGTGGACTTGAAAACCTTAAATGAAAAGATTTTTTTTGGTAAAATCATAAAGAGTGAGTTTTGGTCACAACAAATTTCATTCCTTTGTAACATTTTTCAAAAAATTGCATAACTGTCGATCTTCCTAAAACAAAAGTTGTTGAAGAATGCCCAAGACCCACAAATATAACCAATATTCATTATTTTCTTGGTTTGACTGGTTTTTTAGAGGTTTGTTGACAACTTTTCACAATTATCTTGTCCAATGACTAAAGTATCTCTAAAATGTGTTAAGTTCATCTAGATAGAAGAATACGATGATTGTTTTCAGGAATTGAAATGATGATTGGTGAATGCTCCAGTTTTGGAATTACTGTGCATAAATTATGTGTTTACTATCTACAGTGATGCATTGTTGAAAGGACTTGGTTTTTTCCTAATGAATAATGATCATGTAATTGCATATGCTTCATGTCAGTAACAACCTCATGAATTAAATTACCCTAAAAATTATTGGGAATTAGCTACTGTAGTTTTTTCTTAAAAAATTTGGAGGCATCATTTGAACAGAGTAAAATGTGAAATATATAATTATCACAAATATTTAGAGTATATATTCACTCAAAAAGAATTGACATGAGATAGAAGAGATGGCTGGAATTAATCAATGATTATGATTGCAATATCCATTACTATATGGGAAAATAAAATAAAATTTCTTATTCTTTGAGTTAAAAAAGTAATGATTCATTAAACATGTTATTTTAGGAAGAATATCCTTTTGTTTTTTATTTGATAAATATTATCATAGATGTTGTTGGGGCAGAAAATTCTTCTGTTTTGTTTCAGGTTTCAGTGAGATCATATGTATTAGACAGAATAATGAATGCACTGATAAAAGGCTGTGAGTTACAGAAAAAGGTATATTTCGTTCAGAAGGGTAAGTTTCATGATTTTATCATTTATAATAATTTTTTTGAGTTTTGGAAAGAGATTACACGTGCCTTTTGATTCACAGTTAAAGAATGAGTTTTTATGTGAAGCTCATAGTTCCTCGTTTTAAGTTCATCCTAGATGTACTAAGATGTATAAAGATCATCAGGTGTATTATTGGTAGGATGGAATGAAAAAGAGATATTTAGGATTTTACTGCGAATTTTTTGACTTATCAGTAGGTTAAATCATAGCAGTAGTTACCGAAAGAGATGCTTCAACTTTTACTGGTGCTAGAGTGGAAATGGGAAAATATATCCATGGACTTTGTTGTGGTATTACAAAATTCATATCTAGGTAATAATGAAATCAGGGTTATTGTTGATCGATTGAATAAATCTTCTCATTTCCTTCCTTTTTGAGATACATTATCTCTAGATCAGCATTTTTTTATGTATATTAAAGAGATAGTCCGGTTTCATGGAGTTACCCTATCCATTGTATCATATCATGATCCCAGGTTTTCTTCTAACTTTTGGAAAGGCCATAAAAATTTGTTGGGTACTGAATTAAATTTTATTAAAACTTTTCATCCTCAATTAGATGGGAAATAATAATGAACAATTCAGATGTTAGAGGATATGTTACGTTCTTGCTCAGTGTATTATTAGGGAAGTTGGGACCAACATCTTTCATTGGTTGAATTTTCATAAAATAACAGTTTCATTCCCGTATACAGATGGTTCAATTTGAGCCATTATATGGAAATCATAGTTGAACTCCAGCTATTTGTGACGAAGTAGGTGAAAAGAAGCAAATGGGACCAGAATTGGTATAAGAGATGGAAGAGAAAGTTCAGTTGATTCAGAAGCACATGAGAACAGCTCAGAGCAGACATAAAAGTTATGCAGATAAATGGAGGAAGGATCTTTCTTTTGAGGAAGGTGATCATGTCTTTCCCAATGATTCTCCATCGAAAAGTGTGATGAGTTTTGGTAAGAATGGAAAGTTGAGTCCAAGGATCATTATAACTTATGGAATTCTAGAGAAAGTTGGATCAGTTTCATAAAGAGTGGCTTTAACTCCATGTTTATCATAGGTGTACAATGTTTTTAATGTTTCAATGTTGAGAAAGTATATGCCTGATCCATCTCATGTTTTGAGTCTACAGGTAGTTCAGTTGGATGAGAATATTTCTTATTAAGAACAACCAGTCCAAATTCTTGACCGTAGGGATCATGATTTGCAGAATAAGGTAATTCACCAGGTAATGGTTTTGTGGAAAAAACATATGGTTGAAGAGGTAACGCGGGAATCTGAAATTGCAATGAGGGATAAATTACCCCACTTATTTGACAAGTGAATGAAAATTGTGAGGACACAATTTTTAGAAGGGGGGAAGGATGTAACAACCCAGGTAAATGAAGAATAAGATATATTTCATATTTATTAATATTTTTGAATTAAATATTAATTTTTTTAAAGGGTTTTCTATGATTGATAGTGTACCCGATACGCAACAATGGAATTCTTTGAAATCAAACATTGCATAGTAATAATATAATATTATTATTTTAAAATGTAGTCAACTCCCAGAAGTTGTATTGTCAGGAATGAAAAAAACTAACTGCAATATGATTATAAATGTTTGTTAAATGTATTTACATTTATCTAATAAAAGATAGAGGCTGAAATTGTGAATGAATCTAATTTTAAGCATAATTTACATTAAAAGGTCGATTTACTACCTATTAATGGTGAACCCTCATTAAATATAGTTTTTGTCACTTTAATACATTATATTTGAAAAAATAAAATCGTTCTTCAAAATGGGGACATAAAAATTTAATTTCTGTATATTTTTTTGGAATTTTTACAATAAAGTTCATTTTTTAATGTTTAGTGAATAATATTTTATTTCATTTCAAAAGTACATTTTAATATAATTTATTTATATGTTTATATTATCATTTTAATTGGTTTTAAAGTGTTATTAGAATATATTTTTACAATTTAATACAATTTTTGTCATAGGAATTAATTTCGCATTGAAATTGGACATAAACAAGTGTCAATATTATGATAGTTATTTTTTCTTAAAAACATGTTGATTGTTTTAACAACAAGAATTATTTTAAATTAATTAATGCCACTTCTATGTTTTTAATTTGAAAAAATAGACAACATTTTTTAATTCATAATATCAAAAAAATCTTTGGCTGAATTTTTGGTATTTTTCTCGAAAACATCAATTTTTGATGAATAGTTAAACCACGTTGCAGTAGTTAAAAAACTATATTTTTCATTTAAATGAAAATTTACCACTTCTAAGAATTTAATATTGAAAATATGACATATGGTTTTTAGTAGTATGAAAAATTTGGTCCAATAAGATGAAAATAATTTTTAGTGAATAGTAACTGTTGACATTTATTTACCACGGTTTAATGTAAATGGGGTAATTCAAGGTACAAATAATATTTTAATATTTCAAAATTACTTTAACAATTGTAGAAACCATATTGGTTGAGTCATTTATGACCATGGGTATCTTTGGGACGATTTTGGGACCCCATTGAGCCACTTGGGAGTGAAAATGACACTTTAGACTAATTAACTAAAAGTAAAGGCCAAATGACAAAAACAAATATCTTTTAATAAATTAATTTTTACAATGGGTTATATAAATTATATTTTCGACTATAAATATTCACTAAAAATATCAAAAATTTCCATACATTATGGTATTTTATTTATAATTTTTAGACATCAGATAAATTAAATTAATTATGGCACAATAATGATCAATTATTTACCTCATTAATAAAACATTTAAATATATAAGATTATAAATATTAAAACAATATCCAAATCCTATCCAATTCTTATTATATGATTTTATTTCGACCATTATCCATCTTATCTTAAAATTTAATTTGTTTTTATCCATTACAAATAGAATATCAATATATAATAAAATAATATTATCATACTTTCTTAAAGGCCCCCTTCTTCCTTTTATAAAAATCCCTCAATTAAAACTAATTTCTAACACCTCTCAAGCCTTTTGGATCCTCCAAACTCTGCCCAGTTAAGGTCACTTCATCCCTCTACTCCTCTTAGAATCTATACCGTAGGTAGAGGGCACATCAAGAAGTCCTTTTGGTTCAAACCAAAGGAAGTAACCCAAATTAATGGTAGCAGTTACTCTTAACTTTTTTCATTTATTCTACTTCTCCAACACCTAAACTCTATTTATTCTGTTATTTTACAATGAAAATAATATCTTCAATAAACTATGATCTTTTTTTGATAATTATTCAAAATAAACTTACACACACCTCCATCTAATGGGGGAAGAACATATTGTTTTGGTGGATTGAAAACTAATGCCTCACAAAACGATGATTTATCGATTATCTCCTACCTCCTATCATGTTGGCCATTAAGATGAAACTATATTTTTATATGATATATATTATTTTTATGTTTTATTTATGATTCTTTATTTTTCTTTTATATCATACCTTTATGGTTTCCATTATGGGTAAACATGATTATTTCATCTGAGGATTTGTGGACTTCCCCCTCTAAAAGTTGTATGACTCGTTAATTCCATTTGTGGGATGGATAAAGGATTTATTTAATCATATAATATATCATATTATACTGGAATTATTGTATAACTATGTATCATTATGTTTTAATTACATTAAAATAATAAATAGAAATGAAAGTAGAGTTCAAGCGTATGTACGACTTACCGTCTCCATAAATAGTGAAATTAATTTCGTACCTCCAAATGATAAGTACTGTTATAAATATTTATATATATATACTAGATATATATGAAATATATTATATCTAAATAATTAATTCCATTCCAGATAAAATGGACTATTGATGACATGTACCACTTGTAAATATAATGTGTTTATTTTTGACTCAAGTACAAAATATCGATAAAACGAATGTTATTAAATTAAATTATTACTTAATGTTTATAACATGTTAATAAGTGATATAAAATAAATAATAAACATGAAAAATGTTCATAAGAGAGAATAAATTAACCTTTGTTTATTATTCAGGATATTAAAGAATGATCGATTCAAGTCAGACATGAGGTAAGGGACTTTGTCTCAAACTCCATTCATTGAGGCATATATTGTTCAAATACACGACTTTATTTTATACCCTGTATAAACACCTTTTACTTTTCATTTCATTCAAAGGGAGTCTTTTTATGCTAAGGGTTTTACTAAACTAATAAAAGTGTGTTTTTTTACATAATCGGTGACAATGAGAATTCCACCACTGCGAGTATTATTAGATCTTTGGTTTCCATAACAAGCCGTAATGTTATTAAAATGAAGAAAATAAATACCATATACTCTTATTACGTATTTTGGTATTGAAAATGATTTTGAGAATGGTCTTATTATTTCAATATCCTGAAATTATATATTCGTATTACAATATGGGAATGTTATCTTTCCTTTATACTTATTCTATGTTTTATGATTATGTTATGGTTATTGGGCATTGTTTACACATACGGGTTGTTCCACGATAAACCTAGTGCGGGTGAGCCTGAGATAGATCTTCAATGCATTGGGTAATGTGATGGAGGTAAATGTGAATGTTTCTCCTCAAATATTTATGGAATATACTATGATGGGTATTCCAAAGCTAACTCTTGATTTAGTTGTGATAGCTAGAATGCATCTATGATATGAATTACACAAGTTACCTTTATGATTTATGATTTCCATGCATCATTCATAAATCATATGATTTCATGAGGTAAGTAAAATAGTTAATATAATTTATGTATTTATGAACTAATGTTTTCTTTGTTTGTTTTATAACCCTTATTGATATTTTTATTCTCATCCCATGTATGGAAATGTTTTCACAGGACTTAAAGATGAATAGGGTCAACGATTGGATCAAAGAAAATTCATGTTGTATAAAACATGGAACTAGACGTGACTCTTTTTTCTCCAGAGTTTTCATTTTATGATTAAAAATGGAAACTGAGTAGAAGTTTCTACTTTGTAATCTTTTGAGATGTAATAGTTGTGTTCTAATTCTTTAAAACTATAAACCTGAAAGGATCATAAATGTGAATTATTCATTTAATTCAATATTATGTAATTTTTAAGGGCATGTCCTTATAATAATTGGAAGGAGGTGGGGCCATTTTAAAATTTATGTAAGTGGTGATATTTTATTTTTTAAAAGGTTATAAAATAATGTCATGTAATGTTCTAGGAAAAATGTATCCAAAATAGAAAGTATTAAAGCTTATAAGGTTATATAAGAAATAAAATGATCCAATGTTGATTTAGTTGGTTTTATTTTATTTTAACCCTTATCATCACACATTAATCACCTAAGTAAAGTCATTTTGACCTTTGTCATATTAAATAGTTTTTACACATTTTACTATTAGATAAGAGAATAAATTATGTATACCTAATTAATATATATTAATTTTGATGATTCAATATATATAATCCTTTATATAAAATTAAATTCCCTTAAGTGGCACAATTTAATTTTAATATAATCCCACAAAATGCGATACCAATCTATTTATTAAGAAATTCAATTTTCTAGCAGAATATGATCATATATAATGTTAATAAATATTAATCATAATTATATCTATATAGATTCATATAGATAGACATATTATATATATATCATTAAAATAATCCATCACTAATGAATTTTTAATTAATTTAAATGGAAATCCATTATGCTTTTGTTAAAAAATAATTTCGTGAAAAATAATCATTTTTCCATCAAATTATCAGTTCATTATTAAAATAAAATGTTATTAAATACATGGATATGTATAAATATTAGAAATATTTATCATAAATAAATTATTAATAGTTAAATACAACATTTTAAATCCTTCATTATTTTTTATTTATAAAGCATTTTTTTTAAAAAATCATTCAAGGATTATTTTCACCATGTATGTTCAAAATTAATATTCATCATATCAAATAAGAATTTATATGTCATGATAAATTAAAATATTTATTGTTATATTGTTTTATTAAAATATAATTTCATCTTTTTATAATTGATTCATTATTGTTAAATTATCCCCTCTTATATGAATTTAATCCTAGAAATTTTCCTGGATATGAAATTATAAACTTGTGGAGGAGGATCTTCTTAATAACACCATCTAGTTCCCATATTTCTAAAACCATTTTATATTTTATCCAAGGTACATAAAACAGCTCATTCATCTATTTCCTAAATACTATCACTCTAGTTTAAATAATCAATATGGTATGATTATAGTAAGGTAAATCAAGATCCCATAATATTTATTTATAGGTGATCACATGCATCCAGGCTAGCATATACATCCTTAAGAATGATATAAGAAACAAATCATTAAATTTAGAGAGAAATTTTGTAATTTAAAAAGTGTAATCCATACATCTAATTATATCTATAATTTCAAAAGATTCTTATGTACATGGATTTCAATTTCCCTTTCTTAACAAACCATATAAAATTATTCAATGGAGATAATTTCTTGTAAACCCAATCACACTCTATAAATTATAAATACTTCCATAGATTATTAACATACCCATTTTGTTCAATTTGGTATCCTTCAATATTATTCTAAATATTCTTTACTTTTTTAAATATATATTACAATCCTACAAGTTTCCTTTCACAAATGGTACCCCCAATGAGTTGGTGTATGAAATCTATTTCTATATAATACTTCAAATGACACCATTTGAATACTTTAAGGGAAGTAATTATTACAGGGAAACTCCAGAATATGTATGTAGTAATAACACATTCTATGAAATTCAAATGAGAATGATCCAAAAATTTCCTCTAATATTTAAATATTCCATTTAGACTCTACATCTTTCTACGGATGATATGCAGTTGCCCAATGATATTCTATATCAAGATCCTTTTGAGGAATTTTCTAGAAAATCAACATTAATTAGAGACAATAATCATAAAAAATTGAAATAGCTTCACCATGAAGTCTTAAAACTTCTATAATATAGGGTCATATAGGGAACCCAATAGATTAATATTCTCTTAAATAAATGAAATGTTTAGATTTGAATGGGGAATCAATAATATCACATATTTTATCATACATTCTAGGAGTCTTATGCGAACCAATTGCAATATATAATTTAATTTCATTCCTTTTACACATAATAATATTTAGAGGTTGTTTTAATCCTATAGACGTCCATATTTTATCCTAATAAATTTTGAAAACCAAACATCATTATACATAATTATTTATTTCCTGCTTCATATTATCCAACAAAAATATAACCGTAACATGCCTATAGATCATGGTAATATCAGGCTGTATTGAGAAATTTGTGATATAAGCATGATCCTCTAATTCCAATGTTATCTTAGTTATAATTCTAACAAACATCATATTTCCATGTGATAGAATTATATATTCATATATAAAGTATTCCAATTTTCCATTATTCATTAAATTTAATTTGTTCTCAAATATATCATAATCATGTTGTGAACTTTTTATATTTTCCCATAAATATGTTTCGGAAATCATTTGAAAAATATATCACATCTCCCCTTCTATAGTAATTTTTATATCAATCATTACAAGTTCCATGATCAAATAAACCTTTTGAGTTTTTATTATGGTTATAACTCTATGATATTTCAAGCTTATAGAATCTTCTAGATTATTTTACTTCCCTATGTTGTATTGTATTGAGAAATAGTAATCCTTCAGTAAGTCAAGTTACTTTATTTTCCTCATATTGAACAAATTATATTGAAAGTGCTATTTTATGTACTTATGATCTATTTGAATCACACATAGTTAAATAGAAAGTTAATAAATGTATATCTTGAAAGAGAATATTATAACCTCCAATTCAATATCATTTGTTGGATAGTTTCATTCATGATTATTTAACTACATTGATATATATTCAATATAATTTTCATTCTATGTAAGGAAACTAACTTGAAAATTCTTCGATGAATCATTATATTTTACAAGTCCATTATTTACTAAAGTTAGATTCATAATTGTAGTATTGACCAATATCATCATCAATTTTTGAAAATATTTTTTACATTAATTTTTACATGACCTTTACACCTTTATATGTAATAATTTTCACCAAGTTACCTATCCAACAAAAAACCAGAAAAAATCACTGATTGTAACCCACCATACAAGTTAAACAAGGTAAAAAAATAAGTTTATCGTTTTAGGGCATTATTTGATTAATTTTTTCATTTAAGGATAAAAAACCAATCCATCCATGGAGACTATATATCTAAGGAAAAAATTTATCTGAAACTAAGTTTCATTGAATCTAAATTTTCCGTATAACGATTTTCTTCTATGTAAATCTAGAATGATTGTCATATGATTCCCTTACTCATCATATCTTTTAGAAAACATGAGATATCAACAATAACTAAAATAAAAAATCATCCAAACATTCCTTGAATAATCTATTTCTTATATCCATAAAATCATAGGGTGTATTAGTAAATCTATTTAGAATTCGTGTAAACACAAAATGTGAATACCTCATTCTAAATGTTCGTCTCAGAATATATTCATTCAATATTCCCAATTGATGATTCCCAAAATGATCTTCAATATTTAAAAAATATAGATATCTATAATGGTGATCAAATATGCCATCAATTCGAGGTTGATGAATGTTTTTCCATATTGTAATTTCATTGATTTAGCTATAGCTACTGCACAAACTCTTTGATCTTTGTTTATTATTAATTAAAAAATAGGTGTGACCAATTATAAAATAATGGGGAATATAAATCCCTAATCCCACAACTCCACTGATTTTTTCATCAAAATTAACATTTCTATAGTGGTCATTCCATATGGATTCGTTGATATAGGTCTTTAATTATGGATCAAATCAATGGAAAGCTAAAATTTATTCTCTAATTGACATCTAGGTAATTACTTGGGAAATTCATCAATGTATTCCTATCAAATAGGTACTTACTTAAATTTAAGATTAACTTTTCAATGTATAGGATGTTTCTAGTTATACTCCCATGGAATTTAATTCATAAGTGTGAATGGGTGATGATAAAGACATGACATTGAAGATGATGTCTGACAACTAAAGAAAATAAATTACTCATTATCATCCTGAATAACAATTTAATTCTATCTGTACTTACTTTTTTCATCTTATTTAGTAATTCTTCCAAACAAAATACTATATCAAAGTCAAACATAGGTATACTAATAATTTATTTCAATTTTTAATCCTTATATTTTTTAACGAGAACTTCCTAACACATTATTATTATAGTGACATTTCCCATTATAGTTTTTCCTGACTTATCAATTCTTATATTACAACGTAAATATATAATTTTATTTAAAAACATTTATGGAAAAAAATACTTTGATTATCTTAAATAAAATAATGATATATCTAAATTTAATTATATTATTTTATTAATCATCGCATCTTTAGGAACATTAACCTCAACTATTATAATCATGTATGATTTTAAATCTCCCAATAGGCTCTTCTGTAGTAAGTCATTTTGAAGCTAAGGAAATTAGTTTCAATAATGAACCATTTAATTATATTCTAACCAATATATATGATTATTCACTTTCTTTCCCTTATATTCATCATCCATTTGACCCTTATAACCAAAATTTTAAAAAATTCCAGTACCCTAACGGAATTTTCTAAGATGTTTTATTCCAAAATTTTTGCAGGATTGAAATTGCTACATCATAAAAATTATCTTATCCTTCTATGTGTAGCCTTTATTTTTTTTTAGTTTAACTATTATTCCCATTATTTCCTTTGAATATATAGAATTATTTAATTCGTACTTTGTTATTATGGTTCATAAAGAAATTACATCATATGAGGAATTTTTTTTAGAAAATGATTTCCTTCAAAAGCATGGATTTATAAATTCAAATACAATAGAATATTTCTTTTCATATTATATATATAATAAATATAATACCTATATATTCTTCAAAATCGATCATCATACTCCACAACACATTCTTTTTCCTTTTTCATTACATAGAATTTTTTCCCCATTTCTGTTTGGGTCTCCATATGGAAATATTGGTCGAAGAATATTAAGTTATAAGATCTCTATTCTAGGTGTTCTGTTTCAAATTAAACTGTAGTATTTTTTATCAATAAAAATTATTTATTAGAAAAAAATTTGATACAATTCACTAATAATACAAAATCATCATTTTTATCACAGCTAATGGCCAAAAATATATTATAAACTTACTTAATCCCTTACTCATATACCACTAGATTTGTAATTCCAAAAAATAGAAGATATTATATTTGATAAAACTATCCAATATGGTTGTATCATTCCATTGAACATCATGATTATCCATTTTTTCAGTTTCATTAGTCATACCATAGTTAGTTTCCCTAATATAGCCATGATTTTCTCAGCTCCAACAACAGTTGTATATACTAACATAGATGGTAAATTTAGAATCTAGCCATGAGTACTAACAACATTATTTCATCAAGGATCCAATTTATAACCATGGATTATACTGGATTGTTCATCTAAATTGCTACTTTTATATCATAATATATATATATATATATATATATATTTAAATATGGAATAACAACTAAAATAAATATAATATTTATGCTTTTTTAATATCATGATAATAAAATTGGTCTCATTAGATATATATTGAAATAATTTTTTTTGAAAGATAATTAATAATATTTTGTAATGAAAACATGAATTAACCATTGAATGTATCTTAGAAGATTCAAACTGGGTTCCCAGTAAGGTTACTCTCATCATGGATTATATTTGTGGATGAGATATACATGACCAACTCTTTTGGGGTTATTTCCCAAAGATGCAAATGTGAAAAAAATCACTTCTACCTATAGTATCCAGAGAGATGTATTTCTTTGAAACACCACATAATATTGACATTAATAATAATTATATGGTATTATTAAAATATTATATAAATCCTCTAATTTTGTTGTATGGTTATGTTCTATATTACATGTTTTCCAAAATCTGGTTCTCAATGATTATTTTATACATTCATTGATACCAACTACAAAGAACCAAAATCACGTTACCCCTATTTCTGTATACAATATTATAATATTATAAACATAAGGAATCATACCGTTAAGGAGTGATCAATTTAATATTCGTGGAGAACCAGATATATAAAATATCCCCATTTTAAATTGGGAATAAAATATAGAACATAATAAAAAATATGATCAACATCCTGGGAAATCATTAAAGATTCATTCTACATAACAATGGGATTGTGAAAACATTGTGTGTGTAATAAAATTCTCATGAAGGGCTCTTTATATTATAATCCATCATGTGTAAATAAGACATAATCAACGAATAATGGTTGATTAATTAATACACATTCCGGTTAATGAATAACTTGAGAGTAAAAATAATCAATCTATAATGTCATTGAAAAAATGTCTCGGATAATAATAATTGAATTCTTAAATATCATAATGAATAATATTAGAGTTAATAATCTCAAACATCATGATATATATATATTTTCAATACTTTATTCCCAGAAAGTTTAACCAATGAGTATCTATACCCCAAATCCCCGTTTAGAATTTTTGGCTATCTAATTTTCCCGTGAGACATGTTGATGCATCGAGAGGATTTATATAGTTTCTATGTACCCATACATTTATTTTAAATTAATTCCTATAATTATAATTGATGAATTTAGTTAATAAACACTATACATAAATAACAAATATATGTATTGATTAACGAATATGTAATATAAATATTTTCAAAGTCTATTAAATAAAATTCAATGTAAAATAATGATTATAAAAATGGTACACTCTTTAGGAACTTATATTATACATGAAATAAATATTGAAGATTATTAGGACACATTTAATTGGCAATGATCACAGTAAATTGAATGTTTTAGGATAAATTTGACAACCACAAAAACATTATGATTTGAAAGATTACCATCAATTTACCAGTCATCTAGTTTTTAAATTAAATTCTTGTTTTTAGTAGGATAAAATAATATGTAATTAAAAATATTAAATAATACTTATCTTATGACTTTTGTTCTTAAACTAATATAAAACTAATAGAATCATCTAAATATCAAAAAATAGTAATGGTGGATGGAATTTCTATTAATGGAATATACATTATGTAAATTCATTTTGGATTTTTTATACATTTTAAAATAATGCTTTTTAAAAAACATTATATTGATTTATATAAATGGTTTTATGAATTTAATGCTAACTAAAAATATCCTTAAAAAATTATTTGATTAATTAAATTAACATTTCTGAAACAATTATTTAATATAAGGACATAGAATAAATATATACATGATAGAAAAGTGATATATGATCAAGTTTTATTTTAAACATTTATTTTATTCATTAAATTTACAAGGAGTATAAAATTTATAAAAAATTATGTAAAATCATTAAATATATAGTGAATAACAAAACTGATGGATTCTATTAACGATGGATTATAATATCACCAAAAATAATGCAATCCCTAAAAATGAGATTGTAAATTAAATAATAACATGCTTTGTAAATTTTAAATTATAGCCCTATGAAATAATAAACTAAATTTAAAATAGTAATCATTATTAATAAATTGGTACTCTTGTTATGTACAAAATTTGGTTATATATACACCACATAGAATCAAATAGTTGTATAATATAAAATTTGTCTCAATGTAATGGAAATAATAATGAAATCCCTTACCTCACATATCCTGTTAGTAGTTTGTGATATTAAATATTATATAATGATTTTAATTAAGTTAAAAATCAAAACCACAAACATATTAATATTTATATAATAATATATGATTCTCCAATAACAACTTTATCAATAGTTCTTTAAAAACAATTCATTGTTATAATTGTTTTGCGTGTTAACTACTTAATTTTCTCATCCATGTTTTTCCTTTGAGGTTATTTTTATTTTGGAATAGATATAGTAACATAATCTCCAAAATTATAATAAATATATAAATATCATATTTATTTTTTAAATAGATGTTTATAATCATTGTTTAAATTTTTTCATGTAAATTGAATGACATCACTTCGTGGAGATGGAAGGTTGTATGTATGTAGAAGTGATGTTATCATTTCATTAATTAATAAAGGTAGAGGAATTATATGATATAATAATTTTTTAGAATCCATATTATTCCATAAGTACCTTGTTTATTATTAATTATCATCATTGTTTCTATCCATCTAATTCATTAATGAAAAAAATTACATCGGTTTTCAAGGTGGTAGTCCACCATACACATGAGAGATGGGGGTTTTGCATTTTTTGGATAATTAAAAAGATAAAATATTGAAATAGTTATAAATACCACATTTATTCAGTATTTAATAATTATTTATATCAATGTGATTTAGTTTTGAAAAAAAAATTATTTTGTTTCGTTAGGTGGCCGTCTAAAAGATAAATGACATTTGAGTTTCTTTTCATTTCAAGGATTAGTAGATAGATGAATATTATTAAATAATCATAATAAATTCTGATTATATGTTATATACTATTTTTATTATGTTTTAATTATTAAGAAATAATTTAAGGTTGTAATCGAATAATTAAAATGAACGATATTAGTGAAGAAAATTAATTTTTCATGTAAAAAACTCTTATTTAAATGTTATTATGGATAGTAGTGTTTGCCTATTAGAAATAAAATTAGGTATATAAAATTTATTATCATTTTTGTTAGAGATTTTGGTTGGTTTTATTTTATATAAAATGATTAATAATAGTGAATAAATGAGGGCAGGAGGTGCTGTTTTATAATAGAGGTATGTGGAGCACATGTAATTAATAAATGTTCTAAAATAATTTCAAGTAGCATTCATATAAAAATAGCTCCAAATTTAATTTTATTTTAAATTTTTATGGGTGAGGTCAAAATATAATAAAAAACATGGGATAATTTTTTTGTTATATTAACTCTTTTATTTATAGACTAACTCCTGGTAAACAAATTTTGACCATTACATTTGAAATTAATTTATATTCATTTCATTATTATTTATTCTAAAACATTATTTATACATTATTAAATAATAATAATTTTTATGATTCTAAATATTTAACCTATTTTATAATATTATGTTCATAAAATTGGATGAATTTAATTTTAAAATAATCCCATAGAATGTGTCAAATGTAGTTTTTTCATGAAATGGATTTTTCAAGAATAAGATGATCTAGCAGTAAATATATGACTAGTAATAATATTTATATATATATATATTATCATATATTTAATATATATTTTAAAATTATCTTTTAAACCATTCATCTTGAGATATTATTTTAATTAACTAAAATGGAAACACATTCTGCATCAAAAAACTTGGTTTTTGAAAAATATCCTCGTTTAACTCTAATGATCATATATTTATTTCTAACAAATTTATCTTATATACATTGTTAGGTATTAATATTAAAAAAATTATTGAAAATAAAAGGATAAAATTGTAAAATACTACATTTTCAATCATTCATAAATCTTATTTCTATGAAAGAATTTAAAAAATTCATTCCAGGATTTTTTGATCTTGTAAGTTGAAAATTGATATTCATCCTATCATATTATAATTTTTATTACAAGAAATATTAAAATGGTAAATTTATTATTTGTTTTTAAAATATGTTTTTCACATATCATAATTATTGATCCATTGTTACAGGCGCCTCCTCAAATATATTAATTAAAATCCATAAAAAACAGGATTGGTGCTCTGTGGAAGAACCAATGTTTGTCGCTACACAATGACCCCATTGAGATAAAGTGTAGAATAACCGTATGGTTTACAATGGAATTTCAATAAACTGATTAAAGCTGAAAATTATCATTCATTCATTTTGGTGTGACCTAAATTTTTATATCGCAACACACCCTTTTAGAATTAATCATTATGCTACACTTAGTTGTGACATGATGTGACAACTCAAGTAGAATTCCATTTCCACAATAATAGGTAAAAACACTATAATTCTACTAATTCCCTAGAAATGAACTAAAATTCATGAAAAACTAAAGAATAATGCCTATAAATCCCCCCCATCGACATTTTTATATGAATATAACTTATCATAACATCCTAATATTTATGATGAAAAATTCAAATTCTATCAAAAATCACGATCCCATAATTACGCAGGTCATTTCAATTTTTTATCAAAAAATATATACAAATTAATACACCTTTTAATCCAATATAAACTCCATTGTATTTTATTCTTATTTTAATGGATTTTGATATATAACCCATTTTAGTTTTCCTCTAAAAAATGAATGTTGGGTCCCTAAAAAACAAATGTGGAATGACCATAATGTCATCAAAATCACATTAGTTTTATTAATGATCCATATTTATAAAAACAATAATTTTATAATATTTCATCGATTGGTGTCAAAAAATTTGTCTATATAGATTAATATATACTCATATATGTGACCTTAACAACATTCTTAAATCATCCTTTATAAATTTATTATGTTATTTTGAATAAATGAACAGTAAAATATATGTGATATTAAATAGTAGTTTTTATTAAATTAATGTAACATATTTACAGTCATTTTTTCCAAATTCCAATATAATAAATACATTTAGCTTAATATCCATTACATTGGGTGATTACCAAATATCACCTACAGTCATTCAAAGAGAACACTAGAAATATGATTAGTAATCACTTACATCAGTTTATGTGCATTAATATGACCCAAAATCAATGATGAGATAAATAATTCCCCATTTTTATCAACAAAGTAAAATGGAAAATTGAAAATCTATTGGCATAACTTCTTATATATGCCTCGATAAATTTATAATATTCCATATTTTCATCCTCTAAATGTTCTCAATATAAAATTTTGATAATTTAATCTTTTTTATAAAGAAAATATATATATTTTTCAAAGAGTTAAAATCAATGTTTTATATTTATATGGTAACATTATATATTTTTTATCTAATTTATAGATCTATTTTTTTTATTTATTATGATTTAAAATTTTCAAAATAATATTATTTTTTAGATCCTTGCGAAATTTTTATTTCAAATAAAAATAGTTTTAAATATTAAATAATTGTTCAAGTAATGTTATGAAAATAATTTTTTTTGACAAATTCTATCAATTAATTAAATAATAATAATTTTAAATTATTATTCAATTTTAAATTATGTATATATTAGTTTTCAATAATTTTTTTAGATTTTCATAATTCATAACATTTAACTATGAATGGGCTTTCAATAGTAATTAAAATCAATTATCATAGTTTTATAGGACATTTCATTATCCTAGACTGTTATATTACTCTATACTGATCGACAAATCAATTTAATTCTTCTATACATATTACATAATATTAACATCAGACACAACATATTAATTATTCATAATTACATAAAATGTTTAAATGATAGTGGACATCTTTTTCCGATGTTTTCCTTCCATTAATAAACAATCCATTAATTTACATTCATATACGTTGATAAACTTTCATTAAAAAAAATTATGTAGAAAAAAACAAATCATTATGTCACAACTACATTTAAGGAATTTAGTGGCCTTTAAAAATGGTCTATAATGGATTTAGTAACCATGTAATGACTATATTTGATGGTCATTAATTTATTATCAATAAATGTATTAAAAAATTTCATATTGTGTTATCTAAAGGACTAAATTGTGAAAGAGAATTTTTTTACATTGAAATTATATTTAATAATTCATTTTTATCAAAATTTCAATACATATAATAGTTGGTATTATCATTATATAAAGAAAAAATAACAATTTATAAAATTAAATGCCAACACGTCTTAATGAAATCATTCATCTAAAATCAGTCATTGTTATTTAATTGATAAATATAATGTAGTTTAAATTTTTTAAATTTTCAGTATTTTTATTTAAAAAGTTGTAATTATATCCCAATAGATTAAGTATATATGTAATGATTATTTGTAATTAGAATATATCAATTTTTTTCAAAAAAAAATTAATTTAAATATTCATAATAAAAAAATAATCGTATTTATGTGATTTATAGTTTTAGAGGTTATAAGATAAAAAATTATTACTGTCCTATGAATCTATAGTAATCCAATGTCTTATTTATTGTTTTGACCACATAATTTAAGATACTTTTTTCTCCAATTTTTTTTTGTAATTTTGACCAATCTTCATATCATATTGATGTTTCTTCTATTAATATATGTCCAAATTAATATAAGAATATTTTATTATAATTTCATAACAATAAATAGATATTTTTTTTGATGTGTCATTTTTTTACACACATTTAAAATAAAAATCCTTTATTGTTAATATGAATACACAACACACTAGATTTTCATGGAATTTATTTTTACATGTAAAAAAATATTACATCATCAATATCTAAATATTTCATGAAAATATGAGGTTTTTTTCTTCGTTTTTGCTATCTTACAATGGTTTCTTAAAAAAATTCAATATATAAAAATATGTTCCGATTCATTTTTATCCGATAATTCCTTTGATTATTATGTCATTTGTTGATATATGTTGTTTTTTATATTTTTCATATGAAATCATTCCAATTTGTGCCCATTTTTTATGATTTGACCATATTACTTGTTTTATCGTTCATGTTTTTATAGTAAATTTTTTTGTCATTATAAACACTACATAGATTAAAATGATATTTCATTCATTCCCACAGATCAAAAATTATATATCAATTATTCTCCAATTTCTCCATGATAATTTGATCTTTTTTTAGTTTTGACTATTTCAATTGTTTCTAATATTTTTTTTAATCCAAACATATTTTTTGGTCATTCCATACTCTCTACAATCCATTTTATGTGATTTTAACTCATACAAACCAAAAATTAATCATTTAAAATTTCAAAAATTTCATGAAAATCTATGGTATATTTCTCTGCTTTGTACATCCCACAAATTTTTTTATATTTAAAAATTTATAAAAATGAACAATCATCCATACTAATCTCACTACATATTAAATTAATAGGATTTATTTTTATTCATTTAATAAAATAATAAATGATATTTCTTCAATTATTTCATGAAAATCATAAGATATTTATGTATTGTTAACTGTATCAGTTTTTTAACAAATTTTTTATTTAAAACATCTTTTTTATATTATTATATTAACACCAACAATTAAATTGATCTTATTTTATATTTTCACTAGTTATGAATAAATTTATAATTATTCCTCTATGATTTACTTGAAGTATATGGTTGTTATCTATGTGTTTAACATTGTATAAATTTTAACCACATATTAGTAAAATGTTTATTTGTAATCTTTTCAATCACAGTTCATGTTATACTAATTTTTAGATAATTACTATATTGAAAAATTAATAATTTATCTTTTTCACAAGATTTACTCACAATGTGCTAATATTTTATCAGTTTTTACCATCTGATGATATTTTTAAATAAGTTTAAATCAATAAAAGATCAGATTTGGTCATTTAAATAACAATAAAAATTTAATTAACATGAATATTAATCCATCATGTCATATTTTTTTCCTATGATTTTATTATATAATAGATTCGTTTACTAGGTTTTAAATATATCACTTGTTTTAGCAACGTTTTACTCAAAAGAATATTTTAACTACATAAAAAACATCAGACATAAATTGATGTGTCAATCATATTTATATGACATTAATTAATTGTAAATTAATGTTATAATATTTCATGTCCATCTATGATATTTTTTAGGATTTGGATAGTATAAATATTGTATCCACTTGATAACTCCAAATATAATTTTTTAGTCTTTCAAATCTCACCGCCTATTTGATGGTCATTTAAATTATTCTTATATGTTAAAAATTTGACAGTGTTCATTGGCCTAATAGTTCATGAAAGTACATGGCCTTTTTTCTCAATTTACACTATCATACATACATTATTATATATATATATATATATATAAATGGTCTAGAACACTCTTTCATTCATTATAAGCATAAAAAATTTTCAATGGTGTGAAATATATTCTATGATGTTTTAATTTAATCATGGATAAGTTTATTAAAATTTTAAAAATATTTGAGATCATTTTCTAGCTTTTCACAATAGTAGTTGTTTCCAAATTTTTATTATAAAAAAACTTTTCAATTATTCGAATCACAATATATTTTGAAAAAACATTTCATTGTTTCATAAATTTTAAAAATATATAATTTAACACTTGCATAATATTTCAAGACAAAATAATTTATTTTTAATAACTTTTATCCTTCCTATGAAAAAAACACACTTTTATTCATTTTTAACACAACACATTTGGATTTATTTTCTGATTAATCTTTCATGCCAAAAATTAATCTCAGATCATTTTCCAATAATATTATATCAATATGAGAATTAATAATTGGTTTTCATCACATAAATTCATTAAACAACGTTTCTAATATACAACTATATTTTTGGTCATTCTAACATTATTGTACATCATATTGACATGTTATTTATATCCATATGTAAAAATTTAATCTAATATCAGTATCTATATATTTCATAATAATCAGTGATCTTATTAAATGTCTAAAAGTTACACTAATTTTTATCCATGTTTTAAAATATTTTTTGTATTTCAATTACACCACACAATAAATTTACATGTCTTCCCTTCAGATATAAAAATTAATCAATAATCATTGTCCAAATATTTTTTAAAAATAAAAGGTATTTGGATTAGTTTTGACATTACAACACATTTTTTAAGAGATTTTAATTTTATAAACAGACAATTATAGACAGTAAAATCCCACAAATTTTGGGATTAACTTTATTTTTATTCCTGCATTTTAAAGAATATCAAAATATCAATGTTATTAAATTTTATTAGAAATAAGGTTTTTACACTTTTTTTATGAAATAAGTTTTTTATTTACTTTTTATTCAAAAATAATTTAAAACATTAAATAATCTCATGAGTTTTGAAATAAAAATAATGAATAATGAACACCTACCTCAATTCCCTGTAATAATCTCACAATCAATTTTGGAAGACGTACCCAAAAAGGAAACATATTATATAAGGCCTAGAAATACATATCCATAGGATTATATTAACCAACACTTGATTCAAACATTATGGAAAATAAGGTTCGTGAGTAAAGAAGATACATTGAATAAATTGAAATAGGGAATAAATAAGATAATTAATGAAATGAAAATAGGATATTTCTATTATAATCCAATTGAAATCGATGGAGGAATGTCCTTAGAAGAATGAGAAAATAAAGAGAGAAGCCAAAATAAATCCCCATAAGTCATAAGAGAAATATGAGGGATAAATGAGTAAAATATGGTATAAGTTTGATTATGGGAAAAATGTAAAATACATAATCTCCATTTCTAATAGTTTAACTGTAGGACCCCGGGACACCCTGAGAGGGGAGGGGTGAATCAGGGTGGCAACTTTTTCTTCTTTTAGTTGTGGATCTTGTTCCCACGTTGGTAGGAAATACTTAAACCTGTATGATGGATATGAACAGTAATTAATCATTCACATGCAGAGAGATGACACAGCTATTTTTACTTGGTTCACCACTAAGGGCTACGTCCAAGGAGCATACGCCGACAGGTTGTCAGTCGTACCTAAATCCACTATGATTCACTAGCTGTGGATTACAAATGTTCGGGTACAGACACTCTGTCCCAGACTCACTGCCTTTACAATTGTTCAGGGATAGCTCACTGCGTCCCTCGGGTCACTCTCGTTGACTCCCCCTGGCTCACTGCCGTTGGTGAAGTCTCACTCAGTTTATAGACGTGAAGGTCTCTTCAAAAGGTGTGCATTGAAGTTCTTCGTATCCTGTTCATCATGAGACATTGCTTGCATCAGGGTTCAGATTTGATGCTCCTTTCAGTTCAATCCTTCTTCTTTAGTGAAATGAATGAATGCACTAGATCCCCTTGTCTTCGTTTGCCTGAATCGCAATCACTTGTGTGATTGCTCAATAAATGATGTTCAGCTTACTCGGCGTTTGTCAGAATTAGTTCTCCATGTATGCATGAGATCATGCATGTATCATTTAGATTTCTTCTTCAATCTCACTTTGCACCAGAAGTATCAGGCAATATTTCAGCTCTTGTGCAGCTCTAGAAAGGCGGGCGCGCTTTAACAATATCTGGCTCTTCTTTTCAAGCCCGGCGCGCAAGTCTCCCCCGGCGCGCAAGTCTTAGGCGCGCAAGTATAAACTGGCGCACAAGTGTCACAAAAGCACCTACGCGACTCTGCCTTCTTGAACTTTAAACCTGCGCGACTCACTCCCTTTCTCCCCCAAATTACCTAGGGCGCGCAACCATCAATCGGCGCGCAATCACCACTTGCGCGGCTCAACCACCTGCGCGACGAGAGCTCGAACAATCTCTAAGTCTTGAGCTCCGTGAGAAATAAGGAGGGGTGGTCCAGTATTTATAGGCAAACTGGGACCCCCTGCGCGGCGGCGCGCAAGTCACCCATCGGCGCGCAAGTCTCGACCCCTGCTAGGCACTTGCGTGATCAACATCCAATCTTGCGCGAACATCTTGCCTTTTCCAAATTTGGATCTTCTGATCTCGAAAAACCATAGGCGCGCTAGTTATAATGCATTCAAGGCGTCGGCGCGCAAGTCTCTCTCCGGCACATAATTCACCTACGCGACCTCACCAAAACATGCGCGACCCTTATCCCTTTGCCATATTTTGATGCTCTTATCTTCAAAAACATATGGCGCGCAAGTTTCCTATCTTCCAAGAGTATGGCGCGCAAGTCCCTTTTCCAAAATCAATCTTCTACACTTGTTGATTTTGAGGCCCTGAAATTTGGCAAACACTAGAAAACGGCGCCACCTTGTATCTGCTCTTTTTGTACCGCCTCCAGATCATCCATTCCTCTGTCGATGTTCTTGAATCAAACATAGATCGTTGACCGCAACTCTTGAACTCGACATGTCACCATGGAATTTCCTTTGTCAACAAATTTGTATGTCGTTTCTTTGCTTTGTCAACAAGTACGATCACCTCAACAGCACTTCTTCTTGGTGATCTATATCCTTCAGAAACTCTTCTGCTTTTATCACAAACTCCAATATTGTGATATGTATTCATTGAAGGCATAACATTAGCATCATCAACTTCTATGACAATGTGATGTACATGGCTATCTAAGAATTCCAACCCTTACACGGCCATCATAGAATTCCAATCATTGGCACATTGTCGTCTTCATCAATTGTCATGACCTACTTCATGCAAACCATGTGATTCAATTCATCAAGAAGTCTATTGCATGGTTCTCTTGCAATCATGAGTAATTGCATGGTCATTATCCAAAACCCATGGCTCTCATGCAATAAGGAGGAATTGCATCGTCTTCATATGAAAACCCCATTCTTCTTTAATCATCCTCAGATGGATCACTCCTCACATTATTCATTGTGGTAAACAATGTATCACCTTTGACACATGTTCTTTGAACTTAAGATTAGCACAACAATCATCTGAATCACTACTCCTCTACTTCATCAGAGTACTTCATGATCTCCTTCATTGTCATCGGAGTAATTCTTGATCTCTTTCATTTTGATATTCCATTGACAACTATTGACAACAAATACAAACCTATACACAAAGTGGTTCCAACATTAACATGATTTTAAAATAATTATTTCATAAAATATGCACTAAACATGTGGTTTCCACTAGATTTGAGCTGTAACAACTTACAGTGTTATCTCAAATGGTTTCAAAGACTATACAAATATTTTATTCTATAAAATGAATTAATACATCACCCATGTATATTGAGGCTACATGGTAACTCCATACCTTGCACTAAAAATGACCTGTTATTACTAAGAGAAATAATGATCTAAAAAGTTTCCTCTGTGTAGAGGTCATATAAATGATTGATACTATGATAGAAGACCATGTATGTTAGTCTAAATAGTTACTCCAAACTGTGAACCAAACATGCATAATTGATGTACAAAATATGACCCCCAAATATGAATTGAACACACAATTACTAATAATTGTGTTGTAATCATGTGGTAAAGATACACCACATAATATTTTCAGAATACATAAAGGTGGAATGAAAAACTTTCTAAATTCAAAATAACACATATTTATAACATATATTACCCAATCATGACTCATGGGGGTCACAAAATCCACACTACATATTGAATTGCATTTTTTTATATATGTTATGAATAATCAAATGTCTAATTCTATAGTTTTTATTACAATTCATGATCATTTTCATTTTTTAACACTACCTCTTATCTGGTAAATACATGTATTAAAATTTAAATCACATTCAGAACTAGAAAAAAATTATAATTATAGTAATAAATTAAAACATTAAATAAATAGTAGTAACATAACGTACCTCTTGATATTAGTGAATTATACATTAGATCATCTATGAAATCTCGACAGTAGATACAAGATTCATTTCAAACCCATAATCAATTAATATTATTTATTTTATGAATATTAATAATAACAAATGTTAATATAAATTAATGATTTTTTTATTTTATGAAGATGATACATATTAATCATAGATGTATGCATAACCATGTATATAATTCATTATATGTAGATAAATTTTCTATTTCAGCATGTCCCATTCACTAAAAATGATAACCATGTATAAATACAAATAATAGATACTATTAATCTTGTGGTGAAATTATAGTGACCATGCACTATTTTATTCTCTTCAAAATATCTATATTCTAAATACAAAAACTCTTGATAATGAAAATAACCCATATTTATTTCATATATTATACAATAGTAAAATGGGTGTTATACAATATTTCATATCTAGCCACTTATTACCCCTGAAAATTTATTAGTCAACATAGTTGTAATGAACCATCAAATACTACTTTATTGAATTAAGTGTTCATTGGTATACCATAAGAATATATTTAGTAAATATGTACGAATAAAAAATCCCTTGAATAATTTCTATACTTATTCTACACACACACATTTAATTATACAACAATTTGACATAACCACCCATTATCATGATATCTACAGTTGGAGGATCGAGAAAAACATAGAGCGGTTGATTGAAATGGAAGTGAAGTAGATATAATACTAGATATCAAAATTAATAGAATTATTCATTGAAGGAATGTTTTCAAATATCATAATAAATAGTTCATAGAGTTCTCATGTGTTCTGTACTGAACAAAACATGAGATTTAACGTTTCAATATGAGAATAACCACTGTTTTGAGATGTCTAACAGTAATCAAACAGACTTTATAACTAGGAATTTTATTTCATCCATTTCACTATAGAATAGAATCTCTTCCCATTCAGGATGTAATGAATGCATCATGCATCATAGGTTTTGATGTCTAATTATATTATATTAAAACACCAATTCATGAAATTATTTATAATATGTTAGGGAAAATTCACATACATCTATCATGTGGTCTCAGTTAATACCTCCTTTAATGAATTGATCCTTTAAAATATGCATAGTAACTAAATTATGTGAGAATAATACCAATACATAGAAATGATCTACGTACTCCTCTATAGTTTACTCACCCATAATAAGACTTACTAATTCAATGTATTTATTTACCATCACATTATTGACATAATTACACTGAGAAAATAAGGCTTTTGAAAAATTTCAAGGACGTTCTATCATATAGAAAATATGGGACATCCATTTCCCACCATACTCGACCAAATCCTTTAGATAATTATATTTTATGATTTTTACATCAGAGTCATTGAATTTTTTAAATAATGGAATATTCCCCTAATCCCCACTAATCAATTCATCATCTCAAATAAGCTATGATAAACAAAAAACGATGATGGAAATAGATTCCCAATTTCCTATAAAATATCTATTTTAAAAGAGGAACACAAATCATCTACTTGGGTTTGACATTAGCTAAATTGATAACTAGAAGGGTTACACCCAAATAATGGATGGAATCACAGTTACAATCATCTTTAGAGAGATATGATCCATTTATCATCATAACTATTCTTAGAGAGTCATTTTGAATAACAAGAAATTGGGAAAAATTTCTATACAAACTCAAATCCCACCAATCCCAATATTAAAATACATATGACATAAAAAATAAAATTTTTTCCAAATGACATAGTAAATTAATTTTTTTAATAATATAATAATAGATAAATAGTCATGAAATTGATTTTATAAAATCATGATATCTTTGAAGAAATTTCATCACTTGAATCATTCAACCTATAATTGAAAAATCATTAATTTTATTATCAAATAAATAAACATTGAGAAATTTCATGAAATTCAAACTCGATTTACAAAGGAGCCAAAAATATTTTTTATGAGTTCTAAATATTTCATAAAAGTAAATTAATAATTAATAATTTTATTATATAAAACCAAAAACAATAACCATGGAAATTGAAACATTACTAATCCCAAAGACAACAAAAATATCAAATAAAATATAAATATAATAAGATAAATTTAAAAATAAAAATTGTTCTGGATTAAAACATATTAGGGTTCCCATAGGGTCTATCTCAGTTGTAGTGGACCTATGGCTCTCAGAATGCTCTTGGGTTTGAGCATCATTGAGTAATTCTTAGTCAGATTAATGTTGGATTTTGTTTTATTCGTCCCCGCTACGAGACTATTATAATAACATTTATTGAGTGTGTTGGGACTATCATGGTTTGATAACATGGGTTGAATGACCATGTTAAATCCATTCATCAACTACTTAGAAGTATCCAAATCCACCTGCATAGGAAAAAACAATTTTAAATAACTTGAACTAAATATGCCTCCTTGTTTCCACATACATCATCACCTAAATATTCAATAAACATCAAAATATCTTATTTAAATTTAATTTTTAACAAAATACCTTCAATTAAGAAACAAATACATAAAAATAATCATGTAGAAAATGAAAATATTCATGATAATAGGTAGGTCATGTTTCTTCATGAACGATGGTCATTAGAAATATACTTGTGACCAACAGATTCATTACCAACAAAATTATATCCACCTACAAGTCTGTAATAATGAAAAGGAAGATGTGATTTTATTTCTCAATATATTGGATGAAGAAAACATGTTTAATTATATAACCAATCTTCTACATAGACCAAAATATATTCTCTATCCCCATGTGTTAAGAAAAAGTAGTAAGAAAAAAATAAAACCCAAGTGGAATTGATTTCTATCTCAAATAAAAATTAATAAAAATTTTATCCTTATCATCTATCTACCACGATAAATTCATAATTTATACAAGATAACATATGAAATATGAAATTTTAAATAAATATAAAAACAAAAAAAGACATAATAAATATAATAAAGTGAACTCACTTTTAGAATAATTACAAATATTGAACATAGAAAAAATTGAAATAAGAGATTGACCAAGAATATGAGGGATTTTTTTATTGGAAGATACAACAACTAAAAAAACAAATTATAAAACCAAATAATACATATGATCACCATTATAAATTGAGTCCAATCATGTTGTTCAAAATTTCTTTCAGTGGATCAACATGAAAATCATCCAACATGATATATAAAACATGGAACATATATGAAAACATAAGTGCTTCATAAATGTTGTGGTGTATATACATGATGTTGGATAGGCCTTTCCAATAGGATTTATTGAGGGTTTCGATAAAATTATTTAAATAAGGAATTTGAAACACTCTAGTTAGAATTATATATTTTTTAATTCCCATAAATTCTAATGCAACGTCATTATATTTAGTAGTGGGTATGAAACATATCACCAAAGGTAGATGGAAATACAAACTCTTGAGAAATTATTATATATTAAATTTTTAATATAACTTTAATATATTATATATATTACAATTCACATAATACTGAGTTTTCTTTCGTAACATGCAATATATACTTTCTTCGATAGATTTTGTTACATAGAAGATCGATTTTTTAATAAAAACAAAAAATAATTAAAAAATTCTACTTACTTTTTTTGATACAACCATAATATTATAATAATGGTTAGAATTCAATTAAATAACGTATGAAAATATATATTTACACAAATAAAATATGAATTCATTGGTTACCTATTAATTAGAAATGAATATTAAAACCAATTAAATAAAAAGGAAATGATTTTTGGCTCACAAAGGTGTTTGTTCACAAATAAAATAAATTTATTACTATAATTCAAAGATATATATGAATTTTTTTTATATATTCAGTAATATTTATTATGTTCATACAATATATTTTACAAGCATACTACAAGAACAATCCCAATTTTATGCATAAAATCATATTTTTTTAAAAGTTGGTTTTACCGCCATTTAATGAAGAACCTATATTAAATATGAATTTTCTCAATTTTATATATTATATATGTCATAATACACAAATTTTTTTAATGTGAACATAAAATTTTTCTTTGGGAGAATGTTTTGTATTTTTCAGTGAGGTTTCATTTTTGGATGAAAAGAGAAAAATACCCAATTTTATTTCAAAAATAAATTTTCATTTAATTTATTTATATTGCTAAATTATATTTCTGAAAACTCATAAATGTTATCTAAATAAATTATAAATAATTTAATCCAAATTGGATAATTGGAATAAATTTGAAGTTGGAATTTTATATTAAATCAGTTCAATTTGTTGATCCTTTTTTACTTTAAAACCCTGTATTTTTATTCTGTCTACGGGATTAATATTATATTAATTTACACTAGTTATGTGATTGGAATTTCAATAAACGAATTCTATATTTGTAATTATAATAATTTATAATTTTTAATAAGATCACGTTATTTTTGTACCAAAAATATTAGTGAATCTGAGTAAAATTAATTACAATGATAATGACTAAATTAGATTAACAAAGGACTAAACCTAAAACAAATAGGCCAAAACGACCTAGAACATGAAAAAAGGTATATGATATTCATATTTCAACCATCCCCTCACATGAATTGAATTGTTTTTTCCTTCTTGTTTTAATTATCACCAAATCATGTTCATTATCATATTAATGAGCTTTATATTTTATGGTATCTTTTTACAATATATGACCAATTGGTGAGTTTTTTGTTATTTCTGGAAACATTTACACATTGATGTATGATTCAGTGCCATGTATGTCTCACCATCAAATGATAAGTCACCACTAAAATAGGAATTGGACTTTGTATCAATCACCAATACAAATATCACATTACAAAGGAAGAATTACCACCAAGATAATATTTTTAGAAATTATCAAACTAACACAGCATTAAAAATTGGTCACATTTATGATGGATATTTTCCATTAATAGAGATTTTATAATATCATATTTTTATCACCTCTAGAATGAATATAAAACTATGTTTCGAGCTGTCCTACCATTAGATCTATTTCACTATTGAGGAAACCTTCTACCAGAATTAATATTTGGTAATGTGTTGAGTCACTGCAAGCCTGACATACCACATTCCTAACAAACATCCAAATAAGTCACCACTAGACTCAGTTGCTGCTAGAGTGATGTCACATTCAAATTAATGGACAACCATAAAGTGTCACCATTATAAATAATCACATTTACTTTTCTTCTACCAGTTATTTTGATATAAATATTTCTATTAGATACATTATAATATTTAAATCCATTGATTATTTAATGATTCTTCATAAATATATTATAGAGTTGCATTAGAGAATTTGCTATCACATTTTAAGTTGAAGTAGTATATATTGATTCCTTTTCACGGGAATGTTTATTCAATTTTCTAAATAGGAACTAGACTCCTTAATATATTAGGGAATGAGACATCTATCAATTCAAAAAATACACATGTAAAAGTGAAGCGATATGATTTTATATGATTTGTGCCTTATATGAAGAATAAAAAATAGCGATCACATATAAATGAGTTTACGAACAATGAAATTATAGGTAACCTCTTAAAGGATCACCTGAATGAGTTTATGACACCCTATTTTTCTGCATGTTTTATAAATACGACTTGAGATATATTTCAAACTAAATTTTATGAGTCAAGTGATAATTAGATTACCAAATAAAGAAATACTATTATTCCATTCAACATTAAATTATTCTTTTTGATATTTATATTATTCATTATGAAAAGTGTTTGTACTCAATACCTTAAGAACACACATAATATCTTTCTTCAAACTGGGAAATACTAGATATCTTATCAATACATTTGTTACTATTTCAAATGTGTTGTGGGTGAAGTCTAATAGTGTATTTTTTATGTCAATAATCCTATGATTATAGTTGAATAGGTCCATGTGTGTCCTGAAATGTCTTCATATTGTTTTTTTCATGATACCATTTGTAGTAAATATTTTATTTTTTATTAAATGTTTGGTAGTATGTGATTTTCTATTAGAGATGATTGGCTTAAAACTGTTCCTCTTGTATTCAACTTCATTGTATTTTTGGTTTGTTTTGTCTATTTTAATTAATATTCATTAAAATATAATTTTAAATTGAATAATGAAAAGCCAATAATTTTATAGATAACCTTAATTAGTATTTAAAATAATATTTTCATTTTATAAATTGGTATAAAAAGATAAAATATTGTTCATAGTTATTTTAATGGGGACCTAATAAATCATTGAGAGATAATTCAGAATACTAGATTCTATATCAACTGGATGTTTAGGTTAATTAAGGTGTATTTAAATTAATTGTGGTATTTCACTTTTACTTGTTCTTAACAAAAAAAATGTGGGTACTCAATTCTCCCCCTTCATAAGATAGTCACTCCGAAAAAAATTTGGTATCAAATGTTCAGATTTGTTATCAATGTTTTTATAAACATTTACAATGTGATTTTTAGTTGAGATTTAAATATCTTAAATTTACATTAAATCTATGTTTAATTACTTATATGGATAATAGGAAATAATGTTTTGCTACAAATAATAGAGTCTATTTTAATGTAAATAATAATGCTCAGTGGAAGATCAATATAAAAATGCATTGATAGAGTATAGGTTTTGAGATTTTTTCTATTATATAATATAAATATGAATTACCTATAGCTGCAAATTAAAAGGAAGGAAGCTACAAAACATTTTTATAAAAATAACATGAAATCTAAAAATTAACCATATTATGCCTTAGGATATGATGAATTCAATAAAACATATACTTATAAAATATATTTTGAGCTTTGGGACACATTGGTTATTTCTCATGATAGAACAAATAACGGTAACGAAATAAGATTTAATACATCTACTATTAAGTATGATACATTTAACATGACGCCTGATGAATTAATTTCTAATATGTATTTTAGGTTCAATATCTTTTGAATACAATGAGATCCATATGAAATCAAGTATTTAATAATGATCAAATGATGAGACTAATTAGATGCATTCCTGAATGATGGAGAGTGGCATTAGTGTCAATATTGGAATACTATGATATAATAAAACTAAAAGTTAATGAATCAATTGGAAAATTGGTTATGCATAAAAAAGAGTTGAAATTAAATGGAGATGAGGATGAAGAGCAAAAAATAATGTCTGTTGTATAAAAAATGAAAAGGAAAAGGAAAAAATACAAATACCCAGTCATGGAAATAATACAAATACCACATCTCTTAATATATACAGCAGTGGTAACCGCTTTATTCCCAATCCTCCAAATAAATAAGTTGAGTTTGGTTGGAACATTCCTAATCCAGAGGGTTTCA
Source organism: Viscum album (assembly GCA_963277665.1). Classification (NCBI taxonomy): domain Eukaryota; kingdom Viridiplantae; phylum Streptophyta; class Magnoliopsida; order Santalales; family Viscaceae; genus Viscum; species Viscum album. The sequence goes on along the minus strand of OY728126.1, from coordinate 72,132,437 downwards.
TTCCAATCATCCCCAATATCCTGCATGCTGAAAGTACGATGATAATTCCTAACCGTGAAGTGGCCAGATGAATGAGTAAAAATAAGCCTATCCGGTTAAAAAAACACTATGAGGAAACACATATCATGTTGATGATTATTCAGAACTGTTTTGATGAAATTCAGATAATTACAGGCCTCTTTGAAAGACATATTAGTAGTAGGACAAAAGGGAAAGGCAAGCACAGTCCCACTCCAGTTACGGTGCAAAAACAACACATTACCTTCCCCAATAATTACGCGAGAGTAATGACTCATAACATAAAAAATAGGACCAATATCAGCCAATAAATGATAATCTCAATGCCCAAAATCATACTGATCCCCCAAAGAACTATTATTCACGGAATTCCCCCCTAAAGATTTATTCTCCATTACTTCCCAAAGAAAACTTAGCATGAATCAAATGAATAGTATCCTACAAACACCATATATTAATACCTCCCTCCAAAACCGGTCGAGCCAACCATTTCTAATACGCCCAATGTCTTTTCCCATATTCCTTAGGATCCCAAATAAAACTAACAAGGAACCGATAAATACTTCTAATGACACCCTTTAGAATATTGACTGATGAAAGAGCATAGATAGGGGTAGTCAAAAGCACACTATTAATCAAAGTAATTTTACCACCAGAAGTCAAGAAAATATTTTTCCAATTGAGAACACGGTCCATAATTCTGCTCACAATATTATCAAAGCCACAAATCTGCAACCTCCTATATGAAAGAGGATCCCCCAAATACTCCATAGGGAAAAAACCTCTCTTCATATCCAAAAATTTACTAATTATAGAAATTCTGCTTCTTGGACAGCTATAGGAAACAAAGAAACAACTCTTGCCTTTTTCGGGGAATGGCCACTTCAATAGAAATAAACATCCAACAATTTATTCATATTTTTAAGGGCATACTAGTAGAATTCTTAAAAATCATAGTATCATCCGCATACATATGTTTATAAACCTTAGTGAAGACCATTATTCTACAGTAGGAAAAAAATTTCCATCACACATACTCTTATAAATAAGACGACAGAGAACATCCATGGCCATAATAAAGAGACTAGGAGAAATAAGTTCTCCTTTCTTAAGAACCCAGACATCCTTAAAGAAACCAAAAGTTTTCCCCAAAAAAGATATAGCCATCCAAGTGGAACTAAAACATTAGAAAATAATTTCAACATTCAAGGAAAAAACTCAATCCTTCCAAGACTTTAATAATGAAACTCCATTCCATATGGTCATAAGCTTTATTCATGTCATGATTTATGATCATATTATATCCACAAGATTTGAAATTTATATCCCAGCACATATCCTTAGCTAAAGTTATATCCCCCCTGAATAGAACTTCCTTTCACAAAACCATGTTCTTCATAATAAATCCAATGAGGAAGATGGGCCAAAAGTCATGAATTAATAATTCTGGTCAGAATCTTATAAGAGACATTACTCATGATAATAAGCCGAAATTGAAGGATATAGGTAGGGTTCATAGACATAGGTATGCAAACATCCTTCATGGCACACGCAATTCTCGGAATATACCTACCACTAAAAAAACCTGAATAGCCAAAATCAAGTCGTCTTTGACAATCTCCCATGAATCTCTAACGAAGGAAGCAGAAAAGCCATCTATCCCAACTGAACAATCAGGATTCAGTTTCAGTATGGCATAATAAATTTCAGACTCTTGTGGAAAGGCACTCATGCTAACATTATCATATTCAAAAAAACAAGAATGGATCACAACAAAAACATCATTGGAATCCCTCAGGTAACCAATAGGAATATTCGGATTAAGGCCAGCAAGAAGGTCCCTAAAATAAGAATTATCCATGTTTCCAATAACATCATTTTCATCTATGAAATTTACATCATCTAGCATAATGTTTGGCTTGAAAAAAACTTTCCTTTCCTTAATACAAGCATGATAGTATGCTGTATTTTTTCCCCTTCTTTCAACCACTTATCCCTTGATTATTCCCTGAAAATACACTCCTTTTCCAAAACAAAAAATGCCTTAATTTTATTTAAAAATCAGCTCTTCAAACACTCGATCACTCTAAACATCCTCCTGATTTCTTTCATGACTATCAATAACCTAAATCAAGTCATCAATATCCCTATCCGGGGAAGGAATATCCTTAAACCAAACTTGCAACCTGCACTTAAGATATCTCAGTTTATTATGAAACTTCATCCACTGGTGACCTTGGATATTTTAATTCCAGGACACCCGAACCATGCCTTGTAATCCAAGAATCCCATCCCAATGATGAAAATAACAGAATTTTCCACTGCTGTCACTTCCAGCCTTCAAAGACAACAAATGCGGAGAATGATATGAGATCCCCAAGGATAAATGAGCCACCTTAGAACCAGCCAACATGGAAACAACCTACATATTTATAAAACCAATGTACATCTTTCTCCAAGAACGATATCTTCCCTTTTGATTGTTGGACCATGTAAACTTGTCACCAGAAAAACAAATACCCAAAATACCTTTACCCGCAATGAATTTATTGAAGTCTTAGGTAGATTTCAAAGGCAACAGACCACACCCCTCTCTTTCATTATGATCAGCCACAACATTAATATCACCTGCTAAAAACCATGGAAGATTGTTTGAATCAAACAGGGTAATATCATTCCATAAACACTTCCTTTGTTGTGAAACACAACATCCATAAACAAAAGAAACCATGAAAGAGAGAAGGCCATGAGTCACCATTTCTTAAAAAATTTGATCTCCAACTTGGACTTGTTCCACCTTAAGACTATTATTCAAAAAAATACAGATATGCCTATTATTAGGATCCACATGCTTGAAACCATTTAAATTAAATATTTTTTAGAACTCCTCAATCCAATTAGGATTTTTCTTATGTTCAAGAATACCAACCCGAGCAATCTTCCTCCTACGAACATCAGAGGCCACAAAATATGACATAACTTGAGCTCCCAAACCCTAGGCATTCCAAATTATAGTTGGAATCATTAAACAAACAATTCTTTGGGACTTTCCCCAGAACTCAAAGCCCTGCCAAAGTGAAAATGAAACCTCAACATAAGATCCCTGGATTGTGTCCTAGAATATGATCTACTAGATATGGGAAAAAACTGAACTGGAGAAGAAGAGAGGTCCCGTTGATGTAAAATATACATATCCCACATTCTTGGAGTTATGGAATCCCCTTTGAAAATACCCTTCCCTTTAGCATTAAAGAAATCTAAATGCAGCGGGGAAGGAGAAATAGTTACCTATATCTTCAGTAGTCTCAAAGTTGACAGTTGTATTCCCTCGCTTCCTTCCATACCACGCATAATATCTGACTTTCCCATCATCTATAAAAACAGAACCCCCGGACGCCGAAAAAAGCATCATAGAGCATCATAAATATAAGACCTAGAAAACATAAAGGCAAAAGGGCCAAACTCATAATCCTAGAGCTGAGTTATCCATCATGGAATGAATGGGAATATATACCTAAATCCCTCCATATCCCACTTTGAAGGATCTGCGGACACCACTGGTAGGGATTCATCCTTCTGAAGATCCTCAAGGGTCCCCTTATGACCTGCCATAGCAACTGAATCATCTGAAGAAACAAACTGACCTATTTTATTAACCATAAAATGAGCATGGATTCGGAGGCCACCCTGAAGTATGTGGAACAACTGTAAGGAATTACCCTGAAGGAGACAGTGAGAGAAGAATCTTGGAAAAACATAGTAAAAGACATCTTGAATCCAATAAAGAGAATCTTTCAAGCGTGACTCGATTTTCTCTGGCACTGGGTGAGAGCATTCTAATTCCACACAAAGCTGATCCACTAATATATATGTTCCACTATTGGTTCTCACGTTAGAGCAAAGGAACCCCCCATGTGAATCAACAATCACCTTCAGAAAACCTTTGTTAAGAATAGGGGGAAAAATCCCAGGTAGATTAACCCAGACCACTGCTTCCGGACATTCATTGCCTTTATGAACTTCCATGGACCACCATGAACGTCTAAAAGACCAATGACCAAACACTCTAGGAGCCCTGCACCACACTTGAATAAAACCCTCTCTAGAAACCAATACAATACAAAAGGACATATCGTGAATCAACAAAATCTGAGTTGAATGACAAAGACCCCAAGAGCCAACAACACGTCAAAAAACAGCTATTGGAGGTTTTGATCCACCAAAACGAGTAATTAACGTTCACTTCAAACACTCTGAAACCTCAGCAAACACCATTGAAGAAAAATCAAAGAAAACCATAGAACCAACACGACTCACTTGCTCTTGATCAACAGAGACCTCCTAGAAACTTGGCCTAAACTCCATGGAATAACAACAATGTGCATCCTTAAAATAAAGACCTGGAGAAAATCCGGCCAACCCAGGATCATGAACCAGCTCTGAAGAAGATCAGGGATCAAAAATCATCGGAATCGGAGAAGGCTGAAGAAGTACTGGGGGCACGTAAAACACGTTCATAGGAGATATCACGGGAGAGTTCATTTTATGAGAATGAAAAGATACAAATAAAAGTTCCAATGATAATGAGTCACAACCAAAGAGTGATGATAAAATGGATCATCTAGTTAGAATATTCAAAATGTTATAGAGGGAGAATAAATTTTTCCAAAATTTTATTATAAAGGAATGTATAAAAAAATATGACAAATAATTTAAAAAGTATGTAAATATTTACTAAATTGGAAGCGATGAATTAATTTACAAATGATATGTTAAGGAAGACGGTCCAAAGTGGACACACAAAAAGAATATGACAAAATTGATAAAAAATTCATGAAATCCAAAAACTAAACATGGAGTTCTATGATGTTAGAACCATTAACATAGACTATAATCCTAAAGGGATGTATAATAGTGCCAATATATGATTCAGTAACATTATATATGAGGTACCTATTGTACCTTCTTTTTCATCTGCGATTATTAATGACTGTTTTGAAAAAGTATAAACAAATAAAGCCATGTATAAAAAGAAATAATATAATTTTAAATATGATTGGGGGAAAAATAAATTAATTTAATGTTAAATAAATGCTTCTGAAAAATGGAATGATTTATCTTCAAGACATAAGACTAATCATACAATAGATAAATATAAAATTATCAATTTTTAGAGGATAACAGTAAATATAAATTTTTTTTTAAATACTGAGGAAAGATTTTGAATCTTTTAAAAATGGTATCAAAAATATTAATTACATTATATGTAAACATATTTATCAAAAACATGATACATTTATAGGTAATCTTCTGGGACAAAAAATAATATTAAGAGAACATTTTCCCCTTAATCAAAATATTAATGTTTACAACCATTTATTTTTCTAATAGACCGAACAAGGTTTTAACATCAAAATGCATACATTATATTTATAAGAGACCAATAAAAATATTGGTTCCTAAATCCTTGACTACTAACACATCTATACATAAGAAAATCAGATTACCAAAATCATTCCTTGTATAAATTTTAATTTTTAGGAAATTTTATTAAAGATATCTTGTAAAGCTATATATTACTTCGAAAAATTATTTTAAATATAGATAAAGGAAACTACTAATGTTTCATAATCGTAATAATGGTTTACGGTGGTCATGTCAGTTTTGGTGACAATACTAAATGGAAAACCATCATCCTAAGAAAAATTTGTAACAAAAATTCTACTTTTACTTTTATAGTACTATTTCGTGTGTGTTTGAATTAAAACATTTTTAAAATCTCAATGTTATGTGATATTGGTTTTCATGATAAATTTGAAAAGAATTGATTTATTGTTTTTGATTATAAACATTATTTAGTTTGTAATTCTTTAAGGAATAATAATATCTATAATGTTGATCTAAATTATTTATTTCCTCAAAATATTTCTTACTTGGCTACCTTTCATAAGGAATCCTAGGTTTAGAATATGCGACTAGGATATCATAATTTTCGATCACATAGGAAGCTTACTAAGAATTTTCAGTCAAGGATATACCAAAAAATCAGTTCCTAGATTATAATATCTATAATCCCTAATAAAAATTTAAGAAACAATATATTTCTTTTAAATCATAGAATGAAGTATCATCTTCTCAACATCATGAATATGTTCGTAAGGATATATTTTGGGCTTCTGTTGTTTCAAATATGAATGGAAAAAACAATTTCTATGTACTAGTATATTATTTTTCCACATAAACTTGGGTACTAATTTTATCTTGCAATACAGACTCATGATATTATATTACCATGTAATATATGTCTCCAAAAAACATACATGGAAATAGTATTGTGACTAAAATAAGTGACCATGGCCATGAGTTTGAAAATATAGACTTTGATTATTTTTTCACAAAATATGACTACAGTCATAAATTCTCTTCTCCAATGACCCCTCTGTAGAATAGAATTTTATGAAGAAAAAATATAATGCTTCGCTGAAGAGAACAAAAAATACATAATGAATATTACATACATATCTATTTTTTGGGTAGAGGATGTTCATATGGCATGCTATATAATAAATTGAGTTTTACTTATGTATATCTTGAAGAAGAACCCTAATGACCTTTGGAATATAATAAATATTGTGGTTAATTAAATTATAGTTTTTGAATTAAAATTAGTTATTCTTTACACTATGTATAATCTAGAAAAATATTCCTCCAAAAGTGATGATATAATTTTTCGTGGTTATTCATATTCTAGTAATGCCTATTGAGTTTATAATAAAAGGAACAAGATTGTTGAAAAATATATTCATTTATAATTCAATTAGACAGATACAAATGATTTTTTATCCTCTTTTGAAAACTTTAATAATGATATATTTTTATAGGACCTAATTCCTACCAATTACATTCAGCAGGAAAACTAGGAAAATAATCATCTCATTCTGATGAACATCAAGTACATGAACTTGAAGCTGTAGATAATTTTGAGGTGACCAACCCCATATTTTTTAGAGCTATTAGGAACCTTTTTTATCAACCTTTAGATTATAATGTTTGATACCTATATAAGGGACACACAATTGATGTTTTATAAAAAGTCAAATTGAACATCAAATATTATTATCATATCTTGAAAAAAAGAATATCAATGATGTATTTAATTTTGAATTATTTGTATTGGATATTCAAGAAAACTTCATTCATTTTGAACAAAACAAATTGAGGAAATTGTGTATGGAACAAATGACACATTGACTATAGGAATTAAATGGGTGTTTATAATTAAGGTAGGAGAATTATGAAAATTAGTAACACATAAGAATATACTATTAGTACAAGATTGATGTCAATAAAAACAAATAGACCATGAAGAGTCATTTTTACCTGTAACATACTTGAATCCATTAGAATATAGTGTTCCTGTTTATCTCATCAATATTTCTTACAATATCAAATGGATGTCTACAATACATTCTTGAATTCGTATGTATTTTGGTTGTATTGTTCATCAATCCCAAGGTGTTTAAAATATTCATTTTCATAGTAAATTTTTCAAATTCAATAAAAATTATATGGTCTAAATAAAGCCCCTAATGTGTGTTATGATGGGCTAAGAATATTTTTTATTTCAGCTGGGTTTTCAAAATATATAAATGGTGTTACCCTTTTTAAAAAATTAATATCAAAATATATTTTAGTAGTTCAAATTTATGTTGATTATATTATTTTAGGATCATCAAAATCCAAATTATGTGATGATTTATCAAAATTGATGCAATATGAATTTGAAATGAATTTAATGGGTAAAATTATGTTCTATATCATTTATTAATTTTTTTAAAATAAATAAGAAAAAATTTTAAATCCATTTTAACAAATGAGGGTTATTTTAAATGACTTAGTCTAGATAAAACTAAGAGTATTGATACTCTTATGGGTACTACATATATGTTGGATCTTGATGAATTTGGGAAACTGGAGGATAACACCATTAATAGAAGTATGATTGGATGTCTTCCCTCTTTAACTACTAGTCAACAAGATATTATGTTTTTTCTATTTATGTAAGCTCATTTTCATAATAACCAAAAATTTACATTAAATTTTCAATTATCTTAGATATACATAAAATTTATTATGTTTTTACTAAAGTGGATTTGAATTTGACATAGCTTGTTATTCTGATGCAGAATTTGGGGGGAATATGTTTCAAATAAGTAGTAGTCCCAAAACATGTCACCTTTTAAGAATGTCTCTAGTTTCATTATAACATCCCATGTATTTTTAGAATAATAATTTTTCATATTTATAATGTATGTAGTTATTTTACCTTAGTTAGGATCTTATAACTGATAGTGTAACCGAGAGAGCACAATGGGTTTCTCAAAAATCATATGTTGTACACAAGAACGAGTTATATCATAAAATAATATATTGTTAATATTTTTATTTAAAATGTATGATATCACAAAACTATTGTACTTGAGGTAATGAAAATAACTACCTATATTATGTTTACAAATATTTAATAAATATTTTTTTTATCAATGAAATATTTGATGCAAAAATGGGAATTAATCTAATTTTATGAATAAAATACATGAATAATATTAAAAGGTATTGTTATAGCCTTTTGATGGAAACCCCATTTTAAAACTATATTTTGTTAATTTTATATGTTCAATTATACAAAATATAATTATTATTTCGAAATAATAAAAATTTATTTATTTTGGATGAATTATTTTTATTCTTCTAAAAAAATTTATTTTTTAATGATTTGTGGAAAAAAGATGCATTTTGATTCAAAACTGCATTTCCATATAATTTTTTTGATATTTATAGATTATCCTTTCTCATATTTTTAATTTATAAATGTATTATTTTTTATAATTTAATCAAATTTTGTACATTGGATGCAATTTCAAAGTAAAATTAAATAGAATCATTATGTGAAATTTTGAACATTTTAGTTAATAACATCGTTTTCTTGACTTGTCAATGGGATTGTGGTAATACCTAATTTAAAAACATCTATGAATAGAATTTTGAAAATTGTGCATACATTCATGTACTTAGTGTGGATTTTTTTTAATATTATCAAATGTTTTTTAATGAAAATTAACTGTAGTATTTTATTTACCATGGTTAATGTTAAATAAGGTAATTAAAAGTAAAATTTACATTATAATATTATTTAATTACCCATAAATTTTATCTAATATTTTTCAATGATTTATTATAAACCATTAATATTAATTTCTGAAAATGGTGACCTTTGGATGCCACATGGCTGCAATTATTACATTTATAACATATCATTTAATGTAATTTCATATATTTGATAAATATGTCTCTTCATACTAAAAAATTATATTTTGGAGTTAGGTAAGTTATCTATTCGACTATGAGTATCCCATATAAATAAAAAACATTACCTATATCATTTTAAGGGATTTATAATTTTTGAGGAACAGAATCATTAAATTTAATTATGACACCAAGAAGATATATTTATAGATTTATTAAATCCAGAATCAAATAAATGATATAAATGATATTAGAAAAAATATAATTTCAAATAGTTTATGACATATAAAAAATTTAGGGATGAATATTACATATTAGTATTTAGTTAATGTTTTTTTATAAATGAAGTTGTTATGGTTTTTAAGAATGGTCATCTAATGAATAAAGTCACCTAGACATAACTCATATTTGAAAATATAATATATATTATTAAATGGCATAAAATTTAAAAAAATAATAATATTTAGTTAAAAATATTATATAATTATAAAAATTTAATTAATAGTTGATTAATTCGTCATTAGGAATGAATGAGTAATTTTATTAACATTAAAAGTGTAAATTACTTGATAAGTCGATAAGAGTTAAATGGGGTTGAAAAAGAAAGATAAGGATTTAAAATAATAAACTAAAATAATATTAATTGAATCATTATATTGTGACCCATAAACATCCTATATAATAACAAAAGGAGTCTGCAACAATTTGGAATCTAAATTAAATTTATAATAATATAATACTTTTAATAATTCGAAGGGTACCTCTCCCCTCTCTTATGAAATTTTACACATTCCTCTCAATTAATCAAACATACTAAACCATTTGGTTCAGAAAATAACTTTCAAAATCATTTGTTATAATTAATCAACACTTTATTGAAGCCTTATTTTAGGCTGAAAATCCACTTAGAGGTGTTAAGTGGTCAATAAAAGAGATCATCTGAAAGAATGGTAATGTTTTTATTTAAGTATTACTATTTTATTTGTTCTTCCACTTCGATTAAATATAATAATTGTCATATGATATAATAAACACAACATAATCAATTTACCAATATTTTTTTGTTAATATCATAACCTAAATCAATATCCACATCCATTAAATGGGAAAGGAATTAATTGTTCATGCATATGTGTGTACTATCATCTCCACAAACCGTTCTATTTTGTTTTCTATAACCGTCTGTCATGAATAGTTATCATAATTAAATTAACGATCATATGTGATATTCATGACATATTAATATTTATACTATATTAACATATCAATTACATTCTTACTTTTCATGTCATAAAAATGATATCCTCAATCGTGTATATGTGTGAACAATAACCTCCACGAAGCAATGCTAATAATTTTTAAATATATTTAAATTATGAATATGATATTAGTTATGTTATCATAACTATATAAAGTTAAAATAATACTTAACTTCTATATATTATGGTAAATTAAAGATTGAATGTTTCACTCATGCATACCATCGACTTACCATCTCCATGATTATAACAGTGTTCATTTTTACTATCCACAAATAGTGGATTCATTTATAGTATAATTTATGTATAAAAATGATAATAATGTCATGATTATTATTCTAGAGATGACATGATTATTACCACCTATATTATTAGCATCAATCCATGTTTATTTTCAACTCAAGAACCAAATATTTTCAAAACATCTGGCATGAATTAATATAATAAACCAATTATTATGACATGGTAATTAATGATATAGAAGGAATAATAGACAATAAATTGGTTTGAAGAAAATATAAATTAACATAATTTAATTATTTAGGAATCACAAGGAATATATGTGATGAATAAGACACATGGTTAGGGATTTCATCTCAATCAATTTTTATGGAGAAATTTCTTGAGGATGCGCAGAATTATCCTTTATAATGTGTATATAATGTCCTATTGGCATTATGGATCCGTATTTTATCCATAATCATGTTGTTTATTGTTATTTAAAATTTTATACTTTCATGTGGCTTATAATTTAAATGTTCTATGTTCTGTGAGTCTCTTTTACTAAAACACTGTTTTATGTGTTTTAACGAATTATTCTTATAATTCATTCTCATACATTTCCATGTTTTCAAAATTATTATATGTACTTACTTATATGGACATAAATATTTTAAAATGATAAATACTTTCAAAATTATCAATGTGCAATGGGAATCTTTGACAAAAAATATTCTTTTAAAATGATTTAAGTTAGTTTTTAAATTAGATTGGTTATATCAATAACATGAAATTAATTCTACTGAGTGGAAATGAATTTTTTTGAGTTTAATTTTAAAATTTTAAGCTTTTATGTGTTATGATTTTATAACTGTAATTATACATTTCACGGGTGAGCCCAACATAGCATATATAGTGGTTTAAGCCTCATTATAGCTCATGGGTGATCACGATGTTGCTTATACGAAGGGTTGAGCCCCGTTATAGCTCATGGGTAAACCTAATATATCTTATATGTAGGGTGATCCCCATAATAGATCTTCAGTGTATTAGTTATGGAAGTCGTCCATATGTCTATTCTATTTTTAAAAGTAATATGTGTGGAATTTAGTCATATGGATATTATATTTGTAGGTGTGATATGTTTTTACGTTGGACATATTGTTATTCTATTTAAGTATCATTATGTCATAATATACCTTTATATGTTATATATGATTTCAATGGGTTATATATGCTTGAAAAATTGGATATTTACTGTAACTATCAGTATGTAATGTTTGGGTCTACATTTTATGTGTTTTTATTAATTCACTAAAACTCTAATGATAAATGTGAATTGGTATTGATTTCATGTATCAAAACACTGGAGTAATTAATTTTTATGTATAGGTACTTATAGATTGTATCAGAGGAAGGGTTTAGATATCTTTAGTGATTAGGATTATATCTGATTTTATGAAAAAAATCCCATATAACGAAGAGGGTTATTATCATATGGAAAATTTAAGAGGATTATGAATTTTTTTTGGATTGGATAAAAAAAATAATCAATCGATATTTAATATTTTTGATGTATAAGATTATTTTAAAAATTTTATTTTATCTTTACAATAATTATTAATGTTATTTTAATAATTCATTTCATGTTTCAAGGATTTTCTTTTTAGCAGATTAAGTGTCATATTCCAATATAGAAGGAAATAGATCATTCATAACCAGTATATCCCTGCTTGATGATATGACCATAGTGATTATCACTATATAATTGTCAAAATATTTTGATAGATTTTTGAGTATTCAAATCACCAGTAGGAAATTGTTTGTGTTATCAAAAACCTTCGCATTTCTGAAATATTTTTATGGTTCATGGAATCAGTTTCATAGGACATCATGATATCATCTTGTCTAACTCCATAGAAAAGTTAAATTTTATGAATCCACTGACTGTTTAATTTTTTATTGTATAAAAAAATTTCTAATGTGAATGGGAACATCAATATGGTCCTGATATTTGGATTCATGTTATAATTTATTTTATTAACAATAAATAAATAAACATTATTGGATTGATATATATATATAAATGATGAGGAAATTTCATCTAGGTGAATGATGTATTTATATAAATGGTTTCAATTCATTGTTAATGTATTTGGAAGAATACTGAATGATTATGATGTCTACTCATAATGGATCCAAGAGTTATGGTAGACATAAGGATGTTCAAATGTTTAAATTTACCAAGAATATTTTAGTAGTGTGAGTAATTTGTAGAGAATATTTTTGAGATTGATATACAATTATGTTTTCATAAAATAAAGGGTTATTTGGGGAAGAATTAGCATTTGTTTAAATAAATATAATGTTACACAAAACCTTAAGGGTGTATATGATCTTTATTTCTAGGTGATTATGGGATATTTAATTTTGGCATGAAAAATTAATGGTATCAAATAGCCTTTAGGGTTAAATTGTGTTAATGATATTTTTGAGTATTTTATCTCATCTTGGGAATGTAATAATAATTATATAGATAAAAAAGGAAACCCACCATAAATTTTTCATCCCATCGCGTCAAACAATTCTATAGGAATCGAACCCACAACCGATGGGAGGCAATAATTTATCACCTATAATTGGACTACGTGAAGTCACTGGATATGAAGCCTTTTTATATTTAGGTAAAAAGTTGAGGATGTAAGAATAAATATATTTTCTTGATTATCTATCATCAAATTTATATATGTGGTATTGGAAAATTATTTGGGTATTAAGTGATAAATGTTATTTGGGATGATTTTCACTATTTTTGGTACATTATATGATTAAGGTAAATTGAATGTTGTGATTTATTAATTGGTGAGTAATATTTAAAATATAATTTGGAGGAATCAATGATTTTAGTAGTGGACTTATGGGTAATTTATTTATTTATATAAATTAAAACCCTATCATAGATAATATGGGATTGGTAAATTACTTTTTCATATGAGGAATTAAAACATATTTTTGTTATTTTGAGATAAATGTTAAAACATATCCTCAATGACTATGTGATCCAATACTTTTGAATATTGGGTTTAAATCATTGTTTGAATTATATGATGAATTTACGTATGACTATTTATTGGATGGTATATAATGAACATTTCGAATTATAGCTGAATTTTATAGATTAAAACTTTCTTTTTTTCATACAATTGTTTTTATTTATGAGGAATTATTTTATCTTGTTCCAAATATATTGGGTTTTGTTAATTTTACAAGGAAAGATTAATATATAGTTAATATTTTATGGATTATGTGATTCTTTTTATGTTTCTTCATGTTCATTAGGTGGGTAAACATCATTATTAATAATCATAGTTTGGAAAAAAGGATTAGTTTCTAGTGGAAAATTATTAAAGCATGAAGCTCTATTTATCAGGTAAAATGTTTCCTTATATTCATAGTCTAAAAATTAAAATAATTCCTTAAATGTATCATAAAAAATTATCCATTTAATTTGACAATGGTCTTTGGAACGATCACATATTTATGATATTTTGTTTGATAACCTCCTAATGATTATGTTCTTTATCACTCTCTATTAATCATTGAGATTTATTTTCATCATTCTTGTACATGTTTTCTTATATGTAAATATTGTATGATATATCTATGGGGATCTTATAACATACCTTTATTTATATTAAAATTGATGTTTTGGTGAAATATTTTCCAATGTGGGATTTCAATAATGTATATTTGAAATTTGAACCTCACTTATCCATCCCATATTTTTAATTTCCAAAGTGCAATTTCAAATGGGGGGAAAGAAGAAACATACAAGGTATTAATAGAATAATAGTACTTATTATTTATGATTTGTATAATTATTTTACCTTAACATGGAAATCGGTATGATATTATAAAAGACACACATCAATAGGTTTATCTGGAATTTTTCATTGCATACATGATAGGGTTATACAGAAAAATAATATACTATTAATATTTTTTTAAATGGTCGTTATCACCTATCCATTATATTAGTGGTAATGAATATAAAAAGGGTATATTTTATTATAGATGTTTATTAAATATTTTTACATTAATCTGATAAAATTTGGAGGATACAAATGAGAATAAATCTAATTTGAAGCATAAAAAATCTAATATTTTTAAAAGGTATCTTTACTTCCTTTTCATGGATAAACCTTTTTAAATATATTTTTTTCACTTATATACGTAAAATTCGACAAAATAAATTTCTTCTTTGGAATCAGGATATCAAAATTTAATTTGGTTTAATTTTTTTTATTTTTCTAATAAAATTCATATTATAATGAATAGTTAAAATACTACATTTTAATTCAAAACTACATTTTTTATAATTTGTTTATTTTGTTAGATTTTTTTATATGGTTTTATGGAATAATTATATTATTTTATCATCAATTAATCCAATGTAGTTCATTGGATGCAATTTCAAATTAAAATTAATTAGAAAAATAATGTGAACATTTTTACATTTTACTTAAAACCCCCATTTTCTAAATCTCCCTATTCGATTAGTGCGAACCATAATTTAAAAACTTATTTAAATTTAATTATAAAAAATGGACATACATGGTTGTAAATAGTAAATAAAATGTTGTCCAATAATATGAAAATATTTTTTAATAGTATCATTAGTATTTTATTTGAAACATTTAAAGGTAATGATGGTAATTAAAAGTATAATTAATATATAAAAATAATAAAATTACATTAACACATGTTTTAATAATATTTAATGAGTTATTATCAACAATTAACATCATTTTTATTAAATTGTGACCTTTTTAATCCAAATAAGTGTGATTATGATATTTATAACGTTAAATTAAATGTAAAGGCAATTATGTAATAAATATGACTATTCTAACTAAAACAATTTTAATATGATGTTTTGTAAGTTATATGATAGATTATGAATAGTCCATATAAATATTACAATATTTCCTGTATCTTGTTAATTTACTTATAATTTTTATAAATAATATAATTAACATGAATTATGGCACATAGATGATTTTGTAATAGATTTATTAAAGAAACAATCAAATAAATGACATTAAAAATATTTTAAAAAGTAAAATCATAAATGTTAGATTCCGTAATACAATTTTATGGATTATTAAAAAAATTTATTATTTATTTAATGTATTTTGTTCAACATAATCAAGATGTTATGAATTTTTTAAAAAAGTCATCTAATAAATGTTGTAAAAATGGAAATTATTCGAATTTAGAAATATAAAATATTTAAATAAATGAAATTAAACACATAACAACATAATATGCTTCCAAAATATATAGATAAATATAAAATTAACATTAATTACTCATTCATTGGTCTTTTTTCATGATTTTATAATTTTTTATCAATCAATACTGGAAATTACTAGATAAATTAGTATGTGTTAATAGAAGGTAAGAAAAAAATTATGATTAAAAAATAATTAAAATTTATAATTTTAATTGGATGATTATATCTAGATCCAAACTCCAATTATAACATAAATATATTAGTTTGAATCATTAAGAAACAAAATGGAATTTATATTAATTTAATAAGTTTTGTAATTCCAATTGTGGCCCACTCCTCTCTTATAAAAAGGAACCAATTCATCATTATTACTCACAATTCGAAAACAATTTGGTTCATAAAATAAAATCTTATATCCATTCATGTCATCATAATATAGATTATTGAATCCCTAGATTATTCATAACACCCTCCATGGAGGTTTTATTGTTTTAAGAAAGGTGATCATCCAAAGGATATGTAATGTTTTTATATAATTTTGTCTATTTTATTTTTCTTCCACTCACATTAAATATCATTCTTCCCATATGAAATAAAAACTCATGTATACCAAATATGATGTGATTTTATTATGTTAATATCATCAAATAAATCCATCTCCACATTCATTAAATGGGAATGGTATGAATCATTCTTGCGTACGTGAAAACTATCACATCCACAAAGCGATCTAATTCATTTTCATTAATCATTTCTAATGACTGGTTATAATAATGTAATTAATGATAATATAGAATATTAATTTCATATTAACTATTATAAAATAACAATATAACAATTATGTTCTTAAATTTCATGCACATAAAAATGATTGCGTCATTCATGTGCATGTGTGAACTATCAACTCCACAAATTGATGTGACTCATTTTTATTCGTTGTATCACATTTATGATATATAATTTTAAATTTAAATGATTCATATTATATTATGGTTTTCTTATAATTCTAAAATGATATAATAATACATACCTTCTTTCCCTAATGAGCAAATGAAAAATTGAAAACGTTACTCTTGTGTACACACATCTTGTTGTCCTCATGATTTAAACATAGTTCATTTTTCATTACCATACCTATTGGATTGATTTAAAACTATAATTCATATATAAAAATTATAATAACATCATGAATATTATTATGGAGATAATATACTCATGAACACCAAAAATATTAAAATCATACCACATTGATCTTCGACTCAAGTACTAAATATCAACAAAACATATGAGAAGAAATAAAATTATTAACTAATTATTATAATATTGTAGTTATTGATATAAATGGATGAATTATCAAAAAATGTTTTTAAATAAATTATAAATTATCCTACATATTTTATTCAGTAATAACGAAAAAAATACACGGTGAATCAAACTCAATGTATGGGATTCCATCTCAATCTCCTTTCAATGGTCCATTTTTTGATGATGTGAACCAATATTCATCTATAAAGTGTATATATTTCCCCATAGAATTTAAGTATCCATATTTTATCTATACATATGTTATTTAATGGTTTGTTAAATGTTGTGGTTCCCTATAGCTTATAATTTAATTGTTCAATGTCGTATGGGACTCTATAACTAAAACCTTGATTTAAATATTTTAAAGATTTATTCATCAAATTATTTAAAATACATGTCAATATTTTAAAAAAAAAATTATGGAATTATTTATATTGACATAAATTATTTTAATATTAATTCCTTTCAATAGTTTCAAAGTTGTATGGGGCACTTTGATACAAAAATTTTCTTTTAAAATGTTTTCAGTGTTTTCTTAAAATGGATTTGTAATTTAAATAACATGAAATGTTCAATTATACGTTAAAATATAATTTTATGAGTGATATTGTGAAAATTTAATTTTTTATGTGTTAGGGTTGTATAATGGTAATTATTCATTTCTTAGGTGAGCCCGATACAACTTATTCAAATGGTTGCACCATATTATAGCTTACAAGTGAGCCAAATAAATGTAATATGAAGGGCTTAGCCACATTATAGTTCACAGGTGAGCCCGATATAGCATATAAAAAGGGTGATCCCCATTATATATCTCATATTCATTTGGTATGGATTTCAGTAATTTGGATATTCCATTTGTAAGAGTGATATGTATTGAAGTCAGTCGTATTGCTATTCCATTTTAGGAGTGATATGTGTGGAAGTCGGTCATATGATTCTTCAATATATATATGATTAAGTTCCAAGATAACATTGTATGTTATATGTAATTTCAATAGGTTTAAAATGGTCTAAAATGTGGATACATAGTGTAAGTGTCCATATGTATTGTATGGGTCTACTTTTTATGGTTTTTTCATAATTCTAAAAAACTCTAAAAATAAAATTAACTGGAATGTGATTTGTAGTTCAAAACCCTATAATATGATATGTTTATGGGGAGGTCCATATATTATTGGTGTTGTAAGAAACAAAATTATATAGCACTATCTATTACTGATGTTGAATAAAGAGTAGATGGTATCTGATATGAACATATTTTGTGGATTAAAAACACATTACTAGACAACATATATCAATTCCTAAATGTGCCTATAAAATGTGACCATGAAAGTTCTATAAGCATTTCAAAAAATGCTATATCACATTCACTAAAAATACATATTTATTAATGAATCATTTTTTGAGGGTTCATTTTAAATAGATTGATATTACTCTTGACTACATTAGTATTGAACACCAGCTTGTTGATATTTTTTCTAAGACTCTAATTATTGAAAAAATGAATTACAAAAAAATATCAGTTTGGAATGTTTACTTTTAGTTCAGTTTATCATATTGTTACCCATCATTGTTACTTATCACCATTATAGATTTTTCACTATCATGACTTCTCACCGTTTTATATTTCTCACAGTTATGATTTCTCACCATTGTAGATTTCTCACCATTGGTGAATGTCTCACCATTTGGGAATGTATAACCATTAGTAATGTGCAATTATTTTAAATGTCATACCATTTTTAATTTCTCACAATCGATATTTCTCAATATTCACACTTCTCGGTGTTGAAAATTTTCTACGCCTTTATCTAACTTCATGTTGTTAATTTTCAATCAACCTTTTTAAATTTATTTAAGAATTGAATATTTAATTTTTATTTGATTAAAATTTTAGTCAATGTTTTAAAAATATTATATGGATTTTTAAAATACATATATCATAAATGATATAAATTAGATTATTTTTATAATTCAAATGTTCACTCTCCCTCGTTCTAAACCTATTGTGAACTTTTACTTATTAATTATCAACTTCCTTATCACCTTTCCCCATACCATCCAAGGTGACCTCCATGTACAGACCGGAGGATCCTGAAAAATCGCTTATAAATGATTCATGTCATGCTATGAAATAGAATAGAGATTCATGTTAGTCAACTGATGATTCATAGTATTAGAATTCCATGAATTTGAATAGAGTAGTCCTTCTTGAGAAAGAATTTAAGGTAGAGTGGTTTATTTCATGGAATTACATAGCGATTCATGTTATATTGAACCAAGGATGATTGGATTTGTTCTATTCCAACCATAGACTATTTTATTATAGACAAGTATACAATTTTTAGCATTTTGGGGAGAATAAAAATGAGGATAATGAAGACCTTGAGAGAACAAGAATAAATATACAAAAGGTTTTTTTTATTGACATAGTGGCCTGTATTTTTTTTAATTCTAAATGAGGGTACTAAAAATGACTAAAAATGAACATTTTTAGAATCCAGTGATGTTTTATATAGATATTACCTTTTTTAATTCAATTTGAGATGGAATAGATTGAAGAAAATTTTCAACAAATCATGATAGTGAGTGCATGCTAATTGATTTGTTTATTCAGCACATTATATTACCTAAAAAGGTGATTTTTCACTTTGAGATATTTAGATGTATATCCCTTCTTCCATATGAAAAAAATGTGGAAGATTCATTAGTGTAGATACTTATTGAATTACCTTATAGATATGATTAAGCCTATAAATAGATCAATAATTTGATATATCCATAGTATATTTTAGATATTTTAGAAGTTATTGTTTTTGTTGGAGAAGATGGTGAAACAGTGAAAGATGATGGGGGTTTTTGCATCACAAATATAATTTTAAGAAGGATGAAAATTATTGTAACCCATATAAAATGAAACTGGTAGTTAATAGGGATATGTATTATTATTATTTCATTAATTTAGTCCATACTCCCGGACAAAAATACATTGTTTATCATTGTTTGGAAATATATGAAATAGTTTATTATTCTGATTCTAATGAAAAGTAAGAAGCTGATGTTGGTCGAAATATAGACGATAAGGAAGATTCTATTGATGAAGGAAGTGACCCTGTCCTTCCTCATACCTCTAAAAATGTTTTTTTATTGATAATGTAGTCCAATTAGGAATAACCCTAAAAGGAAATAATTTATAATGTATTGAAGAGACTAAGATGAGACATCATCTTCAAGAGAAAAGATAATCAATAGGAGTTCTAAATATGATGATGAGAATGGTGATGATGTTGATGAAGTATATGGAGATGATGAAGGTTATGGAAATGAAAATTTTTGTGATAATGAATGTTATGGTAATGAAGAATCATTACCTGATTTTCCTAGTGGAATAATTAGAGCTTAATATGTGGGAATTCCACAAGATCGTATCCCCACTCTAAGAATGTCGAACGTAAAATAAGAATAGAGGACCATCATTCATAAAGATGTAGACATAGATTCCATAGAAGAAATATAATCATAATTTTAAAGGGTGAAGACCGCTATTCTGGAGAGTAATCTAACTGACCCTGTTATTGGTAATGCTTCTTTTTTTCCGACATATGATGTTGAGTAGACAATTTTTGAGTAGTTTTTGGTTGAGTAGTTGAATGATATTGTAAATGTTTTGTAGTTAGATGTTGATCCAAGATTTATTGAATAGATAGAATATGAGCAAACTAAAATTACCAAAGATACTATTATTTAGATATCTATTTAAGTGTTAGTTTTGATATCTATTTTATTTATATTTATATGTTTATAATATCTAGTTTCTAATTATTTTGATAGTAGGATAAAACCTTTTTTTAATATTCAAGAATTATTCAGTTGTGTCCACTAAATATTGGTGGACCTAATATTAGTGATTCAAGAGATATTGAGGGATCCTTGGCAGATAAAATTGATGATGGTGTTGAGTTTCAGTGGTTTGATGCTAGGATAGATATCTCACCAGCTACTACCTCTTTACCCACTCCTTTTGTCCAACATGTTCTAATTGATGGTGTCACAAAGGGTGACTTCGATCCTTCAAGTGAAATGATATAATAATATTTTTATTTGAAATTTTAGAATCAACCAGACTTGATTATTATGTTATGTGAATAGGATTTTTGATATTTGATTGAGATGGTGATTCAAAATATTCATCTGAATGTGATGCATCATATCCAAGAAGTTGAAATTATATATAATTGGTTTTCAAATGTTTTGGAATCCTTAAATTTCAATGTGGAGGACATAATGACTTCATTTTCTGATTATTTATAATACATTATGGAATTTATTGAAAATACTACTTTATGGCTTCTAGTTGTAGCAGTTATCCTTCTATTATTTGATATTGATATTCTTAGATCAGTTATCAAAGAAGAGTATAGAGAAACATTCAATGGAGAACTTTTTATTTCTATTCAATCATTAAGGATGTTCGATCACAATAATGATCATGATAACATGATGATTAAGTATTATGTAATAGAGAATAACATTGATTGAGAGATCGTATCAAAATAAATCAAATACAATCTCTCATTTTTTTTTCACAAATCATTATCCAAATTCTAATTTCATGGTTTTGGAAGAATATAAGATGATTCCTCTAGTGACATATGCTTTCAAGGAGAAATTAAATCAATTAAAATTCATGACTCTAGTGTTTTAGATGATTATGGATGAGAATGAAAACTTCATTTGTGCAATTATGATAGATGGATGAATAATAATGGAATTAATGAAATTTATGACACTATTTATACAGTTTTATAGCACTATTGTAGTGTATTAGGACTCAATTCATGTTATTGTCCATTTGACTCTTCTAGAAATAGATTTAGATTACATCAGTCCTGGTGAGGCCAGAAATTAAAATGACCCTTTGATATCTATATTATAGCCCCTTTTTCTCTATCTTGTATAAGATATAATATACCTCAGTCCAATCATCATCAGTGAGATTCCTACTATGATTAGTATCTGTAGATATGTTCTTACCATTCTTACAATCTTTGTTTCTAATCCTTATTCCTCAGGAAAAGACATAAGAAAATTAAATCTTAACCCATCATACTTTAACAAAGACCATTGATGATTATTTTTTTTATCATTGAAATAATTTTAGTAACTATTTTTGTTGATAATTTGGGTCTGTAACATTTTTTATGAACATCATTTAGTTTATTTATGGAACACCAATTCTTATTTTTGTTTTGTTTCAATGCATTTCATGTTTTTATTTATCCATTTTGATAACACCTAAATGGGGAGATGTTTTACTAGAATTAATTTACATCTATATTAGTATTTTATTTGATACTATATATCGATAAATCCATTCATCTGATATCAAATTTTTTTCCATTGATATTATTTCCTATCTAATTAATTATTTAGTACTATGCATTATTTATTTATCCCGGATACTATACGGATACAATTTTTATATTGATATTTGATTCCTTGTATATAAAATTCCATGATTTGTGATCATAAAAATTGGGAGACTATTCGACACCTTTTTTTACTGCTCACCAAATCAATTTTTTTATGATATTAATGACCATTTTGTTAAATGGAATCATTTTACTATATAATACTGACTAGTGAGTGTTTCATTATGTATTGAAATGTCTTAATGTTGAAGTATGAGTGAACACCATGGATGATTAACTATATAATATGTTTATAATATTTAGGTATTAATAGAACTCTATTATTTATCTAGATTTGGTTTGGTTTTTTTCTAGTGATTTTGGTTTTAATTTTAGGAATAGTCATGGCTACTGGCCGATTGGCACATAGTTTTCCCATAGTCTAAGCCCTCTCAGAGAAAATCGGGAAACAAAAGTTAGTGGGATTTCACACGGTGTCTGATCGGTTTACAAACCAAGTGTCCTATAAGGTTAAACTATACCGTACCTTCAAAAAATGTGCACGACATCTACACAAGTTTCCTACACCATGCACACGGTCTAAGAAATTTTTTAGATGAGTTTTCCACTAATATGAATTTTATTTAAAAATTACCAACACTCAATTTTAGTCCCATGATGAACTAATGTGACCTAGAAAAGATTTTCACTTTCATAGAGCACCTAGGTGGAGTTTTTAACCCATCACATCCCTCCTGGATGAAATTAGAAGCCCAAGGAATGCCCTTTGATCTTCTCCAAGTTTGATTCTTCATCTTGATCTGAAATTTTTGGAAACACTCATCCCCTATGTAGGGTTTCATAGATCCTAATGTTAATTTTTGGATCTAATACCAACTTATTAGGTTATGAAACAACGTTTTATTCATAGATCATTATTTCAATTATTCTACATTGGAGGTTCCTACTTAAAACTTTGTGATACAAGATTGGTTAATCTAATGGTAGGTGGTTCTATTATAATTCCAAATTAATATTAAACTTAAATTTATTAGTTTAAATAAAAATATATTAATTAAATGAAAATTATTTGTATTATTTAAATTTCATTCAATTTGTTAGTTGGAGAAACCCAAATCCATTGAATTGATGTTTCATAAATGCCGTTTCACATTAAATTTTGAAAACCCCCAATTTTATTGATTAGGGTATGTTTATAGAAATTAGTGAAATTTAAATTAATGAATTTAAATTAAAAAAAATTTATCCATTAAAATTTTGTATTTATTCATGGGAATGGATTTGATCAAAAAAAGAATTGGGGTATTATTGTGAAATAGATAAAATTTTGTGAAATATAAAATTATTAAATTTAATTTATGATATTGGATTGGATAATTTAATACAGAATTTTTTTCAAATAAATATTTTTAAAAATGTAAACCAATGGTTTTGATTGAAACATTAGGGATTTATCATAGTGAAAATTAATATTATTGATTAAAAACCTATTTTGGGTTCAAACTGGACAATTAGAACATTTGAAATGGTGAATTGTATGATATTTATTTTATGTATCCTTCATATAATTTTCCAATAATTTTTCTTCACTAGATCTCATGTAGAACATACATAGTTAGTGAGTTACATGGATAAAACACTATAATTTAAAATGTTCAAAAACATCCAATTAGAAAATCACATCAAATAGGTGATGGTGATGAGTCCACATTAGCATGATATCAAAGGAGTGTATGTATATTTCATCCATATCAAATTTAATATATGGTCTATATAGCCTGGAACTATCATACCTTTTTAGTAATGTTACCAGATTTATCGCTTTCCTTTGTTTAAAATGAATATGTTCATTTTTTTAAAAATTATTTCAGTTGCCTTATGATTTATAAAAAATATTTTTATAAAAAAAATATATTTAATCCGTTTTTTAAAAGTCCAATTTTAAGATATATTTCTATCAATTGAAATTTGATGATTTTTTTAATAGGGTCTTCAAATTTTTAATGATATTTCATTCTTATGAAATTTAAATCATTATTTGTTTTAATTATCATTTTTTTGAAATTCCAAATAAATTAATTTTAAAATTGAAAGTATTTTTTTTTATTAAATTTAAAATTAGAAAATGTTATATAGTCCATGATGAGAACATATTTGGTTTTTTATTTCCCACCATATTTTTACCTCTATGTTTTTGTAGATTATCTCATTCCACGTTCAAGTAGGGGTAAATCACTACAAACAGGTGGCTCTAGCTAATTATCTATGGACATAGATAAATGCATCAATTCAGACATAGGCAGTTTGTCTCTATGTTTTATGGAACATTTCTATAGTAATCTACATTTTTTTAACTATTTGACTTCTGTTACATACTCCTAGTGGAGTTTATATTGTATGTATACTTATATTTTTAAATCGTTTACTCATTTTTATTGGAAATATCATTCCCAATTTCCTTTTTTGTGATGATATGTTCCAGTCACCGATTTTTGGGGATTGGGAATTTCATTGAAGTTATTCCATGACCAGATCTATTATCAGGTTACTATAGTACTCAGGATGGTTCATGATAGAGTGGTATCAGAGCTCTAGATTGATCTTTTGTCTTTATATTATAATAAATTTGTAAAAAAAATTCTGGATATAGTGGGTTAGTGAATATCAGTTTTTGGCCAATTGTCAACACAATAAACCATAAGTCACCAATGGTAGTTAGTAAATGTTGTATTTTGAATTAGTTCTAGTCTTTTTTCTTCAATGAATTGGATATATTCAGATCCAAATCATGTATTTTCTATATATTAGAATTTATATACTTATTTCTCTTTCTAGGTGTGATGCTGATGCCTTATTTATTCACTAATGATATTATATAAAATCATGCATCTGAAAAGGGGTGTAAATTAGATCTAGGTGGATGTTGTTGCTGAACTTTATGGAGCTAGTACACCTGTGGAACCATGTATGGATTAAAAAATTGTGCTTACTATCCATTATCGGGGGGAGGCACCTACTCTAGTCCATATTCAGGCTCTGAAAGTGGAACCTCAAAGGGATATTCTAGATATTTGTTATCAAGATTTCATTTAATAGTATATAGGAAAATTCAAATGATCAAATGATCCTCAATAGACTAATAAATCGTTGAGTAGAATCGAGTATTTTTTGGGTTCATAGAAACACGTGACAAGATCAATGTGAAGTGTTCCACCTTCATGCCGGATGGATTGAGAAGGACATGGTGGGACCTTATGGGGGGAAAGACGAATCATGATATCCTTGAGTGCAATGACATCAAGGTTCTTTTCAACACAATGTTATATGTCGAGTCGATGTTGTTGGATAAGGCTACAGAGCTCTTCAAAATTGAGTAGTATAACAAGATCATGATAGAGTGTACCTACCATTTTGCTGAGCTCGTACATTTTCCACATGAGATTATATCAAATAGGAATATGAAACCATGATGGATTGAGTTGGTTCAAAGATAGTGTATATGTTCTCAAGTTTTCTTGTTGAAGGTTCCTTCAAATGATAATTTACTAGATATAGTGATGATTGTCGATACGGATTTGCCTACCATGTCAATATTACCATGAGTTTATTTTTCTCCAAGTTCAAATATTTATTCCCTTATAAGAAAGAGAATGCGTGATGATTATCATGGATGTTTTTGATACAATGGTCATTATAGATCACATGTACTGCCTCAAAGAGGCCCATTTATTTGTTAACAGTGTGGAAATCTAGTATATTCAAAGAGGGTTTCCACTGAGGTGAAAAGGTTATATGTTTCTTATTGATAATCAGGTCACGTTCATTGGAGTTTTCATGTTTATTCCATAATGAGTTGTGGCATGGGATCATCCTAACCTTCTTCAACATTGATGAAATTGGATACTTCATGTGGAAAGGGGTTTCCACCATAGGCATCTGGAATGAAACTTTCATCAAGTAGTGTAAGATTCAATCGATGAAGTGTATAGGAATCCAGTGACAGTGAGAGGTACCATTACAATAAATTCGACATTGGTGACTCCTATATTTTATACTAGTACATCACATTAGTTTATTTATACCTATATTTTTAAGATACTAAATATTTATAGGTATCTTTTTTCTTGACCAATGGATATTACTAAACCCTTTGGTATGAAGAGAGCGTAGCGTCTCCATAGTCCCTCTTGTGTATTAACTCTATCAGTTGTTTAGATTTAATGGTTTTTATTGTTTCTC
Organism: Viscum album; assembly: GCA_963277665.1. Lineage (NCBI taxonomy): Eukaryota > Viridiplantae > Streptophyta > Magnoliopsida > Santalales > Viscaceae > Viscum > Viscum album. The sequence goes on along the minus strand of OY728126.1, from coordinate 72,105,360 downwards.
AATATGAAACCAATTGATAAAATATTTTGGATGTATTGGATCATTTCTTATAATGATCTAATTGATTTCAATAATTGATAGTTATAATTTACTACACCCTACGGTTTAGGATATTTTGTTCAAGCTAAATGGGCCACATGGTAGAGTAGGTTTAGATATTATTATCCGGAGTTGGGGTAAGTGATACAATTGTTTGCATTTAATCTAGAGTGGGAATATATGAGCAGTGGTATACATCCAGTAATCATAGATTTTTGAAACGTATTTTTGTCTCACTTATCTATTTTTACCCAGTAATTGAGGTTGAGATTTCTATTAACTAAATCCCTTTGGTTCAACATGTACATACCCCCTCTTACCATATGGAGCAAACTAAAATTAATGGGCTGAAGTCTCAGTTGGATATTATTCATGGGAAATATATCATATTTTTGAGTTTTCACCTTGGATAATGCCTATTTTATTTTATGAGAAAGACGATAGCTCACACCACCTTGGTGTTGATTATCGAATGGTAAATCAAATTAAGAAAATGAAAAAATTTCCATTACCACTGATTGATGTTCTTTTTTGTCAGTTGAAAAGGGTAATGTGGTTTTCAAATAATGATCTTAATTTTGGCCTCCAATAGATGAGGATAAACAAATAAGACATTCCAAAAACTACTATTTGTAGAAGGTATGACTGTTATGAGTAAATTTCCATGAATTTTGGTCTATCTAGTGATTCTAATTGATTCATAGTATCAACTAATAGGATTTTCCACGAGTATATTGAATCCTTAAGGATAGTCTTTATGGATGAAATCCTTATTTACTCTATGACCATGAATTATTAATAGAATCATTCTGGAACAGTTCTTTGTTTGTTGAGAAATCACTAACATAATTATAAGTATTAAGAATGTGATTTTTGTATTTGGGATGTGAAATTCGTGGGACACATTCTTTCATATTATGGAATATTATTTGATCCTAAAAACATTAACATTGTTATAACTTGGGAGAAACTAAGAAATGTATTTGAGACATAGAGCTTCTTGAGTAGATTCATTTTTTATCGCCAGTTTGTGGAGTACTTTACGATGTTAGATTATCCAAATACTACACAAAATCGGAAGGAAGTGATGTTTTCATGAGATAAAAACATTCATTATTCCTTTTTTGTGAGGAAATGTATTTTACTATTGCACTGTTGTAGAGACTTCATGAGTATGGGCATGGCTATTGATCTTCTGTTATGCATCAGGTTCAGTTCTTGATTGATCATTCTAAAATGTAGACATTACATGCTTCCAAAACCATATAGTGTTGATAAAATCAGTATGGAAAGTTGTAATAGTGGATTTATATAATTCATAATGGGGTGTTGTCTCGTGATTCATAAAGATGTTCTATGACATGATGAATTAGTTCTAGTGGTATAGTATGATATACAAGGAAATGAAGAATTTTTCACTCACTATTTTTTTGTGCCAAACGATTAATGTTGAGCACCAGAAATCATTTTTCTTTCTCATACACATACAATACAATACCTAAATGTGTGATGAGATATATTGGGAATTTATTTCAAGGCATCTAAATTTCTAGAGAAAAATTAATACGATAAGGGTGGTGATGACAAGGCTATCCAAGTTGGAAAATTTTATAACCATTCATTATAGTATCAAATTTTATGAGTTAGAAACTCTATATATTCTTGTTATTATTTTCCTTCATGAAGTTGCTTCCCATTTAGTTTAATGGGGATCCATGGGTCACATCACATTTTTTTAGAGGACATTAAGAGGAACTGGTATCTGACACCTATTTGAGTATGGAATATGATCTATTTTCGGATATCCAGACAGAAAGAGATATATATATTCTTGATGATATGGTTTTTATTATTTTAGTAGACATTATTTGGGATTTGGAAGATCATTTTTGGCTGGTTGAGTTTTCATGTTACAATAGTTACCATTCCATAATCAGAAATGATCCTTTTGAATAATTGTTTGGATGGCCATGTAAATATTCATTGTGATTAAAATAGTTTAGTGAAAAATTATTATGTATTACCAATCATGGTCCATGATATAATAATGAAGATTCAATTGATTCTTCAGATAATTTTGATGGAATAGATCTGGTATATGTCTAATTATTATCAACACCACAAAACACTAGAATTTATAATTAATGAATAAGTATTATGGAATGTTTCACCTCATTTGTTTTATCAATGGATTAAGAGGAAAGGGAAAATTTCTCCTCATTATGTGGTACATTTTGATCTTGTTGAGAAGGTGAGTAAAGCTTATTAGAATTTTTAGAAACCACTACAGATATTTTTGATAAATAACATGTTCCATGAATCTCAACACTAAATGTATTAATCTGATTCATCACTTGTTATATATAGGAATGCTCTTGAGGTCAAATTTGATTTAACAATGACTTCATGAACAATAAAGGATTCCAATTATAAAACTAGAATACTTAATTTGGGGAAGATACCTTTGGGTTGGGTAACATGATTGCATGGTTATGTTTCACACGAGTCATAGGAGAGGGAGGCATTGATGAGAGAGGATTTTCCTCATATTTTAGGAATGGAATCTTATTTATAGGCTTTATGGGGAATGAATTTTTATATTGTGTGGAGTACGTAACATCGAGTTACTATTTATAGGTATTCATAATCCGCTATTTAATATGTAATTGGTTGGGTTTCATTTGGAGTGATTTTGGGTTATATATTTAAGAGCATTGGAAATTCTAGGCTAGTGCACCATGGGTGCACGATTTCCCCAAACCGTGAACACCCATCAAACAATCTGTGCAACCCAAGTCTATGAAAGTTAAAATGGGTGGAAGATGTTTTAAAAAAAATTCCCCTATTAGTGGAAACCGTGTGGTTCCTTTCAAACTGGTGAAGAGTTGCCCACAATTTTTCTAAATCGTACTACTCTGCCTGGGAAAAAGTGTGAACGATTATTTTGAATAATCAGATATTTCGTACAAAAAATACAATCCACATTTTTATGAACATGAAAGATCAGTACGACCTATATGTTATTTATCCCATTATTTTATATTTCAATAAGATTTATCGGCCCCATTGATCCCATTAGAATGTTATTCGAAGCTAGAGGATCACCCTCTTATCTTCTCCCGGTCTATTTCAACGCCCTGATCTCAATCTCTCATGATCTATCTTAACCTATATGGGGTTACAGAGATTCCCATGTTGAGTTGTGGATCTTATACCAACTATCATGGATCTAAATATAGGATTTATTTATAGATCCTTGATTAAGTTTTTCTCCATTGGAGTATTTTGTTTATGGATTTGCGATTCAAGACGCATTGATCCCGTGGTAGGTTGTTCTGTTACAATGACACATTTATATAAACACTAAATTGGTTTTTTTAATTATTTGGAATAAATTAAATTTAATTATTTTAATGAAATTTAATTAAATCTGATTTATGATAAAACCCAATTTCATTGAATTGTGGATTTTAAATTAGGTTTTTTCATTAAAATAGGAATGGCCAAAATTCCACTAAATTGAGGTTTGTTTATATAATTTGGTGAAAATTATATTTTTTAATTTTAATTTTTTAATTTTTCTAATTAAATATTTGATGTTAAATGAAGGACCATATTTAATTGAAAATTTTGAAAACACCAATTCTATTGAATATGGTGTTTATTGGGAAATTGAATGTTTTAAAAAAAAATTAAATTGATGAATTTAATTTGTGAAATTGGGTTGAGATATTGAATTTTGAATATATTTAAAATATCTAATAATGATAATGTATTATTTTTATTTTAATGAAACCATTGGGACATATATTTGTTAAAATAAATAATTTTTTTATCAAAATCCAATTATGGGTTTAAATTGGAAAATTTTCAAATTTTAAATGGGGAATGTAATGAAGTGTAATTTTTGTTTTAATGAGATATAGTTACTATATTTTTTTTGTACTAGATCACATGATATCTTTTGGTAGTTAGTGAGTTATTTGGAAAAATATTTTCAATTTACAACATTCAATAACATCATATCAGAATATCACATCATCTATTAATGGACTGAGTTCAAAGGGAAGTGTTTACATATTTTTTTGAACAACATTGAATTTCAATTTAACTTCATAAAAGCTCACCAAAAAGATCTTATAACACTCTGATAAATTGTATTTTTTTTAATGATACCTCTATAATCATTTCAAACTACATTCAATGATTCATAAGCTACATAATGTATCAGGTAGAGAAGCACTATTATTTCTAACACCTTTACATACTATATTTGTTAACATATGTTTTAAATTATATGAGGCTTTTGTTTAATGTGTTTTAAAAGAACAAAAAATATCATTATTTAAAATTAAAGATACAAGATATCTTTGTAACACATTATTTACATCTTTCACTAGGTGTTGTAATAGTAGTACATTTGTGGCCTATTTTATCATTACTCCTACTATTATTGTGGATGTGTTCTTATGTGTCCGGGATATTAGACATAATATTTTTTACATTATCCATGTTATAGATCAATGTATATTTTGTTTAAACTACTTGGTAGTGGGTTAATTACATGTGGATAAGTATAATTCTAAACAGGAGTCTATACTGATTATATTCAATTTCACTATATGTTTTTTTGTTTTATTTCTATGATTTAAAAATGAATTTATCATAAACTAAAACAAAAACAATACATTTTAGTTGAAATTAAAAAGTTATTAAATAGGTTTTTTATATAATAAATTTATTTTAAATGATAAAATATTTTGAATAATTGTTATAACAGAATCTTAATCATTCGTTGATTTACATTTCAAAAAATTAAGACTTATATCGATCACTTGTTTTTGTAAGCTCGACCGTATTGAAATTAATAGGGGGATTTAATTTTAACATGTTTTTAATTGAAATTTTTATTAGGTACACCATTTCCCCTATATTGTGACACGATCTAGAACCAGATAATTTTGTTCATTATTAGACCCATGTGACATTTGAAAAAACATGGGTGGAATTACCTTTTATAAAATTAATAAAAATTACACTCCATCACTATAAAAAATAACTTAACCATACCAATTAGTTAGGCCCATAAAGCCTTTTGGAACAATACAAACCATCACAAATTATAAGGACCTGACCATAAACCATACAGAGTATTGAATTAAATGAGTAATTCACATTGAGGATCTTTTCAGGTTTTGAGTTTTAGAGAGTTAGGCCATAACTATTACATTTCAAAATATTACAAAGTAGAAACTTCTACCCAGTTTCCATTTTTTTTACAAAACATGAACTCATAAAAAAGTCATGTCTAGTTCCATGTTTTATATGGAATGGCTTTTCCATGATCTCATCCTTGACCCTATTCAACTTTATGTCCTGTGAAGAACATTACAACACTTGGGATGAGCATAAAAAGCTCAATAAGGGATACACAAAGAAGTAAAAATGTTTGTTTTTCAAAATAACAAGTAAACCATGAATACATTAACATAATTAATACTTTTCACCTTTATGAAGTAGTAAATACTCTTAACTGAATAATAGATCATTACTTACCCTTTTTTAACCAAAATATTACCATAAAACCCATATAAAGAACACATAACATATAAAGGTAACTTGGGACATAAACATACATAAATGGAATAACCATTCGGTTGACTTCCACACATATCACTAAATAGAATATCCATATGGCTGACTTCCATACCCAATTCATTGGAAGTTATAACATAACCACCTGTTCGGGTATTCATGGCACCACTCATCATTTGGTTTATCACGTAACCACCCATCAAATGTCCATGTACCAATATAGAACCATAACACAAACAACAAATATAAAGGAAAGAAAACATTTCCACATTTTGATCACAATATTTCACTTAAATATATTGACATAAAAAATCCATTTTCAAACCATTTTCAAAACCATTTTCAATACCAAAAATACGTAAAAGTGTATAAGGTATTTATTTTCTTTTAAAAACATTACGGCATGTTGAGGAAGCCAAAGATCAAATAATACTCGTGGCAGCGAAAAAGGTCATTGTCACCGCATACGTTAAAAGGAACACTATTTTTGTCATTTAGTAAAATGATTCATAGAAAAATATTCCCTTTGAATGAACTGAAAATTTAATGGTTTTTATATAGCATATAAAAGAAATTATTGTATTAGAACAAAATATACCTCAATGAAAGTATATTGGGACAAAGTCCCTTTACTCGTGTCCGACATGACTCGATCATTCTTTAATATCCTGAATAATAATCTAATGTAAATTTATACATTCTTAGAAAACTTTTTCACGTTTATTATTCCTTTTATATCACTTATTACCATGTTATAAACATTATGTAATCATTTAAGTTAATAACATTCATTTTGTCGATATTTGTCACATGAGTCAAAAATGAACACCTTATATTTACAAGTTGTCCATATGGTCAATATTCCATTATATACAAAATGATATTCATGATTTAGATATCATATATATTATATATATCTATTACATACATGTATTTATAATATTACATAACATTTAGAGGTAAGAAAGGAAATGCACCGTTCATGGAGACGGTAAGTCGTACGTACACATGAACGCTACTTTCATTTCTATTTATTATTTTAATGGAAATAAATTATAATGATACATAGGTATATTATAATTCAAATATAATATCATATATAATATAATTAACACTATCTTTTATACATCCCACATAAGGCATTAATGAGTGACATCACTTTAAGGTGGTGGTAGTCCGCACATCCACAAATGAGATTATCGTATTACCCACAATGGAAACCATAACAGCTTGGTATAACTAGGAAGTAAAGAATAATAATGAAATCATAAACATAATATATATCATATATAAATATACTTCCATAATAATTTCCACCATAATAGGTGGAAATATGTAATTGAACAATCATCGTTTCGTGAGGCGTTAGTTTCCATCCACAGAAACATTATGTTTTTCATCCATTAGATGGACGTGTGTGCAAGTTTAGTTCAAATATTTCTCATAAAAACATCATAGTATATTGAATATACTGGTGTTTTTTCAAAAGAACGTAAATAATAATATTATTGAGGTTGGAGAAGTAAAATAAAAGAAAACAATTTAAGAGAAACTGTTACCTTTAATTTGGGTAACTCCTTTGGTTTGAACCAAAAGCAATTATTAATGTTCCTTCTACCTAATGTAAGGCTTCTAAGAGGAGGAGAGGGATGTTTAGAGCTTAATTGGGATGTTTTTGGATGAGAAAAATGGCTTGAGATGTGTAAGGAATTTGATATAAGTGGTCTTCTTTTATAAGGGTGAGGAGGGGCTCTATAGGAAAGTGTGAAACTATTATTATATTATACTATTATATTCAGTTTCTAATGGTACAAAAATCATTATATTTGAAGATAGGATGACTCATGGTCAAAATAAAATCATCCAATCAGAATTGGATATGTTTTGGGTAATATTTAAATCATTATAATATTATTTATTTAAATCATTTATTAATGAGGTAAATACTGCATCATTATTGGGTTATAAATAATTTAATTTATTTGACACCTAAAATTTATAAAAATAAAGTACCCTGATGTAGGAAATATTTTAATCTTTCCAATGAATTTTTATAGTCAAATAGTTAATTTAAATAACCTTATGTAAAAATTAATTTACTAAATGATATTTGAAAATGTCATTTTTGCCATTATATTAAATTAATTAATCTAAAGTGTTATTATCACACCCAAGTGGCTCCATTGGGTCCCAAAATCGACCCAAAGATGCCAATGGTTGGACCTGAATCATCCAATAAGGTTATGAAAACTGTTAAGGTTATTTTGAATTATTTTAATATTCTTTTTTACTTGAATTACCTGATTTACCTTTAACCGCGGTAAATAAAAGTCAAAAGTAACTATTCACCAAAAATTATTTTCACCTTAATGAACCACATTTCACTTATTTATAACAAACATGTATGTCGGATTTTTGTAATTCAATTCACATAAGTGGTAAAATTTCATTTAAATGAAAATGTCAGTTTTTTTAACTACCATTAAGTGGTGTCACTATTCATCAAAAATTGAAGTTTTCCAAAAAATACCAAAAATTCATCCTAAGATATAATTAATATTCATAATTAAAAAATTAAGTCTATTTTTCCATATTTAAAAAAATATATGTGTAATTAATTATTTTTAAAATTTATTCCCATTGTTAAAATAAACAGTGTGTTTTTATTAACTATCAAAAGATTGATACGTGTTTATGTCCAATTTCAAAGTAAAATTAATTCCAATGACCAAAATTGGATTAAATTGTAAAAATATATTCTAATTATACTTTAAATCCAATTAAAAATATTATCTATCGATATAAATAAATTATATTAAAACAATATTTTGAATTAAAATACAATATTGTCAATATTTATTAAAAAATGAACTTTATCGGAAAAATACCAAAAAATTACCCAAAGTAAAATTTGATGTACAAAATCTAAAGAAGATTTATATATGGTAAAATAGAACTTCTAAATATGAACAAAACTTGATTCAATGAGGGATCTCCATTAAAAGGCGTTAAATCGGCCTTCTAATGTAAATCATGCTTAAAATTAGATTCATTCACATTTTAAGACTATAAATTTTATTGTATAAAAGTAAATAAATCTAACAAACAAGTATAATGATATTGTATTTAGTTTCACTCATTACCGCCACTACAACGTCTAGTAGTTAACTACAATTTAAATAATAATTTTATATTATTAGTGTGCAACGTAAGATTCCAAAGAAACACATTGTTGCGTATCGGGTACGCTATCGAACATAGCAACCCTTTTAAAGTAAAATTAACATTTAATTCAAAAATATTAATAAATTTTAAATATGACTTATTCTTCATTTACGTGGGATGTTACAACCTTTCCCCTTTTTTAAATTGTGTCCTCGCAATTTTTATTCAATTATCAAAATAAGTGGGGGTATTTATCCCTCGTAGCATTTTCAGATTCCCACGCTGCCTCTTCAACCATATAGTTTTCCCACAAAACCATTACGTAGAATATTAACTCATTCCACAACACCTCCTCTCTATGTTCAAGAATCTGAACTAGTTGTTCTTCATAAGATAGATTCTCTTCCAACTGAACTACCTCTGGGATCAAAACATGAGATGGATATGGCATATACTTTCTCAACATTGAAACATGAAAAACATTGTGTACCTGGGATAAATTTGGAGGTAAATCCACTCTATACGCAACTGATCCCACTCTCTCTAGAATTTCATAAGCTCTGATGAAACTCATACTCAACTTTCCCTTCTTACCAAAACGCATCACACTTATCCATGGAGAAACTTTGAGAAAGACATGATCACCTACCTCAAAGGAAAGATCCTTCCACAGGTTATCAACATAAAATTTCTGTATGGTCTATGTTGTTCTCATGTGCTTCTGGATCAATTGAACTTTCTCTCCCATCTCTTATACCAATTCTGGTCCCATAAAATTCATTTCACCTACTACATCCCTAAAACTGGAGTTCGACAACGCTTTCCATATAATGCCTCAAATGATTCCATCTATATACTAGAATAAAAGCTGTTATTATAAGAAAATTCAAGCAAAGAAAGATGTTGGTCCCAACTTCCCTGATAATACATCGAGCATGCTCATAACATGTCTTCCAATGTCTGAATTGTTCATTCAAACTTTCCATCTAATTGAGGATGAAATGTTGTAAAAAAATTATTCCAGTACCGAATGAAATATGAAAGCCTTTCCAAAAGATAGAAGTGAACCTGGGATCACGATCAGATAAAATGGAGAGGGGAACACAATGCAACCTGACTATCTCTTTAACTTAAAATCGATAGAGTTGATCTAGAGACAAAGTATCTCAAATAGGAAGGAAATGAGTATATTTAGTCAATCGATCAACTATAACACAGACTGCATTATTACCTCGAGATGTCTTTGGTAGTCCCACAACAATGTCCATGGATATATTTTCCCATTTCCACTCTGGCACCGGTAAAGGATGAAACATCCCTTTCGGTAATTGCCGCTCTGCCTTAACCTGCTGAAAAGTCAATCACTTCAAAGTAAAATCATCAATATCTTTTTTCATTCCTTCCCACTAGTAATACTCCCAAAGATCTCTGTACATCTTAGTACTAACAAGATGAACTGAAAACATAGAACTATAAGCTTCACATAACAACTCATTATTCAAATTTGAATCCCAAGGTACACATAATATCTTCCCAAATCGCAAAACACAATCATTATCAATGTTAAATTAAGGAAACATACCCTTCTGAACCAACTCTACCTTTTTCCGCAACTCATTGTCATCTTTCTATGCTTACTTAATTATTTCTGATAGAGTTGATTTCACTGACACCTGAAACAAAAAAGATGATTTTCCTACAACAACAACTTCTATTACTAATTTCATCAAATAAAAATCCAAATTATCTCGTTCCGAACATATCATGGCTAATGAGACATTACATTTTCGACTCAAAGCATCAGCCAATTTATTTTCTTTTCTCGGAATGTAATGTATCGTGCAATCATAATCCTTGATTAATTCTAACCATCTCCTCTGTCTCATGTTCAATTCATTCTAAGTGAATATATAATTCAACGTTTTGTGATCAGTATATATTTCACACTTCACTCCATACAAATGATGATACAGTATTTTAAAGAAAAAACAAATGCAGCTAATTCCTAATAATGTGTAGGGTAATTTAACTTATGTGGTTTCAATTGAAGTGAATCATAAGCAATTACCTGATCATTTTTCATTAGGACACAACCAAGTACATTCAATGAAGCATCACTGTAGATAACAAAATAACCATTTCTGGATGGCAGTTTTAAAACTAGAGCATTCACCAATCTTCTTTTCAATTGTAGAAAACAATCATCAAATTCTTTTGTCTAGAACAAACATAACACCTTTTCGAGTTAACTTAGTTATTTGACTAGATAATAGTCCAAAATTTTCAACAATCCTCTGGTAACAACCTCCAAAACCAAGAAAACTACGATTCTCAGTTATATTAGTGGGTCTTTGCCATTCATTAACAACTTTGGTTTTAGCAGGATAAACAGTTATGCTATTTTTTAAAACAATGTGACCAAGGAAATAAATTTGTTGTAACCAAAACTCACACTTTCGTAATTCCCCAAATAGTTTCTTTTCTTTTATGGTTTTCCAGACAACCCTTAAATGAAATTCATGTTCCAAATTACTTTTGGAATAAACCAAAATATCATCAATAAACACATCCACAAACTTATCAACTGATTCAACTGAGCCATCAATGTAGAAAACTTCTCAATTCTAATTCTAACCATCTCTGGTTGCAGATTCGGAAGGTCATTCTCCTCTGTATGCCTTCACAGAAAAGTTTTTCTGTTTCCTTTAAGAAAAAGGATTCTTAACACAGACATATCTTAGACGAAGCAACATGGAAATCAGTATATTCTATATTATTTCAATATTAACCTAAATTAAATTATGGACATTTATTTAACAATACCCAAACTCCTAAAGTTGTCTAAACCGACCTCTAATACCAACTATAAGGACCAGCCTTAAACTATACATAGTATTGATTTAAATGAATAATTCACATTGAGGATGTTTTCAATTTTAGAGTATTATAGAGTTAGGCCATAACTATTACATTTCAAAATATTACAAAGTAGACTCTTCTACCCAATATCCATTTTTTTACGAGACATGAACTCTTAAAAGAAGTCATGTCTAGTTCCATGTTTTAGACGGAATGACATTTCCATGATCTCATCCTTGACCCTATTCCACTTTTTGTCCGTTGAAAAACATTTCAAAACTTTGGATGAGCATAAAAAGCTTAGTAAGGGATACCTAAAGAAGTAAAACTATTAGTTTAACAAAACAACAAGTAAACCATGAATACTTTAACATAAGTAATACTTTTCAACTTTATGAAGTTGTAAATACTCTAAACTGAATAAAATATCATTACTTACCCTTTTTTAACCTAAATATTACCATGAAACCCATATAAAGAACACATAACATATCAAGGTAACTTGGGACATAAACCAACATAATTGGAATAACCATACGGTCGACTTCCACACATATCACTAAATGGAATAGCCATACTACCATATTCCATATCCAACGCATTAGAGGTTATAATGGAACCACCCGACTTGTTATTCACGACACCACTCGTCATTTGGTTTATCATGTAACCACCCGTCAAATGTCCAAGTACCAATATAAAACCACAACACATACAACAAATATAAATGAAATAAAACATTTCACATTTTGATCAAAATATATCACTTAAATATATTGACATAAAAAATCCTTTTTCAAAACCATTCTTAATACCAAAAATACATAAGAGTGTATAAGGTATTTATTTTCTTTTAAAAACATTACGGCTTGTAGAGGAAGCTAATGTTCAAATAATATTCGCGGCGGCAAAAAAGGTCATTTTCACCGCATACATTAAAAGGAATATTATTTTTGTCATTTAGTAAAAAAATTAGTAGAAAAATATTCCCTTTCGATGAAATGAAAAATAAAAGGTTTTTATATAGCGTATAAAATAATTTCTTGTATTAGAACAAATTATAACTCAATGAGAGGATATTGAGATGAAGTCCCTTAACTCGTGTCCGACTTGGCTCGATCATTGTTTAATATCCTAAATAATAATATAAAGTTAATTTATACTTTCTTAAGAACCTTTTTCAAGTTTATTATTCTTTTTATATCACTTATTACCATGTTATAAACATTATGTAATCATTTAAGTTAATAACTTTCGTTTTGCCGATATTTGTCACTTGAGTAAAAAAATAAACACCTTATATTTACAAGTTGTCCATATGGTCAATAGTCCATTATATAAAGAATTATATTCATGATTTAGATATCATATATATCATATATATCATGTATATACATTTATTTATAATATTACATAACATTTAGAGGTAAGAAATGAAATTCACCGTTCATGGAGACAGTAAGCCGTACATACGCATGAACGCTACTTTCAATTCTATTTTTTATTTTAGTGGAAATAAAATATAATGATACATAGTAATATTATAATTCCATTATAATATCTCATATAATATCATTAAAACTATCCTTTATACATCCCACATAAGGCATTAACGAGTCACATCATATTAAGGGGGCGGTAGTCCGCACTTCCACAAATGAGATTATCGTATTTACCCACAATGGAAAACATAAATTCTTAGTATAATTGGGAATCAGATAATCATAATGAAATCATTAACATAATATATATCATATATGAATATAGTTCCATGATAATTGCCACCATGAGAGGTGGAAAGATGTAATTGAACAATCATTGTTTCCTGAGGTGTTAGTTTTCCATCCACAGAAAGAGTATGTTCTTCATCCATTAGATGGAGTTGTGTGTAAGTGTAGTTAGAATATTTCACATAAAACATCCTAGTATATTTAATATACTGGTGTTGTTGCAAAATAATGGAAATAAAAATATTATAGGGGTTGGATAAGTAAAACAAAATAAAATAATTTAAGTGAAACTGCTACCTTTAATATGGGTAACTCATTTGGTTTGAAACAAAATAACTTCTCAATGTTCCTTTTGACTAAGGTAAGGCTTAAATGAGGAGTATATATATGTTCAGAGATTAATTGGGTAGTGTTTTGACGAGTCAAATGGCTTGAAATGTGTGAGGAATTGGTTATAAGTAGTCTCCTTTTGTATGGCGGAGGAGGGGTTCTTTAGGGAAGTGTGAAACTATTATTATATTCTACTATTATATTTGGATTCTAATGGTCCAAATGTCATTATATTCGATGAAAAGATGATTAATGGTCAAAATTAAATCATCCAATCAAGATTGGACATGTTTTGGATATTTTTTTAATCATTATAATCTTATTTATTTAATTCATTTATTAATGAGGTAAATATTGCATCATTATTATGTCATAAATAATTTAATTTATTTGATTCTTAATAATTATAAACATTATATAACATGATGTAGGAAATATTTTTATCTTTCTAATGAATCATTATAGTCGAACAGATAATTTATATAAACCTATGTAAAAATTAATTTACTGAAAGATATTTGAATATGTCATTTTTGCCTTTACATTAAATTAATTAATCTAAAGTGTTATTATCACACCCAAGTGGTTCCATGAGGTCCCCAAATCGACCCAAAGATGCCAATGGTCGGCCATGAATCTTCAAATAAGGTTAGGACAAGTGTTACGGTAATTTTTAATTATTATAATATTCTTTTTACTTGAATTACCCGATTTACCTTTAACCGCAGTAAATAAAAGTCAAAAGTTACAATTCCCAAAAAAATTATTTTCATCTTAATGACCCACATTTCACTTATTGAAAACAACCATGTATATAGTATTATTTTAATTCAATTAACATAAGTGGTAAAATTTAATTTAAATGAAAACGTCGGTTTTTTAACTACCACTAAGTGGTGTCAATATTCATCAAATATTGATGTTTTTTCAAAAAAATACCAAAAATTTATCCTAAGATATATTTGATATTCTGAAATCAAAAATGATGTCTACTTTTTCAAATTTAAAACATAGAAGTGACATTAATGAATTTTAAAAATAATTCCCATTGTTAAAACAATTATGTTGTTTTTAAGAAACAATAACTATCAAATGATTGATACTTGTTTATGTCCAATTTCAAATTGAAATTACTTCCAATGACCAAAATTGGATTAAATGGTAATAATATATTCTAATTATACTTTAAAAAATATTAAAAATATAATCTATCCATATAAATAACTTAGATTAAAACATAATTTTAAATTAAAATACAATATTTTCACTATTCATGAAAAAATGAACTTTATCATAAAAATACCAAAAATTACCCAACGTAAAATTTGATATCCCAAATATAAATAAGAATTTTATTTGGTCAAATAAGACATATATATATGAACAAAACTTGATTTAAATAGGGTTCTCCATTAAAAGGCGGTAAATTGACCTTTTAATGTAAAATATGCTGAAAATTAGATTCATTCACATTTTAAGACTATAAATTCTATTGGATAAAAGTAAATACATCTAAAAATAAGTATAATCATATTTTAGTTAGTTTAGTTCATTCCCACCACAACAACGACTAGGAGTTAACTACCATTAAAAATAATAATATTATATTTTTAGTGTGCAATGTAAGATTCCAAAGAAACCCGTTGTTGTGTATCGGGTACGCTATCGAACATAGAAACCCTTTGAATGTAAAATTAATATTTAATTCACAAATATTAATAAATATGAAATATGTCTTATTCTTCATTTACTTGGGATGTCACATCCTTCTCCCCTTTTTGAAATTGCATCCTCACAATTTTTATTCACTTATCTAAATAAGCGGTGGTATTTATCCCTCATAGAATTTACAGATTCCCACGTTTCCTCGTCAACCATATAGTTTTCCAAAAAAACTTTACCTGGTAATTTACCTTATCCCACAACAGAAAATCTCTATGATCAAAAATCTGAACAGGTTGTTCTTCATAAGAGAGATTCTGTTCCAACTAAACTACCTCTGGGGTCAAAACATGAGATGGATCTGGAATATACATTCTTAACATCGAAAAATGAAAAAAATTGTGTACCTGGGATAAACATTGAGGTAAAGCCACTCTATACACCACTGATCCCACTTTCTCCTGAATTTCATAAGGTCCAATGAACCTCGGACTCAACTTTCCCTTCTTACCAAAACGCATCACAATTTCCCATGGAGAAACATTGAGATAGATATGATAACCTACCTCAAAGGAAAGATCCTTCCTCCGGTTATAAGCATAACTTTTCTATCTGCTCTATGTTGTTCTCATGTGATTCTGAATCAATTGAACTTTCTCTTCCTTCTCTTCGACCAATTCTGGTCCCATCATCTTCCTTTCACCTAATGCATCCCAAAAACTAGAGTTCGAAAACACTTTCCATATATTGCCTCAAATGAAGCCATCTGTATACTGGAATGAAAGCTGTTATTATACGAAAATTCAACCCCCTGATAATCCATTGAGAAAACATGTAACATATCTTCCATTTTTTGAATTTTTCGTTTTGACTGCCTATATGACTGAGAATGAAAAGCTTTACTAAAATTTCATTCAGTACCCATTGACTTCTTAAGGCCTTTCCAAAAGTTAAAAGTGAACCTGGGATCATGATCAGATACAATGTAGAGTGGAACACCATGCAACCTGACTATCACTTTAACATACAACTAAGAAAGTTTATCTAGAGAAAAGTATCTCAAATAGGAAGGAAATTAATAGATTTAGTCAATCGATCAACTATAACCCGGATTGCATTTTTACCTCGAGATGTATTTGGTAATCTCACAAAAAAGTCCGTGGATATATTTTCCCATTTCCACTCTAGCACCAGTAAAGGCTGAAGCATCCCTTTTGGTAATTTCCGCTCTGCTTTAACCTGCTGACAAGTCAAACACTTCAAAGTAAAATCATTAATATCTCTTTTCATTCCATCCCACCAGTAATACTCCCAAAGATCTCAGTACATCATAGTACTACCAGGATGAACTGAAAAAAGAGAACTATGAGTTTCACATAAAAACTCATTATTAAACTGTGAATCACAAGGTACACATAATCTCTTCCCAAATCTCAAAACACAATCATTATCAATGTTAAATTATGGAAACTTACCCTTCTAAACCAACTCTAACTTTTTCTACAACTCACTGTCTTCTTTCTATGCTTAATTAATTCTGTCTGATAGAGATGATTTCACTGACACCTGAAAAAAAACAAGAAGAATTTCCTACAACAACAACTTCTATACCAAAGTTCATCAAATCAAAAACCAAAGTATATTGTTCCAAACATATCCTGGATAATGAGACATTACTTTTTCGACTGAAAGTATCGGCCACTTTATTTTCTTTTCTCGGATAGTAATGGATCGTGAAATTATAATCCGTGATTAATTCCAACCATCTCCTCTGTCTCATGTTCAATTCTTTCTGAGTGAATATGTACTTCAAACTATTGTGATCAGTATATATTTCACAATTCACTCCATACAAATGATTCCACAAAATTTTTAAAGCAAAAACAACTGCATCTAATACCAAATCATGTCTAGGGTAATTTAAATTATGTGGTTTCAATTGACGTGAAGCATAAGAAATTACCTGTTCATTTTTCATTAGGACACAACCATGTACATTCAACGAAACATCACTGTAGATAACAAACACACCATTTCCGGAAGGTAATGACAAAACTAAAGTATTCACTAATATTATTTTTAATTCCTGAAAAAAATCATCACATTCTTTTTTCGATATAAACTTAACACCTTTTTTAGTTAACTTAGTCATTGGACTAGATAACCATGAAAAAATTTCAATACACCTCTGGTAATAAACTCCCAAACCAAAAAAAATATGAATCTCAATTATAATTGTGGATCTTGGACATTCATCAAAAACTTTTGTTTTTTAAGGATCAATAGTTATTCAAATTTTTAAAACAATGTGACCAAGGAAAGAAATTTGTTGTAACCAGAACTCAAAGTTGCTGAATTTCTCAAATAGTTTCTTTTCTTTTAAGGTTTTCAAGACAACCCTTAAATGACTTTAATGTTCCTCTTTAGTTTTGGAATAAACTATAATATCATCAATGAAAACAACCACAAACTTATCACCTGATTCAACTGATCCATCACTGTAGTAAGCTTCTCAATTATGATTCTAAAAATCCCTGGTTGATGATTTGGAAGGTCATTCTCCTCTGTATGCATTCCCAGAAAAGCTGCTCTATTTCTATTAAGAAAAAGGATTCTTAACATTGACATATCTTAAATGACGCAACATGGTAATCTGTAAATGCTATACGATTTCAATATTAACCTAAATTAAATTATGGATATTTATTTAATAATACCCTAACTCCAAAAGTTGTCTAAACCAACATCTGATACCAACTATAATGACACGGAGATAAACCATACATAGTATTGAATTAAATGAATAATTCCCATTGAGGATCTTTTCAGGTTTATAGTTTTATAGAGGTAGGCCATAAATATTACATTTCAATATATTACAATGTAGACACTTCTACCCAGTTTCCATTTTTTTACAAAACATGAACTCTTAAAAAAAGTCATGTCTAGTTTGATGTTTTAGACGGAATTACTTTTCCTTGATCTCATCAATGATCCTATTCCACATTATGTCCTATGAAAAACATTTCAAAACTTGGGATGAGCATAAAAAAATCAGTAAGGTATACAGAAAGAATTAAAACTATTAGTTTTTTCAAACAACATGTGAACCATGAATACTTTAACATAAGTAATATTGTTCACCTTTATGAAGTAGTAAATACTCTTCGTGGAATAGAAGATCATTACTTACCCTTTTATAACCAAAAGATTACCATTAAACCCACATAAAGAACACATAATATATAAAGGTAACATGGGACATAAACATACATAAATGGAATAACCATATGGTCGACTTCCACACATATCACTAAATGGAATAGCCATACGACAGACTTCTATACCCAATGCATTGGAGGTTATAACGTAACCACCCATCATGGTATTCACGGCCCCACCCGTCACTTGGTTTATCATGTAACCACCCATCAAATGTCCAAGTACAAATATAAAACCATAACACATACAACAAATATAATGGAAAGAAAACATTACCACATTTTGATCACAATATATCACATAAATATATTGACATAAAAATCCATTTTCAAATCCATTTTCAAAAACAAAAATGCGTAAAAAAGTATAAGGGATTTATTTTCTTTTAAAAATATTATGGCTTGCTGAGGAATCCAATGATCAAATAATACTAACAGTGGATAAAAAGGACGTTGTAACCGCGTACGTTAAAAGGAACATTCTTTTTCTCGTTTTGTAAAATGATTCATAGAAAAATATTCCCTTTGAATGAAATGAAAAGTCAAAGGTTTTTATACAGCATATAAATGAAAGTCTTGTATTAGAATCAAATATGCCTCAATGAAAGGATATTGAGACGAAGTCCCTTACCCCATGTCCGACATTACTCGATCGTTCTTTGATATCCTGAATAATAAACTTAAGTTAATTTATAATTTCTTAAGATCTTTTTTCAAGTTTATTATTCCTTTTATATCACTTATTACCATGTTATAAACATTATGTAATCATTTATGTTAATAACTTTCGTTTTGTCGATATTTGGCACTTGAGTAAAAAATGAACAACTTATATTTACAAGCTGTCAATATAGTCAATAGTCCATTATATCCAGAATAATAATCATGATATATATATCATATATAGAATATATATCCAGTATATAGATTTATTTAAAATATTACATAACATTTAGAGGTAATAAATGAAATGCACCGTTCATGGAGATGGTAAGCCGTACGTACGCATGAACACTACTTTCATTTTTATTTCTTATTTTAATGGAAATAAAATATAATGATACATAGGTATATTATAATTCTAGTATAATATAATATATTATATCATTAACACTCTCCTTTATAAATCTCACATAAGGCATTAATGAATCACATCACTTTAAGGGGGCGGTAGTCCACAATTCCTCAAATGAGATTATCGTATTTACCCACTATGGAAACCATAATGGCTTGGTATAATTGGGAATTACAGAAGCATAATTAAATCATAAAGATAATATATATCATATATAAATATAGTTCTACCATAATGGCCACCATAATAAGTGATGAGATGTAATTGAACAACCTTCGTTTCATGAGGTGTTAGATTTCTATCCACAGAAACATTATGTTCTTCATCCATTAGATGGATGTGTGTGTAAGTTTAGTTCAAATATTGAACATAAAAACATCCTAGTATATTGGGGATACTGGATTTGTTACAAAATAAAGGAAATAAAAAGAGTATAGGGGTTGGAGAAGTAATATAAAAGAAAATAATTTAATAGAAACCGTTACCTTTAATTTGGGTAACTCTTTTGGTATGAAACAAAAGAACTTATTGAAGTGCCTTCTGCCTATGGTAAGACTTCTAAGTGGAGGATAGGGTTTTTGAGAGCTTACTTGGGTAGTGTTTTGACGATACAAATGGCTTGAGATGTGTGAGGAATTGGTTAGATGTGGTCCTCTTTTATAATGGGGAGGAGGGGCTCTTTCGGAAAGTGTAAAAATATTATTTTATTATAAACATATATTCAGTTTATAATCATCCAAAAATCATTATATTCCAAGATAAGATGACTCATGGTCGAAAAAAAATCATCCAATCAGAATTGGATAGGTTTTGGATAATATTTTAATCATTATAATCTTATTTATTTAAATCATTTATTAATGAGATAAATACAACATCATTATTGTGTCATAAATAATTTAATTTATATGATGTCTAAAAATTATAAAAAAAATACCATGATGCTGGAAATATTTTTATCTTTTCAATGAATATTAATAGTAAAAGAGATAATTTATATAACCATATGTAAAAATTAATTTACTAAAAGATATATGAAAATGTCATTTTTTACTTTACATTAAATTAATTAATCTAAAGTGTTATTATCACTCCCATGTGGCTCCATGGGGTCCCAAAATCAACCAAATGTTTTTCATGGACATAAGTGACTGATAAAATAAAGATAGGAAAAGTGTTAAGGTAATTTTAAATTATTATAATATTATTTTTACCTTGAATTACCCGATTTATCTTTAACCGCTGTAAATACAAGTCAAAAGTTTCTATTCACCAACATTTATTTTCATCTTAATGAACCATATTTTAATTCTTGATAACAACCATGTATGTTGGATTTTTGAAATTCAATTCACAGAAGTTGTAAAATTTCATTTAAATGATAACATCAGTTTTTTTAACTACCACTAAGTGGTGTCACTATTCCTCAAAAATTGAAGTTTTTCAGAAAAATACCAAAAATTCAGCCTAAGATATAATTTAAATTCCAAATTCAAAAATGATGTCTATTTTCCCAACTTCAAAACATATAAGTGGTATTAATTAATTTTAAAATTAATACCCGTTTTTAAAACTAATAGCGTGTTTTTAGGAAACAATAACTTTCAAAATATTGATACTTGTTTATGTCCAATTTCAAAGTGAAATTAATTCCAATGACCAATATTAGATTTAATGGTAAAAATATTTTCTAATTATACTTTAAAACCAATTAAAAATATCATCTAACAATATTAATAAATTAGATTAAAACATAATTTTGAATTAAAATACGATATTTTCACTATTCATTAAAAAATGAACTTTATCGGAAAAATACTAAAAAATTACCCATAGTAAAATTTGATGTCCCAAATCTAAATAATAATTTTATTTGTTCAAATATAACATATAAATATGAACAAAACTTTATTTAATGAGTTTTCTCCATTAAAAGGCGGTAAATCAGCCTTTTAATGTAAATTAAGATTAAAATTAGATTCATTCATATTTTAAGCCTCTAAATTTTATTAGATAAAAGTAAATACATCAATCAAACATGTATAATCTTGTTGTAGTTATTTTTTTTCATTCCTGCCACTACAATGGCTAAGAGTTAACTACCATTTAAAATATTAATATTATATTATTAGTGTGCCACGTAAGATTCCAATGAAACTTGTTTTTGCATATCTGGTACGATATCGAACATAGAAACCCTTTTAAAGTAAAATTAATTTTTAATTCAAAAATATTAATAAAAATAAAATATTTCTTATTATTCAATTACTTGGGATGTTACACATATTAGCTACAAAATTCCCTCCCATCATCTTAGAAGCCTCACCTGGAGCATAAATCAAATTATATATGCCATTTCATGAAAAAAGTGTTTACAAAAAAATATGTAACCATCTTCAAAAATTAATTAGGTTTTATTTACCTATCTACCCCTTCAATTATGTTAATATCAAATTTTATAATACCATAATTTTCTTTAATTGGATATTATGTTTTTATTATAAGAGTAGGACCATAACATTCACTCACATCCTTCAAATGGGATACACAATCATTATTCTTGTCTAAAGAGAACTTCTTTCTCGTGAACTGTTGTTGTTTGTTTTCCCTTTTAATACCTTTCACGGATTAAAAAATGAGGTATTTATAGTTGATATATTATATTTATTATTAATAATGTATTTATTCATCGAGAAAATTCTATTTTACCATTCCTTCATGCATTACAATATTGTTGGAATATTATAACATCGGTTGTGGATGTGGGGTCTACCGGCTCCACAAAGCTATGTGATTCATTCACTCAATACATATAACGTATATAGAATGGTTTTAATTATAATATGAGTCATATATGACATAAAAATTATAATATAATTATTAATAATACATATATCAATTACATCAAATTTTTTAAGTACATATTAGAAATTGAAGTAGCATTAATGCGTATGTACAACCTACTATCCCCATGAATGATAGCTTTAATTTCCTATATCCAAATATTTTTCATTACTATGAATTCATATATACTGAATATATATAAAATTTTTGTCATGATTTATATTGTATATATAATGAAATAATTATTGAATTAATTAGAAATAATAACAAGTAAAAAAAACTCGACAAACTAGGCAATTAATTCCAGAAATATTGAAAATAATGAGGTAGTTTTTCAAAAATGGTTTATAATATATTATATGAAGTTCATATATGATATTATAAATTTTATTATGGTAGATTTATAATATTGTGACAGGGTTAATACTATTATATATGATGTAAAATAATATTCACCCAAAATGTAATATAATTTAATGGATTTTTTACACAATTTTAACATTTTGTGTGATAAATGTCATATTCATCACTTACTTCATTGGTGTGGTGTATCTACAACCCATTTTGATATATTATATACTGAATTATTTTTATGTCATCGTTTTTTTAGTTTATATTATAATTATTTATTTTAAGCGGATTTGAATTAATATTTACCAAGTTGTAATGAATTTCATAACCCAATTCCTTTATATTTATTAATATTACACCCTCATTTCCATTAGTATTTTAGGATTATATTTGTTATGTAATTTTACTCTATATCTTTTTAACTACTTTATTTATGTGTATTATCATTTGACACGTATTATTTATTATTTTATTTAATCTCACATCAATGTTATGATATTTTCAATGGTTTTATTCAAAATCTTATTTTGTCACGGATGGATTACACATTAATTTATATAAGATGAAATTATAGTATCATTATTTAATAAATACATTTATTTTATCATATTCTTGTTATTCATGACCATTTTTTTACTACTACAATTTTCATACTCTTTGGTTATCAAAATATTTTAGAAAATGCTTTTAGTTAAAACTAATTTCATTTTCTCATCAGTTGGACAACATATTTTCTTTTAATAATCATGTTTTCTAAAAATATTTTGAACACTATTTTTGACCGTCTAAAATGATTTAATAATTAAATTTTCAACATTTTTATCTTAAATTTTTTTCCATTTAATTTACTTTTCAGTCATTAAAGAATGAATTTTTTATCCTTTTTACCATACAATTGGAATAATTTTCACATTGTATATCCTGTACAAATTTACACATATACATTTTTTTTTATATTTGATTCACATTTATAAATAGATAATTTTCAATAATTTTTTTAAAATTTATTTCAAAATAAAAGGACTATAAAATTCATTTTCCAATTAAGGATGATATTTTCCTCAATTTTTTTTTCCAAATAACATTGTACAATATTTCCATTCATCAATGTGAACATTCATTTTTTACACCACTTGGTATATTTCATATTTATTCCATCCTTATTATTTCTATGGAACTATTTTTATTTATTTTTCCAAGGATAGTATTGAAATTGTATTCCATGATTCATTTCTATAGTTCCCTTGAAATATTCAATTTCCTCATATGTACATTTCCAAAAACATATACAATTTTTACATATCGTGTTTACCTTGAAATGTATTATATTTACTATGGAAATATTGATAAACCAATATCCTATCTCAGTATAGATATTTTACGAGGAAAATTGTTTTAGTATTAAATTGATTATTCCATATATGAGGAATTATCTGGACATGCATTATATGTTTTATGGAAAATTTAATTTAATCCCTTTGATAAATATGTAGTCTAATGAGAAAAAATAAATATGAAAAACCCTTGTGAGTTTTTTTTCAAGGAGAATAAATTGGATTCTACCCTCATATGAAAATTGTCACATGAAAGGTCATGATCGTAATTTGATAAATTTCAATGAGAATTGGTCTTTATTTTAAATTTATCATGTTCTTGGGAAACATGTTTTATAACAATCATTAATTTCTATCATTAAGAATTCAGATATTATTATCCCTGAGAAAATACATTATATATAGGTGAATTTAATTCTCATTTCATTGATAAAATGAAACATGTTAATTATATTTACATTGCCTCATTGAATATGCCTTATACAATTATTTAAATGTAATATGTTTTAAATTATTTACCTTTCCATACTATTTATATTCTTCCTTCACATTTTATTGATTATATAGAATGTGTGATCAGTTTTTACTTTCTAATATTGACAATTCTCATCGATTTAATATTAAATCCACTATAATTAACTGTTAGTAAGAATTTTAGCCCACCTTTATTTTGTTTCATTCCAAAGAATCCCAGAGGTTCACTAAGAATCATATGTAAGGATATTCTATGTGGGAAAATAGTTATCCTTAAAAGGAAAAAATAAGTTGAAATAAGTTTATTCATTAAGACTCATGTATATATCAAGTTTACAAGGACTAATTTACTCTTCGACCCATCAGGATTATATTCCTTTCAATCATGCGAGTTCAGTGGTAGTTGACACAAAATCCAGACATACATAGATAGGGTTTCTACAATTAAAAACATGGGATTCAAATTTAATGCTCACTGGATAATAAGGATCACATTGAAACAATTTAAAAACATTATTTCAAGAAATAATTTCACAGAAGTCAAAATTATAACAATCAAATGTGTAGAATATAATTTTAAAATATTTAAATACAGATATATATGATCAGAAAACCAAAACAATCGTTCACACTTTTAGAACCATTCTAAAATCCTCTTTTTATAAAATAAAAAATTGAAATTCCACTTAATCATATAAATAGGTGATTAAAAATATAAATCATAGCTATAAGTCTAAATTAACAATGTTACTATATTGGATATAAAAATGGTAAAAAGAAAACAGATTGTAAATAAGGAAAGAGTAATATAATATAAATATGTATCAAAAAAATAAGTTTTCAACTAAAGTAAAAAACATAATGAGAAATTCACAAGGTATTAATGTGATAGGATCTGATACATACTAAGTTTGTACCAATTTATGTCCAATATGAAGTTCCTGAAAGAGATTACTTCCAATTTTAATATCACTAGTCTCAATAGTTTTAGACCTATAATAAGAGAATGATCTATATTAGGGGAGACTGGATGTTCTAGTAATTTATGATTGTGTTACAAAGAAATAGATCTCCCACATTGTCACCTTGGATTCCCATAATATAACAAAATAATATGTGGGGAAATAATCCAATCATATGAACAACATATTTATAAAAAATAAACCATAACAAACAATATCACAACTGAAATTAAATAATCTATTAAGAAACAAGAACATTATCTACTACATGAGAATAAAATTTTATTTAAATCCAAATCACTTTGGTAAAGTGTTTATTGAAACCATAACACAATGGGGAGCCCAACCACATTATTTATAAACATCGTGGAAACCTTTTTTATAGTGCATGAATAGGTCCATTAAATAAAAATTAAAAAATATATGTGAGAAATAATTAATTTAGAAAATCATAAAAAACATGAAAAGGATATTATAAAATAAAAAAATCCTTTTGATACATTCTAAATGACATGATGTACATATCATCAAAACATAATAGTGGGAAATAAATGTCAATAGTAATTTAACAAGGGTTTAATTATCCATTAAAATGAAAAAAACAACTTTTAAAACAAGTATTGTCCTATTCAAAATAAATAAGTGGTCTAAACTATAATTTTATCTTAAAATTCATTTGGTAGGAGTATCATTGTCATTTTTCAACACATGGAATGAAAAAATGGATATAAAAAACATGATCCTAAAATACATAAAAACCTATTTTAAAAAGAATTTAAAAATGAAAACACATTAGAAACCCATCATATATTACATATATTTATGATTTTTGAGAAAAATAATTTAGAAAAAATATATATAATGATATGTTAAATAAAAATGAATTTACAGAAACACCTACCTGATGTCCATGGAATTAACTCTCCATTTGTGGAAGAAAAAATCATGGAAATAACCATCATAAAGAAGACCATGATATCCCATTAACAAACATTAGATAAAAAATAACCTATGTTTGATATCCATAGACATTAACATTCATGAGATAAGAGGAAACCAAGTTTAAGGGAAAGAGGATGGAGGGATGAATGGGAATGAAAATATAATAGAATTATGTCTTCAAAATTTATTAGGAATCAGTTGAGTAAGGGACATGGAAGAATGGTAGAAGAAATAGTGAAAATATAATATTATCCACTAGAATATAAAATTAAATTAATTGGGTGGTATGGTAATTCGGTATAAATACAAGTAAGGGTAAAATTGAAAATTAAGAAAAATTATAATTCTTGACACCATGTATGGTATGGTGGTGTTATATAACAAACAAAATTCCACCTACGAATAATACTCAAGTTATTAAAAAATAACCCTAATATTATAAGCCTACATGGTGCTCTAAATAATTGGAGACCATGCATTCCCACCTTAAATAGTAAGGCCACATAGTTACTCATAATCATGTGTTGAACATGCACAATAACAAAACGTGATTTCTGATGCATAAATATAATCCATATAGTTTCCCTATATAGAAGTATTAATTATTATTGTTAATAATATAGAACACTATGTATTTTTTACCTTAAATGATTAATCCCTACCAAGGGGAAATTGTGTATTATTTACAAAACATGACTCACTATGTATGAATATACTCCACTGTTTCATTAATCTTGTAATGACCATGCACTAAATAAATGATATAAAAATTTTATAGTACAAATTACAAAACAACCCAAACACATAATAACCCATATTTATATCATATATTACCAAAAATATACCTGAGGGGTGAATATATACCAATCTAGATGTCATATTGGACAATTGCTTACTATTATATGTAATAAATTTTATAATGATTGATTTCATATGTTCTTATGAAATTTCATCACAATTTTCAATGATTTCACAATTCAATAGTTGAGATGATACATTGTTTCAAATTTAAATCACATTCTCAACTAGAAAAAAATTATAATTAATGATCTCAAATAAAAAATTAAATAAAAAAATAATAACAAAACATACATTTACAAATAAGTTATTGTATATCTATTCTCCTACGGACAAAAAACACTATAAATTAAATGTATTTGGATCAAAAAATTCATTAATATTATATATTATAAGTATATTATTTAAAATAAATCCAAATATTATTTATTTAATTTTCTAATTATAATTGCTGCACTCATTTAATGTCAATGGGTAGATTTCCCTCTACAAATAACATCCAAACCACCTCATATAGTCGTGAGTCCATACATGAGAATTTATCTAATGTATATATCCATTGTTTCACAATACATGAATCAATATCCAACAACATATCCTATATTACATCACCATAGTTGGTATGTGTGTGCACTCCTGCATCTCTATAAAGACTCATCACATATCATACCACAACTGTATAGTTTAGTACACATATTCCATATGGTAGTGAAAAACTATGCCCATCATGTACATCCTACTAGAGTATCTTAATCTCTACAAATAGTAAAATTTCAATACCCCTCGCAAAACTATTTCAAATAATATCAAACTAAACATGTCAAATATATATAATGAATCAATGAAATCAATAATATTTTCTACAACATAAAAAATTTAACATACTAAATATGTTACATAGTATAAAAAACAGTACCCAGTTTAGTTTCCTTAGGAGAAATCATCCAGACCGTTATTTTATCGATGGTCTCACCTATCGTTCATTACAATATTAAAAGAACACCAATTATGTACTTATATGAATTTTATAATTGAACTTATTTTTAATATTTTGAGAATTTTTTAATTTTACATCATTTCTAATCCAAAACACTTACTATGTTTCTAGATTAAAAGGAATCTCCTAAAGTGATATATTCTCAGAAAGATGACCAAAATCAGTCTATATAATGGGATTCATGGTTGATTTAATAATTAATATATTAAGTAAAAAAAATAATCCCATGAACACAATATTTATCTTTTATGAAATGAAAACCAAGACTTAAAAATTAATAAATTAATGTGTACCTTTTACCATTCATGAACAAACTATTTTTTTGATAATTTTGTTTGATGAAGACTACTCACAGGTTACCAATATACTCCCTTTTCCAGGGTTCATCCCTAGTTTGATGTTAACTAACCATCACATGCGAAATATTATAATTTACATAAAAATATTCTAGTTCATATCTTTCAAAAAATAAGGTATGTAGAGATATTAAAGAGATGAATAATCACAAAAGGATTCAGAATTATATCAAGATTATCATCTTATAGTGATTTCCATATTATATTTCTCTATAGAATACTTTATTCATATTATATAGGATTCATGTACATTCCATGACCACCTTGAAATTAATTAAGCATTTCAAATTTCATGAGTGTACATAATGGTGTTATAAATATTTATGATTGTTCAATCATAAACATATCTTCTAAGAACATATATTTCCTAGGTGTTTCTAATAGAATATATTGAATTATAACTAACATTCATTATTTAATATTATAAAACAAATTTTCTAGAGAATTATCTTGAATAATTGAAAATGATTTAGATTACATTTATATTACCATGTAAAACTCTATTAAACGATCTAAGTAGTGGATATTGTAGCATCCCAATATGAACCACCGAGTCTGAGCTAGAATTCCACCCGACCTCACACTCTCCTTCCCATATTCAAGACGATTCCGAATTTTAGTTAGATTTTGATTTCCTCAGTTTGGAGATTATTCCCTAAGTATCATATTACAAGATCAATAATCATGAAGAAACAATGTATTAAATAATTAGTTTAAACATGAAGAACATAAATTATGGCATATATGTGATACAAATAAATCATCTCAAAAAAGATTGTAGGCATAACCAGTGAAATAAGAGGTAGATAATAAATGGATAAACAACAGGTATTATGGTATATTCCTTGTTCCACTACTATATCCAAACTCCACTACTTATCCATCCACCACATAGCCCTTTCCCTTCACTGAATCCATCATGAAATATACAAGGGCATCGAAATTTCTGATTAGGTTGTTAATACAAGACTTAGATGGACAACAGTAATGATTCATTAACACTATATAATCAATAAAACAAGTGTATGAAATAATCATAATAATTTCATAACAAACACCATAACACACAATGGAAAATTTTTTCATCATGTGGTAAGCAAGGAACCATAAACCACTTTCAGTACCTACTTTATATCTATTCCAAAAATGATTTTTCCGATAAGTATGCATACTTGCAACATGGATGATGGAGAGTACATCAGAATCCATAAGGAATGAAGTGAAAACAACCTACATGAAGTCTATATGGTATTATTTAATACTTATAAACCTCTAGGAATCATGTATATGTTAACTACATAGAATATAAATGGAATTAGGTAACACTTAGAATCCACAAAGCATCATGTGTCAGGAATCTACTCAAAACCCACAAGGAACCACGTAGATGCTATGTTACAAGGATATCATGTTTTTCAATTTTCATCACCATAAACCATGCTAAAACACCACTAGTAATAATTATCCCATGATGACCATTATAATGTCTAAATACACCAATCCTCTAATGTAAAACACGAAAGGTCATAGAATGATAACATCCATAACACGCATAATGCCAAATATAGAATAATCATATACATAAACTTGTGAATCAAAAATAATCACAAAATATGGATATCACATAAATATCATGGAGCCAAGATACCCCATACAATAAGACGCACCCACACCAACATGTGATGACAACATAAACATGAGTATAAAATATTTCAGTGCATAAATCATATTAAGGCAACATGTATAACAACACCCAAAAAAGAAAATAGAATATCATACCTCAAAAGAATTCGATGTAAATGAAAAGTTTGAACAACCATATTTGGTTCTATAGCTATTATGGAATCATAAATAGTCAAGAAAAACACATCAAAAACATATTATCGTAAACATTGTCAAAGAAAAACAAGTTGTTCATCGACTGTTCCTAGATCCAAAAATAATTATATTGTTATAAAATTAATTAAAATATAATATGTGGTGATCCTTTATCTATATTATATAATTTTAAATAATCAATTAAAATTTCATATGCGATTATATTTTTTCACTCATAGATAATTTTCAAATTATCATTTAAAATATTATGTTTGATGATATTTTATTTATCCTAAAATTAAAATGGATTTATTTGTATATTATTTAAGCTACATAAAAAAGTGTTTTAATAATTTATACGATCAATGATTAAATAAAAATTTATTATATGATAATTAAATTTTTGTAAAAGGTTTACATAATAAAAATTAAATTATAAATAGTTAATAATTTATATAATATTATATTTGAAATAAGGAAATTCCATATTGTGTAAAAAGGGAATGAATTCATATTAGAATGAATATAAATACATATTATTCAAAATTATCAGATATTAATAATGATATATGTGAAATTATAAAAGGGATTATAAATAGACATTATTTAATAATTTTTTTATTAATGGTTATTTCATGATAAAGATTCCAATTTTCAATTTATTTAAATATTATTCCCTATTTTATTAGAAGTTTAAAATATATAATATTAAGAATTACTGTATTCAAAAAAAATTAATGGTAAATTTATTCTTAGATAGAGACAGTCATATCAATCTATTTTTCATATAATAAAATTATATTATCATCTACCTTGACCTCTATTTTAAATTTTAGTTAAGGCATTGAGATCAGTTTTTGGACACCATTTTTTCTCTTTAGGTGTAAGAGTTTTCATAAATTTAATTATATCTTGAGTAAAGTATCCCTGTGTAGAGCTACTTGAAGTATGAACACCTACTTTCCTATAGTTATTCCTTGGATATGGATGTGAATGATGATATCTATCTATCTCTTCAATATGACACACGTGGAGATTTCCAATCTCATACCACACTATACATTTACAAGAAAATATTATCTACCATATGAATATGATGAATATGAATATGTATGAATATACCTAACTCCTAATTTTATGTGATTAACATTGACTTGTGGGTTGTGTAAATAGTTACACATTAATGTGGTCTCAACATATTACACTAGAGACAACAAAGTTTTTTTTACATTGGTTATTTTGAAATTTTTACATCGGTTTTTGGCCTATGTTATTGCAAGGGATGTTAA
Source organism: Viscum album (assembly GCA_963277665.1). Classification (NCBI taxonomy): domain Eukaryota; kingdom Viridiplantae; phylum Streptophyta; class Magnoliopsida; order Santalales; family Viscaceae; genus Viscum; species Viscum album. Next base: position 72,073,519 of record OY728126.1, on the reverse strand, counting down.
ATATTTTATTTTATGTTGGTTATTTTAAAACTGAAGTAAAAAATGGAAATCTGAATCCATTTTCATTTCGGTTCCTAAAAAACTGATAGGGAAAATGGTTCTTAGTTGTGATTTTATATGTCAATTTTTAAATAACCTATGAAATATTTTGTTTACTTTGTCAGTTATTAAATAACTAAAACAATAAACAACACCTTTGATGAATTTTTCACATCAGTTATTATAATCCCGACATGAAACACAAGGATATCTCACTTGTTATGAAAATAACCGTCCTGATTATCCAGCCTGTAAATCGATTTTTCTCATCGGTGAAAAAATAGATGATGTGAAAACATATATACTATGTCGGTTATTAAATAATTGACATAAAACACATTCCCATTCCTTTAATATGTCAGTTAAAAAATAATGGTCATAATACTTTTTTTTAAATAATATAGTTCAACCATTACATTGCACCACCAAAGAAGGCTTGAAATAAGTATAAAAAATAACAAAACCAGACCACAACCCCTGGACAACATCCCACCCCCTAGACACCCCCTAGACACCCCCATACCCATTAAACAACCCTCACCCCTGGACACCCCCGACCACCTAGACACCTACCCACACCATGGAACCCCTCCCCTGGACAGCCACCACCCACTGAACACCCCCACACCCTTGGACAACCCAACCCCACCCCATGGACATCTCCACCCCCATTGACACTCACCCACCACCCTGGTCACCCACCAGGAATAGCCCCTCCCACTCCTAGATACTGCTGACCCACTAGAAACCCCCACCTCGTTGGACTCCATCCCACCCACTGGACAGCCCCCACCCCACCCCCTGGACACCCCTACCCACACGGAGAGCTCCCCTCCCTAGAAATCCCCCACCCCTGGACACCCTCCCACCAACTGAACACCACCCCAATGCACTAGGCAGGCCCTGTCCCCTAGACACCCACTCCCCCTGGACACCCTCCCACCTACTAGACAACCCCCACTCCCTGGACACCCCTACCACCTTCGATAGTTGCAACCCCCAAGGGACAACCCCCACTCCATGGATAACCCCCACCCCTAGACACCCTCCAACCAACAAAACATTGCCCCATCCCACTGGATAGCCCCCACCACACCAAAAAAGCTCCTCCCCTCAAGACACCGCATACCCCCTTGGACACCCACCCCTCCCCCTATGGACATCACCCACCAATTGGACACCACTCTACCCCATTGGACATCCCCCACACACATGGACACCCTTGACTCTCTGGACAACCCCTATCACCCCCCTGGACAACCCCACCACTAGAACCCCCACCCCACCCCCTTAGACACCCTCCTACCAATTGGACACCACCCCACCCCAGTAAACAACTCTCATCATCTGGACAACACCCCTGAACAGCACCAACCCCTTGGACAGCCCCCACACCCAGGACAACACCACCACACTGGACAACCCCTCCCACACCCATGGAAACCCCCACCCCCTGGACACCACCCTAACCTAGTAGAAATCCTCCACCCCACTGGATACTCACCCACACCCTAGATAGACCCCACCAACTAGAGACCACCCCACCCCGCTAGAAAACCTCCCCCACCCCTGGAAACCCCCAACCCCCTTGGAATCCCCCCTGGATAGTCGTTCCAAACCCCCTGGACACCCCCACCCCTAGAAAAACCCCCAGCCCCTGGGCACCCTCCCACCCATTGGACACCACCTAACACTATTGGGCATCCCCCACCCACCCTAAACAACACCCACTACCTGGACACCACCAACCCCATTGGACAACCCCCACCCCCTAGACACCCCCACCACTAGAAACCCCCACCCACATGGAAAGACTACCACCCACTAAAAATCCTCCCATGGACACTGCCCTACTCTTGTGGAAAGCCCCCACCCCATAGACACCCCCTAAACAACCCCCACCCCATGGACCCTCCCCCACCCCATGGACACCCCTTACCCTCATGGACACCCCCACCCCCCCTAGACACCCCCTACCATTTGGACGCACCCCCCCCCCAAACAGCCCCACCCCCTTGAAACCATTAGTATGCTTGTACAATGTATGAAACAAGTAGAAACCAGACCAAAAGCAAACAAAAACTAGACTACAATAAAATCACAAAAACATCATTAGAAGACCAAATCAAGAAGAACCAAATAAAAATTACACATTAAAATATATAACATTTAAAATATACAATGTTAACTAAAAAACTTAAATACAACCAAATCAACTACCTAATACACAATTATATTTACAATATTTAAAATTACATTTTACACTATAAACAAACTAAATTTCAATCTATCCTGTAAAATTATTTAACCATTCTACTTGTATGTGTTTGACCTCTTGAGCAGTTTAGGTTTGAGGGTCATCAAATAGATACAAATTAAAAAGATAGTAGTAAACATGTATAATGAACAAATCATATAAAATATTATGGAAAATTTAATAAGGAAATCTTAGCAGGCCAAAATTTAAATGTGCTTTAGTTGTAATTATTTCATACCTAAATCATTAACATCTATTATCCGAAATGGAAATTTACTTTTTTTCATGAAAATATTATTTAAATGAGGGTCAATTCAAAATATCATTTTTCTTTTAATACATCGAAAAGTACAAATTATAAAAATATATTTGAATTTAATTTTACATATTTGAGCTTAGCACTCTTTTTCTGTCTTTTTTTTCGAAAGAAGACCTATACCATTTTATAAAATAATACGAATGGGATAAAATTAAAATTCAATATAATATATAAAACTACTAAGAAATTGAATATTACTTTTCCAATATATTCTGAATACATTCCAGCACATTGCCATTGACAGAGCATATCTAATAATGTGTTTCTCCCTTTGACAAAAAACACTTAACATCCAATGATCACAGATATAAAATATAATTTAATGTTATTGTTTTTTATGTTAAAAGATAATGATCACTTTTCCAAATATTTGTGACATACCCCACACAAAAATGCATCATCCAAAACTATGTGATTATATTCTGTTCAAATCATTCATCAATATCAAGTGTTCATTGTTCCTCATCCAACACATGTCCTTCATGGGAAATAAATTCTGGGTCCCTGAATCCATATAATTCAGTCCGATCATTCTTCTATCACATGATATAAATATACCTAATACAAAAACACATATGTATACATTTTTAATAAATATAACATAGGGAACGGTGTTAATACTTACATGAAATGTTTTTCCCACATTGATGCCTATCTCATTTCCCATAACAAGCTCCATGATATCATTTTTCACAATCTCCACATTGATTGGATGCAAAAAAACATGAGTTTCCATTGGATACTCATATTGATCTACCAAAAAAAATTTGAATATAATGAAAATCTGTCAAAACTACAATAATCTATATCTAATTTCATATCCATTTGTCTTTGTGGTTGCGTATAAAATATTTCGTTACATTTTAATTATTCTTGTAAAAATAAACAGAAAAATATATTAGTTTTAAAATGTTCAAATTTTAATATTAAATAAAATAAAATCTAAAAAAATATCTCTATGGTAATGAGTCACATATGTCTATATTTCCAAACTAAAAAGTTGACGATACTATGTCAAACTATCATCACCTTATGTGAATGTAATGTTAGTTGAGGAAATATATCTATAATATACTGTACAATTACACTATGATGCTCAACCTCTAAATTTTGACGAGGAAATGTACCTCCTATAAAATATACCCGCACATATGCAACTATATGATTGTGAGGATCATCAACATACAACTCAAAATAAGTATGAAGTTGGGGTAAATGAGTAGAACAGAAAATGGGGTCAATAGTATGAGGTGGGAGAGTGGGAGATACTGTTGGTGGTGGAGTACAAAAAATTAGGTTTGTAGGGGGAGGTGGAGGAGTGGGAGATGTAGTTCGAAATTGACTTTGGATGTCTGCAAACATAGACTGTACTGGCACACTAATATTTTCCCCAATTGTGGAATTTATATAATGATCATTAGCATCCATGAATTCTATTTTTTTATAAACACTGTAAAGGTTATATGCTGATGAACGTGTTAACACTTTTCATACTAATACACCCATCAATTATCCTCATACATGACTGGGGTGTTCGGGATTTCCCAATACTGCGGATAAAATATCATTCCTCTTAGAAGCTTTAAATACCCACTATTAGCTCTACTACTCAAAATATATCTATATTAATTAATTAATAATTTCTATAAATATTGAAATTATATAAAGAATATAATTAACATAAATAAATAAAATAATTATCTTATAATCCTCTCATCTACAATTCTTGATTCTTCCGAAATATATTGTCCCTTTTTTATCATCGATGTTATTCAATTTTTCTTGTATGGATATAGCGGATGGAGGGAAAACTTGTCCCGAACATAAAGACTCAGTTCATAGTCTTTGTAACATTACATCCATCATTTTTTATTCTAATAATATATACACTCCCTGAGGTAAAAAAATGACAGTATACATTATTAGATTGGATCTCTTGATGATACGTCCTTGTTTTCTATAAATTAAAAATAAAAAATCATTAAAAAATAATTAATAAGATATTTTATATACAAAAGATTATAAATGTTTACATTTCCCATAACAAGAATGAATATTTTATTCGAAATTCATGAAATTTCCTCCATGTTTTTTCATCTATGAATGGTTATATATAACATGGATTATCAAGATTCCTATGACCAAAAATGAAATTAGATGTGATGATGGATTTGAAGTCCCATTATCTCTTGGTAGCCATCGATAAAAATTTCTTCTTAACTCCTCCAGTGTCAGGAATATCAAATGTCAATTGATAAATAATAGGTAAACCATATTATATGAGAAACATTTAAATATTGGTCAAACAATAATAAAATATTTTACGAAAATCATCTCCCACAATTGAGAAATTATTTCTTTTTCCACACTTCTCCAATAATCATACAAAATTCATAAATTTCATTTACCCATAGATGATATAAAACTCTTAAAATATTTTTCATTTTTACCTCTATAAAGATAATTATCCTCTTACTAATCAAGTATTATATGATCCTAGCTATGAGAAAGTCATAATTTTGGTAAACATGTGCAGCCATGTTTACCAACTCTTGAAATCTTTTTTGTCATTATGGGAGAACATGAGGAAGATTGGGGAACATCATGAGGAACATGTGAATGTTCATACCTTGAGGTATGATTAAGATACTCATCTATATAATCATGTGGTTGATCAACTCATGGATCTCTCATTATCCTTCAAATAAAAAAAACAAAAATTAGTTCACAAATATAAAAATTATAATATTAAAATTCAAATGTAATAAAATGGAAAACTGATAAATGTTATGTAATAGTAAACACGATAAATTGGTAAGCATATTAAAAAATTTTATAGATGGAAAACATGGTAAACATGGTAGTATAATTTTTTTCCACCAAAATCAACACATATATAAGTTATGTGAAGGTAAAATATGGTAAACTATGGTAATCATGTTAATCATGGTAAATTTGGTAATGTAAATTTCATTAAACAAAATCAATAGATATATATGTTACGTAATCGTATAAATGATTAATTAAATTAAGAAAACTTAAAATAAACAAAAATATATACTTATTTTTTTTAATAATGAAAAACATTACAATATATAAAATTTTATGCAAATAATATGTGTAAACAAGAAATAACCATATATTACCATTAAAATTTGGAATGTTCAAGTGGATTATTTTCCCAAATTCCTTTATTATGATTGTTAATTACATCACAAAACATGTCTTCGTCATTATCATCCTTATTTTCGGTTAATTTTTTCATGAAAGTGGGGATCTCGTATAAATCAGAATCTTCATCATGTTGATCCTCACCATCATATTGTTTTTTACATTGTAACAAAACATACCACAATATATCTAATTGATCAACGACATAGAAAATCTGTTTTTCATGTTCTTCCATTATAAAATAAATTTTTGTGTCTTCCAATATATTCATATTAACAACTATCATTCTGAATTCATCATATCTGACACTGTTGTTACTGATAAATCATTATCCATTAAAAACATGAACTATAATTATAATTTAATCATCCTCACATATTTTTTCAATGAATCTATAATATGCATTGGATGCAGAAATTCAGTTTTTTGTCTTTAGAACTCGAACAATGAATTGCTTCTGCAAAAACCAATACACCACTATTCTGAACTACACTTTTATTATCCTGAGATTTTTTTGGAAATGTATTTCCATTAATGTCTTACCTGGACCATGTTATCAAATTTATACATGGACCACCCACTAACCATATTAATGTCTCTGACACATCTGATCAACCAAGAAAGGTCTTTTAAAACAATTTAAAAATGTTCATGTTATGCTCATTCAAAATCGACATTTCATTCTACTTTTGATGAAATTGTTTCATCACATTAATAATCAATGTGATATATAGTTGAGAATCAGCTCTATTATTCAAGATGTATAATTATACCTTCTTCATCTATTTAGATGACAACAATGTTACTTTTATGCCATGAATACCACTACCATAATTATTAACTCATTCATTGCGAGATAGATGCAAACCTATGTGCTCCAGTGCAGCTATTTAGCTTATACAAAACTCCACAACCTTAGCAAAAATATATTTTCCAACAATGGAGTCTTTAGGTTGATATATATTGTAAACAAACCCTTAAATATTTTTTACATTCCTTTGAAAATGATACATCCAATGAAGATAAATTAGTTCACAAATCATTATTTCTTGAACCAGATGAACCATTAAATGCACCATAATATCCATATAAGATAGAGGAAAATACACTTCCAGTTAACAAAGTAAAGAAATTGCATCCTTTTCCAAAGTGTTGAATGCATTCCTATAAATCACCTTGTTACAAATTGGATTTAAAAAATAATTCAACTTCATTATAGTCTTTATAACATGGATGGGAAATATTCCACGCAATTCCAATTGGATATGTTATTACATCATGACATGAAAATCATGAGAATTCAAACCTATCAACTTCAAATCCTTCAAAAAGAATTTTTTTAATCATTTGAAAAATAATGTTGACACACTTTGATATCTTGAAAATACTAAATAATAATAATTTTCCCCCTCTTGGATAATGTATGAAAAGTCAGGGGAAGAAATGTTTTCCTTCCATTAAGAGTGGGACCTAACTCCAAAGGTATTCCCATTGACAGAAAGATTATTATTGAATTAAACACTTATTTAGTCTTTATTTTTATATCTAACAATGTTTCATTCAATATATTGTATATATTTTTCTTCACGTGCTTGAAATCAATATTTATGTTTGACTTTATGATATACCCAATATGGTAGCTCAAATAAATATTTACCTTTTCTTCCAAATCAATCTATCAATACTAGTTTTATATGTATTTCCCAAAGATACATCAAGGTTTTACACCCTCTAAAAATACACATCAGAAGATAATGGTTTTGGAGAAATATAGAATTCTTGTGAGACATTGAATTATTTTTATTCTTCTATAAGAGTGCCCCATATGAAAAAAAACATTTAATGACTCATGTATATTGTTTTCCACCCATGATGCAATTGACAATATAAAGTCTGTTGTCTACAAATAGGACGTGCTTCAGGCCAATTAACACTATATCCAAAAATATTTATACAAATTGGGATGTCATTTATAATGAACATAAGAACTGCATGTTGTTGAAAATATTTCATTTTATAGAAAGCATACACTTTAATAACATCCTCCCATAAATATTTCAAACAATTAATGAATGATGAAAAGAAAACAATAATATCATTTTTGGGTTTCATTAGAGAAGATATCATTATACTCAACATGACATATTTTTGCTTCATACAAACTTCAGGAATGAAGTTTTAAATTAAAAATAAAACATTACATGAACTATGTGTGCTACTGAGTGTTCAGTATGGATTCATTTCCTCCACGCACATCCCAAGTCTGATATTTCTTATTTCATTTCCAAAGGTATGATACTGCTCATCAATTTTCTTCCGTTGTGTACAATCAGCTATATTTCGTATTTTTTCATAACATATCCAATCATCAGCATGCCATTTTAAACTTTTTTCATTATGTGAATTAGAAAATAAATCCTTCAAACAATGAATTATATTAAGATACCAAAATACCTTGGCAAGTATAATGGTAATAACTACATCATCATATGATTATTCTTTCAACTTATACCATGATGTCCCACATTTAGGACAATCTAACAAAAATTCATTGCGCTTCTTATATATCATATAGTCATTCAAAAAATCATTTATTTTCATGTATCCCAGTCCAATCAGGAATAATATTTTCTTGGCCTTAATATATGAATCATAAGTGCTTTTTCTTTTGGGAGAATTTATTTCAAAAATTGAGGATGATATTTAATCTTATGTCACTCTATCCATGTTTTTTTCCTTTAGGTTAATCAATCATCACTTTTCCGAAAAAAATAAAATCCGTACAAAAATGATATAATGGTTTTTCTACGTCACCATATAGATGTGAATCAGTTGGTTCTATCTCAATTTATTCTACTTTAATATCATAAAACATTTCTTCAATTCCATTTTAGTTACCTTCTTTCAAATCCTCATCAATAAGAGGTCGGAGATTGTGTCTAGTTTCACCATTCCTAATCCGAGGGCTATAACTCATATTAAAACCATGATAAATCATATGATCCTTGATGTCTCTATATTTCAACTTCTTATTATTCGATCATTTTAGGCATGAAAAAAAAACATGTAACTTCTTGGAACATTTCATTTAAAAAAATTCCAAAAAGGCATCGACATATTCCTCTTATTCATTACTCATTCGATGTGTCGTAATCCATCTTAGACACATTATTACCTATAAAAAATATCAAATTTATATATCTTTTTATGATATTCCAATTTTATATTTATATAAAAATTTCATAATTTGAAATTAAAACAATTTTGAAATATAAAACAAATCTATGAGTTTTTAAACAAATATATTCATGAAAATTATTTTAAAAATAAATATTGTTAGATATTATAGTTATAAATTCATCATGGATCCTTTCTTCTGAAGGTACACAATGAATACATCCTAGTACCATTGGATACCAAATTCACCCTTCCACAAATAAGAAATATGTAGTATAAATATTATGTTATGTATAAACTCACTATGCAAAACTAAACCTATCCCTATTATTTGAAAACAATTGGATATCCCCTGAAACCATTGGGATTGAATATCCCAACTATTTCACACACAGTTGGCATGATGGTCGTTGCAATAGTCTTATAACAATAGGCGGTGGGGGTTGGTGTCTAGGGGGTGTGTGGGATATCCAAGGGGGTTGGGGGTGTCCACAGGGGTCGGGATGTCCAGAAGGTTGGGGGTAGTCCAGAGGGGTGGGGGGTTTCCAATGGGGTGGGGGCTTTCCAAGGGGGTAGGGGTTATCCAAAGGTTTCCATGGGGGTTCTGGGTGACCAGAGGGTGCGGGATATCTAGATGGTGGGAGATTCAATTAGGGTGGGGGTGTCCAGGGGGTGGAGAAGTGGTGTCCAGGGGGTGAGGGGGATGTCAAACACCCTACCACATTGGAATCCACACCACCCCCTTGGACACCCCATTGACACCACCACCCCTATGGACACCCAACACCTTAAACAACACCTCCACCTCTCTAGATAACCCACCCTTAAACACCCCCAACCAATTGGATACCCCATACCCCATTGGATAGACCACTCACCCATATGGACACCACACCCACCCCTTAGACCCCTACTGGACACCCCTACCCTTTGGACAACTCACCCACCCTACTGGACACTACCCCCACCCCCTAGACCCCCAGGACACCGCCACCACCCCCTAGACACCACCACCCCCTTGGAAGGTCACCTCAACCCCTATACACCACCCCACCCCTTGGACACCCTCTAGACACCACCACCCCATTGGACAACCCCCACCAGTCTAGACACCCCCACCCCGAACAGCCCCCAACCCTCAGCATAACCCCCTCCCCCTGGACACCCCCACCACCATGGACACCCCGGCCCACTTAGTTTGCCCAATAACCCTTTGGACACCATCCACACCCCATGTACACCCCCACCTACTAAACATCCCCCACCCCCTAAACAACCCCCACACCTCATGACAACCCCCACCCCCTAGACTCCACCCCCACCCATACCCCATTGGACACCACTAGACACCTCACACCCCCTGGACACCCCCACCCCCTAGAAATCACCCTCACCCCCTAGACACCACCCCTAACCCTAGAAACCACCTAGACACCACCACCCCCATGGACAACTCCCCAACCCTCCGGATAGACCCCACCCCCAGACAACCCCCACCCTTCTAGACAACCCCCCCTCTAGATCTCTACCCCTAGACACCCCTAACCCATTGGAAAACCCACTCACCCCCCTAGACACCACCTTAAACCCATGGAATTCCCTACCCCCTTGGACATCCCCATCACCCTCCGGACACTACCCTGACCCCTTGGACACCACAATCCCAGTGGACAGCACCCACAACCCACTCGACACCACCCCCACCCCCTTGAACACCCCCTAGACACCCAACCCCCTGGACAACCCCCACCACCAGGACACCCAACCCACTTTGACATCCCTAAACCCCTTGTATACCCCTTGTACATGCACACACACATGATAAAACACACACAAATCATAAACATGCAAGATATCACTTCTAAGGATTAATTTACCAGAAAATAATTTCTCATGATTTAAAGGATCACTATAAAACATACCTTGATAGCAAGAACAAATATAGAAAAATAACATGTCAAAAAATTAGTTTAGGGCATTAAAAAAAATAAAAAATGTAACCGAGCCATGTGAGGATTACATGAGTGGTGCGAGTCATCCTTATAGATTTGGTGATAATAAATATGATGAATGATGTTGGAAAAATGTGGATGGAGAGCATGACTATGAAGAACACATTATTGGTTTTTCGCATGATAGAGATGAGTCACAGGTCACCCAATTGAAGAAAATAGAATAACTGAATACAGGGAGAAAGAAATAATATAAAATATTTATTACATCGGTTAATAGATAAGCGACGTGATAAACTTTATTATATTTATAGCATCTGTGATTTAAAACTGTCAAAGAAAATTATTTATCACATTGTTTTTTTATAATAGATGTGATAAATGGTGCATTATCACATTGTTTCATTTGATAACCGATGTGATAAAGCACCCTTATTCTATATTTTATGTTAGTTATTTTATAACTGACATGATAAACCTATTCAGAATAATTTTTACATCGGTTATAAATTAAATGTCGTAAAAAATTGATTTTCATAGATTTATCATGTTGGTTACTGTATAACTGATGTGATAAACTTATTATTACATCTATTCACGTTAGTTTTATAGAACTGAATTGAAAATTGCTGACGTGTTAGACATTTTTTCCAGTTGTGTTAATTTTTTCATTTGAATAAGGATTCGAGAACTAAATCACTAAAATATTTAATAAAAATAACGATAATAGGGAATGAGAAGATAATGATTATATATGAAGTAATAATTATGAATTTAATATTAATATGATGTGTATTAAAGTATTCAGAACATAAAATAAATCCTCCCCAAATACTAAGTGTGATATTCTATCGATAGATACAGTTTTTAAGACCTCAATCATTCAATTGGGTTAGTCATTCTAAATTTGTTATCTTCTGGGTTATCTTCCATAAGGAAAGTGAGTATTGAGTGACATTGGATTATTCTAATTCTAGTCCATGATTATAATGACTTCCCTGGGACCATGCAGTGTTATCTTGTTTTGAATGTTTTATTTGTGTTACACTATATAGGAGACACAAATAATATTAGTATACTGGTAGAATAGAGTCTATTGAATCCATGGGATGTATTTTATAAATGTTTATGCACTAAAATAACAAATATTAAAAAATATTTTGGTTGGGTTGATGCCCTACCTAAATAACTAATTAATGGGAGAAACTATAAATTTACACGGAGCATCGTGGAATACAGATCGTATATTACTAAATTAATATGATGTTTGGGGTCATTAATTTTAGTGGGAATAATATCATTGATATTTGATTAAAAAAAATATATATGAATAATTTAAATGAGATAAAAAGTTTAATTTAATTTTAATGATTCATAATCATTAAAATAACCATTAAATTAATCATAAAAATAAGGAACACAAATAATGAAACTAAATGAATGATTTATGAAGAAACATTCTTTAGAAAGAGATATATTATATGTTTTAGAATTGTCCCCACCTTAGTAAAAATTTCTTAATGTTTTTTAAAAAGAAAAATCATGATGCTTATAGAGTCATGAAATGTATTATTTAGGATCAATAGAATTAGATGCCTTATGAATAAATGAATCTTATACTCCACTCATGTACTCAATTTAATTGGTTAAATCAACGATTATTGTCTTGTATAAAAATGTGAAATGTTGTGTAAAATGATATTCAATATGATTGAATATACTAATGAACTAGTGAGAATATTATATTACATTAATATTTATCAACTATTCATATCAATTTAGTGGTTTCGAAAGATATTTTATATCAAATTGTGTCTAACAAGTGTTTTAGATATAAAAAATGATAGAATGATTAAAATAATTAATGATTGAATTTTGATTGCACATGATGGATAAAGTGAGTTGCGACATTCATAACTAGGTTGCTTCTAGATTATATAAAATCATCACAAGACGTATAAAATATCTCTTTTAGAAATTGACTTGTTCTTTTATATAATGGTTGTTTAAATTAAATGATATGTGTGTTTATACACATGATTTATGATTGTTTTAAATCTATAATTTTCAGTAAAGGTGAGATGAAAATGCATTGTTCTTTTTCAAGAATTAATTTTATCCTCATTATGGGTATTTCATGAAGAAATGATTGACTTGAATGAAACAATTTACCATACATTCATAATGTTCTGTGAGTGGATGAACTTTTCATATGATGTCTACATTCTATCACTATATAGAGAGTACACGTGGGAAAATGTTCAAAGTGTATGAAGAAACATTAAATGAAAATATCAGATTTTTTTCAAGACTATAATCTAGTTCATTGGATACTAGTGATATCAATAAAAGACTATTAATAATTTAATTTGATTCAATTATCAATGATATACCTAATGGAGTTTGTGAAACATCATGAAATTTTTATAATAGGTAATGATTTTAAAAAATAAAATTGTTAAATATTTGAATGGTTGGTGATACCAAATGAATTTTTTAAAAGTATTATATGTATAAACGAGTTAAAAATAAATAAAATAACTGATTAATATAGTATTTTATACTCATGAGATAAAGAAAATTATTACTATTTCAATAATTTGAATATAAAGGAATGTGTACATTTTGGATTAATCTAATTAAAAAATGTGTTTCATCATATAACTTCTCTTATATGATAAAAATGATGAATGATAACAAAGGGTTGTTATTAGTTTGTTTAATTAATAAATACGGTTTATGGTTAATATGATTTCTATAACATGTTTTGATAAGATGATTTTGATAAAACTATTCATCTAGAATAAATATGATTTTCCTGATATTTGTTAAAATATATGGAAATGTGTTCTAAATATCCATTGATGATATATTTTATTTATATAATATTTAAAAAATTAATTGAATAAAAAACATATAATATGTTTTATTATTTATGAAAAATAGATTATTTGGTTCATATTCCTACTTAATTGTAATTAATGGTATTTTATAAAAAAAGTAATCAAAGAATGATATTATAATGAAAATCTTATAACTATGTGGATAGTAAGAATATGTATTAACAAAGAGAATCTAAAGTTTAAAAATTTAATATTTTTAAAATTAGAGTTTGAATGATTTGTTTCCTAATATTTTTGATATATAGGTTATATGATTATAATTTTTTTAAAATAATTACACTATGTTACCGTGATAATGTAAATGTCAATGTTATTCCATATTATTTACAAAGTGAAATCCACTTGATTTCAGTAATGGTTTTTGAAATACCAATAGATTGATATTTTAAATTATAATATAATTTATAAAAGTAAATCAAAAAAATAAAGTTAAAAGGAAATTTTTCAAAAAATTATGATGATATACATAGAAGGATTAATAAGTAGACAATATAATATAAAATTATAACATTTGATGTCATGTAGTTAAGGTGTTGGAATATAAGTTCAAATATATGAAATTAAATAATATTATTCATATGTCTCCCTATAATCCAAACCATCTTACTTCATAAATTACACTCTCAAAGTAGTTAGTGGGGGTGTTATATCATATGGTCTCATATGGATGTCATGGAAATTACATATGGATGTAAGGATCGGAAAATCAATCCATCAATACAACAACTACATGTGGTTCATGTAATATCTCTATAAATGATTGGTTATAATATTTTTATAATTTTAATGGTATTATAATGATAAATATAACCATTTATTATTTATTCATGTTTCCGGAAATTTATTTTACATGATGGGTCGAATGATAAATATCCACCCAAATTAATAAGAAACATGATTTGTACGTAAATAATGATTATAATAGAATATAATAGGTTGTGATGATATGAAAAGGTTATCCTAAATTGATTATTATATCAATTATAATTTTATTTCTGTGAGATATTAAAGAATATATTCTTTTGGTAAGAAGTATATACTAATTACATGGAATGATCTGCTGATTTAGATCTCGCAGAATTTCATACAGTCATAGATATAAACAGGGGTATATGCTTATTATAAATCTTTCATACCTTGGGTTGGAGAGATATATTGAATTAGTATCTTCCAATTTTGATACCCAACTTACGAAAATTAATATATGAAATTATCTAAAAGGGGTAAATTGGGTATGTAGATGATCAGGTCTTTGGTTGGAGTGAAACCAATATCAGATTTATCCTTTTGTATGATAAGAATATACATTTTCCTTTGACATAATTAGACTAAGGAAATGCATGGCCAAGATTATCTGTTTCAAATATGATGTGTTTAACTACTTGGATAAGTTACATTAGACATTCTTGTCAGATAGATGAATGACATGTGATCTGTTCGCCAACTTGATGTGTCTTTTTGATGAATCAATAAAATAATGAGCAGCCTATTCTAGATTGTCATGTTCCTTATCTAGTGGTCACTCTGTCATTAAAAAAGGGATTATATAAGATAAATAAGATTTATAGGATATATATTATAGTGGAGATTTTTATATAGGGATATGAATAAGTATTAGGGAGAGCACACAAGAACCCTTTTTAACTTTTGTATCACTTATTATTTTATAGAGTTCACTCTTTTATTACAACATTATTATATATATTTCTTAAATGTTTAAATGATACTAAGGCCAATAATGTCACAAAATTATCCCCTTAGATAAGGACAATATTTTTTTACAATGTGATTGATCAAAATGAAGAGAGTTTGATGATAAACTACATCCAAAAGAGTTTGTATTGATTCAAAAAGTGTTGTTATGTTATTCATATATTCATAATGGGAATTCAATTAAAGTTGGATATTGTTAGATATATTCTAATATATATATATATATGATATTATATGTATAATGGGTGTATTTAATTTCATGAATTTAATTCATGTACTATAATGTCTATATTAAATAGATGTGATAATTATATATATATATTAAATAGATAATTATTTCAAAAAAATGTTTTTATTTTTCATTTAATCTATAAGGAGATGATTATTTGGCTTGACCTATAATTGAATAATACTCAATAAATTATAGTAATAAATTTTTTTGGATACATTAATATGTTTGAGTCATTTTAATTTAATGAAATACTTCATGGATGTTTACATGAATGGATTTGATCCCTCCTATTGTAAAAAATTATATCTAAGCATCTTCATTTATATCTTCCTCAAATATGGTTGTTGATCAGTTCAAACAGAGGGACCAGTAACGCATCCATGTTTAGGTATCCTCACGATACAATCATGGGTCTATTGGTCGGTGTGGCACCCTCAGAGGTGGGGAACTTTTGTTAATTCCTACATGATCTTCATGAAGAATTCTCCATCACCATAGAAAAATATTATTTTCATTTGTGATTTTTATGTACGTTATTTTAAACGTATTATTTACACAATTATTACAAAATATATATCTTCATGTGTTTGGGATGACTTTTGATGCACATGTTCATGTTATGATTATACAGAAACCATCAATATTAGGACAAAAACCATATACCACATCTTGATAAATATAGAATCATTCTATATATCAATATGTGAATAAAACATTATCATGGATCTAGATATCAAATAAATATCATCGAATCAATCCACACCATATCCTGGGGAACACACACACCCACATGTGATCACATTTAATGAATGAATGTAAATCATGTCTATACTTAAATCATATTAATGAAATATGTCTAAAAATAACAAATAGGTAACGAAAATCCTAACTCAAATGTTGTTGATGTCAATGACAAGGATTAATCGCCCTCTGTGGTTTGATAGAAGGAGTGGAAACATCAATAGTCACAAAATCCTCTTCATGAAATTATTATCATAAAATTAGACATGAATAATCTCAATGTTCATAATGGGTTCATAGAACTAAAACATGGTATTTCATTTGAAAAAAAATATCACAAGATATGATACTTTATCCCTCCTCGATAATTTTTAAACAATCATTTCAAATATCACATGTTGTTTTATTTTATCTATCTTGTATAATTTTCATATTATGTTTTGTAATATCGCATATGATGATATTTTTTCTTTGTTCAATAATCTTCAAATTATAATTTAAAATATCACATGTGATGATATTTCATCATCCTAGATAATTTTAAAATTATCATTTCAGAAATTACACGAAATACTAATATATCTCTTATGTATAATTTTTAAATTATCATTTAAAATATCATGTGCGATGATATTTTATAAATCTTGGATTTTTTTCAAATTATAATTTAAATTATCACATTGGGTGATATTTTATATCACTGGGATAATTTTAAAAATATCATTTAAAATATAACTTGTGATGATATTTTATCTCTCCTAAATAATTTTCAAATAATCATTTTTGGTCAATGAATGAATACATAATTATTCTCAGTAATTAATTGAAATTATCATTTTTTAATTATTTATATTTATATTTGATAATTGTGGATAAATTCCGTTGGTAGTTCATTGTAATCATAGCTTTCTAATTATTTACAATTAAACTATCATATTTATTGATAATTATTTATAATTTTCCTTTCATAAATTTACAATAAATTATCATTTCATTATTTTTTATAATTCAATGTAATTATCATTTTATAATTTCAATAATTAATTTTACAACTTATCTAGAATGTTTCAATACACTATCCCATTATAATTCAGTGTATATATCCCATTTTTTCAAATGAATCAATTTCCAGTAATTTAAGAGTTATGGAATAAATTAGATACATTAAATAAAATAAAAGTCAATAATCAAAACCTAGCCTTCATCAACACAAAGTCATATAGCACACTATAGAAGAAATTTTGGTCATACTATTGGATATAGAGGAATTGAAATTGACTAAGTGCATGTAAGGGGACAAGAGGTCAAATGAAATAAAAATATTTTCCAAGGTAAATGGAAAAATAATTATTAAGGAACCAAATACACATATTCAAGGAATTCCAAAACATCAAATTCAATACCATAATTTAATCTAATAATTCAACCACTAAATACGACAGAGTCGTTAATTTACCATAGTAAAAGAGTTTTGAAAAATTGAGGTTCATAACATTGTTAGACAGATGATTTTGGATGATATTGTGTGATAGAATAACAGGATTTCAATTTAATAAGTATAAGGAATTAAAAAAAAGATTCTATTTAAATAATTTATAAAAAATAATATAACTAAATATTTAAATTTTTTAATATATTAGATAACCCCAAACACCCAAAAAGTATAAAAGTATTATCCCACATTGGGTAAACCCTATATCAAAAAACTAATAGTGGTCTCAAAATTCTTATATGATGCCTCTTTTGGGAGATATTAATTTAGTATTCAAAAAATATTAAATAATAATATTAAATAATTTACCTCATGTGTGATCTTACCAAATGCACAAAACACCCAAACATTATGTGACTCCTAGGGTAAACACCTCATCCTGAACCAGATAGTTGTCTTTGTTTTCGCATATGACAAACTATTTGGGTGATATTAAATTATATTTGGGGAAATATATAATAAAAATATTAATTAAATTATCATCATGTTCGATCAGACAATTTTTTTAATTCATATATGTGTTATATTGTACCTAGGGAAAACCCCACACCCTGGACCTAATAGATATCTATTGTTTCATTTACAAAGCAAAATTTGAGATATATTCAATTGTTTTGGATAAATCATATAATGAAAATATAAAATATTTCATATTTGTAATTAAACAATGCCAAGTATTTATGGAAATCAGAATATCACACTCCCAATTTCCTAACTCCTAAATTTTTTTATAGAATATCCCAAGATTCTCACATTTATTTTACAATTACAAAAATCATTTGATATATTTAATTATTGGTTTTTAATTAAAATATTTATTTTTAACAAAAAATACTTATAAATTATTAAAAAATGGTTTTTATTTTCTATAAATTTCATGAAATTATAGATAGGATATCATTTTATAATATTTGATGATATTACGAAACCAACATGTACTAGATTATTTAAACAATATATGAAATACAATATTCCATACAAACATTTTATAATATAATATTTGTATATGAATATCATATATATAGTGGATAAATATAGAAATCTCCCACAAGTGGGGAAGACATATTGACTTAGATAAATTTCTTCTTTTTTGTATCACATACTATGACATGTGAAACCAAACCCAGAAAATATTTAGCATATTAAAAAAAATATTTTTGGGAATCCATTATAAATAAAACAATATATCACATCATAAGTAATAAATTTTTAACATATTTTAGAAAACCCCTTTTAGATAAACAGTTACATACATCTATACAAAGTGTTAATATAGAAACATAATTCCCATTATTTCTCCAATTTTGTTTAACCCCATCAGGCATTATATCAATAACCAAAAATATGAATTTATGAATTCATAAATGTATGCACATAGTTTCTTCTAGAAATTCATTACTAAAAACAACTATATGAAGGGATAAAATGTGATATATATTTGAGAAAATATCTCTATACCTATATCCACATAATGTATCATATGAAGGAATCCATTTTTATAAAATATCATTTTTTAAAACAAAAGAGTAAATGGTTCATGGATTATTTCAATATCATATAGAGTCTCACATGTTCTTGATTCAAGGAGTATTGGTTGAAATATCAATGAATACCAACAATTTCATTAATCATTAAGGATGAGAATATCACATGCCCCTAACCCAATTATAGTGTCCCATTAATTTCATACATATATATGTCATATGATTAGTTTAATATTATTTAAATTTCACAAACAAATGCATGAGCATCATAAAGGTATAGTGTCTCTGGAAACATGAAAACATTAAAAAAAGGTTCCAAAAAGTAATACATCATATCCCACATAGTTCATCATATCTAAAAACCTTATTATTAACTGAACATGTAACACCTATAATCATATACGTGGGAAAATGAACATAATATCGGGTTTTATCATATGATCATTAAGTGTAGTTATGAGAAATATGCGATCATAATGTGAGTGTAGAATTCGAGAACCTGATCAATACATACAGAAATAGCTCCATGTATATCAAAGACCAAAATCACAAGTCAAAGATTACATATTATAAGTTAAAATGAATGGAATTATAATGGAATCTGCGAATATGAGTCAGGAAGGAATAATAGTGACACAAGACATTGATTTCTGACACACACAATTGAATTGAAAATCATTTCCATAGTAGTCAAGGCTCATTTCCATGTCTATCATAGTGGAATTTATTCACTCCCTAATCAATTTATGAAGTCCATGTTCACTCCCAAGACTCTCATTATACACAATTTCCTTTAATAAGATGACTTCACTTCCAATATTGATTGCATTTATCATAAAGGATTTCAACATTTACCCACCAACTTGATGGGAGATATAGGTCCCACCAGTCACATAATGAAAATAAGAAAGTTTTATTCCACTAGATCATAAATAATTTCTCATAAGAAAAAAAATGAAAATAAATTGGTTTCATAAACATTTTATCATATTATAACTAGTGAAAACTAAATAGATTTCAAAATCAAAACACTATTTAGTCCTAGGATAAGTTGTAGATAAAAAAGATGGTTTTGTAAGCCATTGTTTGGGATATTTAAAATGGAATAAAAATAGGATTCATAAAAATATGTTTATTAAAATTATTACACCTCTATAGAAATAATAATGAATGTATCCATGAATTATATCCCTAACAAACCATAAGTAACATCAATAGGATTCAGGTTTGATAGAGAAATATTTTTAAAGTAAAATAACTTGAATCATTTATTGATGAAAATAATATTTGAACATTGAAAAACATAAATCATTAAAAAAATCAATTTCATTTACTATAACCCTGGTAACCTATAGAGTATGTATCTGAAAACTTTTAAAAAATATTTTGAGTAAAATAATATTTCCATTTTAAAAATGACATTGTAAAACTAACAAATATGAAAAATATTTACAAATCCTATTCTTTGAAAATAATCATTGAAATATATTGATGAATAATTAAAAATATTAAATAGTCATGATATCTGAATAATTCATTCAATCTATACACATTAAAACAAAATATCCTTTCACACTTTTTGTAAAATTCAACATCACCTAATTCCAAAAAGGAGAAAATGTTTCCTTTTTTTGTAAATAGTGAAATAAATGTATAAATAAAATTAATCGATTATTGTGATTTCAAAAAAAAATTAAAATATTTTATTTGAAAACAGATATATGGATGAAAAATAATTTTTTTCAAAAGATGGAAACAAAATAGATTTTTCATAAAGACAATCTTTTAGCCTATTTTATCAATTAAGAGTGGAAAATATTTGGAAAACATATAATCTTTAGAAATAACTATACTATATGAAAATAAATTATTTTATTGTTAGATTGATAATAATACATCAACAATAAAATCAAAATCATAATAAATCCCGATAAATGATGAGATTATAACATCAAGCCATTGCAACATTGGAAATACTAAATCAAAAGCCTTATGAATGAATAAAAATAAATGAAACATCTGATTTTATAAGAATAAATAAATCAATGATATTACATGTCAAAGGGTATATTTAAACATATTATAAAAGAATAAATTTTTATAACATAATTAATATCATAAAGAAGAAAAATTCATACAAAAAACACATACCACATTCCATATTGGTAACATTTAAATCATAAAACCCATGAAAGAGAGACCCTAAAATGGAGTTATAATGACAAATAATTTGAGGATAATAAATTTTAAATGTAATCAAGGGTAGTCTATGAACCAAATAAATGAAACATATGGTTGATATGGAATTTGTCTCGCTAAAAATAAAAGTGTGACAAAAAATCACACTCTTTAAGTATTGATTTCTTTAATAAAGCATTAAAAGTATATATATTAAATGTATGATTATTATAAATCTATTATTTAATGATAATAATATAATT
The DNA here is from genome assembly GCA_963277665.1 of Viscum album. NCBI lineage: Eukaryota > Viridiplantae > Streptophyta > Magnoliopsida > Santalales > Viscaceae > Viscum > Viscum album. The sequence continues at coordinate 72,051,598 of OY728126.1, read as the reverse complement.
CTTACCATTTATTATTTACTTGTGATCTTTTATTATCTGTTTGTTTGAAATTTCTTATCGAAGTCACATTTCAGGCACCACCTACAGTGTTTTTTCAAGTGAGTTTTATTTGGTATTTTTAAACCTTTTACATCGATCATGGTTAGATAATCACTATAATGTTAATATTTAGATTGATATTATATTATATATAAATATATGTAGATTAAAAAATAAAAGATAGATATATATAATGTAATACCCTGTTCATGGAGACGGTAGGTAGTACGTACACATGAATGTGATTTGAATCTATTTAAAGATGAAAACATAAAGGTACATAATTAAAAAATTAAAATTATTATGATTTTATTAAATAAATATATATTTCTAAACATAATAATTATTTCCTTGCATGGATTGTATCTGTGACAAATGAATCACATCGCATTGGGAGATGGAATTCCCCTGCACACATGAAAGACATAATCATATACCATGAAAAATAGAATGTAAGAAGGTATATGTGATAAAATAATTCAATAAGTATAATTATTTTACAAATATAATACATATTCATTTCATATATCCCAATTTCCATGAATTTAATATAGAAATGAATAACACATCACATCTGTTCAGGAGGCGGTATTCCACCGTACACATTAGCGACCTTATTATTTTCCATCTTGTTAGATGATAAGAAGATAGGTGTGATATTAAATTCCATAACAATAAAAATAATGTAAATATATTATATAATTATTAAATAATCCATTTATCTTTCCTTTTGTGGTTGTGATGGAAGATAAATAACATCAGTCCGTGTGGAGGTAGTCTATTGTACACACGATCAATAGTTTCGTTTCCCATTTCATGGGAGGGTGTATGAATATAAGTTATTAAATTAAAAAAATAAAATATAATTATATTTAATATATTGTTGATTAAATATGAAAATATTTTAAGAATATTTTAAGGCAGTATGGGAAAAACTGAAATCCAATGTTTAAGGAATATACCTTCTCTTTGGAGAACCTATTTACGTTTAAACCAAAATATTTCATAGGATGGATTCCTAATTAAACAGATGAATTTTAGATGTTTTTATGGATGTAGTGAATTTTTTTAGTATTTATTGGATGAAATAAATGGTTTTTATGTCTATATAGGATAGTAAAGGGTTTCCTTTTATAAGTTGGTGAGACGATGTACATGGAATATTTTAAATGAATAAAGAGTACCCATGTTTTTCACATTCCAAAAAGCCCCAAAATGTTTCCTTATACAAAATTTGATGTTTAAGGACTATTTATGGTCATTATATGGGATTTAAAAAAAATTTATTCTTCATTTCACCCAAATATGTTTTTTATTTTGACCCCCCCAATAAACAGGTTTTAACCTGAATCATAGAAAATAATTTTTACCATTTTTACTATTAATATTGACCAAAATTTTAGTTTTCCTTATTATATATAAATAAATATTCTGATTAAAAATATGGAATACGTTTTTTATATTCTATTCTCAGAGGTGTAAAATTGTATTTTAAAATTAAATATATATATGAGAAAAGAAATCCACTTTGCAAAGATAAAATGTTCAAATGTTTAAAAAAATTTATATCAAAATTCAGTAGTAAATTTATTCCATGAACATATATATTATAAATATGAATATATATATTTAAACTAATTATTATTCTATATACATATTAAAATTAAATTTATCTTTTAAATTATTTTAAAGATTTTTTTAATAAACCCCAAGGTTTTCCACAATGTACAGAAAAAATATACATTTCCATAAAAATATATAAAATTCAATACAAGATAAATTTTAAATAACGATTTAATATGTGATGTTCATTTCATAAAATAAAATTTTAAATGTTAAAAAAATATTTTTTAAAATATTTTTTCCAAAGTCAATAAATCTCCTTTTATAAAAACAAAATGTTTTAGGATTACAATAAGATTTATGCTTATCTCCTACATAATAAATAGATAAGATGAACATTAATCATTTTATTAAATATATAGAATATAAATTTCTTTAAAAAAGTTTACCAAAAATAATTTATTTAATATATTATGATAAGACAGATGACTATAAATAAAAATATTTTATTTTAGAAAAAGATTTTATTTATCTTCAAGTAGTTTCATTTATTATCATTTAAAATTAAATAGGTTACCAAATAATTCATTTTATATAAATGATTATTCTAATTATTTTCATAATTAAATTAATATTATACATAAAAAAATATTCAAATGGAATGGAAATAGGAATCAAAAAATAATAATATTTTAATTATATGTCACATTATGTTGACACTCAATGGTGTGTTCAAAATAAGAAATCGAAGAAATTATATTTATTTGAGAAACGAATTCCATAAAATATTATACTGTAACGTTAAACCAATATTGAAATGAACATCTCCCTCAATATTCATCTCTATAATAAAAACAAATGTGGACTTTTTTACCTCATAACATCCTCTGGTTCCCATGTATATTCTTGAAGTTTATGGTTTTCCCCAAATATATTACCATGTGAGAAATATTAATTTTTTGAAAATTATCTATATAATGTAGACTCTAAATTAATTATTCCCCCTGAAAAAGGTCATATTCCATCTATTTGACATATCAGTTCAGTGTATTTGAAGTTTCATCTATGTACTCTCTCAATTGGCATACATGGAGGACATCATGAACATGAGAGAGTTTCAAGTGAAGCACTAATCGACATGGTACTGTACAAATAATATTGACAATTTTAAGTTGACTGATATTATTTTTCCAATATTTCATTTATATATTTAGAAGAAAATTATTCCTTTCATTTTGATTTTATTAGTTTCTAAATGATCTCTTACTCTATAAAAAAATATAAAATTTTTATGCCTAAAGTACTAATGAATCACAAGATCCATAATAGAAGGCTACCTAGTTCCTTCTATCTATAGTTATCATAATAACAAAATGGTTATCAAAGATTATCCAATATACATAAATCATCATAATTTGATGTGATAAATTAATCACTAAAAACATATCTTATTTTCAACTTAACCAATTCCATAAGTTCGAAACCTTATAACCATACAAATAATCCTAATTTATAAATAAGTTCACCAAATTTCACATAATAATCATAACATTAATACAACAAGTATCTATTAATGGTCACCTTAAAAATATTTGAATACCCTGATTATAGATTCTCCTAAATCATGGTAATACGCAAAATTCACATAAAATATCAATGAAAACAAACATGATTCCTAATTTATTTAATAAAACATGAAATTACTTAATATATTATATAAATTAAAAAAATTGTAAACTCCTTCAATGAAAACATATAGAACTTTTTCAAAAAAAACTAATAACCTACATGGTCATCAAAACAATCCAATTTACATTATCCTTAACAATCATCTATTTGTCCCAAAATCATAATCTAAAATTTATGAACATATTAAAGGTTATCTTTTCTTAAATCAAATATTTTCCATAAAATATAACAATTCAATTATATAACTATTCTACGTGATTAGTTCCACTAAAAATATTCATATAAATACTTAATAAAAAACATCTATTAAAAATTCTTGTTAACATCATAATTAATGATTTCTAGTACATAATATATTCAATAATTCTACAACTTTCTTAAACTATTTACTAGGATTCACCATCTTATTCCTTAATATCTTATTCATTTCATATATAAATTGTAATCTCTTAATCATAAATAATATTTTACTTTTGAAACATTCTGATCCTCTTATGGATCATTCCCCATATGTAGTTATTTTTAAATTTCCCAATCATTCAATATTGATAAAATTCAACCATTGATGATGATTTTGGGATACCCATAATCTCATCTATTATAGTAACTAAACATTTAATTTTCCTATGAAACAACAAAATTTTTAAACTTATTATCCATATATAAAACATTTTATCATATTTTGAGAGATACCATATAGTGATTCTTCCATGATTCAAATCCAAAAATAAAATTTAATCTTCTGTTATTTATTGACTCCACCACCCAAAAAATCAACAAACTCCATCCTTATATTCATTGGTGAGTCCACGAGTTGGTTAAGGTGTTTGTTTTTAATCAAAGATTATGATAAATCATTAGGAATTATAATAATATAATTCACTCAAGAGATCACCCAATTTGGTTTCTCATTAACACATTTTCTAACACAATAAATGTAATCTTAATTCCATCTGGTTCTAACTATTGAATTTAACTAAACAATAGACTAAGTGAAAAATTCATAGTGGAAAACAACATAATTAATAAAAAAACATATATAATGTCTACATCAAGAAAACTTCTTTAAAATCTATGAATCCATGGGTTTTATATGGTCATACTTGGAAATTATTCAAATATTTATAAAGAGTTGATAAATAGTTTGTGAATTTACAATTAATATAACTTGGGATTGTCAATCCTATTATGTATTATGGTCAATTATTATATACCATGTAACACTCAAGTCAAGACAGATGTGTTTTTTTTGAGTTATTACCAATTGATAAAACTATTCGAAACCCACATCACCATATAGTATCCACACAGGAAGTGTTTTTAGGAAACCACACACTCGTTCCATTAACATTATTCCATGATATTTTCATATACTTTGAAATAACTTTAGTCTTTTCCTTAGACATATTCATAAGGATATAACTAAGGTATTATCATCCTTATTTATAATGGTTAAAAAAACATAACCTCTAATAACAACTAAATTGACCCATTATTTGCAAAAATAGATATTAAATCTTTAAAGAAGAATATTCATTATAGTACACAAACAAACACCAGAATATCAAAAAATGGAATGTTCCTTTTTTAACATCAAATCATAACAAATATATATTTTATGATTTATGAATAGAATTCCACTTATATTAGTATAAATTTACCCATTATTACAAATATCTTAGACAAACCATATCATCATGGACTATGTAAAAGAATGTCAACAAAGAGTGATCTTAGATGCCTAGTAATAGTTAAAAAGGGAAATATACAATCAAAATTTGAGAATAAGGGTATAAGAAAATGATCATTACGAATTAATAGCATAACCTACATATAAAATATCAAAATCATGAGTCATTTAATAATGATTGGTACTCAATATGACTTGAATCATAAAGAAATCAACAAACATAATACATGAGACCAAAACAATGAAATAATAATTGGAATTATGGAATAATCCTAAGGATATAAAATCATTTAAATTGTATTCAATGATCATTTACATGTCTATCGTAGTGGAATGTTTTCATTCCACAAACCATTATACTAATTAGTATTCACTATCAAGTCTATCATAATGGGAACATTCCCTTACTGAATAGGGTCACTTCATATTCCAGTCCTATTTATCCGATGAGATTTTAATCATTACCAAATGCATTGGAGGTAAATATCGGTACCACACATCATATAATAAAAATAAGGCATTCACGTGCCACAATATCGGAAAATATTTATTATATAAAAAACTATAAAAAGAAATCGTTTCATAAACATTTTATCATAACAAAACCCATGGAAATGAAATTGGTTTCATAATCATTTCATCATAGCATAAACCTTACACGAATAATCAGGTTCCATTATAATTTTATTAATGTATAACTCAGGGAAGATAAATGGGTTTCAAAAATATATTTTTATAGGCATAAACAATTTCAATAAAGAATATGATTGGTATCCTTATATCTTATCCCCATTAAAGAATTATTAAAATAAAAGTATATTATCATTTATGTAAAATTTATTTTAAAAAAAAATTACATATAAGATTTATTGAATAAAATAAATATTATTCTTTGAAAAAAAATAAACATCTTCATGATCAATTTCACTGAAAATAAAAATTCACACATTTATATGGGTCTTTAAAAATAATTTAAAGCTTATATTAATGAAAATATAATTTCAACATTGAAAAAATAACCTTCAAAATAAATAAATAAATAAAATTATAAAATTATATTTCAATGAAAATATCATAGGAAAATTTAATTAATCTATGAAATAATTGACTGGTTATGATGGTGGAATATTTTTGTTCATGTCAAACACTTCAAAATAATGATTCAATTCACAAATGTTTTTAAATACAAAATCACTACATTCAGAAAATAGAAAAAAGATTAAGTGAATTTTTTTTTAAAATTTTTTATCATTGTAATACATTTCGTTAAAAAATTATATATTATTATGAAAAAAATCAATAAATTTTATAAAATATTGATATTGATGAAAAATCCTTTTTTACCAAAGAGAGAAATGAAAAAAAAATTCTTAAAAGTAATCTGTAGATATATTATATAAATTAAGATTGAAAAATTAATGTTAAACATGTTTTATATGAAATAAACATAGTAGAATAATTTAAATATATATTTGATGAGAGGTACATTGGAAATTTTTTCTATTGATAATGCAATTCAAAAACATTAGTATATGTGATGATATAATAACATGAAGTACTAAGCACTTTGGTAATATTGAATAATAAGCCTTGTGAAATATTAAAATTCAATGAAACATACACAATAATAATAAAAAATAAATCAGTAGTAATAAAAATCAAAGGGGTTGTATCCACCCCTCATAAATTATGATAAGTGCATAACATAACATATGTTTGAAAAGAAGGAAAATTGAGACAAAAAACCCCTTACTGCTTTGGTAACAATTTCACCATAAACACCATGAATGTGAGATCCTAAATTAAATATATTAATACCAATAGATTTAAGGATAGTAATACTAATATATATTATCAGGATTTATTTACACCATATATATTAAACACATGGTTAATATTGAATATGTCTCAAGGAAAATAAAAATGAGAATGAAATCTCGTACATTATGTCATGAATTAATTCATACACATTAAAATATCATATATAATAAATATTGGCTCATTATTCAAATATTATTGAAACATAAGTATATATATAATACTATAAATCAATTACTTATTACATTTTATTATCTATTTACTAACAATTCTCTATTATGATACTGTTTTGGGTAATAACTTATTTATTTTTCATGTTTAGTTTATGTTGGTTTTTTAATTAGTTTTAATTTATGATATGTAAATAATTTATATATTTTTAATCATGGAATATGTATTATTTATATTCCGTTTATATGCATTTGGATAAATATATAAAATTTAGATATATAAAATGAAATAAACTGTTCTTGGGGACTATTGGTTGTCTGTATCATGAACGATGTTTCTAGTTTTAAAAAGATGGAACAAAATAAAGGAAACCAAAAAATCACTTTTAATGAATCAATATTTTTTAAAATATATCTAATATACTTATTATCTTTTTCCTTACTACCTTCCATACAAATCATTCATGAAAAATGAATCACATCACTTTTTGAGGTGGTAGTTCTCCATATTTACTTGTCACTTTATGATATCCACCACGAAATTGGAAGTATGAACATAAATTTGACAAGACAATTAAATATGTTCAATTATGTTATCATATATAAATATATATATATATATATATTCATTGAATATATACCTATTACCATCCATGTAAAAAATTGAAAAAAAAACAAAACATAGGTTCACTAAGTTGTAGTTCTCCTTACACAAGAGAGATGATACTGTTTCCAAAAAAGATGGATGATATGTTGTTTTTGGTGTTATCATAATTTAATATGTTTAATTATATGATAAATATATTTTATAAACCTTAAATCTATCAGTATATCAATCTTTGAGGGGTGGTTATGTAATAAAAATAACACCGATTCACAATGTTATAGACTACGATACACATGATCGATAGTTTCATTTTGCATTTCATGGAGTAGGAGATGAATATAGATTATTCAATTAAATTAATAAAATATTATTATTTTATAGACACTATATTTATTTTTTCCTCATATTTAAATAGTATTTTAGTGAGTTAAATGAATAAATCAATTGAAAACATGTGTTTAAGGATCATACATGTTACACCCCAAGCTTCCATGGAACGCTTCTCTTTGAACAATACGGTAGCATGTGTTGTACACAACTTCGAGTTATAACACACCACAACCAATCAAACTAGATGTTATCCATAGTAATACACACTTTTGGAAATTTTAGAGATTTAAACTTTTAAAATGGACTATATTTTTGGATTCAGAATATCAAAATTAGCATAGAGTGAAATTTTAGAATTTTTCCTAAAAACATTCATTTTTTATGAATAGTGAAAAACACTGAGTTATAGTTTAAAACCGAATTTTATTTAAATAACTTTTTTGTTTATTTAAATTTATTTTAGGTTAAAATAGATTCATAATACCTATATATGTTCATTTAAATTCAATGGAGTCAGTTTATAATAATTTTAGACATATAAAATTTTTATTGAACTTTTCACCGTCTTTTACCTATCTCTTAGGAGAATTTAAAAATTCACATAAAACATTAAATTAATTCTTCTTTGAGTGTAATTTCAAAAATCCTAGAGTCATTTTTAATAACAATTACTAAAATGAGGTTCAATAAGTTAAAAATAATTTTTGATGAATAGTAACTATTTACTTTTTTACGATGTTTAAAAGTTAATATGGTAATTAATGGTAAAATGATATTATTATTACCCTAACGCATTTCATAATTCTATTTTCTAAGTATAATTCAACAACAAATAAATTTAGTAATAAAATATGAATCTATTTGGTCCACTTGGATTAGATTAGGACATTTATTATTATTTATCTCAAAGAAGAGTTAAAAGAGATAAAATCAATGTTAAATAACTAAAACATTTTTAATATATGGTTATACATAATATAAATTAGATTATAAATATTGATTATAAAGATAAAAATCATTCCAAAAAATGATATTTTATTTATAATTTTTATACATTAAATAATTTAATTTATTTATGACACAATGGTGATGCAGTAATTACCTAATTAATGAAATATTAAAATAATTGATATTATAAATATCAAAATAAAAGTAATTTGAGACTTTTTATTAATTCCAATAATTTTATAGGTTAATATAACATATTAGGGTTGGTTATAGGAATTTTATTCGAAACAATATTGCTGTTATAAATTTAACATAATGAAAATATCGAATAGTGACAAAATTTACATAAAAGAGTTTTAAAATCAAATATTATATTATTAATTCATATTCTATTCATAAAAATATAAGGTTCGGCCAACATAATTTTATAATTATAGGTGTATAAATAATTAACCATTTGGGGTTCATTTTGAAGTATATATAAATTTTATTAATGATATAATATAAAAACACAAAGATATATGGTAAATGTAAAACTATTTATCTAAGAGTTAAATATAAATGGTGGGGTTCATATTGTGACATAAACCTGTCTAAAATCTATGGGTTGAAATTATTTTGACCCATCCCCACCTTAGACTCAATATAGGTATCATTGGAGCCATTATAAACCGGATATTAATTTATTATAAAGTAATATTTTATTTTTTTCTTAAGGTGCCCCTCAGCCCTCTTATAAAAGGGAACTCTCTCTTCTCGCAAATTCATAACTTTAAAGACTTTTAGATCTTCCAACCCCTGAAAAAATATCCCCCAACTTCCCTCAAATTATCCTAGAGGCCTTATTTGGATCATAAATCCAACCTAAGGATCCCTTTTGATCAATTAAAATGGAAGAACCCGAAGAAGAGGTAATGATTTCACCACCCTCTATCAAGTTCCTTTCTTCTTCCAATTCTACTTTCATTATTATTTCTATTATAAAATAATACCCCCATTATCTTATATATAATGTGTTGTTATTATAAATATTTCACAACAATATTCATTATTCTACCCAACTTATGAATGATAATGTCACCATGCGTGTGTACGTACGGATTACCGTCTCCACGTTGGGGTGTAATTTGTTATTCAACACTATGTTATTTGGATAGATATAATGATGAGTAATATGAATATAAATAATTAAAATAACATTATAATGTCTCTGTAATATTAATATACCATCAATACCACACTTTTAAGGAAATTATATTGTCGCTTGTGCGTACGTACGTATTAACGTCTCCACGACGCGATGAGATTCATTTCCACATTCCCCATTAATCGATATTATAAAAATATATATTACTAATATGTTGGTAATATATGTAATAATAATGGTAATAGAGATATATATATATATATATATTGATATACATATATGTACTTACATATATTTTATTCACTTAGTTCTATTCTATACGTTATGAAAACGGATAGAGCGTTTATACTAAATTACGGACTATCGTCTCCATAAATGGTGTTTTCCATTTCATATAAAGGTCTATTATACATAATTATATTCAAAATATATATGATATATTAATCATGTTTTATATTCTTTATGTATTTAAATCATTATCTATGTGATACAATCAAGAGTAACAATTTAAAACACGTACGATAAAGAAAGAGATTATTACCCAAAATATTAATTTAACATGGAAATTACTATTAAATGGGAAGTATAAAGTCGTGAATGAATAATTTATGATGGAATATATATTAATACAGTTCTTTTATAATTTAATAACATACTACAGTCTTCATACATGAGTTAAAACATACAAACAACTAAAGGAATGTGCAAGGTAAGGGGTTTTCATCTCACTCCTTATTCCTGTGAGATTCGTACCAGATTGCCACAATTACCTTATGTGTGATATATGTACTTCCCATAATTAAATTCATTGTGTAATACAATTTAATTTATTTGTATCTACATATTGATTTTATGATACCTCTTTCATGTGGTGTATGTTTCGTAAGTTACCAAATTGGTAAGGGTTAACTTCACAATCTCCTTATTATCCGAGGTTGTTTTTACGTAAGTATATACTAGGAAATATTTATTATCCATGTCCATGTTTCATAAAATAGTTTTAAAATGGATTATAGTAAGGTACATTTTACTAAAACATCATTTTAAATGTTTTTCAGATTTATTCTTCTAAACCATTCTCATTAATTTACATGTTTCCAAAATGGTTTTAAGGATTTATTTAAATGGACATGAATGTTTTAAAATATTAATTACATTCAAAATGTTCAAAGTGGAGTGGGAAAATTTGATTCAAAAATGTATTTAAATGTCTTCGTTTCTAAATTGCGTGACTTTTAAATGTTTTCATGAAAAAGGGATATTTCATTCAAAGAGTTTTAAAAATCATTTTCATCAATGTCAAAATCCTTTAATGGGTTTTAAACTTGTTTGAAGTTGATTTATTATGATACAAATCATACATATTGTGTTAATGGTTTTGTGATATGTTTGACCATGGCTGTGTTATTTTTATACAATTCATAGTTTATGGGTAATGTATTGGCATTTCATATGCTATTTTTAGAATGATTGTTTATCATATATTTAAACCTTTTCATATGTGGAATGAATTGGACTTAGTAAGTGACGGGAGGAGCCCGCTATATCTTCTCAATGCATCGGTAGGTCTCATGAGACAAATTATTGTCTTGGAACAAGGCCTTGAAAAAATATTATTTGTAGTCTTGGTACAAGGCCTTGACTATGTGGTTATCATAGACTGGCATTATGCATTCCATCATTATGAACGTAGGTAGTGATATTTCATGTGATTATTCGACTAGTATAATATCCATGTGAATAAGTTAATGAAATTACATTATTTTACTTTCCATATATTATGCTGAAGTTCATGTTTATATGGAATTTGTTTTACTTATACATTGCCTAAAATTTTTATGTTTATTTATGAATGTTTTCACGGTATTTTTATCCTTACTGAGCATCTGAGCTCACCCCTTTCTATGTTTTATTTTTTTCCAAGATTCCATGAAGTGTATTGTGATTGATATGCAAGGTTATGACAATGGAATACTGTCATTAATGAAGGATTATTTATGTTGTTTTGTATGTTATCAAGTGTAATGTAACATTCATGTATGTAATATTTTTTCCAGGACTTCTAAACTGATCAGTCCTTCTAGACATGATTCATTGAAATCATGCAAATGTATTAAAATAATGCACTGACTCTGGGTAACTGGGGTCGAGGAGTTACAGTTGGTATCAAAGGATATTTATAAATAACCATGGAAGCTAGATTTAAATAATCTCATATTAGAGAACATATACCTAAGATAGACTTTGATGATTAGTATGGTAGAAATTCCATGAATTTTGGTAATGTAGAGATTTTATGTGTTTTCCAAGAAAATAAATACCACTATGGATATGAGTAGGTAGAGATGGATCTGGCATAGATGTACCTAGGGGTAAAACCCAAACACTCTGCTTTGAGATAGACTTGAATGGGAACTGGTGCATAAAAAAGGGCTTTACTGCACTGTTGGTTACGACACTCCCATGAGATATTCTTAGGATAATTCTCATTTTCATTAAAATAATTATGAAGGATTTATAAGTATATAATTCCTCAATGAAATCATTTTTTTGATTATATATTATTTCAATAAACCAATCCAATAATATTAGGTATTTTACATGTTTGGAATTATTCATTGAAATTTATAAACTGACCTAGTTTATGCCATGGTATAGAAATGGAGCCCAGTAGAAGGAATGTGAACTCCAGAAATACGTATTATCCAAAGAGTAAAAAGGATCCTATCTCTCAGGGTATTAAGAAAACATTTAGATGGGAAATAGTCTCCCATGTATTCTCAACATTTTAAGAAATAGTATTATGTGTTACTAAGATAAGTAAATAATTCTCTGAGTCCTATGTATTTGAAGGGAATCAAGATAAGAAATGGATGGAAGAGTTAAAGATGGATAAAAGGAAGATGAAAAAGAAGAATTTTTCTATATGTGATAACTGTGAAAAGAAACACCCTGGAACATGCCTTAATGGAATGGGAGTTTGTTATAAGTGTGCAGAAAAAGGACACCATGTATGTGACTGCAAGGGAAAGAAAAAGGTTTCAAATGTACAATGCGTCATCTACAGGATGTTTGGACACTACGTGAACCAATGTACAAATCATCAGTGTGTTCCCCAAATCATGCTATTGGATAACAATCATGTTATGATACTACCACATATGAGGAGGAATTATTAGAGTTCTTATGTTGTGATTAGATAATTATGTCATTTGGGTGTTGTATCAACAATGTACTGGTTATAATAATTATGGAGTATATAAGGATTGTAATGCAATTCTATTCCATTAAGGACTTGAGATTGTGTGGAACCAACTAAAGTGACTCAATAGAAGGTTATTTTTTGGAAAATATATAGTTGATAGAAAGATAAACCATAATATGGTTCTGATACTGAGGTAGTGATATTAGAATAATACATTACTGATTTGGATAAATTATATTGGATATTCTTGACTACCATGAAACTTATTAATGATTTGTGTATTACATCATTGTTGGAGTTTACAACATTTTTGGATAGAAGGATTATATCCAGTATTCTATAATGAATAAGGGATCAAGAATTTAATAAATAAGGTTTTGTCATAATTCAGGATGTTCTAGTGTTTTAAAAGAATACATGATGAAGTTGTTCACATGATATTAAGTTTCAAAATGGATCTTCATTGTGTTTACCTTCCATATAAATTTTGGACTGTGAGTTTGGATAGATGTATTTTGGATAATTCTAGTATGAGATTATTTTTTGATTCCTATAAAAGGACAAACTGAAGGTCGGGCGGCAACCCGTCGCGTCCGGAAAATCCATGAGACTTCTTCCCGCAACCAAAGGGCAACAAGGTTGTATCACCAACCATTAGACCACGTTATGTCCTAGATTAAATAATTTAGTCTTTTTAAAAAATTATTGTAGATGAATTATAATTTCATTTTTATGAACCCTATATTAATAGGATAAATAGAATACTATTTTTAATTTCTATTATCTTTTAGAGTGAAAGATTAGTTTGTGGAAGAAATTAGTTAAAGGATTGGACTCTACATGTCAAGTTCTATGAAGAAAGTAATTATTATAATTTAGTGAGGGGATATTAAAACCAAAACTATGTTATCCTAATACCATATGTTTTATTGAACCAATTGTATTTTAAATAATCATAGATTGATGAATTTAAGGCCATCAATTTTACACTTGTTTGTGATTTATGACCTCAATCACTACCTATAAATATTTATGTTTTCCCTCTAATTATATGTCTCTAATTTCCACCAATGTTATCATAATCGAGATCATAATTTGGTGGTGACCCATTCATTTCCCTTTCCTCTTATTAAGACAAAATTTTATTAAACTAATTTCCGATGTGGGTTATGCCAAAGGTATTTTCTATTTTGAAAATTTTATTTTTTAAAAAAATTTCAAATTGAGAGGACGAAATTTATTGAAGGAGGGGAGAATGTAACACCCGAAGCTTCCACGGTACGCTTCTCTTTCAATAATACAGTAGCATGTGTTGTACAGAACTTCGAGTTCTAACACACCACAACCAATCAAACTTATCGTTATCATAAGTAATATCAAATTTTTGAAATTATATAAATTTTATCTTTTAAAAGGCACTTATTTTTTGGATTTGGAATATCTAAATTACCCTAGGATTAAATATTGGTATTTTTCTAAAAACATTAAATTTTTTATGAATAGTGAAAAACACTGAGTTATCGTATAAAACCAAATTTTTAATTAAAAATTATTTAGTTTATTTAAATTTATTATAGTTCAAAATAGATACATAATACTGATATAAGTTCAATGTAATTCATTAGAGTCATTTTATAAAAAATTTATATATATAAAAAGTTTATTGAATTTTTCACCCCCTTTTAAACATCTCCTAAGAGAATTTGAAAATTCACATTAAACATAATTTTACTGCTTCTGTAGTGGAATTTATAAAATTTTAGAGACATTGTTAATATCAATGATTAAAATGTGGTTCAATAAGATAAAAATAATTTAGGATGAATTGTGACTTTTTTTCTTTTTTTAACCACGGTTAAAAGTAAATAATGTAATTAAGTGTAAAAATGATATTATTATTACCCTAACACATGTCAGATATTAATTGGCAAAGCATAATTAGAGAAAAAAAACCGTATGAATAAATGATGAACCCCTTTGGTCCACATGGATTAGATTAGGACATTTATTATTATTTAATTCAATGAATAGTTAAAAGTGATAAAATCAATGTTAAATAATTAAAACATTATTAATATAGGGTTATACATGAGATAAATTCAATTATAAATATTCATTAGGAAGATAAATTGATATAATACATAATGAAATTTTATTTGTAATTTTTATAAATTATATAATTTAATTTATTTATGACAGAATAGTGATGTAGTAATTACCTAATTAATGAAATATTAAAATAACAGATATTATAAATATCAAAATAAATGTAAACTGAGACGTTTTATGAATTCAAATAATTTTTATAGGTTAATATAACATATTTGAGATGTTAAGATGAATTTTTTTGAAGTAATAATGTTGTTATAAATTTAACAAAAACAAAATACTAAATAGTGTCAAAATTGACATTAAAGAATTTTTAAAATAAATATTATATTATTAATTTATATTCTATTCCAAAAAATCTATGGTTCAGACAAAGGGATTATATAATTATATCTGAATCATAAAATAACCACTTGGGGATCCCTTTGAAGTATATAGTATGTTTATTAACCATATAATAGAATAATACAAAGAGACATGGTAAATGTCAAACAATTTAACTAATAGTTAAATTTAAATGATAAGGTAAATATGGTGACCCAAACCTATCTAAAATCCACTAGTTGAAAGGATTTCGACCCATACCCATTTTAGCCTACATATAAGTCACATTGGAGCCATTAAAAACTGAATATGAATTTATTATAAAATAATATTTTATGTTTTTCCTAAGATGCCCCTCACCCATCTTATAAAAGGGCACTCCCACTTCTCTCAAATTCTACCTTAAAATACTTTTGGCTCCTCCATCCCATGCCCACATATCCTCCCAACTTCACTCACTTCAAACTAGAGGACTTATTTTGATCATAAATCCATTTTGATGATCCCTTTTTATCAAATCAAAAGGAAGAACCCGTAGAAGTGGTAAGGATTTCACTATCCTCTTTCAAGTTCCATTCTTCTTCCACTTATACATTCTATGTTATTTCCATTCTAAAATAATAACTCCAGTATCTTCTATACATTGTGATGTTATTATAAATATTGAACAACAATATTCAATATTCTATCCATCTTATGAATGATAGTGTCACCATGCATGCGGACATACGGCTTACCGTCTCCACGCCGTGGTGTAATTTGTTATTAATCACTATGTTATTTGGATATATATAATGATGAGTAATATGTTTATAAATAATGAAAATAACATTATAATGTCTCTATATATTTTATATATCATCCAATTCCAATCTATTAAAGAAATTATATTGTTAGTCGTGCATACGTACAGATCACCGTCTCCACGACGCGATGAGATTCATTTCCACATTCACCATTCATCAACAATTATAAAAATACATATTACTAATATGTTTGTAATATATGAAATAATAATTATATTGGATATATATATATATATATATGTACTTACATATATGTTATTCTCATAGTTTCGTTCAATACATTATGAAAACAGAAACGCCTTTTTTGCCTAAGTACGGACTACCGTCTCCATAAACGGTGTTTTCTATTTCATATATATGTCTATTATACGAAATTATATTTTAAATATATATGATATATAAATCATTTTTATAATAGGGAAGTATTTAAATCATTATCTAAGTGATACAATCAAGAGTAACATGTTAAAACACATATGATAAAGAAATCGATTATTACCCGAAATGTTAATTTAACATGGCAATTATTATTCAAAATGTAGTATAAAATCATAAATGAATAATTTATGATATTATATATATTTATATGGTTTTAGTATAATATAATAACATACTATGAACTTCATATAAATGGTTTAATGTACCCTTGACTATAGGAAAGTGCAAGGTAACGGGTTTTCATCTCACTCCATATTTCCATGAGATTCGTATCATATTGCCACCATTACCTTTTGTTTTTTGAATCTACTGCCCATAACTGTATTTTTTGCATAATAAACATTAATTTAATTTTATTTACATATTCATTGTATGATACCTCTTTCATGGGGTCTATTTTTTTGTATGTTACCAAATTGGTAAGGGTTAATTTCACAATTTCATTATTATCTGAGGTTGTTTTTACGTAAGTATCTATTGGGACATATTTATTATCCAATTCCATGTTTCATAAAATAGTTTTCAAAGGGATTCTATTAAGGGAATTTTTTCTAAAACATCATTTTAAATGTTTTTATTATTTATTCTTCTAAACCATTGTCATTAATTTCTATGTTTTCAAAATGGTTTTAAGGATTTATATAAATGGACTAGAAGGTTTTAAAATATTAATTACATTAAAAAGTTTCAAAGTGTTATGGGAAAAATTGATTCCAAAATGTATTTAAATGTCTTCCTTTTTAAATTGTATGACTTTTAAGTGTTTTCATGAAAAAAATAATATTTCTTTAAACGAGTTTTACAAATCATTTTCATCTATGTCAAAATCCTTTAATGGGTTTTAAACTTGTCTGAAGTTGATTTATTATGATACAAATCATTCATATCGTGTTGAAGGTTTTGAGATATGTTTGACTGTGGATGTGTTATTTTTATACCATTCATGGTTTATGGGTAATGTATCGACATTTCGTTTGCCATTTTTAATACGAATGTTTATGTAATGATTAAACTTTTCATATGAGAAATGCATTGGACTTAATAAGTAACGGGTGGAGACTGCTATAGCTCCACGATGCATTGGTAGGTCCCATGAGACAAACTATTTTCTTGGCACAAGGCCTTGACAAAATCATATTTGGAGTCTTGGGACAAGGCCAAGAATATGTTGTTATGATAGTTTGGCATTATGCATTCCATCATTATGAAAGTGGTTAGTGATATTGCTTGTGATTTTTCGATTATTAGAATGTCCATGTGATTATGTAAATGGCATTACTTGATTTTATTTTTTCCATATTATGCTGATGTTCAAGTTAAAAAGTATTTTATTTTAGTTATAAATTTCTTTAAATGTTTATGCATATTTATAAAAGTTTCTGATGTATTTCTATCCTTACTTGGCATCTGAGCTCACCCCTTTCTATGATTTATTTTTCACTGGATTCCAAGAAGTGTATTGTGATTGATATAAAGTGTTAATCCAAGGGAATTATGGAATTCATAAAGATTATTTATGTTGTTTTGTATGTTATTAATTGTAATATAACATTCATGTAAGTAATATATTTTCCATGACTGCTAAACTGATCGGTCCATTAGGACTTCATTCCTTATAATCATGAAAAGGTATTAAAATAATGCACCGACTCTGGGTATCTGGGGTCAAGGCGTTACAATACCTCTTCTCCAAATTAATTTTTTACATTTATACTTAAATAATTATTAAGAGGTATTACTAATAAAAATACGACCTTTAGGATTTGGGGATGTATTTATGTATGATATATTATTAATTATTTTACAAGCCAAATGGTTTTTTATATTGAATATGAGAGGTTATGGGGTTGGATTTTATAAGTGGAGGATAGGATAGACATGTAATATTTTAAAACGATAATGTGTGCCCATGTTCTTACATGAATAAATTATTATAATGGTAAATTATTAATACTTTGAGGATATAAGTTAAATATATGTCCATTAATTGTTTTCGAACAGTTTTAATGATTATTTTATCGCTTAACTTTTCAAATTTTCCCGTGATAAACCTGTTTTAACCTTAAAAGCTATAAATAAATTGTAATATTTTTACAATTCATATTGAAAAAAAAATTATTTTTAAAATTTTTATAATATTAATTATAGTTATTCAAAAATAACATGTATTTTTTAAAAATAATTATATATCTGTTTTATAATTTATTTTTAAATTAAAACTATAGACATGATCAGAAATTTGACTTCCAAAGTGAAAATGATCAGTTTATTAAATGATTTTTCTATTAAAATTATATATTAAATTGTTTAAAATGACATAAATTATTATAATATATATATAATTGAAAAAATTTATCTTTTAAAATTATATTTAAAAAAAATTAGCTTGTAATTTCTTTGAATTAATGGGATGATATTATTAAAACTGAGTAGTTTTTAATATTCATTAAAGAATTTATTTTTTTTAGAATTATGAAAAATTAAATAAAATATAAAATTGAAATTATTTATTAAAAATTTTAATTTAATTTTATCAAATTTGTTTTTAAAATAGGAATAATAATTTTTAAAATAAGTTTAAAAAATGAGATAATACTTGTTATTAGAAATAAAAAATTAATTTAAAAAATGGATTTATTAATATATATTTCCATGAAAACAAATAATATAAATTTTAAATGAAGGATTGAATATATAATAATTAATCTTCATAAAACTACTTTTTCAGAAGTTATTTATTTATTTATTTTTGATAAAACATGTGTATGCAAGTAAAAATAGTTTTTAGAAAATGATTTTCTTTATCATAATATAATTTATCTTATTTTTATTTATAATTAAACGGGTCCCAAAAGAATTAATTTTATATAAAAGTGTAAAAAATATATTTTCATAATATATTTATTATTATTTATTATTTCTATTCCAATTTATAGGTGATTACTATAATATTAAATAATAAAATTTTAATATTATGATACATCTCATAAAAAATCTATGTTGTGCGCAATGCAACCTATCAAAGAAATAATATTTATTTAGAGCAATATGTCATAAAATCATGGGGTGTTAGAAAAATATATCATAACACCATATTTAATATCTTAGTAAAATGATATACATCATTAATATATATCAATCATTGTTGTTGATGTCAATCATGTATTACGAGAAGATAATTCACATATTGGTTAATCTCTAATAGTTGATGTGATCGATACCATAACTAACCCAAAAATTATCTAATAATTTACTATTACATAAGAATGTTATATACATTTTATGGTCCTAATTATCAGTATCATTCCATCCTTAGTGAAATTTAAATCTATATATGAAAAATAAACCATGAGTATTCCAGATGTATAGTGTAGAACATTTTCTGTGATAGACTTGTTGGGTCATATAAATATATTTTTTTGTAACACATGTTAAAATATCATATCCCAATATGGTATCTATCACATTATAAATTTATCATTTCATAACGACCAACAATTATCCCCCAAAAACCTTAAATAAGGGTAACTCAATGTTTTAATTTAAGATATTAACTCAATTAATATATTCCACTATTGTGAAAAAGTAGATATTTTCTTTTGTTATATGGTGATAAATTTTTTATCTTTAAAAATAATTGATGAAAACAAAAAAAAATTATAAAAGAACCAATATAATCTTATCCCAAATACTAGACCATCAGATCAACATTAAATTTTATGAACTTTTAGGGTATTATTAAACTTATTATATATCCATATAATTCATTCTACATCACATTGTGTCCATATGACAAAACTCTCCCCCAAAACATTTTTATTGAGTAATATCTATGATTTAATATAGTTTGATATGTGGAAAGCCTTATAAATAATATTAAAAATGTTAAACTATTTAAATAATGTATTTAAACTCCATTATTTCTCAAAATAAACTATTATTATTTAAAAACAATTAAATTTTTAACATATAAATATTTTTTATTTTATCATTATCATAATTCTTCGAGCATTTCCATAAAAAAAGTTATTTAATTAGTCATAGTAAATAATGTAATTAATTAAATCATTTCATTATCAAGTCACCATAATATTATTTTGGATATTATTAACAAAATATAACTCTTTACATTTACCTTTACCAATATAAACTAAAATCATTTATGATATTAATTTATTTTAATTGTGATTTTTTCTATATTTTCATATTTTTTTTAGATTAACTCCCCTACATCCAAACATACTCCCACTGTTGGATAAGTGTATTATGATCTTTAGATGTTGTCATTCCAATAACTGTTTCCCAATAATACACACAAATTATTTTCATTTTAGTAACTATGTCTGGACTATAATATTTTTTCTGAATGATATTTATGGGAATTATGTAAGTGTATACTTATAATAGTAGTATTCAATAGTGGGGACCATACATCACCAGATATCTTACCCAAAATAATATAGCATCTTGGACAACGGTAACTATTTAACTGTAGCATAGTTGAATTTTTATTTTGAATAAATATTAAAGTTAGTTATTATTAACCACTATTATTTAAACGATAACTTGTGCTATGTTTTTTGTAATATAAAAGTTCATCCTATGTTCTTCCTTCTGATCCATGTGAGGTGATTTTTCCTATCCATATCTAATGGTGTTATTATTGAACAATGTAAACAATATTATCTATGTTCATTTTTCCTTTAATTCATATTATCATTTGTCTCCCTTATACAGTCATTTCTAAAGTCATTTTTAAAATTTTTCTACCAATGTATCCACACCAATAAATGGCATATTAGAAACTATATCATCTTCAAAATTTCTTATTATGACACATTAACTCCTTTATGTTATGAATTGATAATAATTTCCTTAAATTGGAACATTAAATTAAATAACCAATATATCCATAATATATTTAAATATAATTGTTTTTTATCAATACTGTAGAAACAATAGTGGATTATTTAATGTATTCCACCATGAAAAGATATATCCAGTCTCTAATATTTTATGAATCAAATGTATAAACACATTTATTTTTAAAAAATCATTCTAATCCATATTTTATTCTCTATACATGTTATAGAATATGATAAATAATATACCCTATAATCATAATCCTTTATCAAATAGTTTTCATAATTAGTCATTATTATAAAACAACATAACAAGTCATATAAGTGAAATAAGATGAAAATGGATTTGCATTATTAATATTCATCATATCTTTATATATTCTTTTATAATGAATTTTATTATTCAAATAATAATTTCATAAAAATTTCGATGAAAAATTTATGTTTTCTTAATATTTTCCTTATTTTTGAACTCTGGTATACTTCCAATAATTGTAAAATATTAATTTTTTATAATATACCCTTACAAATAAATGAATATATCATGAAAACACCGATAACAGGCATAGATATTCTATATATGTTTCAAATCCTGTATTGGAATTGTAGATAATTCTATTATATAAATTCCATATTATTCCTTTAAAAGACCCACAATTATGTTTTAATGTCCTTGATTGTTTATTCCATGAATCAGTGTTAGACTTTCTAATTTTATTTTCTTCTCAATATTTTTATTTTTCCAAATTTATACTATCAACACAATACTATAACCTATACATATCATTTCCAATTTATCTATAATAAATATTTTTCAAATAGTGGATTATATATCATGATCTCATTAAAAATATTGATACATTTATGATGATGATAACATAATGAATTTAATAAAAAATCAATTAATTAAAGGAAAACATCAATCTATAATTGTTATTGACATATCCAATCATATTGGATATATAAAAATCAAGATCTGGCTCACCCAACTTCAACTGACCTCGTATTCCACTTGTCGCGATGTGTGTTCATAATATCTACAACATCTTAACTAGTTTCAGGGTACCAATAATATAAAATAGGATGTGGTTTTACAATATCTGCCTGATCTTTTTTGAAATTTGTTTCTGAAATAATTTAATATTTTCAAAGTATTTCATTTCATGTAACATTGAATATAAATTTTCTTATATGAAAGTCACATGTTATTCTTTATTAGTATGAAACACCAAGTCAAGGTTGTTCTATACAAAACAATTATAACAGCATGTTGTACAAGTAACAGAAGGTTATTCTTGTGTTTGAAAAAATTTCACATAATTTTTTCTTTCTGCTGTTACATCTATGATCTTGTTTTAATTAACAACAATATATTATTAATATTGTTATTAATATATTATTATTATTATTATCAAAAATCTTTTTGAATTGAAATTTAAAAGAATATTACCTAAATTCTGAAAATAATTTTTAGACATGTTAACAAAATGAATACTTTGTAATCATTTACACAAAAGTGAATTCCTCGTCTATTCAAAAATATTGATATTCTTTTTTTAATAAGACTATTTTTTATATACAATCACCATTTTATCTCAATAAATTAAAAAACACAATTTTGGTGAACGTTTTTAGTAATAATTTTATAGATTTTATTCAATATTTTTTTGTTGACACTCATCCAAAATATTTCATTGGTATAACATAGTAGTAAATACAATTTTTCGAATAAAATCATATATTTTCTAATAGTTAATTAATCAACCTTTTAATGGAGAAAACATTATAAATCTTACATTTGAAAATTATTAAAATTTTATTTGACAAAAAAAAACTTATTTTTATTATTTTAGATATCAAAATTTACTTTTTTCCTAAATTTTGGAATTTTTCTAAATGTTTCTTTTTATAATAAATAATAACAAATAATTATATTTAATTAAAAACAAAATATTCCTCATAACTCTTTATAGTGATAAATTATATATTTAATTGTATTTTAAGTATAAATATATCAATTTTAAACATTTAATAAAATTTTGGTCATTTGAAACAATTTCACGTTGAATTTTGATATAAAAATATTTTAATCTTTTGGACATTTTCACATTCAAAATCAATTTTCCCATCCCTTTAATAAGAATAATTTTATTTAATATTTTGAAAATAATTTATTTGAAATAATTAAAAATTTACTAACAGTTTAGAATCATAAGGGTGAATTTTACTTAATATTTCCCTTATATTTTTGAACAATGTGAATTGTAGTTATATTTATTATTTTACAATAGTTAATGGTACATTAAGTGATTAAGGGTAAAAAGAATTTAATAAATTTTATAAAACTACACTAACCAATACATAAATGATATTATATGAATTAAATTATAAACTAAACTCTTATGTATAAAAATTGAATAATTTAATGGACTAATTTCCATTAAAACTAATTTAATGTTTTTAAACTCAAAGGGAGTGACAAAATGTAACACTCTAACATTTATTATGTAAAATATTATTAATATATTGTCAAATAATTTATTTTATTGACTATATAAAATCTTATGGGATATAAATATTTTATATACATCATAGATATTTAATTTTAATTTTTAGTAAATAAATAATTATCAATAATAAGTATATAATTATTTTTATGTAATTACTCAATAAGTAAACAATCATTTAAACGATATGACAATTATTTAAATAAAATACAATTTTACATAATTATGGTGATTAGTGAATTTTCAATGTGAATATGACATATTACGGTTGTATTAAATTCATTTTATGATGTAATATTTCTATATTTATTTTATTAATATCAATGTTATAAATATTATCAAAATTTTAAATTATGATATTATATGAATATAATATTTAATAAAATTAATTTAATGTTATAAGGTCACATACCTAATCAGGTCACCATCAATACCAGAACCAAACCCAACATGTGACAAGGACCCAAGGGAGTTACCAATACCAACGTGCTGGAACAAGTGTTTGGGTATCATGTCATGAATATTGGGAACGATTTACTCGATTTTATAAACATACAATGACAAAAAAGTCCAATAATACAAATACGGTTTTTTCAAACAAATCCATTTTTTTCAAATGTCTGAACAAAAGTAAATGGTTTCATAAAAATATCATTGATTATAAAAAATTATTAAATCCCTAAATGACATAACAATAAAAAACTCATGGAAAGAGACACTTCCCTCAATCAATTTGCATAAAAATTCATCACGATGGACCACCGGAAACACGAGTTGTTCACAAGAAAGTTGTACCCAAACCTACGACAAAAAAAATCAAGTCTATAACACAAAAATGTGTAAGTAGGGTTTGAGAAAAATCCCAGTAATATATAACCACTATGAGACTCCATGTGATAAACATTCAATGATAAAATGCATGCATGTTTTTATGACATGAAATGGTAGTAAATATTTCTACAATATGCAACATAAATAAAAGAAGTTTTCTAGTGGGATATTTTTTAGAATCCACACTTCTAAAAATAATTTCAATGATACTTAGTTTTATATCCAACCATACAATATGCCTATGTAATTCAAAATGATACTAATGTGCTCAAGTAATGTGAATGTAACCCCTAGGCCTTATATTGTTGTGGGTCCCAGGTACCTCATATCTCAGTGAGAGTTACCATCACAATATCAGTTCTCATGCATAAGAGATGCTAGTAAGTAGCATACCAATAACCTAGCAACCCCCCATCATCATCATCATCATAGTTTACTTACCATTGTAAGAATAAAAAATGATATGTGTAACTAAGTCCAAAAAACACGGGATCACAAGAATACGAGTACACATCCTCCCACCAAGACACACGTGATTCCCCCTTGTGCTCCAACTAGGTCATGAAGTTAAGAAATATAATTTTCACATGAAAATACCTCTTAAACATGACACATTCACCAAAAATACAACAAATATATCATACAATTCACATGATCCACTTTTTCATTAAAATCCATTTTTAAATCATACTCACACCAAAAAATCCCACAACACTTTTAATATGTTTTAACCCTTCAAATATCATATAAAAATTTTTATAAAACATTTAAAAGATATTCCAACTCACATAGCATCCCACACATGAGTTACATAATACTTAATTCATAATAAAAATTCATTTTTGACATCACACACCCACTTAACAGCCCACAAACATGTTTCTCCCCATTCGTTCTATTTGATAAAACATTTCAGCAATTTATAAAACATTTTGAAAATGCTTGGCATCTTAAATCACTAATTTGCATTTTAAGACCCTATATTAGTTGAGTTGACTCACCCAAGCATTACATATACACCATTTCTCACACATTGATTAACCAAATATAACATTTACAATTTTCAAAATACAATCCCAAAGAGTAATACTATGTATTACACCCAAAATCCATTCCAAACCCCCTTTTAAAGAAGAAATCACACCAATTCGCTACCAATGAAGAGTTGGTAGCCCATGAAACATTTATTAAACCATTATCAAGTAGTATAAAATAACCTCAAGTTATACCAAAAAAGAATCAAATGAAAAACACATGTTTTCATAATATACATTCAAGGAGTGGAACAAGGTTTTACATATTAAACCAATTCCAAAACCCTATTTTAAACCAAAAATCACACCAATACCCTAACAAAGGATATTAGGTAGCCCAAAAAATATCTTACAATTCACTTTGACATATTATAACATCAATCCGAATATTAACATAGAGTTAACACATGGAAAACATCAAATTTGAACAAATATGCATCTATAAAGGTAACCGCTTCACAAAATCCCTCAAAAATGGTTTCCACACAATGAAAAACATTTTGGGAACATAAAAAATTATTAAATAAAATATTTTAATGAATAGAAAATATTACACATTGAATCACATACTATTCGAATTAAATCCCCTAAATCATGGTGTGAAACATCAACCAAAACACTACCGCACCTCAAGGAGATGAAATCCAACATAAACCCCAAATATTTGACAAAAAACACCAAATAAAACCCTTTATTCGAACCCTAACTTCTAGTCATTTAATAAATCCTGAATTAGGGAGGAAATCCTAAGGATAATGATGGATATTAATATAGAAACACTTACTTTAAATAATGATTAATGAAATCATCCCAAATCCACCAATAGTTGAATCTTGAATTAACCAAAACTATTAGGGAGGATATAAAGACTTATATTAGTTCATGTGGGGACAATAATTTGGAAAAATAGTGAAAATTAAGGTAGTTGTGAAAGAACCATTTTACCTCTTAAAATATTTTTTATTTGAGACATATTATGAAGGATCTCCCTAATCTGCAGTGTAGATGAGCTCCAAAGAGGGGGAGGAGAGCATGGGATTACGCCTTGGATAAGTGGACTCTAGTGAGAGTTGGAATCAATGAAAAACCAAAATAATTTATGGATATTTTAATGAACTAAACAAATATTTTATATTAATAAATGATCTTTTGGCCTAGTACAATACAATATTAAAAAACCAAAATCCATAATTATTATAGATTCCTATTGGGTCAAATTGATATGGTGGGTTTAATATACTATGGGATGCCAATTGGGAATTGTAATGGGTGTAATATGTAAAAAAAGTAAGGTTTCATAAAAGTAACAAAATATATATTTAAATCTATAAATGAGCTCCCGGTTTGGCCCAAAATATGAAAACCCACCAATTCCACCAAAATTAAAAGGAAACCCCCAAAAAAAGAAAGATTGGAAATTAAATGAAAATTACCTTTAAAATATGTCATGTGTGTGAAAATTATACCCACCATGAAAATTTACACCCTCAATAAGCTATAGTGAGGCCAAAGGCAAAAAAAAAACCCAACTGAAAAGACCAAATGGACTCCTTTACCACGTTATAACCACCCCCAAAAGGTCAAATCACCTCCAATTAAACAAAAATGAAATAATACTATAACTAAACAAAACATAAAAAAATTACTAAAATAATCAAGTATATTCTAATTTAATACAAAAATTAAACTCATCAAACACTATTCAAAAAAGATTCCTTCAATATAACCAAACAAAAAACAACAAAAAACATGGTTACACTTACCTATCATTAACCAAACCGTTGGGCATTCTACTCTCCCAAAATTTACCTTAAAATGTTATAGGTACATAGATTGCTTCGAACAAGACTACATACTGCCAAACCAAGACCAAGGACCAATCTGAGTTTCTAGTATTGGGAGTCACAAATGGGCTCCTCACCATATGAGTCTACTCAAATGTTCCCCAGACAGGATCAGGACAGTAATAGGGGGAGTCCCGAATAGACTCCTCAGTACGAGGGGTAGACTTCCAATCCAAATTTTCAAATGAATATATATGGTTATCATATTAGGTTTCCCCACCACAACATCCAACCATCATTACAAACCAGCATGCGATGACATAGGAAAATCCCAAATATAAAGAGTTGGGATGACCGCACGGTTAATCCTTGAAGATTGAGAAACAGTGTGATAACCATTTGTATCCTTTTACATGAATGGTTTTCAAGGGAATGGTTACTACTAACCATGTGAAAATGGTACCCAAAACCTATCTCACCAAATTACTAACCATACTCAACAAACTAAATTCAAACCAAAAGGGAACAGAAAGACATTGGGAGATAACATGGGAATGAGGCCCTCCACCTCATTCCACCAAATGGGAAGAACAAAGGAAATATAGTAACACCAGATGTTTAAACTATTCCCATCATTGATATTGATTATAGGACTTTTTTATAAGGGATTAAATGACCACAGTACTTCCACTGACTACGTTCCAGCTTTACTTCAGGGCCTATGGATGGATCCCAAAAGATTGAAGCATATTTGTCCTTGCAGTAAGGCTTTGGAAAACCCTATATGGAACATCTTATTATATTCCACAAAAAACAATACCAAAATCCCAAAAATGATTACCAAGACATAACACACTCCCATATCATCTTGCCTAAACCTAAAATTTCACTAAAATAATTTCTTTGAAGATGTACACATATTACCCCATATTTCATCGTATGAGAAATGGAAGGAGTAAAAGATATATAGAAACAACTTACTCTAAAAAAGTATGTCTAGATTCACCAAAAGGGACACAGTTCTGACAAAAAAATGTCCCACACAATATTTTACAACATCATCTTTAAAGTCATACGAGCACGCGACAACTCGACGTTTTTCCAAAAATGACCAATGCGATTAGAAGTGATAATAAAATGAAGGTGGGCCTAATACAACATTCCCAAAAATCAAAAAATTACACAAAATGGCCATAACATCCTCTCACGATCTGATTTCCCACACTGGTGGTTTAACGTAAACCCCTACTTTGAAGAAACTATAAAGGACCTACTTTGCTTTTAGAAACTATCCAGATACTCATACCTATGAACAATCCTAGACTACTTCGTCCTTTGATGAATTTGGTAACTTAATAAACTAAGTCCTCTTTCGACCTTCCACCAGAACACCCTTTTAACAAGCTGGTCCACAATACAATGAAAGGAAATTATATAAACTCAATCACCAAATCTCAAGGAACTGATTCCTTATATTGTTCAATTAATGGATTTTCCAATAGAGAAACAATTAGGGTATCAACTTAGTAGTGCTGTAATCATAAATTAGGGTGTTCCTTATCCAAAAAATACCAAAGGACCCAACTATGATGGACCATTATTAAAGATATTAGAGAAACTAGAATAAAAAACATAAAGGTAGGCAACAAATAGGCATCCCAAAACATTTCTCGGAAGAGACCACTAACAAGCCCTTTATCGCAACTTACCGACCAAACACAAACCAAAAACATAGTCCAAACAAGAGGAGTTCTTACAGAAATAACATCCCACAACATCAAAATTTAAAAAACACACACATAAAAAATACCATCCCAAATCAGTCATCAAGACACCATGTTTTCCATTAAAACATTTCTTTGAGAACAAACATTTCAACAGTTAGCGTATCCACCAATGTTACCACATGGGTCTAACACATGCAGGTTTTTCTGCCCCACATAGAACCCTACTCATATCTATCCTGAAACTCATCCATTAAGGCATGTAACCATCCATCATCCCATATAATGTATATTTATATATATTAAAGTGTATTTGATTGGTAATAATTTATATTTAGATACTTTTTTATAATTTTATCCAATTTATTTCATTGGAATAATTTTCTCATTCAATTTTTAAATAAAAACAATTCATTATTTTCTATGTTTTCACATTAAATACATGTATTTTAATTCGATCAACTCAAATAATTATTAATAAATTTTATGCAATTATTTTTTTTAATTATTAATAATTTATTATATATTTTTAATCAAAAGATTCTAATTTTGTGTATAATTCCACCTTTTTTTGAAAATATGAATATTATCATTAGTAATTTTTTTCACTACGGTTAAGGGTAAATAATGTTATTAATGGTAAAAACAATATTATAAATATTTTAAAACTACCATAACAATTTCTTAAATTTTATTGGATATATTATCATCGACCTTTAATACACAAGGGTTGAAATTAGAAAATTTTAATTGACACTCTTCTATGAAAATGAATTATATATTATTAAACTCAAATGTAGTGACAAATTGTCACACTCTTACATTTAATATATATCATTTTTTTAATATGGGGTTAAATGGAAGATAATAAAGACTTTATTTATTCTTATGCAAGCTATCATATTTATATATAGAATAGAATTTTTTTATTTTCATTGAAGAAAAAATTATAAAAATAATTAAAAAATGATGATGCATTAATTACCTAATTAATGATACAAACAATAAAATGATATTATATATTTTAAAATAAATATAATTTTCCATAATAAATATGATTTATAAATATAATATAAAAAAATATATAATAATTAATTAATGGATTTAATCCCCAACAATTTCATAGTTTATGTGAATGACATTATTTTCAGAATAATGATATGTTTTTGAAAAAAATATTAAAATTCCGAAATTCTAGATTTTGAAATATTTTAATTGTCTTATTTAATCATGGATTCTAGGTAAGGAAAACGTTGTTCCATGAGTGAAGTGAAACAGTGTGAAATAAGATTTTCTAGAAAAGAAGTAATGCTGGAAACTGAATAAAAACTCTTACCCAACTTGTAATGACATTACATGTTATGAATTTTTCATGAATAATTTTCATTGAAGTAAATGTTGGGACATCAATAAACCCATTGAAAATAATGCGCAATATGTGTACTCTTAGTAAACATCAGGTACTAAGTAAACTAATCAAACCAGCGTATGAGATTCATTGGACACATCGGAAAAAATAAATCTTGAGTACACGACATGTAACCCATGTACTCTTCGTGTACACAGTGGTGTATAAGAGAAAATTAATTCAGCACAGACTGAGGGAGTGATGGAATTTCATATAAATTGGACCCCTTGGTCACTTTATGGAGGTTTTCTAAACTAGAAAGTGCCTCACCACTCCACCATACAATCTTCCACTATATTCTTTATTGTGGTTGGGATTGAGGTAAAGTTGATGATGTAATACTTCAAGGTTGTGATGAAAATGACTAAGGATTACCATGAAATGAGTGGCTATGAAGCACATAGTTATGGATGATGAAACCAGAGAAACACTCTTTTTGAGTTTTAAACTCATTGTGTAATATCGTTCTAAATATCTTTTGATCATATATTTTTGGAATGAATAATGTTTTTTACAACTTAAATATATTTTACCCAAATTTATTTTGATAGTTGTTTCAAAAATGAAGTAAATTATATGTTTACAGTATTTAAATATCTTTGGTGAGGTCTTTCCATTGAGTATACTGTTCTATAATAGATTTGACTAATAAGAGGTCCTAAAAAGTTGGATCACTTCTATAGCTGGGTTAAAAATATAATTCATGTATTAAAATGACATCAATATAAATTTGAGATTTGACCTAAGGGTCATTTGGGGATCATTTATATATTAAACAAAGATATATTTTTAAACAAGGAAGTGGCAAGTGTTCGAGATGTTAAAGCTTATTCGCAACAACTGTTTAAAATCTAATTTTCAAACCCATGTTTTTTCTATCAATTTTCTTCCCTGAAATTCATTTTTCAAACACATTAGTTTGTATTAAAATTCAGTTTTCAAAATGTTAAAAAAACCCTTTTTATATTCATTCTAAAAATACAAAAAAGTGAAAGTTTTCTAACTCAAAATAAATCCTCCTCAAGAGACCACCGAGGGACTACTATATTACATTTCTATAGGGGATAAATATATATTAAGTATTTCATGAAAAAACCCCTCAAATGAATTATAGATGAATTTTATAGGTGAGTATGATATATTTAGGTTCTATTAAATTGATTGGATCTAAGTAATCTTGTTGGATTTTCTTCATAAAATCAATTTCATAAATAGTTTTACAATTTAAACAAAATATATTTAATGAAAATAATATTTTATTGAAATATTTTAAAATAATAATACTCAATAAGGAAAAAGGGATGATATATAGATCAAAATATCTTAAATGGGACATTTATAGTTAATTTTACACTTTATATGTGAAAAATAAATCCTTTTAATATTAAAACATTTGTTATGATAGTAAAAAGTAACATTTATTAACTAAGGAATAATCAAAATGATTTGGTTGAAAATAACAAAAAAACATGTTAAAATCTATTTATTGATTGTAATACAACCGTCTATCATCTTAACTTATAATAAATGGATGTATTGATTTATTATGATATATATTTATTTTATTATAATTTAATCTTTTGATAAATTCTGAAATTTCAATTACCCTCTCTTAGAAGAGGTATCATTAGTCAACAAACACTTCAATTTTATTTCATCTGTCAACACCATTAAATATGATTATTCCATTATTATATAATAAAATCAGTATCATAAATATATTGAGGTGTTTTTATTATAATATTTCGACCAAAAATTGCACACATAACCATCTATTAGGTAACAAATATATCATTCTTGTGTATGGTGAACTACCTCCTCATGAAACGATGTTGTTAATATTTACTATACTACCTATGAAGGTTAGGAATTATGATGTAAACTCAATTATTAAATGATATATATGGTATTTATTATTTATTTTATCTTATTTAAATATTATATAAAATATAACATCATTGTTCCATGTTTTTGGAAACACAATAACTTCATTTTTGGACGTGTGGACTACCACCTCGCTAAAGTGATGTCAGACATTCACACATTAGGTGGAATGTATTATAGATAATTTGAGTGAAATTTTATGGTATATATGAAATAATAATTCAACATTAATGATAATATATATATATATATATATTATATACATTATATCATTCAGTACGACATGAAATAGAGGCAACATTTATGCATACGTACAACCTACCATCTCCATGAATGATGTATTTCGTTTTCATTTATTATCACTTATAGATATATATACATACATATATAAAGAATATATATGAAATTTATGTCATTATTATCCTTCTGAATAAAATAATATTTTTATCTAAGTATGAGGAGAAATAATAACAAGTTAAACATGTTCAAGAAAAAAGTTTTTATTACCTGAAACATAAAGTAAACAAGGAATTGTAAATAAATTTTTAATATTAAGTCATATATAATTAATATATATTAATATATATATATATATATTATTTTCTTTAATATATTTATTATATTATTATATTCATTATGGAGGAGTTTTCCATGAGTGTTATGATAGTCAATACGTAAGGTACAAGATTTATGTCTCAATTTTATTTTTTGGGATACAAGCCTTATACACTATTAATTTCATCTACATTGTTTATTTACTAAACATGAATTTATTTTATAAGTATTATCCATAAAATTACGGTGTTTTCATATCAATATATGTTTATTTCTTCATGGGGAATTTGAATCAAATAATTATAAATTGATAAGTTTATATATCACAATCTCATAAATATTTTTTATTGTTTAATTTTAAATATATGTAGAGGAATATATATCTTTCACATCCATATTTAAAAAAAAGATTTTACTATTCTCCTAGAAATATGTAATTTTATTTTTACACATGTTTAACATTATACAACACATTTTGAAAAGAGTATTTTTTTTATTTTCTAAACAATGCTATTTGAGACTTTACCATAAAATAATAAATGAAAGGAATGTTTTGTTAACATATATTGCATTAATGGAATATTAAAAGATAATTAGGTCTTAATTATTTATTATTAATTTAAGATATCAATAATTTATTTTCAGAAATAATTTTTTTTAATTCCAATTCATTTTAAGAAAAGAAAATATTTTCAAAATGAAAGTACATATTCCTCAATATTTATTTTCAAGTGATATATAAAAATTATCTCCATATAAGAAAACATTATTTTATGTTACACAATTTTTAATGGGGATATGATTAAATTATACCATTCTTACTATTTCAGGAATTGGTTTATGTATATAAAGGAATGAAATTTAGGAAACCTTGTTCTGTTTCATGGGTTATGATATGATTGAATGGCGTTTTTTAAAAGCTTTTCCAAACATGGGTTCCGATGTAATCAATGATTTATAGTAATTTTGAACACATAAGTATTTTTTTCATTATTTAATGGTTGAGACCTATATCTCTCTCTAATGAATAGGTTAAATATAGATAACACATGAGGTATATATGTTATGTGTGAACTTGATTTCATACGGAAAATTATATTCATGTACTTGAATTTAATGATCATAAATTTATGTGTAGACACGGTTTTTAGGTCTATATATTTATGAAAGGTCTTAATTTCATTTGCTTAATTTAATGACTGAACCTATTACTATTTATTCATTTTCATAAACAAAAAATTTTATGTGTATTATATAATTTCCGGTCTTATTTCAAAATTATGATATTGGGGATTTTGTGCTTTGATTACATTTTGATTCATGTCTTTTGAAATACCAATATTTGTTCCATGATTTAGGTTTATGATCATTGATATAAATGTTATGATTTTATGATGTTATGATCTGGTTCGCATGCCCTTTCATTTACATATTATATCTCTTATAAATAAATATAAATACATATATAATGAATATATCTAATATTTATATCATTATTATCCTTCTGGATAAAATAAAATTATGATCTCTGTATGAGGAGAAATAATAAGAAGTCAAACATGATTGAGAAACAAATTTTCATTACATGAAACATTAAATAAACAAGTAAATATAAATAAATTATTAATATTAATTCATAAATAATTAATATATATATATGTGATTTTTTTAATATATGTAATATATAATTATATTTGTTATGAAGGATTTTTCCATTATTGTGATGATAGAAAATACATAAGGTAGAGGATTTATGCCTCACTTTTATTTTTTGGGATACATGCATTATACACTATTAATTTCATCAAAAATGATTATCTACTACTCATGACTGTATTTTATAAGTATTATCCATAATATTATGGTTTATTCATATCAATATAAGTTTATTTCCCCATGGGGCATTTGACTCAACTAATTATAAATTGATAAGTTTATATTTCACAATATCATAAATATTTTTGATTATTTCATTTTAAATATATGTTAAGGAATATTTATCATTCACATCCATATTTAAAAAAAATTAATAAAGGATTTTACTATTCTCCTAGAAATATTTAATTTTAATTTTACACATGTTTTACATTATAAAACATATTTTGAAAAGAGTATTTTTTTTTCTTATTTGTGAACCAATGCTATTAGATACATTACCATTAAATAATATATGGTAGGAATTTTTTTTAAAATATATGAAATGATTAAAATTTTAAATCAAAATTAGATTTTATGAATATATTCTTAATTTAAAATATTAAGAATTTATTTTCAAAATATATATTTTTAATTCCAATTCATTTAATGAAATTAAAATGTTTTCAAAAAGCAATTAAATATTCTTCATAATTTGTTTTCAAGTGATATCTAAAAATTATCTTCCATATAAGAAAAAATTATTTTATGATAGTCAAATTTTAATGGGGATGCGATTAAATTATACCCTTCTTAAAATTTCTAATATTGGTTTAGGTATATTAAGGAATGATATTTGGAAAAACTTTTTCTATTTCATGGATTATGTTATGATTTAATGGCCTTTTTTAAAACCATTTCGTAACATGGGTACGATGTAATCAATGATTTATATTATTTTAGAACACATAAGTATTGTTTTCATTATTTTATGGGTGAGACCTATATCTCCCTCTAATGAATACGGTCAATATGGATAACTCATGAGGTATATATGTTATGGGTGATGCTGATTTCATTTGGAAAATTATATTCATGGACTTGAATTTAATGATCAAAATTTTATGTGAAGACATGGTTTTTTGGTCCATAAATTTATGATATGTCCTAATTTCATGTCCTTAATTTAATGAGTGAACTTTTTACTATTTATACATTTTCACAAACACAAAATTTTTGGTGAATTATATAATTTCTTGTCTTATTTCAACATTATGATCTTGGGGATTATGTGCATTGATTACATTTTTCCTCATGTTTATGGACTACCAATATTTATTCTATGATTTAGGTTTATGACAATTGATATAAAGGTTAGGATATTATGATGTTATGATTATGTTCTCATACCCTTTATAATCACTTTAATGCTCGCATGTATCCCTTTTTAAACTTTATTGAGCATATGTGATCACTCTTTTATTATGTTTATTTTCCCAGGATATGAAAAACTTTTCTATGTATCATACATAATGAAGGGTTCTAGATATAATGAAATTGGATAGGCAATATATAGTTGAATCAAGAACCATTTTTTTAAGCTATTATATTTCTAAAGGCACTAAACATATACAATCATTGGTATTGTGTAAGTGTATTCTAAAAAACTAAAGTAATATCCACATATGTTAATCATAGTCCATTATATTAACACTCATTTACATAATAAAGAGAAAAAACATTTCCATGATTTTTCTTTGGCCCATCAGCATGTCATTATATAGTGTACCTAAAATTATGTTCCTATAGTAAAGAATTATCCAAAAAATATATATAAAAATGGTGATAATATAGATAATATTAAAAATTACATAATTGAAAATATAAAACATTATCCTAGAATCCTATAAGAAAAAAACAATGCTATAGAATTACAATTATGATATATAACATATCCATAAATAAACTAAAATGAAAACCAAGTTAATATAATCCACTTACATGTGACCCACAACCACTCACCACGTCACTACACTTTAAATAATTGTAAAATCCATACATATTTACCATGTGAGAGAATAAATACTAGGACCATGAATTAAAACATGAGAGCTTCATACAACCAATGGTTTATTCATTGTGTAATAAAAATAAAACCAATCTAATTTTTCAATGATTTTTACCAATTCCATTCTATATTAGTTTCATTAATTATTGTTTAAATTATTGATTGAACATTTACTTTTCACGTGAAGAAATAATGAAATTAAACAACCTTTCATAAATACTTTTATATAGAATCACATATATTAAAGTAATCATATTAGGAACAAAAATATTTTTAATAAAACACCATTTAGACCATAGTAATATGATACATTATGTACTTAAAAAATATAAAAATTCACTTTTTTTTGAAAATTCAATCTAATTATTATTAAATATATGCCACATCACTTTTATTTAAAAAACATTACAAATTTTGTTTTAAATTTAATTGATATTCAAACAGAACCAAATATAAAATTGAAAATACTCAATAGTCACAATTTTAATAATTGAACATAAAAAAATAAAATCCCCAAGTAATGATGTAATATACCCAACTCCACATCTAGGGGTACCAAAAATGTATGTAGGGAATACCAAAATAACCCACATGATGAACTGAATATCATACTAAAACCCTAGCCCAACACTGATGAATCTGCCAATCATTCGATAGACCTAAAAACTATCAAATAAATATAATCTATATCAAGTGCACTAAATATATAACAGTAAAAATAATAATCATATTATAGCATATCCGATCTTGTTAGGAAACACTTCCAAGTAAATTCCCAATCTACAATTGGGCATACATTTAACCTTATCATCAACACTATCCTATGATTCAATATATTTAAATTGAAAATAGAGTTGACCATAGAAGCAATATAAATAATCATAAATTGATTAATTATAAAACACAATAATGAAGTTATATATATCACCTAAACAAATTTATAGGATCATGTTTATAAACGAATATTATCGTATTCATGTTTTGCCTTTTATCGTCAACAACAATATAAAATATTTAGAAATAACATTACATTATTTTTGGTGAAAATTGGATTGGCCATCATATTCATAAAACCAGAATCACAAATTAAACTCAAATATATAATTAAAGTCCATCATATTGAGAAGAAAATTTTTCAAAGAAAAGGATCATCTGACACAACTTCTGTCTAGAATGAATATAAGATCATAATGATGTTCTAGTTCAACATCTACCTGGATCCAATAAAAATATGAATTCAATTTATAGTATTTAATTTCCAACATATCACATGTATGTTGTAAAACCTGAGATGATATCGTGTTAAAAGAAATATGGAGATATGGTGATAATTATATTGAACATCTAGTTGGATGAAATAAGGTGCTACCAATCATATTCAGTCCATTAGTATTCATGTTGGTAGAATGAATGATGTTGTCAAAAGAATGTGAAGTTACAATAAAAAAATTTAATTGCATGTGAAAAAATATGATCTTATTAATAATTAGTAGAATGTGAAGTTACAATAAAATGGAATTATCATAATGAATAAATCATATTTTCTAACAATAATATGAACTTGAAATGAATTAAAGATATTTTTGAATATATTAAGTGTTGAATATTTGAAACAGTGATACGAAAATCAAGAGACTTGAATATTGTTATGGTTTAGAGGTAGTCAAGAAGAGATCAAAAAATAGAGGTAATTGGAAGAATCTAATAGATATCAAGGAAGTAAAATCAATATCAGATATTTAAAAAATATGAATGATTTTGGAAATTTGTAGAATTGGGAAAACCATTTAATTGTCCTACTTAAACCAATTTAGTTAAACTAGAAAAGTAAGAGAATATTTTGTATATTTTTTTGTGTTCATCATTAGTGGAAGAGAAGATAAATGCTCTATATTTATAGAATTAAATTTTTTATTTCTGAATTTGTTATCCAAAAAGAGCATATAGGGAAGAATAATGAAATATAAAGAGACATGATCATATGTAGAATTTCTAGATTTAGGTGAAGCCATCAGAAATGTGTTTTCTAACTAATGATGTATAAGTTCATGACTATTTAAAAAATAAAATGACAACATATTTTTTTTGAATATTGAGTAATAAGACATGGGAAGTATACTAGAAAATCTGATTGATAATCATTGTTAAGTCTAGGATGTTTTTTCCAGCTTTTGGGTAAGAATGTGAGTGATTGTTTTGAAATATTAATTTTTTGAATTTTTTTCCAGAATCATCATAACATGTATTTTTAAATTATATTACATAATTTTGTGCTACGTTAATCACATGAAATATTTAAATAAGCATAGTGATCACATTCTTTTGGTTATATCCCCCTCATTTTATTCCACAAAAAAGGTTTGGGTTCTAGTGGAATGTGTGGTATTGGATTTTTCTGGAACTATACGAAGGACTATTTACTCTTATTGAATAGTAAACTTTAAAAATTATTATATTATTATGGTAGTTTTCATGATTTTATTTCTATAAAAAATAAAATATTTAATATGGGGATAAGGTTGTTTCTATTATAATTATACATAAAAGAAAAATGAAATCATTGATTCCCCCCGCCCCCACTCTGTGATTTTTGAATCCAAGCATTGACATCTAAATAACTTCATACGAAACACCCCTTATAAAATTCTAATAATCAATATATATGACATGGAAAAGAAACATTCCCATTATGATCAATAATTCATACCAATAATTTAAAATAATGGGCCCCAATCGATGGTATCAGATATTTTTAAATACAACATCTTATATGGTTCCACGAAATATTCAAAATTCAAAAGTAGCTCACGATTTAAATCCATCATCAACCATCGGAGATAATAATTAAAAATATAACTTAGATCAAAATTAAGAATTATCATTGATAATATGTTACAAAACTAAAAACTCATTTCATTGAAAACCTATAAGATGTCAAAAGTTTTCATTCGTTAAAAAAAAATTATATAAATCATTTCATTTCCATTTTCATGACCTTAACAGGTTAAAATACTTTTATATATAAAGATACATTGGAATTGATTTACACAAATATTTCCCAACCTCTCATCACTCAAAAATTATTTTCGAAATGAGAATATATTTTTTAATCCATTTGTTCCATGTGGTAAAATCAATTTAAAGCTTGTGAAATCTTTTACTAATTTGAAATAAAAATTTAATTTCTAAAAAAATGTTGTATTTACCATAAATCTAATAATAATATTTAATATAAATGAAATTAATAAAATAACATTCCTCAATCA
Source organism: Viscum album (assembly GCA_963277665.1). Classification (NCBI taxonomy): domain Eukaryota; kingdom Viridiplantae; phylum Streptophyta; class Magnoliopsida; order Santalales; family Viscaceae; genus Viscum; species Viscum album. The sequence goes on along the minus strand of OY728126.1, from coordinate 72,011,157 downwards.
TATTTATATCATACTAGAAGTTTCAATATCTATCATAAACATCAAAACATGTAATGTTGTACCCTCCAAGCATACGAAAAACCAAATCCTTTTTGCTCAATTTCCCCCAAACCCAAATATTAGATAAACAACCCCTCTATAGTTTTGGAGAGATACGAAAATATTGGTAATTGACTTTTAGGAATGTTAGATGGGAGATAAAATGGAAAAAATAGATATTACCTCAACATCATTCTTCAAATATAAGATTAGAAGCATAAAATCAAAGTATAATAGAAGCATACAGTTCAATCATTAGAAATATATTTATTTATTTATATAAGGGTAAAATATTTGACTAAAAATTAAATTAAATTCATATAAAATACAAACCATAGTAATATGTCATTCTTAATTGGATGAAAAGTTTGTTGGTATTGTTAATTTAATCAAGTGGAAATGGATATCTTGAATTGGAAAATCAAAAAAATCCAGTATGATTAGGTCAAAAAATTTACCAATCCATATTATATCAACGAATATATACTATATTAATGATTAAATAATAGTACATGGTTACCCTCATGGTTTATTACCATCGTTAACAATTTATCACCAATGGTCTAAGAATAAACGGACTCACATAGTTTACATTTGATTTCAAATGGTTTAATCCAATCCATGAATTACAAATTAATCTAAACTATAAATGAAAACAATTAACTATAAAAAATATTATGCATAAATATTTATATGGATTCCCTTTAATATTGGATACTAAACAATTCGTTTGGATAAAAAGAATACAGAAATATAATTTTCAATCTAAAACATTCCATGATATAAATTACCAGAAATTATATAATATATAATATAATAATTAAATATTGGAGTCAGGAATATCCCCACCATGCCACTATCTATTCCTATAAATTAATTTTTTAATGGCGGAATGGAAAATTAAAATAGAAACAACAACAAAAATAAAATAGGTTAGAGGAATAAGGATGTAATGGATATATATTGAGAATGAAACATGGGTCAAAAACCCATCTCCTTAAATCCATCAACCAAATCATTAAATATAATCCCAAATCTTTGAAAATGATGCATCTATGAATATATATATCCCGAGTATTTAATAAAATATAAGTCTATTATATGTCTCCCAATCAATTAAAATTTCCCTAAAATTTTGAGATAATAAATAAATATTTGGAGGACTTAGATACCACTATGGAAAACTAAAGGATACAATATTACACCATAATCCCCAAGAGTAATCTTAGAATTAGTCTAATATAACTAAAGTAATAACACCTAAAATAACAATAAAATTGTTACTAAGATATATCATCCTATTCATTAGAACCCATATCAACAAGAATGTAATTGATAGATCAAATAAAATATAACATAATAAAAAATGATGATGTCCAAATGTAGTTTAGAAAATGAATTTAAAGGGAAATTGAGGATGATATACCAAAAAACATATTAATTTGAAATTGATAACATTGCATCCAAAATCAACCAATATAGAATCGTATCATGTTCCACCTATTCTAATGAACCCAGATCTATTCACTCTATACCTTCCCAAATTGGAATAATCAAAAATCAATTAATCAAGAATATCTCAACAAACTCATGATAATATACCATAAACCGATATATAAAATTGAACCACCCTAATTATCACCCATAAACTAGGAACCATAAAAAATTAGAATGAATCAAATTAAAATATACCAATGAGACTCAACCAACCCTAAACCCAAATAAAAGAATTCCAAAATTAACAATCACCTTTGACAACTCCTGGTAATTAAAATTCCAAAACATATATTAAAATTATAACAATTGGACAACCATAAGTGGACTCTTATCATCATGGTAAAAAATTATGATGACTTGTTATTTCTTAATGTTATGGATATTTTATCTCTATTACTATTTTTACTATCTTGGAAGTGTTCTCAATGGATATAGTTAAACTCAGACAACAAGAGGATTCACCCCATGACTCACCATCAAATACATAATTTGAATTTTTTTCTCAAGACCTTTATGGGAGGCACCACCTATTAATAAAATTCACAAATCTAACTAATTCATGTATCAAAATATAAATTAAATCGTCCCACTATACCTAGGTATTAATATGAAATTAAAAAAAATCAACAAATATGAAAATATAACAATGAATATTTTAAAAATATATATTTTCATCAAACTATGAATATTTTCATAACTAGTGTTAAATAAATTTTATAGGTCTTGAATAATTTAAAAATGACTCATATTCATTTTAAAATATTCAACATTAATTACAAAAATCATAATTTAATTGTAAAAACATGACCGATCAATGGTAAAAATGTAATTACTTTTTTACAAAAAATATTTATTTTAATTATCATTGGCAATTTTGGTGGTTGGGAATGTCCCATAGAGACTACAGAAGATAATATGACATTATATAGCTATGTTTTGAAAACAATATCACATTAATTGCATGAGAATATAATAAATGCTTTTTGGTTTGTGTTGTTTGGGAGGATCCCCATGTTTAGTTGTTTCATGAACTGAATAAAAATTAAGGACAGTAATTGTTCCAAAATATTTTTTATTAGTTTTAATAAAATTATTAAACATTTATGTTATAAAAAATGTGTTTGGTCTTCCCTATTTCCTTGTATGCATCAATTCCCTCATTCCCTTTAATTAAACCTCAATTCAATGAGTTAATATCCTTTACTTTTCCATATAATTTCGTTCCACCAAGATTATGGGAATGATTGAGGAATGTCTCTGGGTTTTTATGATTATTTTATGAATTACATGGGATCATTATTATATCCTGTATTTTTTGACTAATAATATATATTATAGGTTGTTTTCATGAGATTTAAATTTCATTTGATTTACACCATACTAAAAAATTATATTATATGATTATGCTTCCCTAAGAATAATGTACTAGGTCTGTTATACCTGACCCATAGTTTGGATTATTTTATAGTGTTTTTGTCGTGTGATCAATATTTTTTGCGATATGATTTGACATTGTTTTAACTAATTTGATTAAATTTAATTTTCCTTGTTATGAACACATCATTACATGATTTGATCATAATTAATGAGACCATATATGAAAGAACATATTTAATTGGGTGACTTTTGTGGATTCATATTAAATGGTATATTGTATATTTAGAGACCCGTATCATGACGTACATGGACATTACATTACATTTGCAGAATACTTAGTACATAACAAAAACACACACACAAGGATCGTAATAGTTTAGTGTCTTTGGAAACTCGGAACGTAATCTTCTAATCGTGGTGAAAGATCTCCAATATCTCCCATAAAGATCATCCCTTTTTTTACCTAAAACCTTTCTTTATATCCTGGGGAAAAGAAAACATAAAAGGGTGAGCTCAAATGCTCAGTAAGGGTATAAAAAAGAAAAATCAATCACATCATATTCATAAGAACATAACTTTTGGAAATCTTAACCTGCAAAAGAGAGCATAATTTCATAACATGGGATAAATCATAGTAGTGAAATGAAATCCCAATAATCATAACTTAAAACATGAAAATTTGTGGCATACACACATAATTATAGAGAAACATTTCTTGTTAGTCAAGACTCATTGCAAAGACTATCTTAGTGGACAAAGTCCCTTTCTGAATCGATTAACCCTCATTTCTGTCTTGTTTCACTGAACCGGTATAACCTACCATTTCAGCCATGTCTATCTCATGAGATATAAAATCCTTACCCAATGCATTGGAGGGAGATATAGGTCCCACCCATCTCATAATGATACCATTCTTATGTGTGCCACAGAATCATAAATCATACATCATTGCATAACCCATGTAATACAAATGGGAATCTTAAACATCATGACATCATAAAACAATTCATATAAGATAAAGGAATTCATAAAAAAAAATATTTCCATCACAACATAATCAATGTAATAATAGGGATAAAAATAGAACCCTTTATTATCTTAGATGGAAAATAATTTTGATAAAATACTTGAACTCCATTCTTGAGGAAAATATCCTTTCTACTTCAAAAACACTTTTCCTTTCTTAACATGTCATACAATTTTAAACTAAAAGAAGCTGAATAAAAAAACATGAACCCTTTTAAAGGAAGCTTCTTGGAAATAATGTTTTAAAAAATCCATTCATGTCATATAAGTTAAATAAAACATTCTTTGTACTTTTGTCGAAAAAGTCAAAAAGTACCTCGTACGAAAAACGACAAAACATTCCTTTCATATTCTTTACTAAAAACTCACCGAAGAGAAAAAGTGGATTTAAGCAATTTTACGTGGATGGAAATAATATTAAATATTCATGAAACATGGATGTGGATGATAAAATACACCTCTGTAAATACTAAAGTATAAACAATCTTGGATAAAAATGAGATTGTGATATTTCCCTTACCTTAGATCCGATTTACTTCGTAAGTGTCTGAACCTCCTCTTTTTTGACGTGCCTTTTCGTATCCTCCACTTAAAGAACTATCTATGGTCTTTGAAGAATACCAAGACCTCTAGGATGATACTAGGGAAGTGGAGAAGAGATTTTGGTAGGGGTTGGCCGAGCTTGAATGCTGAAAGTTGTGTGAGGAAGAGAGGGAGGAGGTTCCCTTTTATAAGGGAGGAGAGGGGCACCAAAGGAATATCTCAAAATATTATTTTATATTAAAGTCAAAATCGGTTTATAATGGTTCCAAAGGGTATTATTTCGAATTTAAAGTGGGGAGGGGTCGAAATCCTATCAACCAATAGTATTTAGACAAGTTTAGGTTATTATTTTAACCTTATCAATTAGATTTAACTCTAAGTTAAATAATTTAACTTTTATCGTGTCTTTTTGTTTTCTTACAATATATGGTTAATAAACATACTATATCAAGCCAAAAGAACCCCAAGTTGTTTATTATTAATATATATAATCTTATCTAAGTAATTTGGCCGAACCGTAGATTTTTAGGAATAAAATAACAATTAATAATATAATATTTGTTTTAAAAACTATTTTATGTCAATTTTGACACTATTTGGTACATGATTTTTATGAAATTGATAACAGAATGATAAGTTCGAACCAAGTTACTTACATCAACAATAACATGTCATATTAACCTATAAAATTAGTGTAAGTCATAAAAAGACTCAAATTACATTTATTTGGGATTTATAACATCAATTATGTCAATATTTCATTAATAAGACAATTACTGCATCATCTTTCTGTCATAATAAATGATAATTATTTAATCCCTAAAAATTCTAAATAAATTCCTATGATATAGATAATTGTATTATATTTCTGGAAACTATTCATGTTCGAAGTTTCATGAAGTTTATCACTAGATTAAAATTATTATACTTATAAGATTTAGGAAAGTGACATGTCGTCACATTCTTTGGTTTTAATAATAATTAAATTATTTTCATTGAAAAAATTTATTTAAATTAATCTAATCCGACCCTTAGGTGATATGGGGTTCAGTCATCCAATAGGATTTTGACATTTTTAGGGTAATTTTAAAATATTATATTTACCCTTAATTACCTGATTTACCTTTAACTACGGTAAATAAAATTTACCGTAGTTACTATTCATAATTCCCAAAACTAAAAAGTATCCTATTAACATAATTTGGACCCACTGATTCCAAAAATGGAATCCATTTTTTAAAATTCAAAACACCTAAGTTGAAGAAATTAAATTAAAATTAATCCCGTTGTCGAATAAAAACGGGTTTTTGTTTAAAACATTGCAAAAGATTGAATTGATTTAACCTACGAATTCAAGGTAAAATCAATGCTAATGACATACATTATATTAAATGGTAAAAATATATTCTATTTATACTTTAAAACCATTCAATATTATAATTTAACCACATAAGATATTACGATGAAAAAAGTTGTTTTTAATTAAAATATAGTGTGTTTTTACTATTCATTAAAATGTGAAAGTTACCAGAATAATATGAAAAATTTATCAAAAGTAAATTTTTATTTCTTGATTCCAAATAAGAATTTTATTTTGTCAAATTGAACTTATAAACATGTCAAAAACCATATTTAAAGTGGGTGCGCCATCAAAAGGTGGCAAAACTGCATTTTTTTAAAAATACTTATTTTACCCGAAAAATTTATTTTGTTCTTATACCATGTTATAGAAATGTGTAAGATGAATAAATATTTTATAAAATTTAAAATTTAGTTAATAATATTCATAACGGCTAGTTCATGACAATATTATAATAATATAACATTGTTTATTAAAACCTGGTATTGCGTACAACACACGCTATCGAGGAAGGTCACGATTGCGTGTAATGCAAGCCAAGTCAGGGTTGCGTATTGTGAAAGAATACTTCATTGTTTTGTATAACAGAATCCAACCATATTTCATTTATACATTTAATATATATATATATATACTCAATGTTGCGTAGAATAACTATTATCAAAATTGTGTGTAACACGGTCCAAGAATAGTGTTGCGTATACTGCAAGCTAATACGGTGTTGCGTATAGCGCAAGGTAATCTTGGTGTAGAATACAACATAAGACATTAATGAAATTAAAATAATATTTTTCATAAAATCTCGGGGTGTTACATTCTACCCCCCTTAAAATGAATTTCACCCTCGAAATTCGTCAGGGTTATAAATAGTTTACTATTTGAAAGTTTCTTTGATAGAAACCCACATCGTAAAAAGGAATACCAAAACTTATCTTTAAAAACAAAATTATGAAATGTAACGGTTACCCAAATAAACTAATCACTAGGTTTCCACATAGGTGAAAATATGGATATGGAAGAAAAATCTAACCATCATGTTCTGATGGAGAGTGGTAGAGAACATGGCTATGGAAAAGCTAGCAATCACAATGCCATAAATTTTTGATGATCTAAGGTACCATCTGATTCATCATATGTAAGAGCACTAAGACAACATTTTTGGTTTTCAGGATCGTTTCCCTAAAGTTGATTAAATTGGAATTAGAAGAAATACTTTCGTGATTTTGGTATAGTCTCACCGTTTGTCGTTCTTTGGACAATTTCCACTTCATCTCTTAAAGAAATGAAGTTGAATTTGTCATCCGTGATGTGTTAGCAGATCATGTGATAGAATGATGGGGCATTCCATCTGTCTCAAACAAAAGGTTAGAAAAGTTATCAAAAAATATATATGTCCATCTATAGTGATATTAATCATATATGGTTCCTAAAATGAACTTATACTTCACATATCATACTGCTAAATATAATAAAATTAGTTTCTACTAAACAGGGACTTCCTGTAGGTCAGTGGTAGGCGATAAAGGCCAGTCTCACTTCGGTTGTGGGTTCGATTCCCACAGCCTTGTCCGAAGCGATGGGTTGTCGCCCGTCCTGTAGGTTGTCCATTTTCTAAAACTACATTACAATAACATCACATAAATAATATCAAAAAAAAGTTCTATACTTAAACAATACTAACTTATGGTTAACATAATCCATTACAATCTTTAGGCTTATTTAAAATACTTCGGTCCAAGATCATAGTATAAAGAATATGATTACTTGAAATGTCGCCAACCAAGCATGTGAATACCATCATTTATCCCCAATATATCTTGTTGGTCACATTCCAATCATGTGAATACCTTAATGATGTATTCTTTTGAAAAAAATGAATACCCATTAAACCTTAGTGAAAACATGAATGCTGTCAAAAGTTAACTCTTTCCACATACCAAAATCCAAAAAATTTATATACTCAAACCATGATATAACCTTCTCCTTATATCAGTCATGAGCTCATGAATACTATCAAACATTTAATTTTCTTTTTATCCCTTCATTATGCGCATATCATTTACATTCCAAAAATATCTGAATAACCTTTCATGGATACTGGTAACATTAATCAGACAACAGTGTAACAATCCTTACATGTCTCTTTATTCCATAGTACCATGAGATTACTTATACAACATTACACATGATAAACATGTAATCATTCCACTACATTCTTAAACCATTGACCAAGCTTCAACAATTCTTTAATCTCACATATCATTTGTAGTCTCTTCATCATCATCCACATAAATACTTCCCATACGACCATACTGATTATCTTCATGAGACTTTCCCTTAAGGAATTGGTTTGCATAATGCCCGTACATTCCACATTAAAAACATTTATCCATTGTTGATGTCGTAGCAATACCATTATCCTCATCCATGTTGTTAACTGAACCTTTTTATTTGCATTTACTTGCTTTGTGTCCTTCTTTTCCACACCCAAATCATCTTCCAGTTCCTTTGAAACATTCTCCTTGATTCATCTTCCCACATGATTTACATAGGAGAAATTGAACTTTCTTTCCTCTATGATCATCATGAAACTCCATCTTTCTCTTATTAGCCGAGTTAGGAAACTTACCAAATTTTACTTTATTGATCATATTATGAGATTGCTGATTCGGCATAATAATGATGTTTGGACTTCCAAATCCCATTTCATTATGAATAATATCATTCCATTGTCCATCATATCCTCCATTATCATGAATCATCTTTTTTCCAGCCATTTTCTAAAACCCAAAAAAGAATAGTGTGAGAGGAAAAAATCATGCTAGGGAAAACAACATAATAAAGGGGGAGTACCCTCAATATCTAACATCTTATGTTAAATTCTATGACTATTACCGTAGTTCTAGGATTGTATCCTATACATATACTTATCCTTAGGTACATCCCTAGACATACCTTATAAATATCTCTAGGGATCTCACTAAAGTTCTCGCATCCTAGTTTCCAAAGGTTGACTAAACCTTTCCTCTGATACCAACTGTAGAGACCCGTATCTTGACGTATATGGACATTTCATTACATTTGCGTAATACCTAGTACATAACAAAAATACACACACAAGGATCTTAATATTTTAGTGTCTTTGGAAACTCGGAACGTAATCTTCTAATCGTGGTGAAAGATCTTCAATATCTCCCATAAAGATCTTACATTTTTTTACCTAAAACCTTTCTTTATATACTGAGGAAAAGAAAACATAAAAGGGTGATCTCAAAGGCTCAGTAAGGTTATACAAAAGAAAAATCAATCACATCATATTCATAGGAATATAACTTTTGGAAATCTTAACCTGCAAAAGAGAGCATAATTTCATAACATGGGATAAATCATAGTAGTGAAATGAAATCCCAATAATCATAACATAAAACATGAGACTTTGTGGCATACACACATAATCATAGAGAATCATTTCTTGTTAGTCAAGACTCATTGCCAAGACTATCTTAGTGGACAAAGTCCCTTTCTGAATCGAGTAACCCTCTTTTCAGTCCTGTTTCACTGAACCGGTATAACCTACCATTTCAGCCATGTCTATCTCATGAGATATAAAATCTTTACCCAATGCATTGGAGGGAGATATAGGTCACATCCATCTCATAATGATACCATTCTTATGTGTTCCACAAAATCATAAATCATACATCATTGCATAACCCATGTAATACAAATGGGAATCTTAAACATCATGACATCATAAAACAATTCATATAAGATGAAGGAATTCATAAAAAAAAATATTTCCATCACAACATATTCAATGTAATAATAGTGATAAAAAAAGAACCCTTTATTATCTTAGATGGAATATAATTTTGATAAAACACTTGAACTCCATTCTTGTGGAAAATATCCTTTCTACTTCAAAAACACTTTTCCTTTCTTTACATGTCATACAATTTTAAACTAAAAGAAGTTGAATAAAAAAACATGAAAACATTTAAAGGAAGCTTCTTGGAAATAATGTTTTAAAAAATCCATTCATGCTGTATAAGTTAAAAAAACATTCTTTGTACTTTTGTCGGAAAGGTCAAAAAGTACCTCGTACGAAAAACGACAAAAGATTCCTTTCATATTTTTTACTAAAAACTCACCAAAGAGAAAAATTGGATTTAAGCAATTTTAGGTGGATGGAAATAATATTACATATTCAGGAAACATGGATGTGGATGATAAAATACACCTCAGTAAATACTAATGTATAAACAATCTCGGATAAAAATGAGATTGTTATATTTCCCTTACCTTAGGTCCGATTTGCTTCGTAAGTGTCCGAACCTCCTCTTTTTTGACGCGCCTTTTCTTAACCTCCACTTAAAGAACTAAGGATGGTCTTTGAAGAAGACCAGGACCTATAGGATGATACTATGGAAGTGGAGAGGAGATTTTGGCAGGGGTTGGTCGATCTTGAAGGCTCAAAGGTGTGTGAGGAAGAGAGGGAGGAGGTGCCCTTTTATAAGGGAGAAGAGGGGCACCTTAGGAATATCTCAAAATATTATTTTATATTAAAGTCAAAATCGGTTTATAATGGTTCCAAAGGGTCTTATTTCGAAGTTAATGTGGGTATGGGTAGAAATCCTATCAACCAATAGGATTTAGACAAGTTTTGGTTATTATTTTAACCTTATCAATTATATTTAACTCTAAGTTAAATAATTTAACTTTTACCGTGTCTTTTTGTTTTCTTACAATATATGGGTAATAAACATACTATATCAAGACAAAAGAACCCCCAGTTGTTTATTATTAATATATATAATATTATCTAAGTAATTTGGCCTAACCTTAGATTTTTAGGAATAAAATAACAATTAATAATATAATATTTGTTTTAAAAACTATTTTATGTCAATTTTGACACTATTTGGTACATGATTTTTATGAAATTCATAACAGAATGATAAGTTCAAACCAAGTTACTTTCATCAACAATAACATGTCATATTAACCTAGAAAATTAGTGTAAGTCATAAAAAGACTCAAATTACATTTATTTGGGATTTATAACATCAATTATGTCAATATTTCATTAATAAGACAATTATTGCATCATCTTTCTGTCATAATAAATGATAATTATTAAATCCCTAAAAATTCTAAATAAATTCCTATGATGTAGATACTTTTATTAGATTTCTGGAAACTATTCATGTTCGAAGTTTCATGAAGTTTATCACTAGATTAAAATTATTATACTTATAAGATTTAAGAAAGTGACATGTTGTCACATTCTTTGGTTTTAATAATAATTAAATTATTTTCATTGAAAAAATTTAATTAAATTAATCTAATCCGACCCTTAGGTGATATGGGTCGTTTTTTAGTCATCCAATAGGATTTTGACATTTTTTAGGGTAATTTTAAAATATTATATTTACCCTTAATTATCCGATTTACCTTTAACTATGGTAAATAAAATTTACCGTAGTCACTATTCATAATTCCCAAAAATAAAAAGTATCATATTAACATAATTTGGACCCACTGATTCCAAAAATGGAATCCATTTTTTAAAATTCAAAACACCGAAGTTGAAGAAATTAAATTAAAATTAATCCCGTTGTCGAATAAAAACGGGTTTTTGTTTAAAACATTGCAAAAGATTGAATTGATTTAACCTACGAATTCAAGGTAAAATCAATGCTAATGACATACATTATATTAAATGGTAAAAATATATTATATTTATACTTTAAAACCATTCAATATTATAATTTAACCACATAATATATTATGATGAAAAAAGTTGTTTTTAATTAAAATATATCATGTTTTTACTATTCATTAAAATGTGATAGTTACCAGAATAATATGAAAAATTTATCCAAAGTAAATTTTTATTTCTTAATTCCAAATAAGAATTTTATTTTGTCAAATTGAACTTATAAAAATGTCAAAACCAGATTTAAAGTGGGTGCGCCATCAAAAGGCGACAAAACTGCGTTTTTTGAAAAATACTTATTTTACCCAAAAAATTTATTTTGTTCTTATACCATGTTCTAGGAATGTGTAAGATGAATACATATGTTATAAAATTCAAAATTTAGTTAATACTATTCATAACGGCTAGTTCATGACAATATTATAATAATATAACATTGTTTATTAAAACCCGGTATTGCGTACAACACACGCTATCGAGGAAGGTCGCGATTGCGTGTAATGCAAGCCAAGTCAGGGTTGCGTGTTGTGAAAGAATCCTTCGTTGTTTTGTATAACAGAATCCAACCATATTTCATTTATACATTTAATATATTTATATATACTCAATGTTGCGTAGAATAACTATTATCAAAATTGTGTGTAACACGGTCCAAGAATAGTGTTGCGTATACTGAAAGCTGATACGGTGTTGCGTATAGCGCAAGGTAATCTTGGTGTAGAATACAACATAAGACATTAATTAAATTCAAATAATATTTTTCATAAAATCTCGGGATGTTACAGTATATGTATGGGTAATTGGGTTATATTAAGGGGAATATTATTTTTTACATGAAGAAAATTCAGATGAATTAATTAAGTGATTTTTAAATGGAATTTCACAGCCATATATATTGTAAAAGGAATTCAGATTTGGAATGGGTAAATATTCTTGTAAAATTAATAGTCAGTTTTTATGGAGTGGGTATGGGGTTTTTAAAATTCTATTACCGATTATAGTGAGATGATAATTATTAAAAATATATATTGTGTAGTTATTATATAATGGTATTTGGTTATTAAATTTTTTCGTTATTTTATGGTAATTAGTAAAATTTTCCATAAAGATTAACATGGTTAATTTTATATGATTGATTAATTTCATTCATAGAATGTGTGGGATAGATATTTAAATAATTGTAAATATTTTTTTAATGATATGATGATGGGGTAAGATTCCTTTTAAGTATTCTATGGAGTCCATATAGATATAATTTTTTTTAAATTTAATGATTGGGTCTCATATTCATGTATAGTCTTGTATGTATCCTATAGTGTAATGAAAATCATGGATTAATGAAGGTCCATTACTATAAAATACCTTGAGAAAAATATTTTGTTATTATAGATTTATTAACATGATTTCCCTAGGTTGGGCCCCATTAGATTCAAGAAATATATATATCATTAAACATTTATATATTACATTCCGGGATTCCTGTGAGGAACTATGGTGAAAGGCACATGAAGAGCTCCCTAAATTCAAGTTGGTTATGTTGAATAGATTCTTTGGCTTTATGTCTAGTATTCTGCTTATGCTATGATAATAAATGTCCTAGTGATCCATTTATTTTAGATTAGTAGTTTATATTTGTGTAAATCCAAGGGTTTACCCCCTCCCTTAGACTCTGTATGGGTTTTTTTATTAGGGAATGTCTAATGGAGCTATTTGGGTTTAATGGAGATGTACAACCATGATTTCCATGGTCACATACTTTGAGACAAGCTAGGACATGATGTACACTATGATCAAAGAATCACCATCTTGGGATAACCTAGGTATTGAATGAGGTAATGTTTCACCATTGAGTCATTGAATAATTTTTAATAAATTTTAGTTTAGAATATTATACTATTAAATCTTAAAACTGTTAAAGGGTAATTTTACATTAATATCACTCATTCAAGGACTCGTTGATGGGATTTTTTTATATCATATGCTATCTATCATTTCCCATAAAGTTTTACTCACAGCCTTATCAGGTTCTATGATATAAGTGTAGTCAAATAAATCTATTTTTTCAGTTCTGGTTTTGGAATTCTTTTTATGTGTTTAAGGATTATGGATTCCGTGGCTTGTAAGATCTATAAAAAAAAGACGAAGCAAGAAATAAGATATGATACAGAATGTATATAGATCTATTATTATTTTACAATTTTTCTCCGAACATGGTGTCCACCCATGATGGATCGATTATTCCATGTATGGAATTCCATATTACAAAGAATTTTATATATTAGTTATTTAATAGAATTTTTATTGGCTTGTCAAGGAAGGATAATTATAACAGACTATGTGATTATTAATATTTCCACAGTTATTGAGACTATAGTATATAGGTATAGTATCCCCATTATACTACCTTGGATCTGCATTTCATGTTTTCTTTTATTGAAAAATATTTATGTTCTCTTGAGTCCATTTGTCACATTAACCTTTAACACAATTCTAGTTGCTCCCGAGGTGGAAAATAAAAGAATCATATCACTTAATTTACTCTATTTTTAATATTTTGGAATGATATATAATTGATTAATGGTGTTTTGGGACATGTAAATGATCGCCTTTCTGGGAGTGATCAATCCAAGAATGGGGGAATACCCACATTTTTAGAGATGAGAAAGGTTTGTTCCGTGAATTTCTCATATGAGAGTTGTATCTAATGTTCACATTGAGTGAGATTCATGGCTTATGATATTATTACATGATGGTGTCTACAATTTAATCCCATTATGTAAAGAGTTCCTAGAAAAATTAATTTATTATTCAAGGAAAATAAGGATTTATATGACATGCATTATGCTAGGGATACAAATTTTGAATATCAGTTTCATACTGTTTCTGATTATAAATTCATGGTTATGATGGGTTGATTTATGACTTCCATTTATCTCTATTTTATTTATATAATAAGGGGTCATTTTTTTATAATTTTTATAGTTTTGTATATGGTTTTCCCATATATAGCTATGGTGGAGTCCTACTTGAACAATTCCCTATAATGATTCTTAACACATAATAAGATATAAATAAATAAGTGTTGGTATTGGATAAATTAAATATTACAATAATCAGCCTTTAAAATGTTTTGCCTTATATAATGGTAATTGAAATTAATTTAAACAAGAATTTGATAATTTTAATAATTCTAAAATCATTGATGGAATAAATGTGTATCTTAGTAAAAATTATAATGAATTCGAAACTGGTGGAATTGATTTTTTAGAGTTCCAGTAATAAACATATAAAGGGTTTTATATTATATTACAAGAATTGAAACCTATTTAATAAATCCTTGAGGGTTTATGAAATTATGATAATACATATAATTATTAAGAGTAAATTTTATTTTTAAAAGTTTATGAATTCTATGTGAAAGTGATCCTTGTGGCCGGTGGAAATGGGAATTTAACCGAAAATGTGATTTTATTTGAACATGACGATTCCATTAAATGAAATTCTAGTATGAAACCTATAAAAATATTCATATATATCTTGTAAATGGAATTTAATTTAACCAAATATTTTTTGGGAACCATATAAAATGATATAGTCTATGTAATTTAAAATTCAAGAAAGGGTGAACCATAATAAAATTATATTTATTAGTGGACTTCTTCATTTGAATTATCCTTGGAGAGGGTAAGAGGGTCTATAATGATGTCCCTAGTTTTGAGAACTCTAGTTGGATTTTTAGCACATTATAAATCGCATTACTTAAAGATTGGTATTAGTGTTAATTCTTGAGTGGTGGATTTTTTGAGGTTTTGTGTGGTATATATGTTGATCTAAGAGACCCTTATGGGAAGAAAACGATTAATGAGTTGATGATTTGTGGTCGTTGAGGGTAACCAATGAGAGGGGTTGACCTGATATTTTGAATTATTTTAGAGATGTAAATATTTGTTAGATGATCTAGCATATGAAATTGAAAAAAATTCAGTAATTCCTATGTTTCAAATGAATATGGTTTACTGCAATGAGTTTAAGTTCATCGTGTTTAGTATGGATTGAAAGGGAATACTAATTTAGATCATTGATCCCTACCATTATGAACTTGTATTTGGTACATGGTCATAAAATAAGATAAAATATGGTTCTTTAAATGATTACCAAAATGATGTTTGTCTTGTATATGGGATGGATGCGTATAAGGTGGAATGATTTTCCTCTGAGGAAAATTTGAATACATATGGATTAGTAGAATAAGAAATCTAGGATAAAAAATTGTCAACTCATTAAGAGTGATATAATAGGATTGTTGGTTCTTGAATCATGAGAAATTGGTTAGGTTTTGGACCTTTGGGTTTCGAAAAAATTAGACATTATGAATATAAGAACTTGCCTTTTAGAAGAACTCATGGTAGTATCTGTTTTTCGGTATTTTTTTACATGTGGTGTATCTAGTTGTGTGGTATAGACATAGTGATTTCATGAATGGTTTTAAACATGAAATTACTTAGGTTGTTAGTTATTAGTATAATAGATTTGGGTTAGGATAGAAGTATACATGTTTCTATCAATACAATTTTAGGATATGCATCCAATTGAATTATGTGAGATGAGAAAGAAACATATAGATTTAGGATTACATGAAGTGGTAGGGGTCCATATTTTGGACATTTGAAAATTTTATGTTCATAAATTTAAAGAGTGGTATTTAAGGTACTACTAGTTGGGTAAGGTTGAACTATGTAAAAGCATGGATATTGGTTCAAAAGTGTAATCCTATTTTGGATGTGACACTACTCCTAGGACAGTGATTTTTGATACATTACATTGAGGTTTAGGAATAGAAAATAGTATTAATTTGACATTTTATAGTAGTCCACAAAGGTATAAATAGTGCCTCCTATGATTTGGGGCATTGATCGGCCATGTGTGAGATGTGGTCTGATGACAATTATCATATATTATATATAAGGATACATGAGGATTGGATAGAAAAATATTGATAACCTTTTTTGAAGTGAAAATATTTGTTTTGGATGATGTGTTATGCCATTTTCTATCCAAGAGATCATTCATGGTTATGTTTAATAGTAAAATGTGCATGGATCAAGATGAAAAAAATAAAAATTTAACTAAAAGGACATGTTGGGGTAAATTATTGAAGAGAAAAAGGTGTAAATTTATATGGTGGGGAGGCTACTATATTAAATGTAAGGGTGTGTAGCTCCTCAATTTTTTAAAATGGAAAACTATTTTCGATAGCATATGGGATACGCAACACCTAACCTAGAATACAATGGTTATTTAAATATATCCATTAAACTATTCCATTAAATTTTTTGATATAATTAAGATCAAATAAATTATGATATATATATGGATATATATCAAAAATATATTTATAAATGTTTAATAAATAATCAATCAATTTTTGGGAAGTATTATCTTGTTATTCAAAATATATTTTCCTTAAAAAACGATATGGATGAAAAAAATATTATAAATATTTTGTAGAACATTTAGAAAATGTTTTTGAAAAATCGAACACCATTTTTTTATCATCAAATAAAAATTAACTTATGGGGAAATTTTGTGATTTTTTGAAAAATATATTTTTTAGTGAATAGTTGAAAATATTGATTTATTGTCTACATGAAATTTATTTAGATAAATCAATTAATATAAAATAAAAATCATTAATTAAATTTAATTTCAATGTAACATAGGTATTATTTAGTTATATTTATTTTAATTTATTACATTTTTATCATCTTCATAATGGATTTTATTATAATTTTATTTTATGAATAAAAAAAACTTAATGCTATTTAAAAATGCATAATATTTCTCCATTATAATTATTTAAAATAACCCCTAGGGAGAAATTATCTGGTGTAAATTTTAATATTATGTATCTATCATGATTAATTTAAATTCCAATAATTCAAATTTCTTGTTATAGAGTTAATGTAAAATAATCTTTTTCTTAAAAAATAAAATTTCTGGAAAACCGCATTCCAACATGATTGTGGGTTAACTTAAATTCACTCACATCTAGGAACGTTTTTTTATAAAATTCATTCCATATTAAGAATAAAAATAATTTATATTAGGTAATAAGGTCAACAATTTTTTTAAATTTTGAATAATAACAGTAGTAAATATTTTTTTACCATGATAAAATGAAAACATGTTAATTGATGGAAAAAATGATTTTACAAAGAGTGTAAATATTGTAACCCTAATAGAATGCATATTTATTTTTAGTTTCCATTTAAATGATTAATATATTAATTCCATATTTTTTTAACTTTTTAAATATTAATTAACAATTTTGTTTTAAATTATATTCCAATATTATAAATAATAAATTTTATTTTAAATAATACACTATTTCAATTAATATATTCATTTTCTTGAATTAATGAATTTTTGAAAACAATTATATTCTTAAAAAATATTACTATTAAATTATAATAGATAAATGTGATAGGTAATATAATTTATATGATGTCATGTGTAATTTTTGGAAGTATTTGAAATCAAATATTGTCAATAATTCCAGGATGTTATCAATAAATGTCCAGTAATATTTAAAAGAAAAAATTTCACATATTTATAACATCTTTTCGTTAATATGAATACTATTTTTGGAATCATTATATTTAAATTATCCAACTAATAATTTTTTATAATTTTTTGACAGAGTGGTGTTTTTGGATAAATATTAAATAACATAAAAATATACAGATTAAATTATGAAATCATAATGACATAAAAGTAATGTAATAAATACTAAAAAGGATATTCAAAACAAAATATACATTTTATATTTAACATATCATGATTTTATGTTTCTTTTATCAAATTTATAAATCATTTATGAATCCTTAGAAACCATAAATATATTTTATCTTTTAAAAATATTTATTTAATAGTATGTATCACATCCACATCAGTAACGTTATTATTTTATTATGTTCAGCCTTTGGAGTTATAAAATAATTTAAACTACTCAAATTTTGTATAACCCATGGTAATAAACTATGGGATGTTTTGTTGTTATTTTATTTTATTATTTTTATTTCAAAATAGTGGTTTAATAAAAAATAAATAATTCCATTCTCATATCCTATATAAACCCAACTGGGATCCCATTTATCTCCACAAAAAATCCATGGATAGTTTACATAATATTATATTCCTTATATATAGTTCTCCAATTTCACCCCTAATATCTCTAGATTCCCCACCCAGGCATTGGGATTCACACACTCATGTAAGGGATCCTACCATTCTCCTATATAATAAAGTTTATTTATTATTTTATGCCTTGTATTTCAAATTCATAATATTGGTATGTGTATTTAAATGTACCTATTATAACCCGTTTTATTTCAAAATAATGAAAGTCCACATTTTCTCTCATGAACTCCTTTTATCATTTTTTGAGTGATGCCATTATGTAGCCCAAATTTCACCATGATATACCATAATAAAATTATAGATAATAAACTTCCCATTTTAATATTAGTGGTATTCACCATAATAAACATAATTTTTTTTAATTCGGAATTAAATCTATCCCTTCCACACTATTTTATCCTAGAAATGAAATATCTTAAAGAATGAATCTATGTTATATGATTTATGTGTCACATATAAGAATGAGAATGTAAAAAAAGAAATAAGTGCACTTAGAAATATATATTTATTGAATGAATTGGGTAATGTTTAGTCTCATGATACTTCATTTTAAGATAGTTAGTAAACCCTATTCTTTTGTGTTATTTTCTCATCATCATTTCCTTTAATATATCAATGACCTATGCATTTCATGTAGTGTTTTAATTTGTTCCCAAATTTCACACTTTTCCTTTAGGATTATCATGATATTAATTTCACATTGTGAATGTTTATCATTATCATCCCTTTTTTGTTTCACTGACATTCATTTTGCTTAAAATATAATAATTTAATCATTTTATGCCATTCGTATTCTCTTACTCGCATTTTTATCTCACAATTTCCTTATGAATGTCCCCAAGATATCCCAAGTAGTTTTATGCACGACCATGTTAATATTTTTTCAATAAGATGATGTATTTCCTATTTTATATTGTTATATAATGTACCAAATTCCCAATTATAGTACACTTATCGAACATCCATGTCGTATTAAGTGAAATCATATATAATTAATCCTGAATAAATTTTTAACAAATAGAAGGTTTGTCATTGTTCGTATCATAGTAAACATTTAGATATTTAGGGATTAAAATTAAAAAACTCTAGTGAAATCCTTATTGAAAATGACTATGTATAAGAGATCATACCTATATTTTGGTATGTGTAGAGTGATTGATTTATCAAGAAAATATATCACTATCAAGATACTACATGAGTATTTGGATCTAGAATAGATGTTCATTTGGGAGAATACATGAAAAACCCATGTTGAAATAGACTTGACCAAGAATAGGTGTAAGATAATGTCCCTTACAGCACAATTGGTTGGACACTCCTAAATGATATGAATTTGTAAATTCAAAATACAATTTTGAACCATTATTATCGGAAAAAATCCAATTCATGTATATGATAGAAACTATATCATGGAGAACATAGCTTGTAGTTTTTAAATTCACATGATAAAGAAATACATGAAATTTAAAATTTATTCCATTAATGTTATTAGATTCCCGTTTAAATTTTTGATTGAATAAAATTACACATCTATAATTTTCAATTAAGTCATGTCAATGGATTTAAATAATATGAAGAAATTCAGGTTTAAATTGTGAGTATATATTTTTTTAAATAGAGGAACAATGTAATGTACTGAATTTTGTAAAAGAGAAAACTATGTTCGATAGTTTATGCCATACACAACACTAAACCCAATCAAACAATGATAATTTAAGTATTACTATTTTAACTATTGAATTATATTTTCATATATTTTTATAATTAAATATATTATGATATATATATATATCAAAATTACATTAATAAATTCTTAGTAAAAATCTATTATCTTTTTGGTAATGTCTTTTAGTTCATCAAAAAATGTTATATTCAAAAATGATTTCTATGAAAATAATATTATAAATATTTTTTAGAAAATTTATAAAATATATTTTTCAAAAATACAATTTTTCAAATCATTATATAAATATTAACTTATGTTGGAAATTTGGTATTTTATAGAAAATATAGATTTTTAGTGAATAATTAAATATACCATTTTTTTGAAAAATTCACCTGTCATTTCATTAAATATTTAATTAAAAAAATAATTACTATATAATAAATTTAAAAAATAGTTATTATTTAGTTATATTTAATTCAATTAATTATATTTCAATCATCATTATACTAGAATTTCGATAAGTTTATCTTTTGGAATAAAAACACATTTTCTA
Source organism: Viscum album (assembly GCA_963277665.1). Taxonomy (NCBI): domain Eukaryota; kingdom Viridiplantae; phylum Streptophyta; class Magnoliopsida; order Santalales; family Viscaceae; genus Viscum; species Viscum album. The sequence goes on along the minus strand of OY728126.1, from coordinate 71,990,177 downwards.
GAAAATTATATTAAAATGAATAATATTTCTCCCTTTTAATAAATTAAAATAACCCATAATTATAAATTATTTGATGAATATTTTGTAATATATATAAATATATATTAATTAATATTTATAAAATGTAGGTAACTATTTATTGAGTTAAAGTAAAATAATTTTTACATAAAAAATACATATTTCTGAAAACTACATTCCATCATGCTTTCAGGTTTCATATTAGCAGAAATTATTCCACATCTATGAATTGGTTTTGATAAAATAGATTCCACATTAAGATTCATCATAATAAATTATTGGTAATATGGTCAACTACATTTTTAAATAATTTTAATAGTATGTTTAGTAAATATTTTTCACCAAAATAAAAGAAAGACATGTAAATTGAGTGTAAAAATAAATTAAAAAAATCTATAAACAAATTAACATGGATAGTATTAATATTTATATTTATTTTATATTTAAATTATGAGAATATTTATTTTATATTTTTTACATTTTGAATGTTTAAGTAATCACATTGATTAAAATTATATTTTGATATGACAAAACTCAAATGGTATTTTGATATAAATTGAATTTTCAATTAATAAATTCATTTGGATGGATTATTGAATTTTTAATGTAAATTATATTTTAATAAAATATTTTATTTCTATTGTTATTAAAAAACTTAATTGATAGTATAATTTTCATGATATCAAATGTAATTTTTATATGTGTTCAGAAACTATTAATGTCAAAAAACCCATCATTTCTTAATAAATATTTATTATTCTTTTAAAATTGAAATATATAATATTTAGAATATTTTTTAGTAAAATTGAATATTATTTTTGGAATCATAATGTCAAAATTAAAAAATTGTGAATTTTCCATAATATTCTGACATTATCAAATTTGGCATAAAAATTAAATACATTTAAATATATTGTGTGTATTGGGACATCATAATGACCCAAAAGTGATTTAATAAAAAGAAGAATGGGTCTCTACGACCAAATTTTAATATTTTTTTTAAATAAATCAATTTTATGATTACTTAATCAAATATTTTAAGAATTTATGAATCCTTCAAACCATTAATATATTTTTTTCATTTTAAAATCAATTATTTGTGAGTATAACTCACTTACATGTCATAATGGGTTTTATTTTATTATGTTCTATCATTGGACTTATAAATAAATTAAATCCACTAATGTTTTTCAGAAACCATGGGAAATAATATGGGAAAGTATGTGGTTATGGTTATTTTATTATATAGAGTCGAAAACACATGTTTGAGAAATGATAAAGAATTAATCGCTCATTTATTATATAATCCCATCCAATACCCCATTTATCTTCACAAAAAATTATTGGATAACATCATTACTCTGCCCTACACTCTCTATAGTCATCCTACGACTCTCTCTTATGATCTCAAAAATTGCCTCTATAGCATTTAGAGATGCACACTAAAGTAAGGGATCATCAGATTCTCTACATTATTAAAGTTTCATTATTATATAATGTCTTATATTTCCAATTAATAATGATGAGAAATTCCATTATATGGCCCCATTAATTTCCATTTAGTTTCCAAATTACGAGATACCCCTTTCACTATCATAAACCAATTTTTTGAAATTTTAAGTGATCCCATTTTGCTGCAGAAATTTCAAATTGATTTTCTATACCAAAATAATTATATAGTGAATACCATACCCATTTACTATCATAAGTATTCATCATTATATACATATATATTATCTAAATATAAATTTAAATTTATTTATTCCATACTACTTGATAAGGGAATAAAATTTGATGAAGAATAAATACTTTTTGTATGATCTATGTGGAATACATACTCATGAGAATGAAATGAATGTGATGTGTCTGACTGAAACTATATAGTGTTAAAAATTATTGGGTATTGTTTAGTATCATGTTATTTCATGTTAATATAGGTATTATTCATAATTTATTTATGGGCACTATCTATGATGATGTATTGATAGTTAGCCTTATCATATTTTTATGATGTAGTTTTTTATGTTGTTTCCACATTTCTGACTTTTACATTATGATTTTCATTCTATATGATGTATCATTTTGAATGATTATGATTTTGACCCATTTTAGGTCCCATAGGTATTCCTTCTATATAAAACAAATTTATTTATTCATGTTATTCCATGTTTATTCTCTTACCATGCTTTATAGCTCACCCTTTTCTTATGTATGTCCCCATGTTATCCCATGTACTTTTAAGTACTAGAATGATACGGATGTTTTTAATAAATATTATGGATGTCCTATTTTAAATTTTTATGTAAGGATCCTTTTTCACAAGGACACGGTACTTATTTATTTTCATGGTTATGTTATGAGAAATATTATGCAATGAATCATGAATTAATATGTATTGAACTGATGGGTTGCCTTAGGATGGTTCCATGACATTAAATGAGTTTCAACATGTAGTATGGACTACTTTTCATGAGCAAGTAATAGAGTATTTCTTGATTATAGAGTGGTGATTGTGTGTGGGGGGTTTTCTCCATGTTTGTTAATTAAACTGGGAGAGAATCATGATGGGGTCCAATGAGGTTGAGTTTTCACTCTAGGGAAGAGATTAAAGGGATGTATCTATTGTGATGATTTTCTTTTCAGTTATGGGTGTGTGTACATCATGTTTATAAGTGTTGTTCATTTTATGAGATAATCATGATACTAGTCCTTATAAATTAATGAAAAAATAGATTTTTTCATTCATGATGTTTTTATATAATCTAGACTCATCTAAAATTTCGATAGGTTATATCATTTTTGTGATAAATGGAGAATAAGTTTATATTTTAGGATGATGGTGACACAATATAAATAAAATGGGATTTTCTGTTTAGACACATTTTTTGGGTTATGGAATGAATAATAGTGAATTTAATAGTCGATTTATAAAACACTTGTATGGAATAACGACCAGGTGGTGTGACTATTAGTGGTTTTGAGATGTAAGATGATAATATGTTCAGATATATGAAACATTAGAGCTCAGTGATAACCTACCAAATTGAATTATAAAGTGATTCCTTGTGCTTTAATTTCACGAGAGTGATAATGTTAGACATGATGATATTAATGATTGAGGAATAAACTATTGCATATAGTTTGTATAATAAAATGACATGTGATTTAATGTTTTTGAAATTCATTATTTCCTCTAGGTGTGGGTAATAATGGTTGAGCAATTTAAACTAATCAGAACCTGAGTTTGTGATCCCATAGGGTTTCTTGAATGTGGAGATGGTTTGGGTGTGATGTAGTCTTGACCTCAACCAAAAACAGATTCATATTTTTGTATATGGTTTAGACTCAGTAACTTGGAATATCTGTTAAAATTATTCAAATCATAGTGAATATATAGGGACAATATGTATTTTGATTAGTTGTTCATAAGATAACTATTGTATTTATTGTTGAACACAATTATAATATTTTGGGATGAATGTGTTATTGTTATTGTGGTTGATTTTTTAAAAAACTCATTAGCACATGTTCAGTTGGTCCTATAATGAATGGTGGATCATGATGTTGATCATGAAATGATTCATTGGGAGAAATAATAGTTTTTTGACATAGTTCATTAGGTGAACCTATATCATCACTTGTCTCAGGGATGAACCCTTGTTTCATTAGATGATTCAGAGGGTCAGTCATATAAAAAATAATTTTAAATGTGAAATTTCATGAATTTTGACTTGAAGTGTTAAATAGCCTGGATATGTTTTTCATAGGTATGAGCAAGACCCAATAAACGAGTAACTAGTGAAATGATTATTATTAGGTAGACATGTCATTTGAAGATAATCCAATTGGAATAATTAGTCATAGAGGGAAGCTTCTTCTGATAGTATTGTTCTTTTGGAGAATATTTTGAGGATTTATGGGAGGTCTCAAAGTAGATATGTGAGAACGGAAGTTAATAATTAATTCTTAGTGTCTAATTTCATTGGAATGTAGGGACCAACATAATTTAAAAAATATAGATCTTGGATAAATTTATTTATGGTGGGGGAGGTTTTAAACCTTAACACATTTTGAGGTACTGATGAATTAAATATTTTATAAAACATGAGAATTTTCCCCAAAACTAGAAGTTATGGGGGTTGAGATTATCCTGTAGAGATACAAAGTAAAATGGGAGGGTTATTGGTTGAGTGTTGCAGACTAAAACACATTCAATGTGAGAAAATATATTCCGTGTTCTAAATATTCATGTTTTCATGAAGAAATAACTTATTCTGGTAATTTCACATCTTGAATAAAAAATGATGTTGCTAATAGGTTGCAGGGTTATTCCAGTTTTTTTAATAAATTAATTATTTTTAATTGGATCAAATTAGATAATGTCCCCATTTACGAATATATATCCACACCACTCATCCCATTTTTATTCCTCTATTAAAAAATGGATTCCAACTCATGAGGAAATGAAATCAATAACTATTGTGTGCATTGGAAATCATTATGAAATTATTTGTTTCTATAGAATACTATTTTTATACTACATCAATTTATAGTTATCTATCTTTTTTTAGTTCCATTGCAATCTATTAATTCTGTGATTATATATTTTTTAAATTTAATCGATTTAATTCCAAACAGATTACTAGTATTTGATGAGGGGGCTTCACAAAAATAATTTTATATGGTCCCTTATATTTTTCCTATTTTAATGATTGTTTATTAGTGTATGATTTTCGGGTTTAAACCCAATTTCTTATTATTTGACCATAGTATACATAATTGGTTTGAATTTAGGTATATTTAGTTCACCAAAAATCATTAAATGTCTCAAACTTCAAGAAAGGGAAAACCTAGGGAATCACATATGTAATTGGGTGAAATTTAATGTTTCTAATTAAATGGTTGGTTTCAAATGGAAGCGTAATTGAGCATGTTAGGGGGGTAATTTTATTAAAAATTCATAGAGGTATTTTCAATAATTTATTTTATAATTTGGTGTTTCTCAAACATAAATTTCCTAAAAGGAATTATGGATTGAACTTGAAAATTTTTTTTGTTCAAAAAATAGACAATTTTTAGGAAATATGTAAATGGATTTTTAAAACTACAAGGTCTTTTGTATTAATTTTGTAATTATTTGAAATGTGAGATATAAAAGTGCATTTGAAATTGGATAGGGTTGTTGAATATATTATTTCTTTATTGGTAATTAGTATAGTAGTCCACGAAGCAGACCTTAGTGTTTTTTTATGAATGAGTTTTTTTTCATACAAAAAAATGTGTGGGATTTTTATTTTTAGAAATCATAAGTTTTTATATATTCAAATAATGATGGATTGACGTTTTTTTAGATAATTCCATGGAGTTTGGATAGACTTAGAAATATGTGTAATGTCACGAGTGATCCTTACAGTGCACTAGAAAAAATACATGAATTCTATTGTGTGATGCAACACATGGATTCATTGAGGTTCTAAGGTGACCCAAGCATAACATTCATATATATTAAATAATTTTAATTTAATAATTTAAAAAAATTATACAGGTCCAAGAACAATAGGTGTTTATTTTATATTGGAACTATAAATATATAAATATTATTCACAAAATATATTTAACATCTATCAAGATGATCAATATATTAATACACATGTAGATCTAAAATATTTATAATCATCAGTAAAATCATAAGGGTGAAATTATAATAAAGGGTGAGCTAACAATCTAAAAAAGTGTATAAATATTTGATGTCATTCAATGATCTGATATGAGAATAAGTGTATATGAACATGACCCTAACAAAATAAATTAATACATTATTAATTCAATATCTATAATCAGGAGTAATGACCTAAATAATTCTAATAAAAAATCGAATAATTCATAACAGTTTGTAATAATAAATAAATAATCTTGATCCATGTGATCATATCATAAACATATTAATGTTGGAAAAAAATAATAAAACATTGTGAACATCTATAAATATTAATAGGTTCACTAATTTTGTTACCAACACAATATTACTTCCTCACAAAATCTCATTGACACGATTATAGGTCCACTCATAAACTGATGGATATAAAACCAGGTCCACACATAAAATCTTGGAAATGGAATCATGTTCTTGAATAATATAATGAACATGAATGTAGGTTCATACATATCATAGTTATATAATGAGTTATATATTGTTATCTAATACATTATACTGACATATAATTCACCACCCATAATATATTTATAATCCCTGTATATATGTTCCACAAGATCATGAAAACATTCAATATCACTTATCTCATGGAAAAATGGTCTTCAAAAATATTTTATCTTTATACCCCTAAACCATGAAGTTAAATAATAATGATTTTTTCATATAATTATATACATATTTAATGATAAATAACAATGAAGGATGTTATCAAAGATAGAAAATTCATTTAAAATATCAGTGAATTATTTCCTGATGAAAATACCTTTATCAGTTTCATTCCTGTTATATATAATAAAAAATTTATAAAAAAATAAAAAAACTCTAATTTTAAAATAAACATAGAAAATAATAATGAATATTGAAAGAAAATTGTAGTCATGATTACATGAATTTTTATTCATATCGTAAATATTACAATGATGATTCCTTTTGTGTTTTCATTAAAATGTCAAATTTAAATAATTTTGAAAACCCAGAATGGATATATTTTTTATAGAAATTAAAACATGGATAAAAATTAAATTAATAAAAAAATTTATAATAGAAAAACCATTTATAGAATAATTTTTATTAAAATGTGTACATGGAAGAAATAAATTCTTCACTATAGGGAGATATAATGTTTATTTTCCTTAAAAACACTCTTTTAGTGTCACAATAACATGAATATGAGAATGTGAAAGGGAAAAAATTAAAAAAAAAATTATACTAAAATTCAGTATATTTATAGTTTTAGATAATAATGTTCTATTATTGATAACGTAAAACATAAATAATCATGCTATACTATACAATTGAAATATAAAATGCATACCTCAATTTCAAATTTTTTTCCAAATTGATCTGACCTACAATATAATAAATTTAAATTTATTATAGTTCTAAACTATATCAATGTAAATAATTATAGTATAATATATGAGCAACGGTGGTCACTATAGTATACTGTAGCAGTGGCGGTACTGTAGCATCAGTGGTCACTATAGCGGCAGTGGGTCACTATAGGAGCAATAGGCTACTATAGCAGCAGCGAGTACTGTACAGTATTTTAGCACAGCAGGCACTCTAGTATTACTATTCTTTGAATGGGTCTCGGGCCAAAAAATGGGCCTACGGGCCATGTAATGGAATAATTTCCCACTTGGCCTTTGGGCTATGTAATGGGTCTCCCTCTACACAGTTAAAGAGGTCATTTTCATTGTTTTAATAATAAATGAGGCTTCGGCCCCAACTATAAGAAAATATCATATCATTACCCATTTAGTAATAGTTTGTAATTAAAATCATAATTTTCCCATGATAATTAATTAATATTTCATGAATGTTTTGATTCATCTCATCTAGTTCTTGTACATTGACCATTTTTCCATTATATATATCATTTTAATAATGATATAAATATCATATTTTTTCAATATATACTAATTTATATTCTTCAAAAAATGTATGACTTTAAAAATTATTTATACCGTTCATGGAGAGATTAATCTGTATGTGCGGATGAACATTGTGTTGATTTTATAAATAAATAAATATATAAAGATAATTAATATTTTTCATTATAGAAGAATAATTATATCATAATTATGACATATAAGAATTATATTTATCTTAATAATCCACCATTAATATTTTTGTTGGAAAATAGATTATATCCTTATTTGGATGCAGCAGTGCACACAAATGCCCGAGGGATACTTTTATTACCTATTTGACTGGAGGGAGGAGAAAATGGTTGTGAAAATAATGATAATGAAATATCAACATATTTATGATACTATAAAAATCATTTAATGATCATTAAAATAGTATTATAGAAGGTGGAAAAGGAAATAAAATTTAATTATATTCTTTAAGAGTTGTACATCTTCATTTAGAATCCCCCATTGTCTTACACATGGATTATTTAATGGATGGAATCTAAATAAACAAAGTCCAATATGATGTATGGAGGGATGTTGTAAAAGGATTATGGAATTTATTTGCGGATATAATAGGATCTTGATATGTATATAAGAGTTGTTTCCTTTTATAAGGGTGGGAGTGGACAACCATTGAAATTTTTAAAATATTAAAATATAATAACATCATAATCAAGAGAAAGGATTCTACATGACTCATATAATAATAAGATATGATTTATGGTCTAAATGTGACAAAAAAATATAGCATATACCCTTTAATAATGAAATATCACTCTTACCTATTAGATTAACACCTAGAACACCAGTCTTAACCTTAACTAAGGTAACACATTTTTTAGTATTTTTTTCAATTATCATAAAATATTAGAGATAACATATTAAAATATTAATAAATAATTAATTCAAATATGGAAATATGTATTTCATCTCATTATATATAAGTGGAAAAAATAATTTTTAAATAAACATAAAAAATTCATTAAAAAACAGATTTATAGTATATCAATATTTTAAGCATAATAATGCTTTCAATAAATATTTTTAATATTGTTAATTATATTAATATTTCCAATTTAAATTTTTTATTTCAAAAACACTTTTAAAGAAAATGTGACAAACCAAATCGATTCATAATACATAAAATCAATCCTCATAAGAAAAGGATGAGCCATTTTATATAAATCCAAAGAAGTTAGAATTCTACACCTTAAAAAGATGCCATTTAATAGAGGTAACTTCAATTTCCAGATTGTCCATTATGTGATCCTCGAAGAATTGGACCATCTTGTCTGAAGCCTACATATGACCCTCCAAGCTTGTTTTCCCGTCGTTGAAGCCACAAATTAGAATTATATTATGTTTATCAATCCAAGAAGATTGTTTGTCATTAAAATCAACACGCAGTGGTCATTGAAACATACAGTGAGCATCTTTCTCTGAAATCTTGATAAAAAAGGACTCTTGTAACATTTTTCATTAGAGTTCATGAGGATTTCGTGGGATGATCCCTCTGCCTCATTGTTGTCAACCACTGGCATAGGGCCATCTGGAACCCCTGCTCGTGATTCAAGCGCCTCATTAGCCACTGAATCCACATGTGTTAATGATTTCTGAACATAGTCATTGAGTGATAATCGACATCAGTCAATCTTTGGGGGGGGGGGGGTTTACTTGTGCTATAGGATATGGTAAAGGGAGGTCTAGGTAGATCTTAATAGTTCTTTTGTCTCCGTGGTCTCCGTGAAGACATTATAAAACCATGTGAATCCCTGAGAGTTTTTTTCCATTTCTTTGCAGAAGATCTAGTATAATCTTATGCGAGTTCCACTTCCTTGGGCTCAATAGATAAATATAATGATGCAAAATTGTATACAACTCCATTTTCATCTAGCCTCAAACACTTGTTCGGTCCATGATCAACTTCCACAAAATCCCCTTCTGTGGATGTATGACAATCACTTTTTCCCAACACTGCAAAATGATTGTGAGATCCGTTACCAATGGAATCTAAATTTCCTATACAAGTAGAATAATGTGGTTTTTTGGCCTCCCATGGGTTTTGTTCAGCCCTTATATAGTATTCTTTTCCCACTATCCCCAACCTATCCTCCTTATCCACAACAACCTCTTTATTAGGAAGACTACCCAAAGACATTACAACATCAGCAAAAGTTGAAGGGGTCCTTAAACATCTTTTGGAGCCGAATCTTCCCCCTATTCATCACCAGAAGAAGATTTACTGATACCCAGATACCTTCGCAGTCTATAAAACACTTCCACAACTCTAAACTCAAGAAACGTTCATTTCTCCACTTTCGGAAGGGCTGTCATAGTGCCAGCTTCACCAGATCCCCCTTAGTCCATTACGGTTGCATTGCACTCAGATGTAGGATTGTATTTTAGAGGAACAAGAGCTCTCCGAGAGTAAATTCAGGATCCTTGATGGAACCTGCTATCATCATGACCCAAGTGGATAAAACCCACATAGAAGGGAACCCATGACTCATAGCATACCTTTTAATGCTAATGATGTTTTCCTTCGACCTCAATGCTGATAAATTCTAGCGGTTCCTGTGAAACACCTACTTCCACAAAGATTCTCGGAGCAACAAGGTGACAAACGGCTCAGGTTCAAGAATCCGAGCATAGATAATGACCTAACATGTTTCCAATCAACCATAGGATCACCATATTCCGAATAATATTATCAAAAATGACATTGTATCCTATTATGAGGTGCAATATCGAAACTCAACTCTTTATCCATAGCATGATGAAGACTTATTTAGAACATTGAGGCAAAACATTGATACTGATCAGATATAGTAGAAAGTGGTATAATATAAGACATTACCAATTTCTTAATGTATATTCAAAAAATATGATGAAGAGGGAAATGTTCTCTGATTCTAACGATGTACACTAATTTCATAATGAAATATACCAAAAAGCAAATAGCCATAATACCTTCATATTTTTGGGTAGTCTGTTGAAGAAATCTAGTTTATTAATTTACAATATCTCTTATATTATGTGGAATGGTTGAACCATTCACTATGATAGTTTTTTCTAAAAATTTAAATACGGATATACCATTCATTTATATATATATAGTAAAAAATTATCTTGTTTTTTTACATAAATAATCTTTTATGTCACTATAAATCTGTATACATCTATAATGAATATATAATTATTGAGTACATGATTCATTTAATATCTCTTTATTCCTGTATTAAATTAATTGGACACATTCACTATTTCTTAACCATATCATTCCACCACAATAATGGTTGATCTCAAGAATATTTATCACCCCTCTTATGTAGTTATGTATTATCTCTTTATTCCTATAATCCTATAATTTATGTATGGTAGATCATTCCTATGAGAAAGATAATATATATCCCCTTTTATCATGATTTTGTATTCCATATATATTAAATTATAAAATATTGGATTTCATTCAACAATTATCATGGAAAAACATTCCTAGAATTTTTATCACAATTCCTCCACAAACATTTTCTAAAAAGTACATACATACCATCAATAATGGATATAATGAAAAAATCATAATCATTAATGTTTCATATTTGAAAAGTAAAAGGATCCCATATCGTCACCACCAAAAAACTAAAACATTAAAAAAAATTGGATCACTTACAAACCCAATGGCATTTTATTTTTTGGGTTTTAGAGAATCTAGAAAAAAGTATTACATAAAGATACACCTGTATTTAAATGTACATTTCTCCCAATCAACCCCGACATCCTTATTTAATATTAATTCACCATAATCAACCATATAAAACTCTTATAGACATACTAAATTCATAATATGTAACATATCAGCCCCACTAAGCACTAAACCAGCAGCCAGACTAGTCACCACATGGACTCATGTGCACCTCCCCATATTCTAGAGATTACACACTAGTTGTGAGGGTCTATTGATGGAATGATGTGTATACTATACCCCCTATATTAGAGTAGCACAATTGTATATTAGATAATAAATGACAACATATTTTTGAAGTACTATTAAAATAAATAAAAGTAGTAGAACAATAATATAATATATGAATAATGATCACCAAAACCAATTTACAGTAACACATCTATGAAATATGAGATGAAAGTGAAATAAATATGAATTATAGTAGAAATAAAATATAATTAATGAAAAATTCCCAATGGATAGACTATGAGAATCATGAGCACTAGCTCAGTCATGTGCTCCAAACTCCCCTGTACATGTAAAATAGTATTATAATTCAACCATGGAACTAAAAATATAAGGTCTACTCAAGAACCATAGTAAAATTTAGGCATGAGTATGATGTGATATAATAATCTCAGTACTTTAGAACCCATAGTTTCTAGCCCAATATATTCATTGATTTAATTTATTGATCAAGTATAATTAGAAAATTAATAAACCATTTCGGAACCAATAAACAATGACCCACCCATGTAAATAAGGGACACCTTGTGTCTATAAAAACTTTGGTACCCTACCAGTTATCTATGTCTATGGGTACATCCTCTAATATTAGGATGGGTCACCCAAATTAGTGGAATATTTACTTTATAAGGATAAATCACTCAGAATATACCATAAAAGTATGTCCAATTTCCATAGGCTATCCAAAATCTCACCCACATATAGATGTCGAATATTTCCCTCATGAATTGTGTGGTTATTAATCAATCACATAGGAATCCAATATAAACATATACTCATTCATCATGAACACAGAACTAGTATGACTATCCCATATGCGGTACGAAAATATGCATTAATACCTTATGTGTAAATCATATACTCTTCCCTTTTGGTTCATGTATCTATGTGACTTACCCTCAAGCAGTATCAAAGATCATTCACCGATACCTCATCAATTAGAAATTAACATTACATTTATCCATACAAACTCCACATGACATCATCATTAAACCCTCAAGTGTTAATCACATGGATATCACATATGATCACTATCTATGCAAGAAAAATAACATTTTTATTATCAAACATAGAAATGTTATCATCATAAGAGAAAGTTATCAATTAAAAAATATACGATTTGTAAAAAAAATCATTTATTGAAACATACTTCTTAATTATCATCATAATTTCATCAGACAAAATTTAATTAATCATTCAACACTATGATTCGTACTATATAAATTAAATAAAATTAATCAAGTTGATTATTCTACAAGAAATAAAAAAATATATTATTATGATAATTAAAAATTCTAATCCAAATATCATCTAAATTATGATGTTTAATATAGGGATAGAAAATCAAATACACTATGTCACAATTAAATCCAAGGATGCGACACATATCTGGTGGATTAAGGTATGAGTCCCCATAACTATGGACCCAACTGGATTCAATTTTTTATTAAAAATAAATGATGAAATTTTAATAGAGATTATAAAATATATCTAGTAATGGACGAGGAATACTATTGCAATGAAAATGATCACAATTACAATAAATAATTATATTATAAAAATATGATTTAGTTTATTTCATATAAATCAACCCCTTTCTAGAAATGAATACTCCCTGACACATTCCATTAATTATATTCAAGTCATATCATCGAAACATTGAAATCCTCTTGAGGAAAAACCTGGGATTTACTTGAAGATGGTCTCATTCTCATCTATTCCTCTCTCCTGAGTGAGGTAAGTCATTGCTTATTGTTTTGCCTATCCCCATCATGATTCTCATTCTCATCGGAGCTCCCTTCTTCTAATAGTTCTTTTTCTTTCCACTCATATCACCCTCTTTCCGCATTGAGTTATTCCAAGCCTCTCCCTCCCACATTGCCATGTGGTGTTGTTTCATGTTGGTTCTTTCCTTATATCGGATGTGTTTTGATGGTATGGTGGCCCTTTGGCCTCTACTTGCTCGGATATACCCATATATGACTCATCCTACACGATTCGAAGGTTTTGGTTTTGGGAGATTTCCCATGACTGTATAGGCGAGGCGATAGCGATGGATGCAGAAGATAATTCAGTAGAACTCTTCTTCCTCGGTTCTCATTATATGGATCCCCTAGTCAACTTGATGTGTATATGCAGATGAAGATCTATACATGGTGAATATTTGGCTTCAGGAGGGGTCCATTCACTGTACGTTTCGTCAGATGATCTCTATAAATGGTGAATGTTGGTTTTCTGGCGGCAGTGGGAACTCCTCTATGGAGGTGACTGAAGATCATTGGGTGGATTCCGGACACATTGGTGGTCTCTCAGATCTTCATAAGTTGGAGGTTGCCGGATCTTGGATGGTTTTTCCTCTTCAATGGCAATTTGTTTCTGGTTGATGGGTGATGATGCTGTCTTTTGATGATTCATGTGATGTCTGCTCTGTTTTTTGTTTTTTTTCTATTTCAATTAATTTATGTCTTTGTACATTGCTGGTTTATCAGTTGTTGATGTCTTTTGTGGATTAGAAACTGTTTTAATCAAATTTGGCTCAATTTAGTTTTTTTGTATTTTTTGGTGGGTGGCCTCAATTGAGGGATGAGTGTGTTGACACCCATCATCTAGCCATCATTATCTTGGAAAAATGGGTTCCCTATTTAGGGTTTGTTTAGTTTTTTTGGTCCTTAGTTTTGATGCATCTGGTTGACTTGCTGGTATTTTTTCACAAGCATTTTCAGTTGGGAGGCTTGTTTGAGAGAGAAATGTGCTGGGATCTATCATCTTGTCCACCCTTTGCATACTTATGTGTGCGGGGGGAATGAACTTCTTCATTGGGCCTCTAGTACAGTACAACTACATTATTGGTTGAAATACATTATCTTTGACTAATCTCAGCATAGAAATTCCTCTCAGGGGGGCGATGAAACTGTTTTCCTTCCATTTGACTCTTTCCCCACTTTGATCATTTTTGTTCTCTCTCATCCCATTGGGTTTTTTTGTTTTCACTTTTCCTATAATGGACTTCTTATTTTCCCATTCATAAAATGTGGGTTATATTTTTTATATATTGGGGGCTCTATCTCATTCTATTAATAAAATATCATCGAAACATTTTACATAAAATGTTCAAATTTAATTATTAAAATATGTTTTTTCGGACCACCCAAACAAGATATATTTAAAATAATTCTTTTAATATTTCAAGGAAAATTTTCAATTGTGATCTTGATAATAATGCCATGATATAATTTATAAATATATAAAGATGGGAATTCGTCTTGTCCAGCCATTTAATTATTAATTTCAATGAAAAAAATTTCACATAAATTCAAGTCCATCATTATAATCACGAATAACATCTCAATAATTTTTATGTTAGAATACAGTGCTCCACCATCATGGATTTTAATATGAAAACATTCCTTTTAATCAAATATTTAATTTAGTATATTTAAGAATTTTATTTAATTAAGGAAATGAATAATTTTTTGAATATACCACCGATCAGGCAATGCCAAATTAAATAAGATGCACTATTCAAGAAAATAATTGTTTTTAAATTTAAAATGAAAAAGTATAGGGATCCTACCTTAAAGAATTAGATCCATGAAAAATATGTGGCGCATGAAATTTATATTACGGATGACTTACTTCTTCTCATTACCACCTTCGAGTATATGCACCTTCACTTATAAAAAAAGGATACAAAGCCACTATTAAAATACTCACATGGCCTTGTATATGTGCAAGGGGATTCTTAAATGCATGATCTTATATGAACAAACCAGTCAACACTAATGCACATACTCATTTTTCATATTTATCAAAAGAAATCCTAGACCCATATATATGTAGTCATTTCTATGGGTGAATATACATATAAAAGGGGTAAAAACATATATATATATATATATATTATTACCAATACATACAAGGTTTGTTGCCTTTGACTCTGGGAACTCAAAACCTGTATGGCCTGGCCAACATACTTATGAAAAAATACCAAATAGTCAAATACAAAAAATGTCCCCAATCTAAATTGTGAAAAAATAAGAATGGAGGAAAAAACTACCAAAAAATGAATATGGGTGTTTATAGATGATCTGGTCCGCTTCAACTTCAGTTGGAGTTTCCCTAATATGAATAAAAGGGCCCTAAGAGGGCCTTACATCACCATAAAACAAAAAAATGCATATCTACCCTAAAACAATTGTTTCAGCCAAACAATGTTGGCAGATAAGGAGAAGAAAAACCTCAAACCCTACGAGGTGATTAGGGCATTAGAACATACCTTAATGTATTGAGCAAGAATCATGATGGATTATTGTGATATCATTAAATATAGAGGGATCTAGGAGGTTGTGTTATGCCCATCCAAAGATATGATAAGGGGAGGGTGTCATAGTTTATATAGGGGGAGAGTGTAAACCCCTTATTGGTTTCATAAAACTAAAACAAATAATAATAATAATAATAATATTATTATTATTATTATTACAACATTTTCCCCATTTTTTCCAATTAATCTCATTTAATTCATGTGATCTAGGGACATGGTTTGGGTAAATTATCTACTTTTCATGTAGGGAATTCTACTCCTCTGAAACAAATTGCATGGTTTTTTACTAATAGAAATAGAGTTTCAAACTAATCGTGTTCCCATATCAGCTTATTTGGACTAGATGATTCAGCACCTAATATTGTAGAAACCTGATAATACACTTGGGTAATCCCCAAATTTACTAACAACATCTAAATAATAAATTCATGTTTTGAAGCTCTAAAAATTCAACTCAAAATACATCTTTGTAATATAGCCCATCCAACAAATGAAAAATATTCAAATTCTTTTAGATTTTCATATCGTTTAAAACATGGGTTATTAATAAATTTTCTCCATAGAACATCTTGTCCCCATGAAACCTTTGAGAAAAATTAAAATATCACCAAACCTATAAAGTTCATGATGTTTCATTCAAATGGTTGGGTTGAATTTCCCAACACCGATGTCGCCTTTAAAAACATCTCAAACACACATATATTATGATTTCAATGCCCAATCCAATGCTTCTTTTCGAACTAAAACACCATGACATCACATACCCGGGACTTTGTAGCTAGATACATGATCTCTTCAATGTATTTTTAAACATCTGGATAAAGGTACTTCCCACCTTAGTCGTTAACATTAGAAATGGTCAATTTCGAGCCACATCATTTCCGCAATCAGAATTTCCTAAAAAATAATAACAATGATGTTTTCATGATTCTCCTAGAACGATTAATATATCAAGGCATAACCAAATACATATGAGGTCATAATAGATACTATTATGAATGAAGTAATCAAATTTATATTGAAAAAACAAATAATGATTGTTTATGCTTTCCACGAAAAACATGGATGACATTTAAAACACACTTTCCTTTACCTGGATACATGTTTAAACTAGATCATCAATGACCATGTACTCATAACAAGATGGAAGACAAATCAATCCACATTAGGATGTACATTCTCAATGTTTCTCGGATTAAATGAATAGCTCATTTCAAACTGAATTATGCTGCATTTTCCCAAGGAACATTTTATTAATAGTGGACATTTTTCTGATGTCTATACCTAACACCTGATGACGTACGTTGGTCAAAACCTCAACATACCATTTTGATATTATTAAACCTAAATAAGAAGAATGAAGTATTATAGATCCATTCCACTAAAACCATTACCATTTTTAAATAACATCTATGTTCCAAGTCAAATAATCTTATGTAACCACATATTCATTTAAGTGGAGTCAAAATAACAATCCCAATGAATTCTTTATTCCTTGTTTATATGAATAACGTCGGTACAAGAAAAAATGTCCACACAAAAAATTAAATCGGCCTAGAGTAGCATTCGACTAGTGGTCATGTCAAAAAAAATATAATATGATTATGATTTCATACAAGTTATTCATGCATTGGAAATCAAGTACCCCTCAAGACATTCCAATCCATGATGAGAACACCATGTCTATCCTGAATCACTGATATAGAACATCCCAACAAGCCCAACAAATTTAATACATTAGCGCATCATAAGGCTGATTCTATCTTAGTGTATCAAGATTAAAATCATGATAAGGGACACAATA
Organism: Viscum album; assembly: GCA_963277665.1. Classification (NCBI taxonomy): domain Eukaryota; kingdom Viridiplantae; phylum Streptophyta; class Magnoliopsida; order Santalales; family Viscaceae; genus Viscum; species Viscum album. The sequence continues at coordinate 71,972,426 of OY728126.1, read as the reverse complement.
ATCATTTACATAAGATTACACTATGAGGATTATAGGATTACTTGGATGATTAGTAAAACCACTTCTAGATGACATACCTTGCAAGAAGATCCACCTCACCCATAGAAATAACAACATTAACTAATCACCAAGCCTTTACCACTTGATAAATCAAGGAAACAACACGAATAAAAATTGATGTCCTCCAAGGCAAATGGTGTTTCTCAGAGTTTACATACACATCCAATTGCATCAACATAATTTCACTAATAAATCACCGTCATGATTTAAAATATGAAAGCCTCAATGTCATTTATGGATAATCGAAAATTTAAAAAGGTCATTCATGATGTGTTCCTTATACATATTATCACACAATCCCTAGAACTGATGCAATGCTCCCCATCATAATATAGTTCTTGTAATTGAATGTAGAGAGGTGGACTAGCCGCTCACAATATTTCTTCGACATATTCACCTTAAACTCAATGTAAGGAATTTTTCATGAAAACCAAACCACACTCACTAGAGTGTCAAAACATATATGTCTCTTGAATATCATTCTAAGTATTAGAAAGTATTTTGATTCATTAACATGATGGTCACTCTACGTTTGAGATGACTAGATAATTTATAGAATAGCCAAATGCTCAATGATTTCAATAAAATCAACTGATTTATTGAATCATTGAACCCTCGATGGTGACCATGTATGTGAACACAAAATACCTCAAGGGTTTTGAAGAAATCACAATATAATAGATACTACCCATAGACTATCTGATGAATGTATTCATGTAAATGATTCCACATGCAATGGAATTAGAATCATGTTGTATTCCACCATAAGACTACTAATATTGATGATAACATATGAGGTCATCCATCACATTAGGAGAAGAAAGGGTTATGAGACCAATAAAATTTACATCCATGCCCTATGCAAGTGTAAAGTAGAGAAAATGAGCATTACCTCATGTTCATACACATAAATAAACAAGAACATGACCACCCATTACAACAAGGGTTTCATGTTGATGTTATGAGTCCTACAAGGGACAACAACACCAAGAAAGAGAAAAATCATTGAATTTTGAAATTAATTTTACATTAAAGGAGAAACCTACCACATTTCATGCTTTTACAAAAGAATAAATCATCAAATCACAATGGGGTCATTCAAAAAAAGCCACTAGGCTCAATGGCCTACCCATAGAACATTACTGAAAAGTATAAAACCTATAGGAAATGAATACAACTCCATTGCAAGGAAACTTAAATGAAGGTCTAATATATCCTTTGACATGGGTTTAAATGAAGGGAATAACCTAGAGTTCTATTTTAATTCTATATAATTAAATGAAATAAATTTTTTAAACAAATAGAATAATCAAACAAGGCCACAAAAACCAATTATATAACAAAGCTCTTAGTACAAAATTTAACTAATACCCAATGTAAAAAACAAGAAAGGTATATCAAACGTCCTTTTGAAATAGTAAACACTTTTTCAAAACTATTGTAATTAATAAAATTATCATATAAATTCCTTTAAAAAGATAAGATGGGATATGAGGGTCCCACTATGAAAACTTCAGTTCATCAGAAAGAAACCACAAAGTGGTAGCTTAGTTTTTGATGTTATAAACACCCATTATGATTTATCTCCTAAATACATGTCTTAATTGACCCACTATGGACCACATACACATTTAAAAGGTAACCATATACATTCATATAATATTTAAACATATTTCCCAATTACAACCATTTAAAAATACAATAATGTCATACACAATAGTTTAAATATATGAGTTTCTATTCCATATCCTTTAAGGAGCGTATAAACTTCATAACCCAAAGTCTAGATTCCCTTTAATAAAAACCACTATACATTATCTAGAGAAACATAGAAAAAATTTACAATGGTTTGAATCTATGGGATATCTTTTTCTGGTTATAAGTTTCCCATGAACCATACAGTTGAGAACTGGTTCCCATTCTTTCACAAGACATATATATCCAATCCATGCAACCAATTAGACATTTAAAAAAGACTCTAGCATGTTATCATAAGTAGTAAACATAGATAAACATTTTATAAACACATAATCATGTCCTATAAGTAGAAATGGAATTTTTTATAAACACAATGATGGTTTATAACCCAAGGAACACAATGAAAATAGGAAGAAGCAAACAAAAGAAACTACACGACATGACATATGCATGGCTTGTGAATAAAAAATTTTCCAAATATGATTCATGTAATGATTCATTATTCTAATAATATGGAAATATTAAATTTACATAAATTATAAAATCATTATGTATATTAATTCCAACCATTCACTTTGGGTGATATCATATTAACTGTAATATCAAATTTTACAAACAAAAATCCCATACTTGACTACTTCATCATTTCACTATGTGTTGGGTCATATGTCTAATACATAAATATTTTCCAGGAGCCAACACTTTCCATGTCTCATGTCCCCTAGGAACAAATAGTATGTTAATAGAAAATAATTATCCCATATCACTTTGTTAGGTACCAACCGATTGTCCACTAAACTGATATCTAGACTGTTCTCCACATGTTCTCAAGTGCGCCTCCCCATATGACAGAGGTTTCCAATTAATAGCGAGGGTATATTTATGGTATGGTGGGGCGACTATACCCCAAGAGTAGAGAAGCACAATATATTATTAGATAATAAATAAGAAAAAATGCATAAATAGAAATAAAATAATGAGATGTTGTAGAAGAATAATATAATATCGGAATAAAATTGGCCAAATATAATTTACAAGATTATATGTAAGAAAGATGATGATACAAGTGAATGTAATATGAATTACAATAAAAATAAATTGTAATAAAAGAAAACATTCCAACTACTATCTCCACAAGGAATACATGATCTGGCTCATTCATTTAATCCTAACCCCTTTTTAAAAATTAAAAAGCACAGTATATAAACAATAGTCATGAAAATATACAATCTACAATGTTACTCCAGTGCAATAGTGACCTAATAAAGGTGTGAGATAATAATATCAGTATTCCATCAACCATAGTGTCTATCCCAATCCACTATTTAATTTATAATGTAAATCATTTTTCATGTTTATGTAGAAAAATAAACAAGAAGTTCAATATAAATAAACAACCCGCTAAGGTTCCTACGTGCCACATGGAATCTATACCTTTTCCAGCCCATTCATGGTATCGTTGTTTGTGGTTAGATCCTCCTACGTTACAATGGATCACCAAAATTGGTGAAATATTATACTGTTGAGGATAAATCAACCATAATATAAAATAAACATATATACAATTCCCAATAGTAAACCAAAACATCTCCCTCATGTATAACTAGAAACTCAACATCATTCATTAAGTGAATGAGCATCTATCCCTAAGTAATTATATATAAACATATAATATACGATTAGTCATTCAGTAATAGTGTGTCTATCCCTCATGTGGTACGAAAACATACCACAATCCCTCCAGCAATAAACATATACTCTTCCCTAAAGAATCAAGTACCTGAGTGCCTTTCACTGAAGCGATATTAAAGATCTTACCCCAAGCCCTCATGTGCCCAAAATAAACATGATTCACATCTAGAAAACTAAACTCAACATCAGAATCAAAACCTTGGATATCAATTACATAGATATCACAAAATCTCAAATGCTCAGCAAGAAAATTAGAAGTCTAATATCAAACATACTTGATTTATCATCATAATACACAATAAACAATTTATAAAGATTATCATCAATCAACCCAAATCTTTTAATTAATAAAAGTTCAGAATTATCATCATAATTATTTGAAACATGTTTAATTAATCCTTTTACCTTGTGATTGTTAATATATCAATTAACTCAAATTATCCATAGTGATTCATCCACATGATATCAAAAAATTCATTATTATGAAAATTCAAAAGTCTAAACATGAAATCAATCAAATTATCATATATATAATAGGTATTGAAGATAAAACAGATTATGTAAAAATTAAATACAAGGTTAGAACACCTATAATGTTGTTTCAGGTCTTAGTTTCCTTTTTTATGGATCCAAAAGATATTTAATTTTAGTATATGAATTATATTTTATAGTTAAATATGGATTATTAAACTAATAGGTTCATGCATGTGGCATGCTGGCATGATCACACATATCACAATTACTATAGGTAATTTTATTAGATAAAAAATGATTTAGTTTAGAACACCCAAATAAATTTATTTCAAGGCACGAAACCTCTATAATCCATGTCATTGAATGTATTCACAACATATTATTTAAATATTTTCATAAAAATTGATTATTTAATTATTTCAATAGTCATGGTCGTACAAATATAATAAGTTCCATTAAAATAAATTCATTATAAAAATCTAGGAAACCGTTCAATCATGAACATTCTAATCAAGTCGAGGTAAAACCACTAAACTATTAAAGAAATAAATCCCTCATTTCAAGCGATTTAATTACACATATCAAGTAAAAACCATAATAAAACACCAACACCATAATTCATATCATTAATAACTACACATTACATCTTATCATAGAATTAAATGATCCTCTATTGAGGGGTTTTGTTATAAAAACTTGAATTTGTTTATCCAAAAAATAATTTATCATATTTTAGAATTTAATTCAATTAATCAATGGAATAATTTTTGAATAAACTACCAACATGTGAGAAAAAATTGATCAAGATGTATTATAAGGAAACTAATACATTTTTAAAAATAAATCGTTAAAGGATTAGTATCTAACCTCATGGAATGATAACCAAGATGAACACAAAATAATTGACATTTTTATTGGTGACCACTCAATGTTTCTCATTCCTACCTCCATGTATATGCAACATTACATATACCTAAAGAAACTTATACCCTAGTAACATATTTACATGTCCAGGAATATATTCTAGAGGATCCTTATAAACATGCTCATATATGAACATTCCCATTAACACTCATGAACATATTCATTTTTCATATTATACGTAAGCACACAAAGTACCATATATTTATATATATTAACTAACATGGATAAATATAAATATAATATGGGAACTTACACATAGGTGTGTGTTTGTGTGTGTGGGATAGAGAGACATAGATTACCAATACATACGCAGCATGTCACCATTGACTCTAGTGACTCAAAACCATCACAAAAACTATAACACATTTCATGAAAAACACCAAAGACTCTTAAAATAAAAAAGTCCCAAATATAAATTGAAAAACAAAAATAATGGATTAAAAACCCAACCAAAATTGACATTGTCTGGAACAAGATGAGCTAAACTCCATTATTTTCGGTGGTGGTTGTCATGATACAAATAAAGTAGTCTTGAGAGAGCCGTCATAAGAACTAACATTGGAATAATTAAATTAAGAAAAAACCTGGCCCTAGGGTATCATCTGAATGATGTAGGGTGTTAGGGAAAATAAAATCCACCAACTAAGGGAGGATATGAGGGAAGAAGGTCATTCCATGAATGATATAGTAAATATTGTGAATGATTGAGGATAAATCACCAATCAGAGTATGAGTTGGGAGGTGGTGTCATGCACAGTATAAGAGAGGCTGAGGTGGGAGGGATTCATTCAATATATAGGGAGATAGAGGATACCCCATTTTTTCTTAAGCCTCATACAAATAATGATAATATTAAGAATATTTATAAACAAAATTAATAAGCATAATATTAATAAAATTTTTATTATTAAAAATCTCATTATTTGGTCCATTCTTCCATTTCATATCATTTAATAAATTCTATATAGGAACACGGTTTAGGTAAACCATGAACAACATTATTGTGGAATTATTCCCCTCTGAACAAAACAACCTGTTTTTCTACTGGGGGATTCATAGTTTTAGACTAACCGTGCACCCCTTCTAATACCTATCGACTCCAGGGTTTTCAGATCAAAAATATTGAAACATGGCAGAACCCATCGGGAACCCGTACGGCCTTGAACTACATAAAAACATATTTCATTAATGTGATAAAACTCTCAAAATCCCACTCCGAAGATCACATTTTAAACCATTGCATATAGTAAACGCCAAAAATTTCAAATTACGTAGTATTTTCGTCTTCTTGAAAAAAATATGTTAAGAGTCATTATTGATAACATATGGAAAATGAAACATTAGGATGTGTATGCTAAATTTAATGGTAAGGGTAAACGTAAGCATTAAAAAATCTAAATCCACCAGTGATAATAATATGGGAATGAGGTTATGATTAAATAATCAAAGTTCATAATCATAATATAAGATAAGTAATAAAATTAAAATATGATCAAAAAATAGTATGAGTCTAATAAATATTTTATAAATGATAGGCTAAATAGTATCAATAATCATGTCCTATGTTCTGTCAATATTTATCACTTGATACATTTATATCCCATGTAAATAAAATTGATATCATGATGGTACCACTAAACGTAAACTTCATATCCTAATTAAAACCCATGATTGAAGTAACTAGAACCTAGTTAAATCAATAGGAAATCCCCTCCATTAACTCCCTCCAAATTTCCTCTAAACAGAAGGAATAATACCAAATGCATTGGAGTACTCCCTGGGTGATCCCATTGTTAATGTTGTATTGGGATCACCTGACACTATTTGGGTGCATCCATTGTATATTCTAAAATAGTCTAAAATAGTGATAACTAAGAACACCAATAATTTAAGCCATACAAGGATCACTTGGAAATATATAGATTCACCAATCATAATAAACAATTTAGAAGTAACAATTTTTTATACTGGGGATGGGTTCCATGTCAGTATCATAATATATATATATGAAAAGTAAATATTGTATCATACAACATATCCCTAGTTTAGTTTACGCAACATCTTGGATTATTTTCAATAATGAATTGAAAACCCATTAAAAGTTCACTAAAAAAAATTTCAGGAAAATAACATTTTCAATTTGCATATAAATTTTAATAGTAAAAAATCATAAAAATCATTGAAAATTCATATTATTGAGAATATTAATTGACTATGATATAATATTAGTTTAACAATAATAAATTTCCTAATGGATGTAAAATACATTCTTTATTTAAATGTTAAAAATAAATATTCTATGTAAGAACAATGTAATTAAAGTCAAAAGTGGCCCAATTTTAAAATATAAGAAGTTTAAATTAAATAAAATTAATATAAGTTAAATTTTTGTGAAAAATATTTTATGAAAATCATTAATTTATTGAAATAAAATGTTAGAAATTTTTTAAGAAAATAATGATTTTGAAAATATAATGTTTTTCGACTGAAGAGATAAATATAGTTGTATTGTCCATAAAACAATTTTTTAATATTTTTCAGTATCATGGAGACTAATAAGAAATTATTACTTTCCATTTCATGAATTAAATGCTTCTAAATTTTTCTTATTAGATTATGACTAAATTAATTCATACTAATGGGAAATCAACTAAAAATAATCCTAATTAAAAAGGTTATTGAAACCTAAATCCTTTTCCACTTTGGTAACTATTAAATCCTTATCTCTAAGAGTGAATAAAAAACTTAATCATTAAATATCATGAAAATAAAGAGATAAATAATATAATATGTAAATATGGCATCATATATAGCTCACAAATGAATATAAGTTCATATCATCAGTGTATGTCTTATTCAAAGTTTATTTGAGATGAATAACCCTTACCAAAATCATCCCATTGGAATCGAGAATTAATAAATTGATCAATTACAATTATAAAATTTACATCTAGATAAATTTATTTAAATTAAAAAATAGTATACTCCCAATTCAATACCCATATAATATTAAAATATAAAATACAATGAAGAGTTAATATAACCGAATTTAAAGAAACTGAGTTATAAAATTAGTTACCACTCGGTAACATTCAATTCAAATACCATGGGATGAAAAAATTAAAAATTATAATAGATAGATACATGATTTATGAAGCATTAGTGATATTAAATTTAAAATGTTTAATAAAAATAATATATAAATTTAATTTTGGGTTTAACATTAAAATATTCCATAATGAAGGAAAATTGATATGAATTCCATTACTACGTTTGTAATCACTAAAAAAAATTCTAATGAGAGATGTAAAAACACATAGATATATAAATTCTAATAAATTTCATGAAAATAATTATAATATAAATTATTATGATGTGTATTTAACATACAATTAAAACAAGTGGTGGATATGTCATATGTGTCACCGAAATAAAAGTAAGATGAGAAACCCTTACCTCGAGTATGGACATTCCATGTGTTTCCTTTAAAACATGTATAATTAGATTATATAAATAATATTATTTTCTAAGATCATTTTATTGGTTTAAAAACTTACAAAAAACATATTTAATTTCTTTATATTTAGGGAAATATTTATACACATCATCAGTTATGTCCACATCATGTTTTTTGAGGATGTTCTGTTTATTGCTTCCAAAGGTCTTTGGTGTGTTGATCATGATAAAAGAGGTAATTATTTTAGTATACAAAAAGGAGTAAAAATAAAATATTGACAGTATTTATACATAATTTATACTTTACTACCCACTAATGAAACATTTTTATGAAAAATTACTTAAGTTATATTCATGGAGACGATATGTCATTTATTTACATGAGGAATGTTTCGGTTTTTTGAATGATAATTTTGAAAAGATGGTATGTAATATTTAATATTTAAAAAAGATAATTGAATAATAAATAAAATATTATTTAATTATATGTGCATATATATATATATATCCATTATGTGTTTTTCTGATGAAAAAGGATTAACATCTATTTATAGAGGTTGTAGTCCACACGTACGCACAAACTAGATTATCATTTTAGAGTGCACAAAAACCAAATGATATATAATGTTTTATAAGTGATAAATATTTCATTAATAACATAATAATTTCATTTATTTCACACATATTGATTAATATTATGCTTATTACATTCCATGTAATTCATTAGAGAGAACTGAATGACACCACCAAATGAGGTGGTAGTCTGTCGCACACACGATCGATGTTATTATATCCCCCAGAAAATGTAATGTTATAAGGTATATTGGATTTAATATCATAATAATAGAAAATCAGTTATAAATACAATATTGATACTTTAAATCCATCATTATAACTGTCCTTGATAGGTGATGATGAAAAATGAATGACATTGGTTCGCGTTCAAGTAGTCACTGTACACACGAGTGAGACTTTAAATACTATTGGATAAAACGTGAGATGGATTAATGTTATTACATTGAAATATTTAAATATATGAATAACATATATGTTTTTGTTTTTATATATTCATAATTTTAACATATTTTATGTATGTAGATGATGGCATAAAATTAAATCATTATGTTAAGCACAATACACATTCTTCATAAAAACACGCTAAGTTAGCACCAATGCCTTAATTGGATGTACTTATTATAAAAATAAATATTATATATTGTGGGTATATAATGAAATAAAAATTTATTTATGTATTTCACAATTAATATGTTCTTTAAGGTGGTATGAGGATAGGGGAGGTGGTGGCCTTTTATAAGTAAGGTGAATAACACATATGGAATTTTTGAAAAGAAAAAGGTGTAACCACAATTTTCACATGAAAAAAGACATCATAATGAAACATTATTTAGAATTTGTAATAATAAGGTATAAATATGTCCCTAAAATAGATTTTATACATGTTTTTAGTTCATTCTAACTCATAACCTTTTAATGTAACCCTCAGTAAACCAGTCATTACCTTAACTGCGGTAAAGTATTTTCACATTTTTCATTATTTAATATAGAATAATATTTATTTAAACCCATCATATAATTTAAATTATTATTATTTAAAATATTTAGTACATTTTATGAAATTAAATTTACAAAATTTTGAAATATAATTTAAATCTAAACCCGTAGATGTGAGGAAAAGAGGGGTTTTAAGAAGTGTATTCTTCAAGAGAAGGATTATTTTATAATAAATTTATCACTAGTAATAATAATTATGTTAATATAAATTTATATTTATAGATATATAATATATAAATTTTATATAAATAATTCACCATAAATGGAGTATTTCATAATTTAAAATAGATATACATTATGCACATTAATATTGTTTCCCAAAAACTACCATTTTTATCATAAAAAGAAACATAAACCAATACCCCATATAAATTTGATTCGAAATTAATTTAGTTGATTTAAAATAAATAATGGATACTTATTGTACTTTTAATCATAATCTAAACATATTTTTTAAAATATTTAATTTATTTACTATAATTGATATGTTATCAAAAGTCGGTATATTTATTATTCAATAAAAATTCACATTTTTCTGCAATGTCACAAAATTTCACCCTTATCTCATCATGATGTAATGCTTTAAAAATTAAATTATATTTTATAAAAACATTTTTTTAAAATCTATATAAATAAGTTATATTATTTTTTTCAAAACAAGAATAAAAATTATTTTTGATGAAAACATATTTTAAGTTAAAAATTTAATTTCAAAAAATTCCTCATTTATTTGGTCATAATTTATAAATAAATTCATATTGAAGATAATATATATATATATATATATATTCACAATGTTTTTATTAAAATTCATAACCACAAATATAAAGACTATGATATAACAGTCATATTTGAAATAATATTTTTTTATAGTCTATTAATGCTAGAGTTTGTGTGTCATTTATGTTATAGATCAAATATACCATTCAAATATCAGAGGTATTTACATTATACCCCCTTTAATAAATTTCTTAGCTAAAATTTTATATCCATATCAACAAATAAATGTAGTAAATTTTAAAATACCTTTATTGGAATCCCACAATGTAAAAAAGAGTTAACAAAACATTGTATTAAAAAAGGGAAACTATAATAAAATGGTAAACACACAACTGGGATTCGATATAGGATAAAATTGGTTGAATGTGATGAAAAGGACATGTATTAAAATAATAAATGATTATGTAGACTGATTGAGATAATTTATTATAAAAAATATAATGATCAAAATAATGTCAAGGACCTCCAAATTTCAAGCTGTGACATGTTAAATGAAAAATGATTCCTCATATATGAATGAAATGTTAAAAAATTTGTGTTTCAGAATAATTATGCTATAGATTAATAATTAATTTTATTTATATATTGAATACATGGGGAAATATACTTAGATACGAATATAATTCAAATCATAAATCAATTTCAACTACAATAGCATCATTTACACCAAATAATGAGTAATAATAAGGATTTGTTTTCCATCCTAATGCATTAAAATCATCTTTTAAAGGAACTCATTACCATTTATAGAATAATCAATATAATACACTTATATTTAGACAATAAAAAACCACAATGTTGTTAAATTTTTTCTTTTTTTACTATATTGTATAAAACGTCATTGGATGAAATAATTCATTAATATATAAGATTTAATAGTATTTACCAATGTTCAATCTAAATCATTATGTAAATAAATAACCCTATATCCCATATAACCATTATAACCTAAAAATTAAATAGTATTTTAATGTCAATGTTTATTTCATAACATTTGGCTTATAATCCCCACAAAATAATGAACTTCTTATAATATAAAATTAATTACATAGTCCCTAAATCGGTTTTCAATCGAATCATTTTCAATTTGATAAAAATTGAGTTCCAATAATTACCTCATTATGTAAGACCATATGATCCCTTAATGTAACGCCCCGACCCTAGTTACCTAGAGTCGGTGCATTATTACATAACATTGGCATGATCACAAGAAAGATCAAATCTCGAAAGACCGATTGGTTTAGTAGCCTTGGAAACACTAGATATATTCATAATTTTTACATTACATCATAAACTGAAAAACTACTACAACAACATAATGTCTCCATAATCCACACTCATATCCCCACATAATATCCCTGCAGGTCATTCATAATTTACTTCTTCACTTCCTGGAAAAAATAAAACATAAAAAAGGGGTGAGCTCAAATGCCCAGTAAGGATAACAACATAGCGGAAACATTCATAAATAAGAATAATCATTTAAGGCAATTTATAACTAAAACAAAAGCCTTTCAAACATGAACTTTCAACATGGTATGGAATAAATAAAATGAAATAATGCCATTTACTTATTCACATGGATATTCTACTAATCGAATAATCACATGCAAAAATCAATAACCACTTTCATAATGTTGGAATTCATAATGCTAAACTTTAATTTCTTTTCAAGGCCTCGTCCCAAGACCATGGGGCTAACTGTAACCGGAACCCAACCCGGAGTGCCTCTAATAACCAGACACCAACCCGGAGTGCCTCTAATAACCGGAGACCAAACCGGAGGGCTTACTTTTACCAGTCCCTAACCTAGAGGGCTTACTTTTATCATTCCCCAACCTGCAGGGCTTACTTTAACCAGTCCCCAACCTGCAGGGCTTACTTTAACCAGTCCCCAACCTGGAACATACTTGTCCAACACATTCATATGAAGTAAAGGTTGAAATATAACATAAACATTCTTATTGGAACTAGCATACGAAATGTCAATACTTTACTCATAAACCATGAATGCTATATAAATGACACATCTATAGTCAAACATATCACAAAACTTCATTACAATATATATGTTTTGTATCATAATAAATCAACTTCAAATAATCTTAAAATCCATCAAAGGATGTTGACATAGATGAAAATGTTTTTTTAAAAATTATTGAGAGAAATATTCCTTTTTCATGAAAACATTTTAATGTTACAAAATTTAGAAAGTAAGGCATTTAAATACATTTTTGAATCAAATTTTCCCATACCACTTTGAAACTTTTCAATGGAATTAACACTTTTAAAACATTCATTTTCATATAAATAAATCCTTACAAACCATTTTGAAAACGTGGACATAAATGAGGATGATTTAGAAGAATAAATATTTAAAACATTTAAAATGATGTTTTAGTAAAGTTTCCCTTATAAATAATCCCTTTGAAAACTCTTTTATGAAATATGGACATGGATAGTAAATATGTCCCTGTAGATACTTACGTAATGACAACCTCGGATATTAAAGAGATTGTAAAGTAAACCCTTATCAATTTGGTAACTTATAAAAAATACAACCCATGAAAGAGGTATCATACAATGAAAATGTAAATACACATAAGGTAATGTGTATTACACAAAGAATACAATTATGGGCAGTACATACACCACACAAAAGATAATAGTGGAAATATGGCATGAATCTCACGGAAATAAAGAGTGAGATGAAAACCCCTTACCACGTTAATCAACTGAGTCGTATGGCCAAAAGTTAATAACCACCAAATTATTTATAAAATAACATGAATATAAAGATAATCATGATAATATATATCAAATGCCAGTACACAATACACCACTTTCAATAATTTAGTGGCGAATAATGGAAATCTCACGGAATTGAATGTGAGATAAGAAAATCCCTTACCTTGTACTTTTCCTTGGTTGGGGTAGGTTAACATCCTGTATAATGGTGAAATAATTGTTATTAAATTATACAAGAATCATATATATTAATATGATATCATATATGATCTTTTAACATTGATTTGTTAATAATATCTTAGAATTATCGTCGTTTCAGGTGTTAACTTACTCATTTTATTTTATATGTTTTGTTACATAATCCATGTTTGTTGTATCATATTCATATCCATAATGATATCAAGTCCTGAAACATCATTTTTAAATCATCAAATGATAATTATACTTGAATGGATACGATGGAGAATGAATCTCATCGCGTTCGTGGAGACGGTAGTCCGTACGTACGCACGACTGACAATATCATTCTTTTGATATTAAAATAATATATAAATGGATGTTATATCATATATACAGAATAATTAATATGTTATATTTATTATTTACATGAGTTACACATCATTATTATACCCATCCAAATAATAATATATTGAATAACAATTACACCACGACGTGGAGACGGTAAGCCGTACGTACGCACGTATGACGACATGTTATTCAAAGGGTGGATAGAATACTGAATATGGTTGTACCATATTTATAATAAAATCACAGTATATGTGAGATACTGGAGTTATTATTTTAGAATTGTATGAAAAAAGAAAGAAGAAGTGGAAGAAGAAAGGAACTTGAAAAGGGGTGGTGAAAACATTACCTCTTCTTCGGGTTCTTCCTTTTGATTTGATCAAAAGGGATACTTAGGTTGGCTTTATGATCAAACTAAGGACTCTAGGTTGTAGTGAGGGATGTTGGGAGAGTATTTGGGCAGAGTTTGTCCGAACCAAAAGGCTTTGAAGGTGTGAAGAAACGAGAAGGAGGAGTGCCCTTTTATAAGAGGGGTGAGGGGCACCTTTGGAAAAGATAGAAATATTAATTTATAATAAATTCATATTCGGTTTCTAATGGCTCCAAAGTTGATTATTCAAACTTTAAGGTGGCGATAGGTCGAATACCACTCAACCAATAGAATTTAGACAGGTTTGGGTACTTATATTAACCTTATCTTTAAGTATTAACTCTAAGTTAATTAGTTTCACTTTTACAATGTCTCTTTGTATTTTTGTATAATATGGTTAATAAACTTACTATATACATCCAAGAGACCCCCAAGTGGTCCATTAATGATGAACCTATCATGATATAAGTCTCTTGGCCGAACCTTAGATTTTTAGGAATTTAATATCAATTAATAATATAATATTTGTTTTAAGAACTCTTTTATGTCAATTTTGACAATATTCAATAGTTGATTTCTTTGAAACTCATAACAGATTGATTACTTCGAACAAAGTAACTTAAATCAATCCTAATATATCATATTATCCTAGAAAATTAGTTTAATTCATTAATAGTTTCATATTTTATTTATTTGGGTATTTATAATATCAATTAGTTTAATTGTTCACTATTATAGTAATTACTGCATCATCATTGTGTCATAAATAAAATAAATTATTTAATGTCTAAAAATTATAAATAAAATATCATTATGTAGAAAATATTTTTATCTTTCTAATGAATATTTATAATCTAAAATCCAACATATATAACCATATGTAACAATTGTTTTTCTAAAAGATATATGCTTGTGTCATTTTTGTATTCATTTTAACTTAATTAAAATAAAGTGTCATTATCACAAACAAGTGGATCCATGGGGTCCCAAAATAGACCCAAAGATGCCTATGGTCGAACATGTATCAACCAACAAGGCTAGGACACGTTTTAGGGTAATTTAATATTATTATAATATTATTTTTTAACCCTTATTTACCGGATTTACCCTTAACCATGGTAAATAAAATATTTACCGCAGTAATTATTCAAAATGTCTAAAAATAAAAGTTACCTATTTACAGAATTTGAACATCCTGATTCCAAATTTGTAATCCATTTTTCTAAATTCAAAACACAGAAGTGGCAGAAATTAATTTAAAATTAATTCCCGCTGTCAAAACAAAAATCGTGTTTTTAAGAGACAATAACTATCAAAAGATTGACACATGTTTATGTTCGGTTTAATTGTAAAATTATGTCCAATGACCAAAATTATATTAAATGGTAAATATATATTCTAAATATAGTTTAAAACCACTCAAATTAATAATTTATCACTATTAATTATTTTGATTAAAAAAGTTGTTTTTAATTAAAATTTAGTAATTTTCACTATTCATCAAAATATGAAAGTTATCTGAAATGTACCAAAATTTCACCTTAGGCTAAATTCGATATTCCGAATCCAAAAATGAAGTCCATTTTAAAATATAAAATATATATAATTTAAAAAAGTAGGTATTACTATTCATAACGGCTAGTTTGATTGGTTGTGGTGTGTGTTAAAACTCAAGGTTGCGTACAACACACGCTACTGTATTATTCAAAGAAAGTGTACCGTGGAAGCTTGGGATGTTTCATTTTAAATTTTTTGATTTCCCCATTTAGTCAAAAAGTTTAATATATTGTATTTAAAAAGGGTTCACTATTAAAAGTTGATAAAAGTGCAATACTTAAAATGAATTTGTTCTTGCATTATATCTAAGAAACTCATAATATGGATTCTAAAATTATAAGGATTATATAAAGTTTAAAATTTAGATAATACTATTCATAACCTCTTTTGAATGGCTTTTTTTGTAAGTCATGGTGTGATTGAACTCGGTGTTGCGTGTAGTGAAAGTTATTGAATTATTTTGAAGAAATAACACACTATGAAATCTTGGGGTGTTACATTCTCCCCTCCTTCAATAAATTGCGTCCTCACAATTTGAAATTGTTCTTCGAAAATAAAAGGTTTAAAATAGAAAATATATTTGTGGGAAAACCCACATTAGAAATTGGGTTACTAAAATTTAGTCTTAATATGAGGAAAATAGAAATCAAAGGGTCACTACCAAATTATGATCTCGATTAGGAGAATATTGGTGGCAATTAGAGACATATAATTGGAGGAAAAACGTAAATATTTATAGGTAGTGATTGAGGTCATCAATCAAAAACAAGTGTAAAATTGAGGTCCTTAAATTCATCAATATATGATGATTTGAAATACCATCAGTTCAACAAAACATAGGGTATTAGGATAACACATTTTTGACGTTTCGAAATATCTTAGTTGAAATCCCACATCGAAAAATTAATTAATGAGGCCTCTATTTAAAATAAAGAGTAGAAAGTATGAAGATTACCGAAAATAACACATACTAGGGTTCCATGTATGAAAATATGGATATGGAAGTAAAATCTAACCATCAATTATCTGATGGAGAGTGGTAGAGAACATGGCTATGAAAAGGCCAACAATCCCAAAGCCATAAATTAGTGATGATTTAAGGTACCATCTAGGAAAACATTTTTGTTCTATGTTGCTTTTCTTAATGTTGAGGAATTTATTTATGAGATTGGCTAAGAGCATAAGGAGATATACTTACTTTATAATTAGAGATTTATCCATTAATAAATTTCTACCACAAACTCATCTTTCACTCTAAAAGATAATAGAATGTAAAAAAAATTCTATTTACACTATTCGTATAGGGTTCCAAAATAAACGAATTTATAATTCATCTACAAGATCTTTTAATAAAAACTACATTATTTAATCCAGGACATCTCGTGGGCCAGTGGTAGGTGATACACCCTTGTCGCCCTTCGTTTGCGGGTTCAAGTCTCGCAGCCTTGCCGGACGCGACGGGTTGCCGCCCGACCTCTGGGTTGTCCTTTTATGGCAATCCAAAATAATCCAAACTAGAACTATCCAAAATACTTCTGTCCAAACTCACAGTACAATATTTATAAGGAAGGTAAACAAAATATAGATCCTTTTTACCCCGTAATAGCATATGAATACCTTCATCATGTATTACCATATTCTTTATTGATTACATTCATGCTCCCTTATTCCATATAGAATGCTGGATATACTTCATTAATCCAAAAATGTTTTAAATCCCAACAATGATGGAATATACAAATCATTAATCAGTTCCAAGGTAATCAAGAATATCCAATATAATTTATCCAAAACAATCACATATTATTCCAAAATCACTACCTCAGTATCAGAACTATAATATGATTTATCATTCTCTCAACCATATATTTTCCAAAAATTATCCTGCTATTGAGTCACTTTTCTTTGTTCCACACAATCTCAAGTCCTTAATGAAATAGTACTGCAGTACAATCCTTATATACTCCATAATTATTATAACAAGTACATTGTTGATACAACACTCAATTGACATAATCAATATAAGAACTCTAATCATTCTTCTTCATTTGTGGTAGTATTATAACTTGATTATTATCCAATAACATCATTTGCGGCATCGTCTGATGACTGGGACATAGGTTCGCGTAGTGTCCAAACACCTTGCAAATTAAGCATTGTACATTTGAAACCATTTTCTTTCCCTTGCAGTCACGTACTTTGTGCCCTTTTCCTCCACACTAATAACAAACTCCCATTCCTTTCAGGCAAGTTCCAGGGTGTTTCTTTCCACAGTTATCACATATGGGAAAATTTTTCTTTTCCCTCTTTCCTTTATCCATCTTTCTCTCTTCCATCATTTTCTTCTCTTTCTTCCCTTCAAAGCCATAGGACTCAGTAAACTCTTTACTCATCTTATCAACACATGATATTATTTCTTCATATGATGATAATACATGGGAGACTATTTATCTTATAAATTCAACCTTAAGACCATGAAAGATATGATCCTTCCTTCTCTTTGGATCATGTGCATTTCTGGAGTTCTCATTCCTTCTACTGGGCACCATTTCTAAACAATGGCATACACTAGATCAGTTTATGAATCAAAATACATAATCCCATACATATAAAACACTCAACATAAATTGAACTATTTATGGATATAATCCATAATCATAAAAATGTATCCTTTGATGATGTATATACTCATAAACCCTTCATAATGGTTTGTAATGAAAATGAGAATTATCCTAATCATATCCCCTGGGAGTGTCATAACCAAGAGTGCAGCAAGGCCCGTTGTCGTGCACCAGTTCCCGTTCGAGTCTAACTCAAAGCGGTGTTTTTGGGTTTTACCCCTAGGTACATCTGTTCCAGAGCCGCCTCTACCTGCTCGTATCCAGACAGGGATGCATTTCTCGGAAAACTCACAAAATCTCTACAATACCAAAATTATAGGAAGTTCTTCTATACTAATCCTCAATGTTTATCATAGGTCTACGTGCTCTAATCAGAGTTTATCTAAATCTAGCTTCCAAGGTTTGTACTAAACTTCCTCTGATACCAACTGTAACGCCCCGACCCTAGTTACCTAGAGTCGGTGCATTATTACATAACATTGGCATGATCACAAGAAAGATCAAATCTCGAAAGACCGATTGGTTTAGTAGCCTTAGAAACACTAGATATATTCATAAGTTTTACATTACATCATAAAATGAAAAACTACTACAACAACATAATATATCCATAATCCACACTCATATCCCCACATAATATCCCTGCAGGTCATTCATAATTTACTTCTTCACATCCTGGGAAAAATAAAACATAAAAAAGGGGTGAGCTCAAATGCCCAGTAAGGATAACAATATAGCGGAAACTTTCATAAATAAGAATAAACATTTAAGGAAATGTATAACTAAAACAAAAGCCTTTCAAACATGAACTTTCAACATGGTATGGAATAAATAAAATGAAATAATGCCATTTACTTATTCACATGGATATTCTACTAATCGAATAATCACATGCAAAAATCAATAACCACTTTCATAATGTTGGAATGCATAATGCTAAACTTTAATTTCTTTTCAAGGCCTCGTCCCAAGACCTTGGGGCTAACTATAACCGGAACCCAACCCGGAGTGCCTTTAATAACTGGACACCAACCCGGAGTGCCTCTAATAACCGGACACCAACCTGGAGTGCCTCTAATAACCGGAGACCAAACCAGAGGGCTTACTTTTACCAGTCCCTAACCTGGAGGGCTTACTTTTACCAGTCCCCAACCTGGAGGGCTTACTTTAACCAGTCCCCAACCTGGAACATACTTGTCCAACACATTCATATGAAGTAAAGGTTGAAATATAACATAAACATTCTTATTGGAACTAGCATACGAAATGTCAATACTTTACTCATAAACCATGAATGATATATAAATGACACATCTACAGTCAAATATATCACAAAACTTGATTACAATATGGATGTTTTGTATCATAATAAATCAACTTCAAATAATCTTAAAATCTATCAAAGGATGTTGACATAGATGAAAATGTTTTTTTAAAAATTATTGAGAGAAATATCCCTTTTTCATGAAAACATTTTAATGTTACACAATTTAGAAAGTAAGGCATTTAAATACATTTTTGAATCAAAGTGTCCCATACCACTTTGAAACTTTTGAATAGAATTAACACTTTTAAAACATTCATTTTCATATAAATAAATCCTTACAAACCATTTTGAAAACGTGGACATAAATGTGGATGATTTAGAAGAATAAATATTTAAAACATTTAAAATGATGTTTTAGTAAAATTTCCCTTAGAAATAATCCCTTTGAAAACTATTTTATGAAATATGGACATGGATAGTAAATATGTCCCTGTAGATACATACGTAAAGACAACCTCGGATATTAAAGAGATTGTGAAGTAAACCCTTATCAATTTGGTAACTTATGAAACATACAACCCATGAAAGAGGTATCATATAATGAAAATGTAAATACACATAAGGTAAAGTGTATTACACAAAGAATACAATTATGGGCAGTACATACACCACACAAAAGATAATAGTGGAAATATGGCATGAATCTCACGGAAATAAAGAGTTAGATGAAAACCCCTTACCACGTTAATCAACTGAGTCGTATGGACAAAAGTTAATAACCACCAAATTATTTACAGAATAACATGAATATAAATATAATCATGATAATATATATCAAATTCTAGTACACAATACACCACATTCAATAATTTAGTGGCGAATAATGGAAATCTCACGGAATTGAATGTGAGATAAGAAAATCCCTTACCTTGTACTTTTCCTTGGTTGGGGTAGGTTAACCTCCTGTATAATGGTGAAATAATTGTTATTAAATTATACAAGAATCATATATATTAATATGATATCATATATTATCTTTTAACATTGATTTGTTAATAATATCTTAGAATTATCGTCGTTTCGGGTGTTAACTTACTCATTTTATTTTATAAGTTTTGTTACATAAGCCATGTTTGTTGTATCTTATTCATATCCATAATGATATAATGTCCTTAAACATCATTTTTAAATCATCAAATGATAATTATACTTGAATGGATACGATGGAGAATGAATCTCATCGCGTTTGTGGAGACGGTAGTCTGTACGTACGCACGAGCGACAATATCATTCTTTTGATATTAAAATAATATATAAATGGATGTTATATAATATATACATAATCATTAACATGTTATATTTATTATTTACATGAGTTACACATCATTATTATACCCATCCAAATAATAATATATTGAATAACAATTACACCACGACGTGGAGACGGTAAGCCGTACGTACGCACGTATGGTGACATGTTATTTAAAGGGTGGATAGAATACTGAATATTGTTGTACCATATTTATAATAACATCACATTATATGTGAGATACTGGAGTTATTATTTTAGAATGGTAAGAACAAATAAAGAAGAAGTGGAAGAAGAAAGGAACTTGAAAAGGGGTGGTGAAAACATTACCTCTTCTTCGGGTTCTTCCTTTTGATTTGATAAAAAGGGCTCCTTAGGTTGGATTTCTGATCAAACTAAGGCCTCTAGGTTGTAGTGAGGGATGTTGGGAGAGTATTTGGGTAGATTTTGGCCGAACCAAAAGGCTTTGAAGGTGTGAATAAATGAGAAGGAGGAGTGCCCTTTTATAAGAGGGGTGAGGGGCACCTTTGGAAAAGATAGAAATATTAATTTATAATAAATTCATATTCGGTATCTAATGGCTCCAAAGTTGATTATTCAAACTTTAAGGTGGCGATAGGTCGAAAACCACTCAACCAATAGAATTTAGACAGGTTTGGGTACTTATATTAACCTTATCTTTAAGTATTAACTCTAAGTTAATTAGTTTCACTTTTACAATGTCTCTTTGTATTTTTATATAATATGGTTAATAAACTTACTATATACATCAAAGAGACCCCCAAGTGGTCCATTAATGATGAAACTATCATGATATAAGTCTCTTGGACGAACCTTAGATTTTTAGGAATTTAATATCAATTAATAAAATAATATTTGTTTTAAGAACTCTTTTATGTCAATTTTGACAATATTCAATAGTTGATTTTTTTGAAACTCATAACAGATTGATTACTTCGAACAAAGTCAATTCAATCAATCCAAATATATCATAGTATCCTAGAAAATTAGTTTAATTCATTAAAAGTTTGATATTTTATTTATTTGGGTATTTATAATATCAATTAGTTTAATTTTTCAATATTATAGTAATTACTGCATCATCATTGTGTCATAAATAAAATAAATTATTTAATCTCTAAAAATTATAAATAAAATATAATTATGTAGGAAAGCTTTTTATATTTCTAATTAATATTTATAATCTAAAATCCAACATATATAACCATATGTAACAATTGTTTTTCTAAAAGATATATGCTTGTGTCATTTTTGTATTCATTTTAACTTAATTAAAATAAAGTGTCATTATCACTTACAAGTGGATCCATGGGGTCCCAAAATCGACCCAAAAATGCCTATGGTCTAACATGTATCAACTAATAAGTCTTGGACACGTTTTAGGGTAATTTAGTATTATTATAATATTATTTGTTAACCCTTATTTACCGGATTTACCCTTAACCATGGTAAATAAAATATTTACCGCAGTAATTATTCAAAATGTCTAAAAATAAAAGTTACCTATTTACACAATTTAAACATCCTGATTCCAAATATGGAATCCATTTTTCTATATTCAAAACACAGAAGTGGCAGAAATTAATTTAAAATTAATTCCCGCTGTCAAAACAAAAAGCGTGTTTTTAAGAGATAATAACTATCAAAAGATTGACACATGTTTATGTTCGGTTTAATTGTAAAATTATGTCCAATGACCAAAATTATATTAAATAGTAAAAATATATTCTAAATATACTTTAAAACCACTCAAATTCATAATTTATCACTATTAATTATTTTGATTAAAAAAGTTGTTTTTAATTAAAATTTAGTAATTTTCACTATTCATCAAAATATGAAATTTATCCGAAATGTACCAAAATTTCACCTTAGGCTAAATTCGATATTCCGAATCCAAAAATGAAGTCCATTTTAAAATATAAAATATATATAATTTCAAAAAGTAGGTATTACTATTCATAACGGCTAGTTTGATTGGTTGTGGTGTGTGTTAAAACTCAAGGTTGCGTACAACACACGCTACTGTATTATTCAAAGAAAGTGTACCGTGGAAGCTTGGGATGCTTCATTTTAAATTTTTTGATGTCCCCATTTAGTCAAAAAGTTTAAAATATTGTATTTAAAAAGGGTTCACTATTAAAAGTTGATAAAAGTGCAATACTGAAAATGAATTTGTTCTTGCATTATATCTAAGAAACTCATAATATGGATTCTAAAATTATAAGGATTATATAAAGTTTAAAATTTAGATAATACTATTCATAACCTCTTTTGAATGGCTTTTTTTTGTAAGTCATGGTGTGATTGAACTCGGTGTTGCGTGTAGTGCAAGTTATTGAATTATTTTGAAGAAAAAACACACTATGAAATATTGGGGTGTTACACTTAAGGTTATCAGTAACAGAAGACTTATGTTTATAAAATATTATGTAATACTTTACATTAAACCAAATATTTAAATATACTTAAACCCAAAAAGCATCATGTAAAATTTCATTAATCACATTAATATCTCATATCCAAAAACATAAATAGAGATTCACAAATATTGATCTTAAAATTATACATATGCTTTCAAACCTATGATGGTACCCATAACTCTTAAAATAACCGCAGAAAAAAATTTCATATCCCCAAATGTATCAAAACCCTCTTATCATACCAACTATAACAGCCCCAAACCTATAAAACTTTATTTGAAGAAAAAACCATAAACAATACAGTTATGGAATTAGCACCAATGATGGAGTCCCAATTTTCACCATCCAACACATTAAAAGTATCAATAAATATTAGATAATTTAATTACCAAGGACATGTATGGTATAGTGTTTTATAGAAATTGGACAATATCTTACATAATCAATTCTCATGTCTTTAAAATTGAATTTATCAACATTAAACCATATTTTCTTATTCCATATTATGTCATAATAATCAAATATATGAAACCCTTTTATAAATAATTCATTCGTCATCATTATTGATAACACAGGGAAAAAATATAAGAATATATGAGGTAAAATAATCAATAAATTTAAAAATAATAATTAACATATCAATGACATCAATGATAATATATTGAGAATAAGGATAATATTAAACAATAAAAGTTCATAAACATAATTTAATATAAATCATAACCACTGAAAATGGATTAATAAACATATGGCATGTAATAAATTTTAAAAATGTCGAGAGTTGGGATAAACAATAATTTTGATCCATTTGATGTCAATATTTTTCAAAGGACACATTTATAACTTATGGAAAGCTTAATGAATATTTTTTGGTATCTTGGGACATCAACTTCATAAACCATTTAAAACTTATGTCAGACGTAAATGGAGACCAGTAAAATCCTTCGATGAAACCCTCTGGTGACTCACTAATTCTTCCAACTAAATACATGGAATAGTTCCAAACTCACTGGAGTGTTATCTTGGTGCACACATCTATTATGCTATACTGCGATCAAATGTTTCTATATGAGTTAACCCATTATATATGATATAACAAGATCACTCAATAGTATCATAGATCACCATTATATAAGGGAAATGAATATCACCCCGAATTAATGGGTGCACCCATGATCATCAATATATTTAAAGTATCATTCATGAATAAAACAATTATAATCCCAAAATTTTAAATTTATTAATAATCATTTTTCTTTCATTACTTTATTCAATCTTAAAAAAGAAAAATTTAACATATCATTCTCTCAATCCATATATAAGATGAATTAAGATAGTATCATTACCTCATCTCAATAGTGGAATGTAATTTATATCCAGTTTTAATGTCTTTAATGAATTGGAATATGATTAAATGTTCATAAAAAATTATTTTGAGGGAAATACATCTTTTAAAAATAAAATAACATTTAGTAAAAAATAATAATTTTTTATAAATCTATATATTTTAAAATAATCTTCAAAAATTCTAAATTAATATATAAAATAATTTCCATGATGAAGGGAAAATTTATTCTTGATGTAAAAAATAAAAAAAATTCATTATTTTCATACATTTTGTAAAGTGAGTCCAAAGTGATCCATTTAGATTTTGTTTAAAAATTTTCATTCAAAATAATTTAAAACACTGTAAAATACCCGGTCAATAGATTTTTCAAATCATTTTTTCAATGAAAATTTTATAAATTTGTTTTCAAAACGTTGATTGGTATGGAAAAATTGGTTTTCTTCCAAAGAGATAAATAAATTTTAATTTTCAAGAAAGCATTTTACCAATAATTATAACTAAAAAAAGAGGAAAATTTAACTTTTACATGAATATTTCATGAATAAATAGATTATGAGGAGAAAAAATTGGTTTATTCTACAAATTTTAATAAAACATGTAATAGAATAAATTTTCTAGACTAACATGCTATAAGACAATGATAAATATGAATGAGTCAATGAACACTAATATTGGTTAAAAAAGTAGGCCATAGTTAGTCTATGTCCCTGTTTACCTCATATCATTGTTTAATGTAAATATAAAAATATATATTCTCATACATGACCCACTAGTAGGGAACATAGCCATAAAATATTGGTCCCCGATCATCATTAGTATAGTTTTTCTAAAGTTTTCAATGGACACCATTCAATGTGAAATAGGGACAAAACCATTCCAGAGCACTTGCATACTAGTACATGTTCACGCACCTAGATACCCAGGTTTCCCCTTTTGTGCTCAAAAAATTTTCACATGTTACCAAATTACATTTTCATATAAAAAAATTTCTAGTCATACACACTTAAACTAATAGCTACACATGATTTTCACCATTTATATAACTTAATAAACCATTAGTAATTTCCATAAAAACATTTCACGGAATATAACCACACATTGAACATAAATTCAATATAAAATCCCTATTTGAAAATAAAATTCCCACCAATACTACAAAAAAGCATAACTTCTAGTCAAAAATTATTTTAATAATTTATTTCCATTAAATAAAATATGGAACCATGTGGTAAAACATGTATCACACATTTAAAACCCCCATTTTCACACAAAAATGGCATTAAAAATAAATATTTATAAAATTCCACAAAAAATAATTTTCACAGTAAGAATAATTTAAGAGGTGTATTATAAAATTTGATATCAAGTAAGGCTAACTCATCTAGCAGTGCTTACACATTGAATCAACTATAAAATGTGAGAAAACACAAAATCCTTGTGGGAAACTTCAATTGTACCACCTTCACACCACAATAGAGTGAACACAAACCTAAAATAGCATGATGGGACAATGAAATGCAAAATCAGACCCTATGTATTAAGCCATAACTTTTGGAAATTTGGGGATTAATGAAAAGTTGATGAAATACAAAGGAAATGGGAGGTGGAAGGAATGAAATCGACTTACTTGTGAGATTTTGAGACATCACCCCAAATCCACAAAAATTTGAAACTTCAAAGAACCAAAACTAAGAGGGTGGCTCAAATAATGCCGAGGAGGTCAATGGGGGATAGAAATGGTGGAAAATGAGTTAAAATTCAATGATTTATGAAGAAATAAATAACCTTTTCAATTATGGATGATTTGAGAAACCCTGAGATATTTCACCCAAATCTACGATCCCAATGTGCTCTAGAGAGGAATAAATTATAATGAGAGTGATACTGGGGTTTTGGGATTTTATTGGGTGGTGGAATTCCTAAAATACATAAATGAATGAATGATACATTAATGAATTAATTTTTTTAAAGTAGGAAAGGATCTCATGGGTTTTACCAATACCAAATTAAATCATAAAAAACCGAAATAATAATGAGTTTCTAAGGGTTCAAAATAGATATGGTTTCTTGAACATACTATGGGAGGCCATGTGGGAGGTGGTATCGGTGAAATATGTTGAAAAATGGAGGTGTAATAAAAGAAATAAAATTTATTTTTGAATCTAAGAATAAGCTAAAAGTTTGTCCCAAATCATAAAAACATACCATTTCTTCCAAAAATGCATGGTAAACCCCTGAAACACTTAAATAAATGAAATTACATGAAACATTACTTTAAAATAAACAATGTATATGATAATTATCCCCACCATAAAAATGTTTCTGCCACCGGAATGTTGGCAACAATGTTAATTGGAAAACATGAATATGTACTATTTCTCAACCAACAAATTCTCTTCCAAAGTTTCATGGACATCATTAAAATCATACCAAAGGACACAAACTAGTGGAATAGACTATCCATAATGCACAATATCATGGGAATCAACTATTCACACTGTCCTCTCAAAAACAGACTAATTGGTCTCTATATCAGACTCCGCCCAATTCAGCACATGGGATGAATATGGGATCTTCCTTTTTAACTGGGAGATGAGGAATACATCATGAATGGATTCGAGAAATTAATGAAAGACTAACCTATATTCCACTAGGAAAATATGATATGTGGTCTCAATTGGACCAACATATCATGGTGTCACCTTCCATTTATTTCCCAATAGACAATGTCCCATTTGAGGGGAAACATTTAGGAATATGGGCTCACCCAAAGAAACCTCTAGGTCCAGATACCTTTGGCCAACAAATGATTTATGATGAATCTGAAATGTCAACAAGTGAAACCTCATAAACATGACCATCTCAGATGTATCCTACATAAGTCTTAGACCCAAGAGTGATGTCTCAATAACCACATCCCAACATTGGGGGGACCAAAATGGTAGATAATATATAACATCAAAAATATCCATTCAATTCGATGATTGTTAAATATTATTATTGGAAAATTAAACCAATCCTAAATGTTTATCACATGTTCCTCCAATGTCAAAAGCACATGCACAAAGCATGTCATCTAGGATTTTATTTTACCATGTTGTCTGACCATCTTTTTGAAAATGGTATGTCATTCTCATTTTAATCTATGACCCCAAGGCCTTAGGTAGGCCTTCCCAAAACAGAGAAGTGAATCAATTAACTCTATCTGAGAGAACCAATGATGACACACCATGAAGCCTTGACATTTTCTGATGATACAAAAATCCCAACTCATTCACTTTAATAGTATCATTGATCAATATTATGTGGGATTATTTGGACAAATGATCAATCACCGCCGAAATTGATTTATTAAAACATGGTGTGAGAGGTAAGCTAAATATTATGTCTTTGGAGACCTAGTCCCATTTTCATGTAGGAATGGGTAATGGATGGAGAAAATCTAAGGGCATTTGGGGATTTACTTTAACCTGCTACCATGTCTCACATATCATCACAGATTCAGCTATGTATTGTCTCATACATGGCCAACACAACATTCATCACACATCAAAAAACATCTTGGTGGAACTCGGATGGACAACCCACAATGACTATGTCTATCCAACATCACCACCTTCCGTATAAATGAAGAAACAACTAACCACACCTTGATTCTCAAGATTCCATTGGGAGATGATGAAACATCAAAAAATGTATCCCCACCCTGATGAAACAGCCTTGACTCATGAAAATTTTCATCTTTGGGATATTCTCGCTGAATCAACTATAATAGAGAATGAGTCAACTAAATTCTTGGCCATAAAACACCTCCATTGTTCTCCTTGGACTCTAGATGCATTGAGTGAATAGAACCATCAGGGTCCACTGATAACTAGACTTCATCAATGATTTCACTATTACTTATCTACTCAATGAATCTTCCACCACATTACCCATACCAAGGGTATAGATAATGTCAATGTGGAGCCCCTGTAAGTACACTATCCAATGATGCTAACTCATATTGTGTTACTTCTACGAGAATAAATAAGCTATGATTTTTTAATCATAATAGACTAAAATATTATCCCCTAAGTTGTAGTGATGACAATACTTCAAAGCATGTATCAAAGTTGTTAGCTCCATTTCATGGGTTGGATAAATCTTTTCATGTGTTCAAGGTGGTGAGAACCATTTGCCACAACATGATCACCTTTCATAATCACAGACTCGAGACCCATACCTGAAGCCTCGCAATACACCACATAGACCATTATAGCTGCCATAAAAATCCTCATAGGGGCGATATTAAAACACATCTTCGACTCTAAGAAGGATTCTTGACATGCAGGGCCCCATAAAAACATCACTACTTTCTATGTGACTGTAGTCATGGGAAAAGAAAGCCAAGAGAAATCTTGAACTAACCACCTGTAGTAACTAGACATGTCGAGGGAACTCCAGATCTTGAACACGTTATTCAGCTATACCCATTGCATAACGGCTTTGATCATTTCAGGTTCCACCGAACCCCCTACATTGATATCCCATGTAATGGAAACTTCAACTCCCTGATCTAGAAACTGCAATTGGATAAAGTTTTATAGTGGTAGTGATACTACAATGTGCCCAACATGATCTGAAGATGATTCTCATGTTCCTTCTCAATTCATGAGTAAACAAGGATGTCCTCCATGAACATCATGATGAACAAATTGATATACTAGTGGAAAACCCAATTCAAGAGTTCCCTAATGACCACTATAGAAGTGGTCAATCTGAAGGGCATGCTCAGATACTCAATGTGGCCTTACCAGCTTTAGAAGGACGTAATTGGTATATATCCCTCCTTAACCCTATGTTAATGATACCCAAACACATTTCAATTTTCAAGAAACACTTTACCCCTTCAACATGTCAAAAAAATCATCTATTTGGGGAAAGGAAATTTGTTCTTGATATTTAACATCCTCACGTACCGGTAATCAATAAACAATCGAAGGGATCCATTAGCCTTGTTTGCAATGATGAAAGGGGAATCATAAGGAGTGATGCTTTGAAAAATTAATACATTGGATTATAAATCATCCATCTGTATCATTAGTTACCTCATCTCACTTGGGGGCATTGGATATGAGGTAAAAAAAATTCAAGTATGTTATCGACACCAATTTCATCAAGAACTCCACATCATACTCTAGAGGTAACGTAAAAAAATCATCTCGGAATAACATTGTAAAAACATACATTAAATGAAGTAGTCACCATAAAGAAGCCAAGACATCACTCTATAGTGTGATTGATGATAACTGGAAGATGAGATTACCCATATTTGGTAGTAGAGGTCCTACGCAACCCGACTGATGATGCCATTCCCCATGAAAAACCTGATGACTCCCATTATGTATGGTGAAAATCCCCATTAACATATAGCAATCAAAGTGATATCAAAACTACCCCATAAACTAAATGCCAGGTATGAAATAAAAAATATACATATCTATGACAAGAAGGTCACACTCAATCTCAACCCCGGTCATAGAAAGAACAGACGTCAAGAACCGAAGACCCTATTCCTTATTCTTTCCCAGTGGAATCACCAACTCCATTGTAAAGGACAATAAATTATTCTAAAAATTCAGCATGATCATAGTACAAGTATAGATAAATGAAACCAATGCGCTGGTATCAAATAGAGTAGTATCCATAGGAGTGGAATTCAGAACGGTTCCTTGAATAGTAGACAGTCCAACCTCTGATCCCACGGGTGAATGATCCACCATATGAAGATGCTCAGTATCATCCTGATAGTGGACACTCGCATGTGCCTTTTCCCTAAACTAGATCATCCCAGACGATGATCTGTCTATGCTGCAACAACCACCAAACTAAGATCCCCCTATCCTTGACACCATTGACTGAGCAGGAACTCCCCTATAAGCCACTGATCCAACCACACTGTGGTTTGGATGTGCCATCCGGTAAAATCACTGCAAGTTTCCCATACAACCACCCTAGTAATAATTCGTTGATGAAAAAGATATTCCATGTCAGATATTCCTTGGCCTCCCACCCATATGTCACACGATAGACTATGCTTCAGAATACATTAAAGAAAACTACCAAAAAGGTTGTCCGATGCTGCCACCCCCTCCCTATTTCACGGATCCTGCTGGTTATATTTCTTCTTAGAAGAGGTTACATTGGTAAGACCTAATAACGACTCAAAATATTCCTCACCTTTGGGTGGATCTCCACCATACACACCCCTTTTATAACCTAGAAAATGGTTTTTAGGATGAACCAGAAGACCTGCGAATATATATCTAGTTGTAGACCACTCTCAAACTTCTCAGACATCATCAGGTCATTAGAGAAAATTTTCAGAGGATACTGGAACAACATTGAAAAATTGGTAGGGATACTCCACCATAGAAATATCCCCTGAAAATCTCCATAAACTCTTTAGATTGAGCATATACCACAAAATCAGGGCATTACTGGTCATTGAAGATAATTTTGAAGTCTGTCTAGCTCTTCATCTCATGATTACCAACTTGAAGAACTGATTCCCACCAATTGCAGCATGGATCCTCTGACCAGAAATGAGCACATAGCCCCATGACCACCTAATGTGTTCTCTTTAACTCAAACTAGTTTTTTATTTTTTTGATCCACTACACTGCTTCCTGGGGTTTTTTTACTACCTTGTAATGTTAGAGGATTGTTTTTTAAAAACTAATGAGTTATTTACCTTCTAAGACTCTTCTTATCTTCCTTAACCGGTGCTGTAATAGGATCTGGTCCCAGTCCAAGAGGTTGGACTGCCCAAAACATAACCTCTACTAGACTATGATCAATCGTTGTGGGAGAAATCTCTTCGTCTTCCTCCCATGGGTCCATGAGATCTTCTAAGTGAGTAATATTGCTATAAAAGTCAATAGTCACAAGAGAAAAAATATGGGTAAATCTTATGTTAAAATAATAACCAATACCATGAAATAAAAATATGTCAAAAATCAAAAATAATAAAATAAACAACTACTTCACCCCCACCCAATCACCACGTGTAGTCTACAGCCCAAACACCTCACCTGGAAGTGAAGTAAAAGAATAAATGACATTATCCCATGGTGACTCAATGTAAATTATGAGATGTTTTCGCTAAATGCCCTATATAGGACAAAAACTCCGATCAACGAAAGTGGTAGATCTAATCTATCCAAACTCATCCCAAAATTATAATACGACCCGAAATTCATAACCTCGTCTGATACAATTTTTTCACGAACTAAATCTAGTTTCTATCAAAAAATGGAACGTGACCCTATCTATGATAAGTACTATAAGGTGTTACCTATCAGTATTGGTTGGTAGATGTTCTCAGGAATCCTAAATAGTGGTTTGGGAATGATTTTTGTGAGGATAGAATCATTTAACAACCAAAGATAATCTTGAAACCAAATCTGAATCATTATTCCAAACATGCCTTCAGTATAATCCATAAATTGAAACATAGTATAAAACATGATACACGAGGTCCTAATATACATAAAGGCAAAATAAAAACAGCTCATGGGACATTACATGAAAATTGGTTATCAACCACAAGTCGTCTCCACAAAACCGCACCAAGGGAAAAAATTAGCATCCCAAATCGTCGTCACCCAAGGCCTTCTAATTACCTAAGTCAAACATTATCATGTACACTACACCCAAACGGTTTAAGTAGAATGTGATTCTAATCCCAAAAGGATATCACCAAAAGGATTCCATATAATAAGGAATACGTGATTAAATGTGTGTATGTTTTTGGTAAACAAGAAATGGTGGTAATAAATTCTATTGAATGAATCATTTAAAGGTAAATGATTGTAAAAGCTATATTTAAAAGAGTTTACTGATTTAATTAAAAAAATTAATCTACTTGATTATCTATACAAACACACCATTAGAAAATGACAAATATTGGTGAGTCAATGAGCAATAAACTTGGGAATATATCATTGAACTTGTTTGTTTTTGGCCTCATGTAACTCATATCTCGGTGTAAGGCAACCATAACAATATCTATTCTCATGAATGGTCCACTAGTAGAGAAAATAACCATAAATAAGTGTCTCTTAATTGTCATCAATATAGATTTATAGTTTCATCATTGTCAGTCTTTTTATGTGAAGTATTGATAGAACAACTCCGTATCACTAGCGTACTAGTGAACGTCCACCCACCAAGATACCTGAGAATACCCCTTTTGTGATCATACAATTTCCACGTGTTAAAAAATTTAATTTTTATATATAATCACTATTTCTAGTCATACTCACTCAAAACAGTAGCTGCACTAGCTTTGGACAATTTATAGAACTCAATAAAACATTAAATATTTCCATAAAAAAATTTCATGGAATATAAGCAGACATTGCACTAAAATTCCATCTAAAAGACCTCGATTAAAAGAAATTAACACTAGTACTATCCCAAAAAATAATTTCAAGAAGAAAAATATTTTATAAAAATCTATCCAAAAATTATAAAAAATCCCCATGTGCTACAACAACGAACACACATGTAAAACAAACATTTTATCTCAAAAAATGGAATTTAAAAATCACTTGTTTAACAAATTACAGAAAACATATTTTATTTAGAAATCACAATGAAAGAGGATTATGAAAAAAAATAACAAACAAGCAAGGATAACTCATATAGTAGTTCATAAATAATAAATCACCTACCATGTGTGTCAAAAACACCAAATCCTTTTGTGAAAAATCATCCTCACCATCACTGCACCACAAGGGAGTGAACATAATCTGAAAACCACTTGATTAGACCAAGAAATTGAGAAACATACCCTAGGTAAGAACCCTTAACTTTTGGACATTTTGGGATTCATTAAAATTGGATGAAACCTTAAGAAAATGTGAGAATGAAGGAAGGTGACACACTTACTTGAGAGACCTTGATGAAATCACCCCAAATCCACCAAAATTTGAATGTACAAGAAATAATAACTAATATAGAAGATATAATGTGGCATTGGAGGTCATGTGGGTAATGAAATAGTGGAAAAAAGTGAAAATTAAATTATTTATCGATGAGACAAATACTTTCTCAAATCTGGATTATTTGAGAATCCTTGAAAAATTTCTCTGTAATAAGAGATTTCAATGATCTTCAAAGAGACAAAATCGATAGTGGGGGTGAGTCTAGGGTTATTTTATTTGAATGGGTGATGGAATTATTGAATTAAATTAAAATAATAATGAGATATTAAATAAATTAATTTTCCATTAATGCATCAAATGGGCTCATGGGTTGGCCCAATGCGTAACAAAATAACCCAAATACCAAATTATAATGATATTTAAGGGGTCCAAAAGGACATGGTTTTTTGTTTAGGTCATGGGAGGCCAAGTGGGATGTTGAATGGGTGAAATTGGGATAAAATGGAGGAGTTATAAAAGATAAACCAATTATTTTTAAATCTAGAAATGCACACACGGTTTGGCCCAAATCAAGAAAACCAACCCTTTACTCAAAAAATGCCTGGGAAATCCCAATAACAAATGAATAATTAAAATTAAATGAAAAATAACATGGAATTAAATCATGTTTGTGACAAAATCTTGCTACATTTTATTATAAAAATATTGGATAAACTACAAATTGAGAAATTTTATCCTAAATACCTCTCATTACATTGAGATTATTTATTTATCTTTCCTCATAGTCTTTATAAGATACATAAATTGATACGATTAACCTTCTAGTAGATATTATAATTAGAAACAAATTTTATGGTGTGAGAATTGAAGAATTGAAAATATAATTTCCATCATATTGATCAATTTCTCGTTAACTAGTGGATCATTAAAACCATATAGATATTGGGAATGATTTCTCATAAATTATTCAGTTGATTTATTGTCCATCATTTCAATAATATATGATCAACATGATCAGAATTACCCCTTAAATATTGGGGAGTTGTGTGAGAATATCCATAATATTGTACATCCCCACTGCTAAATTATTTGGTTGATCATGCATATAGTCATTTCATTGGATCTCAAATAGAATTTCTAAATGATTGTTATATGGTACAACAATTGACTAGAACCAAAAACATTGTGTAGGATTCAAGCTATTAGGATCAGGAAGAACAATCATATATTAATGAAACTAATTCCTAAGATACCCAAAATTATTAAAGTATATTATAAATATAAGAAAGATTTTTTTGACCAAGGTTATTTATAATAGTTATATCTTAAAATTATTTTTAATGGGTCATAATTATAAAATATATTTACCCAATAATATCCCATAACAGTGTCCAAATGGGTGAATATTATTAGGTTCACTAATCATGTATTAGTGTTGATCGAAACCCAATCTACCACATTTTGTGTTTTTAACCCATGGTGGTTCTAAACCACAACAGCATCAACTCTCCAGTACCCATACATTTATTTTTTATAGGAATACGACAAAATACATTCTTTAAAAAATCATAATAATGTTATCCTATATATTGACTTATAAGTAATAATTTATATGAATTTTTCTAACCCTTTTCTCAATATAATATTTAAACCCTGTGCTGATACAAAATTATGTGACCTATGAATACACACATAAATATTTCCTCATTTTATATGAATTAAAAAATGTAACATAATTATACACACCCAATAAACGTAAATGGTTAGGGTATGTTAAGGATAGATATATCATAAAAATATTTAATTAGTTATTTTTAATATCTCTCTATATTTTCTTCCTATTATTACCCTTCATGACATGTCATACATATAACCGTCTATCAAAACAAGGGGAAGGAAAACATAAGAAATGGGGAGATGAGATTCATAGTAAGGGTAAATATAAAATATATTAATCACTAATAATATTTGAGAATTATTTAATGGGGAGATGATTATAACATAATAAATGAAAACAAAATCAGTTGAATATCATGAACCATGTTTTAGGGAATAAGGAATTTCAATAGAAAAGAAAATATTTCATAACTTTGTGTAATTATAAATAATCAATCATGATCCTTCAGTGTATATCATAAAAATATGAATGGGGTAAAAACATTTATATGATTTTTAATAAGTAAAAATAGTTTTAGGTTCACATAAAAGTCTATATACATCAATTTAGGTCCTTGCGTAAACTTATGGACATAAAATAATTCCCCTATGAAAAATATGGACATGAAACTAGGTCACAATGTAATATTTTGTCCATAAAATAATATTAACACATAAAATAGATTTCTCTTGAGTTATATACCTTTAAGCAATGTATTTTAGTGATAAATAATTTTTCTCCCTCCCATCATGCATTAATAATCATTTTCGTGGCATGAATCAATATTAAGAAAACATTTATTATCACATACCAATGGAAAAACAAAATGGGATTCATTAATATTTCATCAGAATTACAATAAACCATCCATAGAAGTTATAGTAATGGTATGATGAAAACATATAACCAGTAAAGCATATGTAACATCAATGTATATTATCATAGATGAAAAATTACTTTAAAGTATCAACTAATTATTTCATGGGAAAATAAAAAATTTCATTTTGAAATAACATAAATAAATTTGAAAATAAAAATTAAATATTAAGGGAAAATTAATATTTGGAAAAAACATGGAATCCTTAATGTAACTATCATATAAATTAGTAGTCGAAAAAGAAATTAATGTCTCTCAAACAATAATTGTTAAAAAAAGTTTTCTATTAACATTTTTCATAAGAAATCAAAAGTACCTTATTTGGAAAATGACATTAATATTTCATATACATTTTTTACATAACATCATAAATATGTAAAACAAAATTGTATTGAATTACTGAATAAAAGTAAAATAATATTTAAAACATTTTAATGAAAATATAGACATTTAGGGAAAAACATCTAAAATGGGGGAAACAGATTGTTTTTAAAAAAAATTAGTATATTTAGTTCTTGAAGAGGCTAATGTGAAATGAAATAATTTATAATATTAAAATAAAATGAATTGATGAAACTTTTGGAGATTTTTTATAGTTATATTATAAAATTTCATTATTGAAAACAAATTCATAGATAATCTTGGTAGACAATGAGATTGTTAGATAAAACACTTACATCATGTTTGAATTGAGTCCAATGCATTCTAACCTCCAATATAAAAAATATTTTGATTTTATAATTATATAATTTAATCAATTGCATAATTATTTTATCATATATGATAAATATATACAATTTCAACACCCATTTACTAATATTTTATAACTAAAGTCATCATTTTTTGGTGTTAATTATTTCATATTTCCTGAAAATTATGCATTTTATGTTCTATTATACGTACATTAATAGTTCCTAAATAATATCCACAATTCCAACAATCATACAAACATCATATAAATTAAATATAAACATTTTTAAAATTATTCTTAAAAGGTATTAATGTAAAATTGAATTTCACCACTCAAGGAGATGGTAGTCCTTACATATGATTAAATGGTATTTTCAATTTCATGTGAAATTAAAAAATATAGATAAATAACATTTTTTAAACAATAAATCATTATCCTAAATATCATATTTTAAAATTAAATCCATCATAATAAAAAAAATTAGTCATTGTGATGTAAACTTTATTATATCAATATATAAATGTGATAGTTCACACACATGCATGAGCAATAAATTCACTTCACATTACATATAAGGGATGAGGAGTACGTTATGCCTAAATAATAATAGCATCTTAATATATTTATTATAATATAATTAAAATTTAACAATTTATACAATATATTTGTAGAAGGAAGAGGAATAAAAAATTATAAAGTGTTTGGTCAAGAGTTATACCTCTTCATTGAGAAACCTTATTTTTCTTACTCATTAAGCCCTAAATGGATGATATTTTAAAAAATACCACTAGGAAATGTGGTGGTATTTTATAAATGATTTTTATAAAACATTTCTAATTTAATTTGTTATTAATCATGGATATGAGATGGGAGTACGTGTCTATTTATGAGGGAGTAGACATGGTTGGAATTACATAAGGGATTAAATTATAATAATGTGATACTGAATAAAAATTGAAAAAAAATGAATCATATTAAAATTAAAGATGATATAAAGATTAAATTTTATCATAAAATATTATTTAAATATGATTTAATTCAAATTTGACAAAAATCTATTAGTTTATTCCATGAAAACTATGTTTTAACCCTAACTGAGCTAATAAATTTTTTAATGATTTTATCATTCCTTATGAAAAAATGAATTTCACCACATTACCAATTTTAGAAATTCATATTTCAAATATGGAATCCAATTTATCAAATACAAATTATATTAGTGGAATAAATACTATTTAAAATAAACCCAAACAACTCATCAAAAAATTATTTACTAGAGAAAAATAAATTTAATGACAAAAATGATTTCATACAAAATTATAAAAAAAAATTTGATATCATTTTCATATGGCAGATTATTTTTAATCAAATGGAAATCATGAAATCATAAATATAATCCAAAAAAGGACTCTATAAATACTTGATTGAAAAAATAATTTTCTTATTAAATCTATATTTTGCAAAGATTAACTCTAAAATTAAACATTATAGAAAATATATACAAATTACTTTACGTTGAATAATATGTGAATATTTCTAATATTATTTAATTTTTATTAAATTAAATTTACTTATTTGGATAAAATTGTTGATAATATCTAATAAAAAATAAAATATATACCATTTATAAAGAAATATAATTTGGTAGTGTAGAATGAATATACTAAAAATGGAAATATTATTTAATATTAATTAAACAATATATTTTCATTAAATAAAACATATACCCAAATTTTTTCATCATTTTTGTAAACATTTTTCTATATATAATTTAATGTTTAGGTTATAAAATTATAATATATTATATTTTATTTTGAATTAGGGTTTCACATAAAATAAGTTATCGAATAATTCATGTCTACTTAAAAGTAGAATATATATATATTAAATATTTGTTACTTACAATTACATTTTTATTTGATTCCATGAGAAATCCATTGGATTCCACTAAGTTCATTATCATGTATTATTATGGGTGCATCCCACTTGGATGTTGGTGATGTCTATATTTTACAAATTCTATATATTAATGTTGTGGATTCATAATGTTTACATTGGTATATATAATCGAATGACATATCTAGATTTATAAAATTTATACTAAGTGTAATTCCATTAGTGTATGTTCAATATTCACATAATTCTATGGTTTATAAGTTCAAATATAATTTCTTGATATTGGATTGTAATTCAAATTTCCGGAAAACTGAGGTTCATCATTCCTTTGGATTCTCTACTTGTTTTTTGAGAGGGAATGAAGGGTTGAGCGACATGGGTTCCCTTGTTTTTTATTGACACGGTTTCCTTAGATATAAAAATTAATACCTATAATACTATGATATAAATTTTGGTTATAGACCTGTTATCTTTGGATGAATTATATAAAGAATAATGTTTGGTGTTAATGTTACCCTCGATCATCGATTGTTTGTAAATAACGTTTTATTTAGAAAATAAAACTATTATGTTCTTAAATTTAAAAATTATAATGATTTGTTTATATCACTTCTATTTGACCAATATAATGGAATATTTTTCGATATTCTATGAGTAGTTTATTACAATGTTTTTTCATCACCCATCTTTTGGCTCAATGAATATTGGATTCTAAAAAATAAAACATTATTACTGTAGGTTCTGTTTTTGGTATGAATCGAATATGCTAATTTCCTGTATATTACAAAAACATTTAGACTATGGATGATTTGACTAGGTAAGACTCAGTATTGTTTTGGGGATGAAATTAGTTCTCATATTATTTTTTCGTATTCTCTACTTCTATGTGATGTTCCAATTGTGGATAGACTATAGAAAGTATGATATTACTCATTTAAAATATTTTAATGTTGTATTTATTTGTTGGAATTTTTCCTATATTTTATATTTTAGATATTTTATCTAGATTATGTGTTTATAATTTTTTATCTATTATTTCATCTCTGATATGTACGTACATTACTCTCATTGTAATACCTTATACCTGCATTATTAGTCAGCATAATTTTGTATATAAGGAGGCATATATAACCCCATGAGGTGAATTTCCATAGAAACACAGTTTAGTGGATCAGGGGGAATTTCATTACATAAATTCATTTTTCAAAATTAATATTCATCAATAGAGTACAAACACAAATTTCAAACAACTAGTCACTTAAGATTATTAATTTTTTATTATATCCCTAATAAAATTCATGTATTCAATTATGAAACTAATGATTATTGTAATGCCACTTATATTTTGAAATTTTTCAAATAGTACACAGTTTTAACTCGAATAATTTTTATTATTTCATCTTTCATTAAAAAATTATTTTTCTTCTTGCATAAGGAAATGAACCATGATTAATCAATTACATTAAAATAAAAAATATCTTTATCAATCCACATCACCCAACACAGCTCTCCTTTTTATAAAATGGAATTCAAATTCTCCATGGGATGGAAAACAAATTTTTGGTATCAGTATGGTACACATTGGAAAGGTTTCACCCTCACAAACAAAAAATAAATTTTAGAAATATTACTTATAATTATTTTTGAACTGTTAGTGTATTAGAATACCATGAACCTATTAATTAGTTTTAGTAATTAATAAATTACCAAATACAGTAATACAAAACATTATGATAATAAGGATAATGAAAAAAAATTAAATTAAGAAACACAACATAATACAAGCCTCATGTAAATAAAAGTGAAAAAACGTTATAGACATGCAAGGATGATATAGAACAATCAAAATTAAAATGAATTCAAAACATAAATAAAAATAAAACCTCACAATATGATCCAATAAAATCACCACATCACTATATAATCTATCATTGGATAACCCAAAAAACACCTCAATAGGGAGACCATATATTGGTCACCTAAATGAAAAACTGAGAGCCGCGTACACCCAATACTGTATGTAGTTTGTGATCTAAAACATCTCGGTACTATTTTCTAAAATAATTTTTTATATTTCCTTTAGAAAATTAATTTTATTAATGGTAGTTCAAATTATAGATTTAAAAATGATTTATATCATGTGATTATAAATGATAACCCCACTTTGTGCATGTTGTATTTATTTTCAATGTAAATAAATTTGTTGAAGAATGATATTCTTGGAATTTTTTTAAGAAAAAAATCATGATTTGAAATAATATCACATGTATTATTTGGATTGACACTAAGTGAGTATTCATGAAACATTTCTTGGAGGACTGGTTAAGATTTGGTATTTATTACAAATATGATAAATTTGATGTTTTATGTTCCAGTGTAGTATTGATGAATTATTCTTATTATTAGAAAAATGTTTTGAAGGTTTTATATACATGGAGTATTTAGTTTATTATTATAATTTATATAACTATATTAATAATGTGAATTAATGATTCTTATACTTGTTATGTATAAATAGTCTCTAAAATAGTTTTGTTTTTCTTGGAATTAATATCTATGTATTGTTGTTTAATATGAGATATTCTAGATATTTTGTAATGAATTAAAGACATGCATATGGGTTTTTTTTAAAAATTATTCTGCATAATGGTATGTACATTGTCTATCTAAAGGGTAATGAGATGTATCATATTGGAAAAACATAATTTATGTAGAAAAGATCAAATATTAATCCTTATATGTAAATGTAATATAGATAAAATCAGGATCTTTTTAAAGGTAAATTTAGATTCATAATACTTTTTATGTGTATAATGATACCAAAGTAAATGTCTATATAATATATTATGTTGTTTTTATAATTCTGTGAAGGTAAGTGTGCTATATTGTAAATGTATATAGTCAGATTCAATCAAGTGTGATAGTATCTCCTTTCACATTCATCATGAATATGGGTAAATTAAAAATCAAGTAGGCAAAACAAAGGTACTTCTATTAGCTATTTTTGGTTATATAGAATCAATTATTGGGATAAAATTATAATTCAATGTAATTCACATATAAGTAATAGTAATTAGGGATAAATAATAGGAACTTATTGGATATTTCTAAATTGTGAAAGAATCCATGATTGATGAACATATAATTATATATGATTTATGATCGATAGATAAACTAAATAGATTTAATTTAGATAATGATTTTAATACAATTCATTCATGTTTCAAATATCTCAAAAAAATGATATTTTTATAGATGGATTTAGTATATTTTCATTAATGTTTCATGGATGGTAGATGAATAAAAATTTTCATATGAATGATGTACTGACCATGAGGTTTACAAGTTGAGATGATCAATAATTTGAATAAAATGTAAAATTATCATCCATGTGATACATCAATGTATGATGATCTGTCATGGGATATATAAATATTAGTATAGTAATATTTTAGAATATGTGATGTTTTTTAGAAAACATTGACAAAAAATTATCAATGCACTGCATATATAAAGGGAGTGGAAGATAACATTAGGAAGAGGTGTTTTAAGAATGATGGAGAATATGTGTAAATGATTAGTACATGTTCATGAAAAAAGTAGTGAAACATGATATTCTTAACATTTAGTGGTTATTCTATAACAATTTTTATGATTTAAATGGTTTAGATAAGGAATTAAATTCCATGTATATGATACAAAACCTATACAATTACATTTAAGGCGATCATAAATGATAAATAAATATCATAAATGGGTTTTTATCAAGTTTTAGGAAGATCAATGATGAAGTATTGTGTGAGATGAGAGTAAATTATTCATGTATTAATCAAAAATATTGAATAATTCAAGGGATTAATCTATTATTTGGAGGAGTGGATTTCTCAAAGAATGAACAGTTCCATGAAAATTTACATAAAATTATTTATTTTTATATAGATTTAATGCATAAATTGAATAAAATAATTTCATGTATATCACGAAATTCAATTTTTATGTATAAATAATATGGAATAGAAAAATTCTGGGATGAAAAAAGGATGTTATGTTAGTTACTAGATGATTCAAGAAGTTATATTCATAGTATAGTTTTATGTGATAGAAAAACATTTTAATTATTTGTTATAAAGGATGTATAAGTAATTCATATCAATGTTTACTGGGTATGTTTTAGCTGATAATATAGGTAATATGAATAAAAATACTCACATGGTATTCTATTAATTTATATTAAAAACTAATTCGAAAACAATTATTTTAAATTTATATTATATTATTGTTTTGTGAATATATAATGTTATTGTGCTAGAAGTTATTATTCAAGAGAGAAGATTCATATGTACTAATGAAAAAGAATACCCCCGACACTGATATCTTATATAAATATTTTATGTGTGTTAAGGATAATATATTAAATTTTAGATCCATTTAAATATACCAAACAATGATTAAAAATAATAAATAGAATAATATAAATGATGTGAAATAATTTGTGTGAATGTTGGTCATGAGTTTCAATGATGAGAATAATAAACTGTGATTTCATGTTTTCAAAGAATAAATTAATAAAAGAATAGATAAAGTTTGATATTTTCTTGAATTAAAATAGAACAAGAGCTTTTCAAATATAGTTTTGTAAATAAAAATACCATAAGTAATTCACCATCATGGAATGCATGAAGAAGATTAATGACGGTAAAAAATCAATGAAAAAGGGTAATTATAAATCAAATTCAAAATACCATTTCATTACCATTATAATTTTTTATAATGGTATGATATATAAATATATATGAGATTTATCAAATCGATTTATGAGCGAATGACACTCTAAAACTATAAGCACGCTACAATGTAAATATCACTAGATGAATATAGTGGGTTATGTGATATTTGAAGAATCTATTTCTCCCAAAGGACTAGCCATGTCATATTCAGAGGTGAAACATGTATATCACCATGACACTGTTTAGTCTATATTTTTTTTGATCTAAAAGATATAGTTGTGGATAAAATATAGAACAAGATAACCAAATACCTAATAGAGTACTAATTTGGAAAATGGATAGAAAATTTAAATCGCAGAAGGAATTTAATGTCAACCACATTGATTTTTCACCTCATATTGTGGTTAATATCCCATATAATACCTTCAATTATTATCGGATATTAGTTCACCAATTACTGTACTATCATTTTTTATAGATGTTCTCTTTGGAAGAATTGACATTTCTTTAAAATTTTATAATTTTGTGAAGTTTGAGGAAAAAATTATTAATTTGTCGTCATAATTCTGTCTCGTCCAATATCATTTAGAATTTAAAAATAAAATCAACATGAATTAGAAATGTATTTCTTAATTTTTTTTGTAGAATTAATGGTTTTATATCCACAATTATATAATTCCTATGAAGACATCTCTATCATTAATAGATAATAATAGGTGGTTTGATTTATCACCTAAGAGACAGAAAACTTTAGTACCTAAAATTGTTGAATGAACTCATTTAATCATTGAGTAAGTTACAGCTCCTGTGAATACATTATACCTCTAGAGAGAAAAAGTTAGATTGAATATGTGTTAATTTATATTTTATAAACCATTAAAAAGTAAGATAAAGGATTTTCCCAAATAACTAATTTTTATTTTTTTATACATGAAAACGTGTAGGATGAGACAACCCAACTTTATAGAGAAGAAAAAACAAGAATATCGAATTTCA
The DNA here is from genome assembly GCA_963277665.1 of Viscum album. Lineage (NCBI taxonomy): Eukaryota > Viridiplantae > Streptophyta > Magnoliopsida > Santalales > Viscaceae > Viscum > Viscum album. The sequence goes on along the minus strand of OY728126.1, from coordinate 71,927,804 downwards.
ATAAATGGGTTTGATCATTATTAAACTCTACAAAGTGGTTAGAGTCATTAGATCAATAAATGTAGAGAATAAAGAGAAGGTAAATCTCTCTAATATTTCCAAAATATAGTTGATATTATGAATACAATTGATGAGAAAATACATGCATTTGGATAAAGTCAAAAAATATCTTTAATTTCAATAATTCATAGTTGGAATTAAAGGAAAATAAAATCAATAAAAATTAATCATTACTATAATAGAAGAAAAAATAAATAATATTGAAGTAATCAAAATAAATCAGTGTGAGGAAATAATAAATGATAATAAAAAGAGAAATATAATCTTGACACATTTTTATAAATTAAGGATTAATGATGAAAATTTGGAAAAAACACAAGATTTGTATTGATTAATGATGTTGAGAGGATCCTCAATCACATACTTTTCTAATGAATACACTTTAGTAAAAAAATTATTTTTATTGTAAGAGGATCATCACATCACCTATTGATCTTTATCACGATGTCTCAAAGTATAAGTTATCACACATACCTATTTTAATTATTAATCTCAATATGTTTTATGGAGAGTAAACAATTAAAATTAAATTATAAAACATTATGTCTAATAACATGTGTTGAATGTTCTTACAACATGTCTATGGTGTATAAAATAAGTATTATGAGTGATGGTTCCACAAAAAGAATCCAAAAAAGTGGTTGTAATAATCCAAAAATAGATTCCTTACAAAACTGAAACTTTTAGATAATATGATTTTTTTAATAGAAGGATATTATTTGGGGGAATTTTATAGTAATGTATTATATTCAAGTACATATAAATTATTTTTTTGATATAATAATTCAAATTAAAATCTTTAAATAAATACAATTTTGAATTGTTTAAATCTAGGTTGGAAACAATATCCATGAATGAAGAAAAACAAGTCATTCTGAAATAAATATGAAATACATTAAGTAATATGTTATGTTTTCAAGGTGTGATTTCTTGAAAATTTTATATTTTTATCTCTACATTTATAAAATAGTATGGATAATAATATGAAATATATGCTTTTTAAAAATGTGATATCCTTGAAAAGAATTAAAAAAAAATTAAAAATCATAATTCTCCCATGGATTTCTAAAATAACAATGAGTCATAAATCAATAAAAAATGTTGAAAGATAATATGAATGTTACTAAATTAAATATTTCGAGAGTCTTATGTCCTAAAGTATTATTATAAAGAAATGTACTCATATATAACAAAGGGGATACGTTATGAAAGATGTTATTGTTTCAAGGGAATGTCTAGTTGTTTGGACCAATGATCTGGAGATATCGATGAAGTTGGAATAAGAAGAAAAAAAGTATTATTTTAATTTGAAATAAATGAATCCACATGATGTTAAAAAATTCTAGTAGAGACCATAATAAATGAAACTAGTTTTTTACTGGAAAAAATTTTGGATTTAAAAATTATAAAAACAATTTCAAATGACATTTAATAGTATCTCTTCATTAAAAAGAATCCATTATTTGTATGAAAGTTGTTTTTAAAATGATGTATTATGAAAATTGAGAATTTCCTTGAAAAAAATAAGTAAATTTTAATAGGTCCATTCTTTCCAAATAATAAAATTTGAAACATATATTTTTTAGCATGAATTACAAATTAAATAAAAAGAAATGATTGAAGTAATCTCCCCAACGTATCTCTTGAAATTGAAGAGATATAAGATACAAATAATTCCCTTATATTTTATGTATTGTATTTATATTTATAAGGGAATTTATAGTGATGTATGTACCCCGAGGGAGAACCTATGGAGAATATATTACTAATAGAAACTCTATATAAAACATATATAAGATTCCATATATTAATAATTTCATAGTTTGTATCCAAATAGAATATATAATAAATTGACCATCCTTATTAAAGTTATAGTATATTAAAATTTTGGGATGCCACATAAATTTGAAAAGACTATGCACTTAAGGCGGAGATTTTTGATAGTATCGAAAAAATTACAATATTTTACTTCATGAAAATATAATTATTTTTTATTGTAATTTTAAAATTTTATTTGATAAAGTTATGTTTATAGTTTCATAAAGCATGGATACTAAAATCAGAATATTATATAAAGAAAGTGAAATTGTTATTAATCAATGACATAAGAAGAGAATCATAAAGATTTAACAATACCTGATTAAGATATATAATATATGAATGTTCTTATAAATATAATCAAATATATACTAAACATATTGTTTGATATTACATTTATAACTCAATTGATTTTAATACTCAAATATAGTCTAAAAAAATTGGTTTATCCAATGAAGATTGTTTTTCAGTTGACTCATTTTATTCAGTATAATTTTTAATAGAATAATATGACGTATAAATCAAGACCAATTTTTTTCTACACCAATCATGTATTAATTTGACATAGAGTGTAATGGTTGATGGAACATTTCTACATTAAAATTGATAACACATTCTCAGGTAATTGTATTTCTTTTCAATAAGGATGTAAACTATTATATTGAATAGAAAATAGGAGAAAAGTATGGAACTAAAAGATCACATATTAACATATCATATTATTATGGTATTTAGAATAAAAATTGTTTTATTTTATTGATCCAACATTGAGAATGTTTTTTGTAAAGTAATTTCAATATGTTGAAAAAGGATTTTCATGGATGTTTCTTAATAACACAATAATGAAAAGAGGTTTCAATGTACCACATGACATTATATTTAATTAATATTCATGAAACACATATTCAAAGATTGATTTAGAGTCTTTTTTTGTTACATGAAAATAAATATTTTTTTCAATATTTTTCAACACTGATGCAATATTATAATTGAAGTAAACAAAATATGATGTTTTGATAAAAATGGAGAATAGAGTTTATTATGTATATTATTATATACCTATGATGAATGTTAGTTGAAATGTTTCTATATTAGTGTCTAATGGATATAGAATACTCTTAAGAAATAAATAATTAATAATGATATATTATTTTCTATCTTGAGATACAATATACAATTTATTAATAATTGATGAATTGTGTGATAGTAGTTTTATAAAATCCATTTTTGTATAAAGGTTAGAAAATTTTCTATGTAAAGGTGGATAAAAATATGAATATATGAAACCAATTACATGAATGATATTGAAATATTATACATTCTGCATAAAATTAATATTGAAAATATAGATCAATATATATTTTAGCAGTGATTGAAACTATTTTTGAAGCATATTAAACAATTTACATTAATGTATATATCGTGGAAAACAGTGTTTTTATTCCTTTGTAAAGGTATGTATGAAACTAAAAAACATACTTAACTATATTTATCCCCATGTAATTTTATGTTATTTCATATGGCTCATATATTATGGTAAATTAGAAATAAAAGAGTTTATGTGGATATCCTTATGTATATTGCACAAAGGTAAATGGAATCCTATAAATGGGTAAACGACTATATAATGATAATACCCATGAAGGTATGAATAATTCATGTGGAAGAATAAGATATCTTCGGATCATTCTATACTGTGAAATAATCTATGATTTTTTCATATATATTCATATGAAAACTTCCATAGGGACCAAAATATGAGATATTTGATATAAATAATTAAATGTGAACAGTACATTCATGTTTCAAAACAACAAAACATTTTTTTGTTGAGATTCCTATAGATGGACAGGGAATATTTATAGTGTTTTGGAATCATATATTGAGTGACCACAAGAATTACATGGTAGGTGGAGTGATCATGATAATTTTATAATAAGGTGATCATTATTAGGCACATACAGTAAGAAGATCAAACATGGGGTACATCAAAGTAAGAAGATCTATTGTGGGATATAGAAGAGTAAAATTCAAGTATTAATTAAGAATATAATCATATTAAAAAAAATAATTAAAATTATATGTCACAAAAATACGTAACCAAGGAGAGAGGGACAGTGAAACTGTTGTATGTATAGGTGTTTGATAAGTGAAAATAAACCATTATAATAGATAATTCCATATTCAAAATGTTGAGTCACACCATGATATCGTTCACTTTCAATGGGTGTTATGGGATGTTCGAAAAAATTAATTTTACATAAATTGGTACATTTAGTCATCATGGTAATAAATCTAGAAGATTATAGGTATACAGATGATGAATATGGAATAAATATTACAAGAGGTTTTCTGTATGATACAAGATAATTAAATAATAAGGAATGTTCACATTGTGATGTAATTACTTGTAGGTGAATATAAAATAATGTAGAACTCAATAGACTTCCCCATACTCTCAATGAGATGATCACACCATTAATGGAGTGTTATATGAAAACATTTAAAAATGGATATATTAAATTATATATAGAACACACATATATATTTCAATAATATCCTTGGCTGAAAGAGACATATTTTCAATGATTAAAAATATAGGAATGTAAATATTTTTTAGGAAATTAGGAATTAGTGTTAATTGGAACATTACATATGTAGTTATAAACAATATAAAGGTTCATATGAGAGAAAAAAATGATAATTATTTATTATTAAGTATGTATGTTTACTATAGATTCGTGTTTATGGAAAATGTTATGGAAGATTACATTACGTATTTGTATTAAAATAATCACATATTATTTTGTGAATATAGATAAGAATATATTGATCATCATGTTGACATTATTAATATGTGTGTGTATATATATATATATATTTATATTAATGCAGTGTTTCCAAAATATCATGTTGTTTAATTCAATAATATATTTAAATAGAGATGAATTTTGGATCATAATAAAAGATGAAGACGCACAACATTGAACACCACCGAATGATAAAGGTTTAAATGAATAAATGTCATGAATAAAGTCAACAAAGTTCACCTTCCTTTTCAAGAGCCTACTAGTCTAGAACTCCACAGTTAAGAATGATTTATCTAGAGTAGTGATCAAGATGGGTGATCTTCTGGGATGTTTCCCAGGGTGTGTCCAAGTGAGGACAAAGCACACTGGAAAGGACATGTGTTATCCTGTTGGGAGTATGAATAGTCTGATAACTCGTTCAGGCACGTGGGTGGGCCCCAGGGTGGGGACCACATCATTGCGGGGAAATTGGTGGTACTTGGCGGGCTAGGACCTGTCGGCCATGATAGGGTGTGGTGTTTGTGATGTCACCAAGACCTAGTTGTCACATTTGGTATTAGAGGTGGTACCCAGCCTTAAGTGTGGTGCACTGCCTGGGTTGAGTTATAGGGCCCACAATGAGGATGTTATTCCCTAAATATGGGGTGATTATATCACCCCCAAATGATAAAGGGTTAAATGAATAAATGATAAGACCCAAGTCAACAAGGTGCACATTCTATTTCTGGAGCCTACCAGATTAGAACTCCAAAGTTAAGCATGATTTCTCTAGAGTAGATACCAGAATGCATGTCCATCTGGGATGTTTCCTAGGGTATGTGTGAGTGAGGAAAACACCCACTGGAAAGGAAATGTGTTGGCCTTTGGGGAGTATCAATAGATAGATGACCCGTTCAGGCTCGTGGGTGTGCCCCTGGGTGGGGACCATGTGTCTACGAGGAAAATAGTAGTACATGATGCGATAGGTCATGACGACCATGTCAGGGTGGGGTTTCTGTGTTTTCACTGGGAAACCGTTTTCACAAATTTAATTTCTATTATGTAAGAGTATAAAAATAATAAATGAGATATAAACCAATGATAGTGAAATTTTCTAAACTAGATTAAAAATAACATTTTATTGACCAAATAAATAATTATATATTAATTATATTTATATTAACAAAATCGAGTTATAATATTTTCACACTCTTACTCCCTTGTGATACTATAATATAAATATAAATTGATTAATCAATCAGGTTATTTGATCATAGAGGAATCTATATCACATCAAGGAGTAAATTTATAAATTTTATAGTTGAACCATGTAAATTATTTTCCCATTCTATATGTGCATTATAATTTTTTATGAAATTATATTTAAGGATAAAATAGATAACAAGAGAATTTATCACATAACAATGATAGAGGACAAAATAAATGGGGGAAATTTTGTAATAGAAATTGAATTGAAATCCACCCACACTGATTCACCAACCATATTAGTGTGGTTGGTATCCCATGTAGTTATTTCAATAATGAATCCAATTAATTTTCTCAAAATAAATTTATATGGATCCCCTAAATTAAGTATGTGTGGAAATAATATGTTTTAATTAAAATATCTTCAATACAATAGAAATATGATCCTTTTAAAAAAATTGAAAGAATTTTAGAAAAAATATTTTTTCCATTTAAGAACACTTTTGATACATAGTTATTTAAAATAAATACACATTCATTTTTTTGTAACACACTTGAAAAATATTTTAATAATTAATTTACAAGTAAACTGTAAAAATAACTTAGATGAAACCAAATAGAATATACACTATCATATAAATTGGACATGAAAAAATAAAGAACTTATAGATTGGTGTAATTAAATTATCTCAAGATATAGAGTATAAAATAAATAAAAAAAGGGATCACATAAATAATACTCCTGAATAACTACGTATCATGTATTACTCTCTAATGATAACATAATATAGACATGAACTACTAAATGATACCCTAGGGTAGTTGTAATGATTCCATCAATGGCCTGATTGTCCATTAGAACATTTTGGGATATATAACCATCCATCAGTGTTCTCAAACTACAATGGGTCACATAATTTACCATTATTAGAAATCATCCACTTTAAATTTGGAACAATCCATAATCAACACAATTTCTAAACACGATCTTCCTGTTATTCTGGTTATCTACTAGATGATAAGTTTCTGAAGATTTAAACAAAAAATTAATTATATCATATAAATTATCTATATAATCATCCAATGATAAAAGGTAAAACACAATAATTTAATCCCAAATATCACATATTATACCCTAGAACAGATTAACTCCTTTCTACTTGTATAATCATCATCAAACATGAAAGGAATAATTAAAATCCCCTTTTGTGTCCATAATGTATATATATAAATATAAACTAGTTAGATCAAACAATGTTAGATAATATTCCAAAAAATAAATTTGTTAGTGGTTGAAAATGGAAACTTCCTTCAAAACCAGTTAGTTATTTGAATCCATCTTCCCAAAATTGAGATATTAATTCAAAACATTACCATGATACCAATTATGTAGAATAATTAATAATGTTTTTATAAATCACTTAATTGAAATCCTTAATATATTATTACCACTTCCTTCTATGAATAACATCATATTAAAATTCACATTCACATTTAAATTAACTAAAAATGTTAATTTACATTTATTTCCAATGATTTATTTTAATTTATCCATATAAACATTTTCATATTCTAGTTAACAAATATCACCTTTGAAATTCCAAAACAATTTAATCACCTTTTATTCTATCGGAGAAAGAATAGAAAACCTTATTAAAATCCATTATTAATGTCACATTTATATTTAATATTAAAAAGGTGTCGGAAAAAATCAAGCATATAATCAAATTATATTCAATATAAATACACACAAACACCTACCTCAATATAAAATAACCCATATGAATGTTTTTCCTTTAATTGAGAGTATACAATCAAGCAATGAGTGTCTATATAAGTACCCTAACAACCAAAAAAACCTAAGGTTAGGTAACCGTGAAATACAATCATTGTCTAAAAAATTCTTCTAGTGTTCGTGGTACAAAACCTAATCTAATTAAATGAGTATAGGGAATGATATAGGTTAGAGGAATGATAGGAAGCTATATTACCACAATATAATAATTAAAATCTTGATAAAAATGTATAAATTACATGGATAGTCATGGGATAAATAACCCTATCATTAACCAATTAATAACTAGAGGAAATAGATTGGTATATGGGGTAGTAACCTTTAATGTAATGTGAAAAAAATGGAACATCACTTTTTATTGAATTTGTGTTGGTTCCATGGCTTGGTAACTCTTGAATCAACCATTTAGCTAGATCATTACACGAACAAAACATGTGCACAGTTTAGCTAAATGTTTTATTAAAATGATCCCCTAACCCTTACAAAATTAATTGCTTCCACATAGTCATCCACATTAGTTTATCTATATTGTTTTCTACCCAATCACCAGTTATCAATTTATATATAGATCTCATGGTTTACACTACATATTACAAGTTTTTGTCCAATCCTTGGACTACCTATGCATATGGACCATCAATAAACAAAATAAATAGAGAAGGTCCATGTTTGTGACTTCTTACACACATTCCCCTTAACAATATAGAATAAAGTTCTAAATAGAATCATAATTTCAGGAAAAAAATATCAATCTAAAAAACTATGGAATTTAAAATTCTTGATAACAACGTAAATTATTAAAGAATAATGACTTGCGGGTGTCAAATAATATATATTAGTACAGATAAATTTAATAATGTTATAGCTCATCAAATTATTCAATAACCTGGAGTGAGGCATTCTATGTCTCACATAAAAATTGTGATTAATGTTTTTTATAAAATTAATTATTGGTTTCAATAGTAACCTTATATTATGGATTATTTAAATTCAATAGTATGTTCTAAAAACTGGTTCATGCACTATATTCAAAATAAACAATACACATCATATTAAGAAGATATTATTAATAGATCAATATAAACACAAATTTGGTAATCCATTACATGTTATTAACTATTAATGGTAAATTATTAATATGATATATTATTAAAAAATTTATTTCAAATAAATTAATTTTCTTTATATTGTAAATTTTATTTTTTAAATATAATGTTAAGATTTTTATAATTTAAATTTGATGATGATAATTTATATTGAATTCCAAACAAAAAATCATTCAATTGTGTATTTTTGAGATATTTCTACAATAATTGATTTTTAGGTGAATAGTGAATATATTAATGGTAATGATACTTTGTTTGATGTTGTCTTTGATCTGGCATGATGGAAATTTAATAGATACTAGTGGTTGGATAGGTCTCTTAAAAGGTGGTAACATTTTGGGTTAGTGGTGGGACCTTCTATGATGATATCCCCATTATTCTATGGCATTGGGTGGTGGTAGTGATATGACATAGTCATGGAGGGAGATAGTTTGTGTGGAAGAAGAAAGATTCAATAAAGGTAGTGGTGGAATCTTGGTGGTGCCTTGGGAACTAATGGTTATGTATGTATCTTCCCTATGGGTCCTTTAGAAAAATTATTTCCTAATATTTTTTGTGGCATTTGGGCCATCAAACCGTAGTATTTAGTCTATCATTAGAGTGTAGATTTTAGAAAAAAATTTCTGGATAACTGATCGAAGCGTTTGGTTGTTTGTGTTGTTGAAGTACTGATTGGGTAGCCTGTATTCAACGGATATCCATAGGGATTTTAATCATCCATCCTTCCATACAAATGGTCCACCAATGCTAGATAGATGGGTTCCCAACTTAATTGTTTTCACACCTATGGAATATTCCCATGATTTTAATCATTGGAAATGTGGTGTAAGAGGTGTCTATGTACGCATCACCTATTCTACATGAATGATGGAAGGATTTTTTATAAGGAGCCATTCATCCTTCCTCCCAATTGGTTGATGAAGGGTTCATTGGCCACATTATTTTAACCAATAAGATGTAATTATTCATGAATTGGGGTGGTGAAACTTTTATATTTCTTTCATAGTGTTATGATCACTACTAAGTGGTAGGCATGACATATGTATTGTTTTTTGACATGATATAGAGTTATTTATATAATAATGAGTTCCTTACTTTTCAATTGGGATAATTTAAACGTTATTATGACATTCCATGGGTATTTACTAGACAGGGACTTCTAGCCATCAATTTTATGAGTCATTGCAACTTTATGCCTTCAAGTCATGCAATGCTTACCTCTCATCCCTTTGAATAATGGGATTCATTTATAAAATTGAAATGGATTGTAATACCCATCCTATTAAAAAAATAAATTATATTTGAATATTTTTATTATTATTATTTTCAATTCATTGGTTATAATTACATTTATAATTCTATTCTAATCAAAAGTATGTTTTTCCTATGAAAACATAGTTTTCCAAAAAAAAAATCAACACAATCGATGTGATAACATTAATATTAATTTCACAACACATTTAATGATACTTTTATTAAAGGAATATTATATCTTATATAATAATATTAATACTTTTTTATATCTCTTGTATTATTTTTTAGGTATAACAGTTTTATCATTAAGATTAATACATATGACCACAATAATTGTGAAAGAATTATATTTAAATTGTTTTTTTATTAATATAAATGAATTTATATCAAAAATTTTAAAATTATTTATTTTAATAATTAATCTAAAATAAATAACCCATTTTTAGTCAATAATAAATTCTAATTATTATTCATTATCCATATTTTTCCAAACTTAATTTTTATACTGATTTTGTTTTTCAACACATTAAATATTTTTATTGAAAATATTATTTCCAAATATTTATAAATTTAATATCATTAAATATATTATAACATTTCTTCCATCACAGAAAAAAAGCATATGTGTATTACTATAATATTATTTAAATATAGTATCACTTATTAAAGAACTATTTATCGTGTTTAAATGTAAAAGTGTAAATTGTAAAAATGAATCACAAAAAATCTATAACATGTTAAATTTTTATGGAAACACAAAATTAATCCTTTGTAAACTAATATAGACCATAAAATAAATTATTTCTATAATTTAGAGTTATTCAACACAGAATAGTTTCATGTAAATATTTAAATATAATGTGTGTTCCCAAAACATCCATTTTCATATTATATAATATGGAATCACACACACTCATGAAATAAAAACACGTCATTTTGATTTCCACATTAGTAAATTCCATTTTAATCTAAATATATCTAAATTTAACAATCATAATCAATTGGTAAATAATATTTATCCAATCAATTTAATTTCAATGAGACTTCAAAAGAAAAATCATGTCTCAAATTTAAGTATTATACACTTATGTTTTTTTATAATCTTAATCTTAAAAATAAATTATCACCATAATGATATGATGACTTCATAATCAAAATTATAATTATATTTCATTCTAGTAATGTTTCATACTATTATATTATCAGTTTCATTGACTTGAAAAATTGATGCATCTTCAATCATGACTATGTGCGAACTACAACCTCTATAAAGAAAAATTTGGTATCATTTTTCATATAGTTTGTCATTCCATATAAAACATCATAAGTATTTGTTCATATTAATTGAAACATAAAAATATTATCATTATGCCTCTATCACTATTAGTTTATGTTAAAAGAAACTCCTCCTTATCATACTCATCGGACTAGTTAAATCGTGGTCAGGTATATGTTAGTTTAAAAAACAACATGAATTATGCTTAAAAAATGATTATATAAATAATGTAAATAATTTTACAATAATATAAAAAAATAATTATTAGTATTTTGTTTTAAAAATATTATATTAATTATTCAACTCATTATTGAACTATCATTTTCATCTATAAAATTTATAAAATAAGACAATGTCGTTTATATTTTCACATAATGAAAATAAAAACCAATATAGTGAAATAATAATTTTAAAAAAAATTATGTTTTATATTATTGGATATTATATAATATATAAATTATGAATTTTTAATCAAATTAGGAATTATTAATCCTGTAGAAAATAGTTAATGTCAATAACACCATATGGACGTAATAAAAAATAACTAATTAACACAAAACTGATAAAAATAGTAAGGATAATAATAGATAATATTTATTTCTATGGTTTTGTAAAAGGATGTGAAAATATATTTTTTTATTTTATAATCTTTTCATGTGTCATTAACAATGTAAGGAATCAAGGTACATGATTCTATTTTAATTTACCTTTATTGAGACATTATTTATATTTATATATCATTTATTATATAAGTGGTGTGTGGAAAAATTATTTGATATAAAATTAAACTAATTATACTTCATTATTTTTATTTTTAGTTTAATTAAATTTAATCACATGTATGGGGTTTTTATTAAATTCTTATTCAGGTTGTAAGGGTTTATTTATTTCAAATTTGAATCCCTTGAGACATCTTTAACCTATACAACATGATTTAAGTTCAATGGTTAAAAATACCCTATTTTAATTATATAAACTTATTTCCTTATATTTATGATATTAAATGTTCTTTATAAAGTTTTATCTCTCATGTGGTTCTAATTCACTTTCACATATGGTATATGGTGTTTTTGTGGGTAAAGTCATTTCCATGAGTCATAATTGTTGTTCATTGATAATTATCTTTATATATTGGTCTATAATATCATATAATGTTGTTTTGATGAATTTATAAATACTATTTATGTGAAATAATTTTTCAAACCAAATTAATATTCTTCAATGAATTTAATATTTTATAAATATGAATTTCATTAAGATTATTTCCCATTAAATTTAATGTATTTTTCCTTGATCTTCATATTTTTAATTCTCAGTACTGTTCTAAATTACCTATTGTAAACTCAAATTATTTTTATCTCTAATGATCCTTTTATTAACCATATTTCATTTTAATGAAATGGTATCATTATACTTTTAACTATGTGGGTTTTCATGAATGTTATTTTAAAACATTTAATTCATTATCTTCCATCCATTCAATATAGTTTTTTTTCAGAAACTCTAAATATTCATTTGATAAAATTAATATTTTTTATGGATAAATTATTAATGATTCACATTAAATTTAAATTATTTAAAAAAATTTAATATCTAGTATTGAAAACATTATATCATTTTGTATATTCCATTATTATTGGTTGTTTTTAAATGTATAAAATTTCAAATTTTTTTAATTTTATCATTTTGGAAGCATTACTTTTTTCATGTTTTAATTGTTTAATAATTATTATAAATTTAAAAAATTTCAATGTATCTTTATGTTACATTCAGATTCATCATGTCCTTTTAATGTTTCTATTATTATAAATTATTTTCAAAAGTAAAATATTTCATGGTATTTTACCTCATAATTTTTTATTCTTTTGGTCATTTTTTGATTATATTATTTTTATTTATTATTATCAATGGTTCCAAAAATTATTCCCTTTATATATTCTAATATTTTATTTTTAAGGTAATTTACACTATATTTATTATAATAATGTTTCATAATTTATTGTAAACCTGTTTTTAATTTCACTTATATTTATGATACAAGTTGATATTTCATTAAGTGAAATTTTTAAATAACCAATATATATGATTATTATGTTATTTATTTTTTAAATTGATAGTTTTCATATTATATTATTTATTATGTTAATTTTATTTGATGATTTTTTACTATTTTAAGAAACACTCTATTTTCACATAGTTTATTTACAAGATCATTATTGTTTGATTTTTTTATCAGACTCATATATATGAACTATGGAGGTTTTGGTATATTATAAACATATAAATAATTAGTTAAGGATTAATATTACATGATAATATATAATTATATGTGAAGGATATGTGTGTATGGTTTTTCACCTTTTCTGTTATGTGAATAAGATGTGGGAATCTGTTTTTATGATTTTCATATATAAATGATATAAGTGTATCATAGTTCAAAATATAATTGGGTGAAAAAAATGTGGGAAGAAATTTCCAAATTATTTTGTGTGAACATGATGATAGAATTAGTCTTCTTAACATTTTTATTTCCAATGGCTATGAAAAAAATTTCATGATGTTCATCTTTAAATTGCCAATTTTCAAGATTCATTTCATTTTTAATAAATTATTTGTTTTCATTATTAAACCTTATATTTAAGATATTACACACATTGATGTCATGATCACATATTATAAGAACCATTACATATAAGGCCTTTAAAAAAATTAATATTTACATTTTTCAGTGAAATAATATAAAAATAGTTAGAGTGTGATTAGAATCCCATGTTATTATCAGTGCTAGAAAAGGAATGATAATTTGAATCATTATCATCACTAAATTTTCATCCTAAATGAATCAAATATTGATTATTCATTAAAACAAATAAAGGATCCCAATTATCATTGATTTTATTTAGCATTAAAAAAAGTGTCATTATATTGGGGTTTAAAATCGCTCATATAAAGATGGTCCTCTATCATCACTAGTTTACCATTGATTAAGTAAACCTTCATACCTTCTTTTAATGGAAATGATAAAGGGGAATACATCTAGTGTGTATTGTTAAAAATAAAAATCATATTTGTATAAAAAATATAAAATAAAGTCAAAAATATAGGAGTAAATATAGAATTTAATTTAAATAATGTTTACAACATAAATACAAGGGAAACAATATGCTATATAAATTCACCTCATTGGTTTTTATAGTATTTTTCCTATGTAACAATCATCATGGAATTTAAAAGAATAATTATTACATTTTATATATCCACTGACCCCTAACATGATATTAGTTTCTAAAAAAGACACGCTATCTTGAAAAAAAGAATTCATCAGACTATGAAAAAAATTATTATGTTTCGAAAAATATAATGAAATAAATTGAACATAAAGTTTTATTTTCAAACTAAAAACATAAAATTTGGGAAAATAGAATACAAAAAATCTATTGGATTCAGTTTAAGTTGATTATTAAATTTAACACCATTTACTTTTTTTGTAAAATCTTTTTCTATTGAATTGTCTTTCATTTTTTGTGATAAAAAACATACTACATATGAGATCCAATTTAAGTGTACATTAATTTTAAGAACAATACTTTAACTTTCACGCTATGTATTATTCAACTTCAATTGTTATCTGTAATAAAGATTACTAAATATGCATATGATAAAAAATTTAGTGAAATTAATTTGTTAAAATAATGTAAAATATTGAGAAAACAGTTTGAGTTCATTTTTATGGTTTTGGAGATCTGATGTCTGTTTTAATCTATAATAGAACCTATATATTAAAAACACACACATTAGGTAATTATGTCTAGAACAGTGTTGAATAAAGGTACGATAAATTTAAATATTCCAAAAATGAATTATGGTTAGTTCTATTAATGTTAGAGAGGGTATGGATTTAGTCGTCGGGCTAGGCATGTGCTTTGACACACGACACTTTCTCACTAAATTGCTATGCAATTGTGGAAGGCTTCATATAGTTTAATTGTGGGGGAGGGGTAGCTCTAGGTTACCAGTATGCTTGTACTCTTAGTTTTTTCTACCAGATGAAATTTTTCTAGGTTCATGATGTCTTCAGGGTTCCCCCTTATTCCATTAATAGGGGTCTTTATCAATAATAAAACATTTAAAGGGCTTCAAGCCATTGCATGGATGAAAACCATATGAGTTAATTTTATTTTTTTATTCTAGTGACTTGAGTTTAAAAAAAAAGACAAATTATTGTTGAAAACACAAACCTTGAGTCATAAATGTCACTTCATGTGTTATATTTATCTGTTTTTATTTCTTACACATAAAAATCATTCATTTTTCATGATCGTAATGTTTGAACATAATCTGAGTTTTTTTGCTTAGTTTTTTCTATTGGATTTTTCTTTTAAACTAAAATGGGTCTTTTTTGTTCAAAACGTGTTCTTTGAGTCCTAATGACCTTATCTTATGTTAGATTGATATAAGGTATATTCATATACATGAAAAATAAATTATGGATGATTCTACTAAATTTTGAATATAATCTTAGCCTATTTTCAAGGTTTTGGAAATGCGATTGATTTTATAAACTAAAATGACACATTTCTATTGAAAACACATACTTGAGTCATATAGGTCACATAATGTGTTAAATTTTTTTAAAGTTTATTCATACATGTTAAAAATTAATTTTATACCATTTTCCAAATGTTTCAAAAAATATATTATTTTTTTCATTGTATTATATCTTTTTTGACTATTTAAAAAAATAACACTTTAATATTGAAAAAACAGAATTCATGTTACACCTACCATATCATGTTTTATATTGGCAAGTGTATGATTCTTATAGGTCACAATACCATTTGAACCATTTTCATAATATTTTACGGAAATACAAGATCGTTTTATTATTTTATTCTATGTGATGAATTTTAATCTAAATTTATTGTTTTATTGTGAAAACATTTATTTTTGATTCAAAATTACTTCATTATGTGATAGATTGGTGTGTTTGAAAATTATACATGTAAAAAACGAAACATTGATCATTTTAGTATTGTTTGAAATTTTTCTAATTTTTTTTCACATTTATCGTGATTGGACATGCGTTTTAAACAAAAATGAAATATTTCTATTGAAAATACATATATTGAGTCACATAGATAGAATCATGTGTTATATTGATGCAGGGGTCATTTCTTATTCAATAAAAACTATTGACTATTTTTTCATAATGTTCAAAAAAAATTGAGATCATTTTCATTGTTTTAGAAAAGTAATGAATGTTTTAAAGTAAAATGACACTTTTTTGTTGAAAACACGGACATTGAGTCATACCGAACACACCTGGAGTTCGATTGACGTGTGGTTGATTCATATACCTCAAAAATAAATTATGTGATATTTTCCTAATGTTTCGAAACAATCCCATTTTAGTTGATCTGTTTTTTTTATTTGATATATTTAAAATTTTAATGATTGTTTTATATTTGGAAAACATTATTTGAGTGACATCAACCACATCATGTGTTGGATTGGTGTTTTGTCAATTCATACATGTTCAACATGAATTATATATAATTTTTTTTAAAATTTTAAAAACAATGTGAGCTTATTTTTATAGATTTGTTGATGAAACACTAAATTTATTATAAATTTTATCCTCTCTTTTAAAAACAATCATCTTGAGTCATATAAAAATAATCTTCTGTTAGATTTCTGGGCGGCCAATTCTTACCCATAAAAAAATGATTTTTTGGAAAATATGTTCCTAACAACAATTGTAGAAATATTCATTACTAATGGGACATATCAAGATGATTTATAGGTTTTTAGGTAACATGATCTTGTTATTATTATTGCTCTTTTTGAGGATGATAACAGGGGTAATGTAAGGGAATGAACTCATGGACAATATAGAGAATCCATGGAAACATTGCATTCCAATACTAGGAGTACATAGTGATTCCCAATATGTATTTCATTGGATATTGAGAAGAATAATTACAAGGTAAAATAGATTGAAAATAATACAGATAACCATGATTTAAGAAGTTCCCTCTCATATGTTCCCTCGTCAATTGATTCTAGAATAAAAATCTCAATTGATACACCTCCTGAGCCCTTATAGTCTAACACCATGATTTTTCTTTTCAGTGGAATTTTTATTTTCGATTACTCTAATGATTTAGATCATGTGAAAATTTTCATTAAAAAAAGGAATACTAATGAATTCCAAAAAATTATTATCAGAGTGATGATATGGGAGATGGGAACATGGAATAATCAATTGATGATTGAAATCAAAAATAATAGAAAAGTAAATAAATATGTAAAAGAGAGAATGATTATGGGATTATTAGAAATCCAGAATATCCTCTATCTAGATGAAGGTCCCTCTAATAATGGAGAACATTTTTGGAATTTTGAATGGAAAGGGAACTCCCATGTGGAAAATTTAGTTAGACACTATATTGTGGAAAAAATATATGCTCATTAAATTTATAAACCCAAAATTGTTTTTGAGATATTGATGGATTTAAAATGTGAATATTTTTATTATTACATTTTTTTATAGATGCTTCATGACTTCATCATGGATAATATATGTGTTTGGAAACGTAAAATAATTCTTATAAATTAACTTTTCAAGAAAGATTATAATATTTTTATTTATTTCAAAACATTATATTATCCTATTTATATACCATTTTGTATAAATTAATTATATATGTCCAAAGAATAGAATAATGTATGGAGATTTAGGAAATATGGACAAATACACATCTCAAATGGGTGGTTATGGGGTCTTTTATCACTTTTTCAGTAATGAATAAAAAAATACATCCAATTTAAATATAATATTATCATTCGTGATTTCCTCTAATATTTTATACTAAAACCATATTGATCTTCCAATTTATGGGGAAAATTTAACATGGACTAGATATACCTTGAATGGAAGGAAATTATGTAAAAATGATAGTCTCGTTATGAAAATATATAATAAGAGTTGTCCTAAGGGGGTCTAGGGATTTTTCTTTCCTAAATAGAAATCATACTTGAATCTGATTATTTTTGAAATCTACACTCATATGTTATGATTGGTCTCTCTTTCATTTAATTTCAATAATGGATGGATATTTATCTCCTAGATACAAAGATCTTACATTAGATGCTAGGAAAATGGAACCCATTGGCATACCACTTCAGAGGATTGATGATAAATTAATGAATTATAAAAAAACTCTGAATGGAATTCAATAATAAATAATTTACTATTATTTATCATGAAATAGAGGCTACTGAAGTACATTGCACATTCAATCATATTATTAGTCAGAATCTAAATATTCCCTTTAGTGATGATATCCGTGATCAGTCGATGTTGTATGATATATTAACTATTTATGAAAATAAGGATATAAATTATTTGAATGTTAAATAGATGGAGGTTATAGATAGAAAATAAAAAAATATCCCTTGATTGCAAAAGGATTAGAGGGTAAAAAATAGAATATTTCCATTGGAATTAATGGATGTCTATAGACAAATGATAATAAAAATTGAATGGGATAAGTGGGGTATTATAATTGGAATTATGCTGAAGATAAGATGTAAACTCACAAAAAATGATCAAAAATATTTTCAATTTCATTATAGATCATGAGAATCTAACCCTTATCATGTAAAATTAAAAAGAGTAAGTTAAAAGAGAAAATTTCTCTATGAATATGAAATGTGATTATGTTTTGGATGGTTTCCCCATCAATTTACTAATTTTTCATTGGGATACTATGCAAGATTATTTGGTTATTTCTGTCAAGGAATTCATCAATCATCTCTCTATTACTTTTGGAACAAATTGGAAATTTATTACATTGATAACCATGAAAGAGAATATTGTTGATCTTAAAGACTTCATACTGATTTCGAATGGGAATATTATCCCTAAAATAATTAGAAAGATTTTCATGAATAAGATAGAAAGTATTATTATGGATCATATTAATATAAAATAGTTTGGATTTTTCCCCAATATAATAATAATGAATTTCATATTCACACCCTCATAAAGTGTTAATATAATGAAGAGGAAAATATTAAGTCAACATTTCGTTAAACAATGAAATTACCAACGCATTTGATATTCTAAATATTTTTTTATTATATTCTACATACATATGGATTTATCGAATGATATTATTAGATGATCATAACCATCCTAAATATTATAAAGCTATCTATTATGACTAATGGTTCCCATACCGGGTTCTTTCATTTCATCATGGGTGTCAAAAAGGGAGACCCACTCTCATGGAATATTTTTTCCATTATTGGAGATTATATGAGTACATGTATCAATTTCCATTCTTAAATTGGAATTTATAATAAAATTAAATTCGGGAGAGATAATTTTACCACATCACATCTCTTGTATATAGACGATATACACTTCCTTAGACATGCCATAAAGAATACAAAATACTTTATCCAACGAATGTTTTCTCACTATAAATGGGTTGATATGTATTATAAAAGATGGAGAAAGTCCACTATTATTTTTTGGTATAAAATTTCATTTGCAAAATGGAATGAATCATTAGAAACCATCGATTTAAAAGATGATATATTCCATTCAATTATCTTGGTGTTCACATTTTATGCAGAAAATTTAGAAGACCATACCTTAAAGGGACATGTCTTGGAATCATAAATCAGATAGATATGAAGAATGGAAAATACATGTCGCATATTTGAAGGGTACTACTTGTTAACATGGTGATTACTTTTAATTTGTTTATTCCTTATCCCATTATTTGAGTACAGTAATCCTCATCAATTAGATTCATTACATGACTAGAAATTTAATTTATAATAGGTATGTGCATAAAATGAAATTGGTTAAAATTTAATGAAGTCATGGTAATATTTTTATTGAGATGGGTAGTCATGGTTTTAATGGAATTAGGATCATTAATTATTGATTCATTGGGAAATTCTTATGGAATATTTTAACATTGAATTGTTCTTCCTGAATTTTTTTATCAAGCCAGTACAGAACGAAATAGTTGGTGGGGAAACCATAATACCATGAATAATTAGTTTGTACCTCAATTAATAATTCATGTAATGTTAAAATACACAATTCAATGTTGTTTGTAAAAAAGAGCTCTAATATCAATTGATGGATTACCCCTTGGTTGAGCACCCCCCTTAATGACATTGTGAATATTTCTCCGAAAATGATTCAAATTACCATTGATAATTTTTTGTTGAATTCATACAGAGTTTATTTTATTCCCTCATATGATACATGATATGTCTAAAAGATTTTGATAATGGATAATTTCATTGCTATATGGAGGACTATGAACATTAACATTTCAATTTTATAGAATAATACAAATTGAAATGTTAATGTTCTGTTTTTCAACCATGCTAGTTATTTAAATTTATGGTACATTAAATAAAACCCTCACCATTATCCTTCTATGGAGAATATAGTAAAACATTTTACATTTCATGAGCAGTTAAGAAAAAATATTGAACACAAGGCATCTTTATGATATATTATATTTAGTGTTATGGAGAATTTTAAACACCACTTCTAGGGATATGTGTTTTCCTAAGACATGTAGATTTATGAAGGTAATATGTTTGGATTCAATATTAATACTCTTGGGATATTGGAGGAAATTTTGGCTTCCTTTAGTCACATTGGGATGAGTGACCAGATACAAATGCTTATCTTCAATGCAGTGGCATCTGTTATTTCTTTTATCTCGAGTGTGAGGAATGAAAGGGTGTTTGAAAATAAAACACCCTATATTAATGTTAGATTACGTGATTTACACATGGATATATATGAAACCAAATATATGAATCTAGGATTCATCCTTAACTATATAAATAATTTTCAAGAATAATGAAATCAGGGGATTCAATAAGGAAAAAGAAGATTACTATTCTCAGGTACTTGTATAAAATTCCACTAATCACCTCGTGGATAATGGTCAATGTTTATGTAGTAGACAATGCATTTATTGACCACCATGTTGTAGAAATTACTTATAAACCAATTTTGTGTTTGTAAAAGGTTTCAATTATTACTATATTCTGGATGGAAATTCTTTTGAATAATATTTATGGGTTATGAAATATGGAATCAAACGTGATGTCTGATATAATTCGACATCCCAATGGATTGAGTCAGACTCTAATACTGTTGTTATGGATCTAAAGATGAGAACCATGAATGTTTCTTAGAAGCTCATACATTATTTGATTAACTATATATTTTCATGTGAACCATTTTAATTTTAATGTTTCACATATTTATAGAAATTCTAATTAGGCCAAAAGAAATTTATTGAGGAGGGATATCATGGAAACCAGCATTATTTGATATTTTAGAAAAAAATTATTTTTAGATTTTGTTAGGTGTGGATCTTCATGGAATCACCTACTCCCATATATGTAAAAACCCTTTTAACATTTTACTGTCCTTGTTTCATTAATTTAATAATTATTGTTGGATTTGCAATATATGGATCTTGGATTGTCAAGTTAAACTAAAATGACATGTTTTTTATGAAACCACATTCGTTGAGTCTTATCAAGATCATCTGTTAATGAATTGATATTTTTTATATTCATATAGGTCAATTATAAATTAATTACTGTTGTCCTTAATTTAGAAACCAATATGATCTATTTTTTCATTGTTTTGGATATGTGATTTGTTTTAAACTAAAATTAATATTTTATATTAAAAAAACTTACTTGGATACATATCAGCCAAATATATTGTCATATTGATGTGTGGTCCAATATTAAACATGAAAAGTTATTTATGGTTCATTTTCATAATGTTTGATAACAATCAATTCTTATTTTCTTGTTTTAGGTGATATTACACACATTTGGAAATAAAATGGAACCTTGTTATTGGAAACATGAACTTTGATTCATATAATCCACAACGTGTACTAGATATATGTATAGTCAATTAATAAAAAACAAAAATTAATTAAAGACAGTTTAAATAATATCCGAAAATAATGTGAGCTTGTTTTCTCAGTTTTTTCTATGTGATGCATGTTTTAAAAAAAATGTTGCATTTTTATTGAAATCATGAACTTCGAGTCAGACCGAAAACATCAGATTTAAGATTTTTTTGTGGTAAATTAATATTTGTATTAAAATAATTATTAACCATTGTAAATACAATTTAAAAAAATATGATCTAGTTTTCTTGGTATTTATTATGTGATGCTTTTAAAACTAAAATGAAAATTTTATGTTGAAAACACTTACTTGTAGTCATATCGACCACATCTTGTGTTTGGATGGTGTGTGGTAAATTCATATAAATGAAGAATTAAGTATGGATCTTTTTAATAGTGGTTAAAAACAATAGGAACTTTCTTTCTTCGTTTTTTAGATGGGACACATGTTTAGAACTATCATAGAACTGTTCTATTGAAAACAACCACATCAAGTTATATCATCCACAACATGTGTCAGATTGATGTAGTCTCGATTACCACAAATAAAAAATAAAATATGGACAATTTAAATAAATTTTGGAAACAATATGATATCACTTCAATTATTTTTGATATTTTATGTGTGTTCTAAATTTAAATGACTCTTTTGAATTTAAGACAAACAATTCAAGTAATATTGAGCACACCAGGTATAATATTAATGTGTGGTTGTTTTATAATGGTCAAAATTCATTTATGATCTATTTTCATAATGATTTAAGGAAATTCATGATAATTTAAAATGTTTTAGATATGTTATCCACTTTTTACTAAAATGATACTTTTATATTGAAAAAATTATGTCATGTCACACTAGCCTCATCGTGAATCAAAATAAGTTGTGGTTAATTAATAAACATAAAAATTTACTATGTATTGTTTTTTTAATGTTTGAATATAATCCAAGATCGTTTACTCAGTTTTGGTGATCTGGGGTTTGTATTAAGCTAAAAACATGTACTTCAAGTCATATTGACGACATCGATTGTCAGATCGATGTACCATAAATTCTTATATGAAAAAAATAAATTATTAATTACTTTAAAAAAAATTAATTGAATTGGATATTGCATTCATAGTTTTCGATATGTGATGAATGTTTTAAACTAAAATGACACTTTTATATTGAAAAAAATACATAGGGTCACACTGACCACATCATGTGTCATATTATCATGTGGTCAATTCATATATTCCCTAAATTAATTGTGGTTTACATTCATAATGTTTTGGTAAAAATATAAACTATTTTAATTGGTTTTTACTATGTGAATCTCGTTCCAAAAAAATAAAACTTTTTTATTACGAACAACATTGTGTGTAATATTTATGTGTGTTAAATTTAAAAAATTTAAAAATTATATATGGATTTCATTACAAAGTATAAAAAAATCAATTATTAAATTTTTTTTAATAATATGACATGCATATTATGTTTCTATGTACATTTAACAACATAATTATTATATAATGATGATAAGGAAATTAAAATAATAATAGAGACACAATTACTAGAAAAGTAATATAATCATTAGTATAAAGTCACATGTTCATGATTCATTTATAAATTCTAACAACATTTTTTATACCCATTCTTATCGAAATAAATTGATTTGATCTATTATACATAATCATGATAAAAATTTCTAAAATAATATATATGAATTATAATAAGAATTCTACACTCCAAAAATATATTTATTACATCATAAATCATATTATATCATAAATATATTATATAATCACCTAAATTTGATGTTAGAAAATATTTTGACACCTTGTACAAAGCCCATTCATATCTAAAAAAATTTCTTATTCTTTTGAGTAGGTATATTTTTTTGAGTTAGGGTATTATAGTGAAAATGTCAGTAAAATTATTAGGAAATATTTTTAATGAAATTGTAATTAAATTCCAAAATTACATGTTTGGGGATTCTAGTATTTTGATGGTATATGATATAATTCATAAATTTTCGAAAATAATATGCACAAGGAATTTTGTAATAGTTGAACACTACAGTAACATTAACCAAAATAAGTAAATTATTTTAAATTTGTATTAATTGTTGTGTCTTTTAAAATGTTCCATAATACTTTTCCTTTGATGTAATCCATAGGCTTCTTATTTTTAGTCGATGACCTAATACTGCGATTTGGCCTATATTTTCCATTCCTCCCGTCATAACAAAATTATTTTTTAAAAAAAATGAAACATATATTTTTAATTTAATATATAAAATGATGACTATAGTGAATTAAAATATAACAATACATGTCATGTGTGGTTTGTTTTTGGGAATCCATGAATTTGACTCAAAATATAAATATTTGTGTTGTCCAAATTGATTGTAGTCAACAACTAGGGATTCGTAACAAAACTAAAACCATTATCTAATGAAAAATATATAATTTATTTTATATGATTATATTGTAGAGTTTTTTACCAGTAATGTAGGAATAAAAAAGAGTTTGTTATCATTTATTTTATTCTAACACGCATTATTTAGCTCATCATTTTAATATTAATCTCTTTCAACTCCAACATCATTTCATCTGTAGAAATTATATTTGGATTAATGAATCCAAATTATTATTCATAGGGCTATATATATATAGTAGTAATTTAAATTCCTCAAGAAAGTATTTCTAGTAATTGACATTAATGGAAATAATAGATCATATTGTATAGAAATTTTATGAAAATATACCTTATGTATGTATTCATAACAATGACTCCCAAACATTTAAACATGAGAAACCCATTTATACTTCCGAGACCAAAAACAAATATAATGAATGTGACTAATATACCATATACTTATGTAATTTGAGACACATATTCATCTTTGAATGAAGTGGATTCATGAACTTGTAATGATAATATATATTACAGTGGAACTGGTGGGGATAAAGTACTCACGGAAGACATTTTTTTTGTTGATTCACTAGATTGTCTCGATCAAACCATCATTTTCTTTATCATTTATCCACTTGTAATACCATTCATAAATTGACATATTTTTTCATTATCTGTTAATTTTTTTATTTTTAAAAAACTGGTTATGAACATAGAACACGTGTCATTATAGGATTATATTTTCATGCTACGAATGTTATAATAGCTTCTTTGGCCATCCTAGTATCTATTTCATCAAGTGGGACATGAATAGTAGTGGTTTACTCTTGAGATACTTGAATCCCCACTATCATGTGATCTTTTGCGTGTTTATTCATTGAATTTATCCAAGTATATTTTACATGGTACCCCTCCAAACAAGTCATTGTTTGAGTGTTAATAGATATAAATATCAGAAAAGATTAAAATATATAATTATAGTAATATAAAGTTATCAAGAAGTTGTTTCAATAAAATATAAGGAAAAGTAATGAAAAAAATTATTATATCCATTAATGTATGCATTAGAAGTGGATGATTATCCTCAAAATAACGAAGTCATTTTGATTTTCATGTGATGATATTTTTTCCACTATATGTTCCCTTTGATAGTTTCGTATATGTTGGTCCACCAAATCAGTCTCGAAACAAATATATTACAAAGAATATTTTTTTCCCAAAAATCATCTCATCAAAAAATTTGTATCTTACTGTAGTTTTTATTTTAAATATATGTTAGAGGGGGTACTCCAAAACATATTCCCCTATCCGGACTATAATTTCCCTGGTACATCAAAGCTACTAAAATTAGATTTTCCATTTATTTGGTCACATTGGAAACGTCTACCTAAACCTCATTAAAAACACATTTTCATAAATATATATTTTTATGTAATACTCATTTAAATCATAATGAATTACTATTATGTCATACTTATATATATTTCTCATTATTATTTTTTCTATTTTCATCAACTAGATTACCCTCCTTATTTATGCAGTCCACTATCCACATCACAAAATGTGATATGGATTTTGCAATAGATTTTGGTTCAAAAATATTCATATAAAAAATGGACATATGTTGTTTAATATTTCATAAAACTTTTTTTCATTTAAAATAAATTCCATTTTATTACCCAGTGATGTGTACCCCATTCATTCCTCACAATATTGGTATATTTATATTGATAACCATTGTATATTATCAATTCTCTTTTCTATTTAATAAATTAAAAATTTTGAATAAAATTTGATAAAATAAATACTATAAAATATGATATTATTTTCTAAAATTCAACAATATTATTTGATTTCAAGATGAAAGATGAATGAAATCCATGTATAGTGTTTTATAATGTGTGCATAAGATACTAGTGGGTGGGAAATTACATTCCCAACAACATCCCTAAGATGAAACTTGTTAAAAATATTACAGAAGCAACTATGGGATTTTCCAGTGGCTATTGAGTCATCTTTTATACATATATCATCTAAAATATAATAACTCATGAAGGGATTTTGATAATTAAATAATCATTAAATTATTTTTTCTTAAAAAATTGACAATTTATATCATAACATAACTATAATATCTTTCCATTGGGTGTCATTAATTATAGACTAGAAATTCTTCCCTGAATCTATAGAAATTGTTTCATTAATTATCATTATAACCCAAACATAACTATGTAACATTTACTTTTTGGGGTCAACAACATTTCAATGATTATTCAATAATACCTCATATTTTATAACCTTTATTAAAGATCGTATACTATGTGTCTACCTAGTGATGATATGTCATCATTTTTTCATCAATATGTTTTCAACCCACTAATAATTCTATAGTTTTCTGTTATAATTATTATTCTTCCTAGATATTTTTTATATCATCATGTTCTAAATTCATTTCCAGCATTAGTATTAAAACATTTAATTTATATTTTATTAATACATTAATGAATAGACAATATTATTAGAAAAAATATAGTATATTAAACAAACATTAACGAAAGCATTGAAATTATTTAATTTTATTTAAATGTCAAATGGAATTTAGCATTTCTATCAATAATAAAATCTTATCTTTGTGATCCCTTCTAATATAAAATAAATTTTTTGCATTGTGACCACCACAAATTATTTTCATCTCCCAATAAAAGGGTTATCTTAAACATAATTTGCATTGTACCCTACATTTGTTTTAGTCACTAGTAATAAAAAATGAATAAGTATTTTTTACTCGTTTTTAGACATAAAATACATGTACTATTTGGGAAGCCCTTATAAATGGAAAATCTTTTTCGCCATTCACACTAAAATTCCTCTCAACGAAGCAAATTTCATCAAATTTCATTACAATATTGTTGTCGATATATTTTTCATTGAAAATAGTCACATAAAATGTAACTATTTTTGAAAAAACATATTTATTCATTGATGTTGAAATATTAAATATATTCATAAATTATATTTCTAGCCTTATCACTATATATGTGATTTTCATCCACTACAATCAGATCTCCACTACTTTTCTTCGTACTATGGTTATCGTATTATTATTTTTAGAACATATTACCCTTAAAAGAAAACTGAGTGTATGAAATAAGATTATCAGTTGGTCCCTGGGCTAGCCATCAATGTCATTCAACAATTCAATTTGGTATTTTCAGATTACTTATTATAAATATTACTAGGAAATATACTATATTTACTTCATTATTATTATTTTATTTCCATCATATATCTATTGATGGATTGAATTATTTAATAATTTTATTGTTGTATTCAATGTATAGATAATCATATTAAAAATAATGTAAATGTAAAGGTGATATTTATCCCACTCTCTGATGCTAAATAAAACAAAATATTCTTATGTTTTGTGTTCAAATTTTTCATTTAATTTTTACTTGGCTTTCTAAACATGTTTAAAAATATATTTCCACGAATCATAAAAGGTTACACAATCACCAGATTTTAAAACATGTTAAAGGACCATCGAATTTCATGCAAAAAGGGGATGAATCTATTATTTGTGACTAAAGAAAATTTGTGTTCCATGTTAGTATGCATTTATTTTATATTATTCAAGTCCATTAATTAAAAAATAAAAAAAATATTCATACTCTAACCAATTTACGAATGCATATTTCAAAAATATCAGTGCTAATAATCTTATATATATTTCATGTATCCAGAAATATAAATATCCTCTAACAGTTTACTTAAAAAACCACTAAAAATTTACAATAATTAACTCTAAAAAATATTCTATTATTATGGATTACACATCATTATGATAAAAATTAATATGAATTCCACCACTACTAATAAAAAATATATTTATAATTGTTATCCCATATATAGTATTCAAATAATTCATAGGTACAACTAAAATAGTATACTCATTTGTAGTAAAATCCATACCACATGTATGGTTAGGGGATATTAAATACATTATAAATTTATTCCTCTATCTTTAAATCTAGTTTAATTATAAGATTAATCTTTTTTAAATTATATCTTTTTATGTTTGACACTACATCCATTCAAAATGAAACTAAACTAGTAAAAGTATAAAATTATTGTGTACGTGTCCTAATCAGAAAAAATAATGTATACTAACCTGGACGTTTTTCCCACAGACCATCCATATAATTTAAATACAAAGTTGATGTTTGTATATCCCAATTATAACATTGATCATTCAAGAGACACATTACGCAATAAAACCCACCTATTAGAGGAATCATTTGGCATCATGAAACAAGATTCATTTCATTTTACACATTCATTGATTGCTTTTAAATAAAATGTCTTTAATTCCATTTAACTTCAACATCTAAATATCCAATTTTCATAGTTCATAATCAAAATTAATCAAACTCATACCCAATATTCTCATTTTGGAATATAATGCCTTATACAAACCAGAATTAATAGTTTTAAATCGATATAAAACATGAACACATATATTCCCCACAGACATCATCTAAATAATTTAATATTAAAAATTTCATACTACATTAAATAAACCCAAAAAATATAACTCAAATATCCATCATAAATAATAAAAATAATTTTCAAAACCAAAAAATTTCCTAATAAATTCAATCATTAAAAAAACCATTTTCAGATAACCACTCAAATCGACAACGAATTATATTTATCCCAAATAAAATGAGTTTTATATTATAATATAATTATATTATTTTTTTAAAAAATAAAAACTCTACTAAAATTGACATTACAACAACACTGGGATAAGGACAACCACATTTTTTTCATAAAATACAATGAAACTCTTTAATTTCCAATAATCATTTGAATCTATAGAAACATAGATTTTTTCATCTCCAACAGACTAAAAAACTCTTTATTATATATAAATGTTCCCAAAAATGAAATGAATCCATAAATTTAATGTATAAATACAACAAAACACATTAAAATAGCGCATTTGATTAAAATTTATTTATACATGGAAATAATAATCAGTTTAATATTAGTAAATGAAACTTTATTCAATAATAAATACATTTCCCCAGTTTCAAAATCCAATTAATAATTTATATCAAGCAATAAACAACTTAATCACATTCTATAAAAAATTGAATATCATAATAAGAGTCATTTAATAAAAAATTTGTGAATCCATTTTATTAAATATTAATAGTTTTTGAAATAAGTATAAATAAAAATCTAATAATTTTGATATATACATAAAAACTATAAATATATATTAATGAAACTATTTTACAAATTTAAACAAACAATTAATCATATAAATTGTAATATATTCCAAACACGTTGATAGAAAAATTACGAAATAAACATTCTGAATGTAATTCACATATATAAAGAACAATTTAAAGTATACCAAAAACCATGTTCTGTCAATTCTTAGTACACATATCATGATTATAAATCCTATCTTGTCAAACACAACCATAAAAAGAAGAATCATCTATTCAAATTATAACACATTCAAACTAAATAACACTAATTTTTTAAAAAAACATCATAAAGAACCTCTACAAATAAATTAAATTAAATAATTGATCATTATAATTAATGTTATTAAAAACATCAGTTTCACTCCAAAACCAGTTTTTTAATAAATAATTTATTAAAAACTAATAAAATTAATATGTATATTGTTAAAAATAAAATAAAATCTAATCTAATATAATCAATTTAAATAAATTTTCGGAAATTATACACGTTTATATGTAGTTATTTGTTCTTTTAAAATTTTTTTAAAAAATACCATAAACCTAATAAAATAATAGAGAAACCATAAAGTATTCAATAATTCCTTAAATAAACCCATTCAAAAAAATTACAGAAAGTATATTTACAAATGATACACATAAACTATAAAATAATGTATAAAAATATCCCTAATTAAGATTTCAATAAAGTAAATAATTTAATCAGGTTCATTCTATTTTCAATGATATAAAAATTGAAATATGTCATTTTTAAAATATTAATGAAAATAATATAATGAATTCAGATAATATAATGTGTTTTTTGTGATAACATAAATTTAAAAAAATTGATATATGTTTCCATTTGTTCTATTTGAAACCTCATGTTTACATTATTAAATGTATTTATACTTATTTAACTGATCTTAACACATTTATAAAATACTAAAACACTAAAATGGATTAATTGAATATGAGTTATTTTTAAAAAGTTCCAAAAATGTGTCCAAAGTAAATAAAGATAATTATTTTGATGATGATATATTTATTAACATTTTTAAAATTATTTAATTTATAACTCCCTTTTTAAAGTACAAAATAAGATGTTGGAACACTTATTAAGAATAAACCTTTAGAATATCCATTTATTTAAAAAATGTATTGTAAATTAACGTGAATTCAAAAATATATTTTAAACCCCTATAAAGTTTCATTATATTAAAACATGTATAATAAATTATAATTATGAACAAAAATTTTCAAAGTCATTAATTATATTTTACAAGAGAGGGACTCCAATTTATGAAAATCTATGTTATTCTTATGTAACCAAACTCTAAAATTAAAATCAAATGTCGACCTTAAAAACATAATAATTTGTCTCATTATTTATTATTCCCATTTCAAATATTAAAATTCACTAAATAGAACTTTGTATTCATTGTCTGAGTTATAAAATAGATATAACAAAAAATTATATTGAATTTAGTTATAAAACATAAAAAACACTATTTTAAACTATAAAAACAAAACATTTATTTTTTATTTAACAATAACAACTACTCACAAAATATACATAAATATTAACGATATCTTTGATAAAAAAACTATAAGCATCAAAGGTGTATTATGAAAAAATGGTAAGAATGGAAACATATATAGGTCACTTACATACATGAAAAAAATGAATAAAAATAATGATATTATGATCTTGAATAGAACATAAATATCCTATTAAAAATATATTAAAATTTTAGAAAATGAACCCAAGATGGGTTTGGACAATAGAACAATGTAGTAAGGGAGGTGATAGAAAAACATGGATTGAGGATAAAATAAAGGAGATGAAGTGGATACCCTAAATTGGAGTCATTACCATGGATATCAAATGAGGTTATCTACATGGGCACATGATTGTATTAATAACTGACAAATTAAATATGTGGGAAATAATAACAATCCATAGGATTTAAGAAGGTTGATTCATCGGAGAGATGGTCGGTGGGTAGAGGTGAAAGGACTATACATCCATTGAAGCTTGAATGGCATACTAGACATTAGTTTGATTAGGATACTTATGAACGAATAGGGGAGAGTTTTGCATGTTCTTTAAAAAATGTTATGATAAAGAGGGGATTTATCAATGCTAATGATATAAGAACTAATAAATGACCTCTTTATCATCACTTTTTTTTGTACTAATAAAGACCTATATAACTAAATTTAATATTATTGTTAATTTAATTGAAAACATTAAAAGTATATATTTATAAAAAATTAATATACATAAATTTAAATAATTATAAAAATATTAAAATAATTATAAATATATTTTTTAAATATAATTATTGATATATATTTTTAGTTGTGTTTATAAAAATATTTATATCATTATATATATTTATATAAGAAGTTGGGGGCTTATCCGATTAGAAAAGTAATCTCATAATCCTGCATCAGACTTGGGATCAAATTTGGGTATGAGTGAATTTCCAATGGCAGGCGGTGATCGAGGCATGGAAAAGTCATGGTGACGGATGAAGTATAATCCAGACATGATGATGTACATGGCCTTAAGGATTTTTGGTGGGCCTTTAGGCTATGTAATGAGCATCATGGCCACAGGGCCTATTAGAAATCTATTGTATAAATAAGTCATGATAGGTGGGTTGTCCCATAGGGAGCTATGGCATGTCGTTCGAATGTGTGTGTGTTCTGTGCTTGTTTAATGTAATTGTACCCCCAAGCACCTAATATATATACTTATATAATTGTATATATATATATATATTTATTTATTTATTTATTAAATATATATAAATATACCCATATATATATTATATATATTCATTATATTAATATGTTTTTTATAATTTTACAAATCTTTATGTAAATAAATATATATTTATAAATATATATATCTATAAATATATTTAAATTATTAATTTAATATTATAAATATTTTCAAATAATTATATATATTTATATAATGTAGTTGGGGGTCAACTTAGTGGTATGCAACCCATAATACTACATTGAGGATGAGATTTGAAAACCAATGGAACATATATATTTTTAGCTTTATTGCTATAGCACTAAATTAGTGGATGGATTGTAGTAATGGAAGCACTATAGTGGTGGTTGGCACTGTAGTAAGGACTGTAGCGGGTGCTGCACTGTAGCGAGTAATGTAGCAGCATGGGAACTGTAGAAAAACTATTCTTAAATGGTCTTTTGGGTAAAAATTATGTTATTATGGGCCATGTAATGGGATATCATTCTCAATGGGCCTACGAACGTTGTAATGGGATTCATGCCCACTATTCCTCCTATCGACGTATTGAATAAATAAGGTTTGATGGGTTGGTTATCCCTTTGGGGGGCTATGGCCTACCATTCTAGCATGTGAGTGAGGTTTGTGTGTGTGTGTGTGTTTAATTGTAATTGTACCCCCAATTACAGAATATATATTTATATATATATATAATAATTATGGTAAATATATACCTTTTAAAAATATTAGAAGTATAAATTAAATACTGCAAATATTTTAATTATTTAAATACATTAAATAAAATTATTTTATTATATAAACTCTGAAAAACATATTCATATTTATATAAATATTTTCTTAGGAAAATTATATATATTTATTTATAATTATAAATATTTAATTTTATAAATATATTTAACATACATGTATAAATATAGATTTTTAAGAAAATATTTATTTACAAATATATTTTTGGCATCATAAATGAATATACAATCTAAATCAATTAATGAATGTCAAAAATGTGTTAAATTTAATATTTAATATGTATATATATATTACATTTAATTATTTTATTATTAATTGTTTCATTTATAAAATTTATATCAATTTTTTATTTTATGTATTTTTACTTTTTTATTTAATTATTAAAATTTATTCATTATATATATATAATATATCTATAATATTTTCTCATATTTAAAATAGATATATATATATATATATATATTAAATTTATTCTATTTTATTAATAATTATTTAATTAATAAATTTTATAATTTTTTTTTTAAATTTACTCTTTTTTAATTCTTATTTTTTGAATTATTTTAAATTATTCATTTTATATCTTTACCTTTAATATATTCTATTTATAAATAATTATCATATATATAATAAATTTTTTCAAAATTATTTAATTTATAAAATATTTATTATATTTAATTTATTAATTTTATATTTCTATTTGTTTATATAATTCTACAATTAAATGTTATTTAAAAACTATATTTTTTAATAGAGATTATAATATATTTGTGGTTATGTATTGGATTTAATTAAAAGGTGGGCCATTTATAGGCAACCATGGGAATTAGGGTCAGGCCGTGTATAATTATTACATGTTATTATTTTTTGGTATTTATATTTAACATATATGACTAAACAATATTTATAATTACATTTTATCATAATATAATTATTTTTAATCAACAAATGATTTATTAATAGTTGTTTTAAATATTCTCATTATTTATTTTGATTTTTTGGTTTAATATTTACATTTTAATAATTTGATATCTATATTTAAAATATATAAGTTATTAATATTTATAAGATAAAAATGGGACATTTACCAATGTAGGAAATATATTTTATTAGAAAAAATAAAGAACAATTACATGATTTTAAAGAGTGGAATTTTACACTGGTCAATCCAATGAAGGGGAATAAGATCATCAAGGATCTAACTAGAAAACACAAGATGATTTCCATTATAACCCTTATTAGCAAGGACATCTTCCTAGAAGTTGGAATATTGATAGAGATGTGTAATGATGTAGTCAAAAAAAGTGTGTAAATACGAGAAATATTAGTGGTTTTTCATTCTTGTTGAAGACAATTCAAAACTCATTTCAAGGCTTGCTTGATATCAATGATATCCAAAACATTTCATCTTCTAGATAAGAAACAATTCCACATGATATTGGGATACATCCTTAGACTTCCACATGATGATCAATGAAAACCACATCAAAGCTTGACGGACTGGGATTTTCATCTTGATGACCCATATATGTTTATTTTTTTTCACCCTACGAAATGTGGATGCTAAAAAACTTCACATTTTCCGAAAGGATGAGGAAAGTTACCATTTATGAAATGACATTTTAAGACATAGATATCATAAATTGGGTTATTGTGGTCACCCCTTCGAGGGGGGATAACATCATTGATAGAAACAGACAATTGAGTAAATTAAACATGAGGTACACAAGGGGATCGATCATCATTCTACATATTATGATATTTCAACTTGAAGAGGATTAGTTCTATAGTAGCAACATGAAAAAGTTTAATAATATGAGGGAAGAGAGATATATCTCCATAGCCATTATGGATTTCTTATATAATTGTATCTGATTTTGTTGGCTCTCAAAAACCCTTGAGAGAGCCTTCTAAATCATCAAGTTATTGTAAAAACAATGGAATAAATGTTCAAATTCTTCTCAATGTAGATAAAAAATTACACTAATTGATCATACTATGATTTATAAGGTCTAAATATATGAACCAATAACTAGTTTTCTATGTGCCAGATTCAAGATATGAGATGACCTAGAGGTCCATGATGTGATCATTGGATCATGCACGTACACTGAGAGGTAGGGGTGAATCAGTGTAAACAAGTTTTTCTAATTTTATTTTCTTCACTATTATCCCTTTTTAATTACAAAATATAAACTTGTAAGATTGATGGTATCACCCCTGTTTACATGCACAATTATACCACATTTAAGAAAAAATATTAATTAAATGAGACACATAATTGTTTTTAAAAAAATATCCCCAATGTAGTTGTATACACCCTTAATGTGTTCATGATGATCTAAGACACATATTCTTCAATAGAAATCAATCTCAAATTACAAGTGGGTTGTTCAGGTATCATCTTATAACCATGTTGGGTATGTATGAACCTTTTCCCAGGTTTTACTGGTATCCCACCACTATTAATATACTAGAATCCCATAAATTTTATTTATACATAAATTCCACTAGGGATCACAAACACAAAACATACACAATTAAAATTATCATAAGAAACTCAAGCATTTACTATATCACAAAATTGGTCTTCATCTTAAAGAAAATAAAATAAAATTATTCTTCATGTTCCCACATTAATTGAATCCCATTGACTTCCACTAAATGTTTTCAACGACACTATATACAGGAAGGATCAGTTTACACTTCTAAATGAGTGGATGAAATCACTTCCACTTTTTCTCATAGTAATAATAGGATGAAAAACTGAATTTTAATAAACCAAAGGGAAATTTTCATCTACGTTGATTTACTTAAAAATATGGTTTTCCCGTAATCAATTACAACTAAAAATATAATTTTTAATCTTTATAAACATGAATTTTTTGTGTCTATAATGATTGTATGATGTCAATCATATTTTCACAAATTTATGTTTTCACATGAATTTTAATTACCTGTATTTATCAAACAAATCCTTTTTAAAAGGTTGTGTTTAACACAAAACCAACTTCATATTTCCTTCAATCACACCATTAAAACACCCACATTTCACTATTATTTTACAATGCACATGTATATTTGTGTATGCATTGAAATGGAATACCTTCTATCCTCTATTTTGTGAAATTACCCCTATGATTGTGAATTTTTATTCTTTCAAATATATTCCTTATGAAAAATAAATAAAACAACATTATTTACAAAATAATAAACATAGCCTTCTCAATGTCAAGCTAACTATATATCATTTTATGCTTGTTTAAACTGGAATGGTTATAGAAACTATTCCATATGTGTGCTACTCCTCTCAAAATAGGGTATATGGATTGTCCCCTTGTATAACACAATCATATAATTTTTACACACATTCCACTATTTCCTTGTGAAATGTAAAACCAACATGGTCAGTACGCATAGAAATCAAATAGTTCAGGAAAATTTGATATTCATTCATGTTTATCATGGAATTTTTTAGTCCGCTATATTCGAGGGTGAAAGCAGTGTGTTTCACACAATGAGCTTGAGTTTTCATTGTAATTATAGAAATCCGAGGAGACACTTGTACTATAATACTAAAAATGACTACATGTTTGGTTGTTAATAGAAAATATTCCACTAAATCAACTCACACATACCACCTCAGCCTTTCATATGCACCACGTTTTATCAAGCCTCACAAATACAGAAGAACACTTTCACTATTAAATAAATGTTAACCAAATTGTATTTCAATGTTATTATTTTTGTTTAAATATGAGAACATAATTTCATTTGAATTTGATAATATTGGAATCTTTATTATGATAAAATTTAGATCAGAATCCTCATATCAATATTCGCACCACACTACATGAAGAACTCATGAACATATGTTGGCTTCATGTTCTGCCACTTTTTTTCACAGAATAATGCACCCTAGATTTTATTTCCTGATCATGAAATAAATAATATACATATCAGATTTTGTTCAATGATTTTATGAGTTTGGTTCGATCTTGGGGAAATTGGCATGAAGCATCAAAACATGCAGAACACTCATGTGAGGCTATTGTTGAATATGATGTTGGAGACATGATCTAATGTCTAGGAAAAGAAATCTAAAGACTATGGTTTTTCTTCAGATATTTTAGAATGGATGAATAGTGACCCATGGAGTGATTCAGACATCATTCTTCATTTTTTCCCATGGTTCGTAATAATACAAGGTGCACTATGGACCAACCAAAACTAGTTATTTCCCTACTCTAATTATATGAATGAACTTCCCCATGATGGTTCCATATTACACTATTGTGTCTTCCCCACATGATGGTGAGTTTTACACCCATAATCCATCATAGGTGTTTTATTCAAACCCCAATTTATTCTAATATTGGCCAACACATTATTGGGTCGATCCTAGTTCCCACATATATAGTGGTGTATGTGGAACCCTTAACTTGTTGTTTGGAAGGATACTCTTTTAAATATCGGTTCAACATAAATATTCTCTATATAAACTTAATCCAACATCAATATTTCTTCGAATATACTATAAAAAAATATAATGCTATATTTTTTCTTGGCCACCTCAACTTATTCAATCATCTCATTACCAAACATCCAAGTTCATAAAAATATTATCCATATACAATTTTCTACATTTCCTTATGATTATAATGATTTATAATAATCATTATCAGTTATACATAAAATTTTTTAAATAATGTTAATTCTATAAATGAAATTGATACATGTTTTAGAAATTATTAATAACTAAAAAATCTTAAAAATATCGATTTCTTTACTTGAAGACACTATTAAAATAAAAATAACTTTTCCTCATTATAAATTATTCGCCATAATTATTCAATAGAAAACTCCATCCAACAATAATTTTCACATTTTATTTTGATCATGAAAAAATATTGAAAATAATTTAAATATAAATATTTCTTCAATTATTTTAGGTTCTTCAGTATCCCTATTTAGATTTGTTATCAATAACCATTTCACATCCAATTTCAATGTATTTTAAAACATTACATTACAATAAATATAATTTAATATGTATGTGAAAAAATTAAACACATATCATTGTCAAAAAATTGAAACTTACTTCTTCTATCATTTCAACTCCTCATTACATAGGATTTGACACTTAAGATAAATTTAAATCTATTTTCATGAGAGGAGGAAAAAAATGAACATACCAAATTAAAAGTATCATTAATTTCATAGAAGAGAGTTTACATGGGATAAACTATGGTAGAAAACAAGTGTGATCAATTTATAAAATAATATATTTTAATAATTATTTATAGCATTATTCCAAAAATTAATCATTATTTTTTGGGTTGATCAAAATATATTCAACTAATCACCTGCATTTTTCTTGAAAAACTGATTTATCGAATTCAACTGGAATAATTTAGTTCCACTTTATAAATAATATTTACTTTTATAAAAATATTATCTGACTCTACCATTCTAATTTAGAAATTTCATTCATATAGAAAAAGTTGAAGAATCCTATTTAATAGAAAGATTAAATTTCAAGAATTTTAAATCTGTAGACAAATTTCTTACTAGAACATAAAATATTCATGTGAATGAAGTTAAGATATTCAAATATGGCAGTTTTTTGCTATAATCCCCACTAGAGTGATTATATTGATAAATATTTTCATCATGATTAGATTTATTCGATAATAAACATCAATTACAATTTAACCACAAATTAAAATAAATAACATCCATCATTTATATCTTTATTGAGGCTATATAATTTTTTCGTTGAAATTATATATTCAATATAACTCTAAATTTTTTTCCTCATCATCAATTCCATAAATAAAATAAAATAAAATATATACATGGTAATATGTTGGTTGTTTAATGATTTCTAGTTAGATAAGTGTAGATGAGATTCATTTAACAACCTAAATACACTATCCAATTTTACACTAGATTTATGAAAACACATCATGGGTTCTCTTTCATTTAATATACAAATACAATCATTCAATGATACTATTTTCATCTTAATTTCAACAAATTATTTAATATATTGTCTAAAATTCTATAAATTAGAATGTACTAAACATTCATTCATTTTTTATTTCACCATCATCCTTTCCCATTCCAACAATTCTATCCATATAACTAAACGTTATTTTAATACATGATTAGACTACATATTTTCTATAGGATCATTCTTCATATTATCATTTTTTACATAATAATACATTAAATTTTATTTTTTCTTTACTATATCTAATGTTTAGGAAACAATTTTATGAATCTTTCAGCAATATTCCCTGATATTATGCACTGTCATAAAAACCTCCAAATATCATAGTGTTATCCAATTTAGGAAACCTGTCATGTAATTCAAAATTTTCATATTTTTTATCATGAAAAAATAAAACCTTTTATCTATTTCTAAGATTAATTTTTATTTCACCTTTCACTTTCTTCCATATGGATTGGTTTTTGTGATCTATTCATAGAAGTCCAGGATATGACATTCTCTTCCATAGCAGTAGAACCATTTCCTTGGTTTGAAATTTATTTCTTCATACTTCATGTGTGATACATGATTCAATTTTTTCTAAACTCTCTTCTCCTACATATTGGACAACGAAAATATTTTGTAGAGATATGAGTTTTCTGGGTATTTAGATATGATAAAAAATAATTTTTTCTTATTTATTAGTTATTATAAAGGGAAAAATGCATTTTTAACCATTGAAGGTGATATAAAATAATATTTTGACCACGTTATAGGACACAGAACTGGCATTTTACCATAATATAAATGTTTAGTGTAATTTTGAGTAGTTCATGTTTTGGAAGTGTATTTAATATTTAATTAATTATATATTAAATTAGTTTGGAAGATTCATGTGGCTGTAATGTTTAAATGGGTCATAGTATTGATATTTTGACTCCATGATTGAGTCTAGATGGGGGGGTTTATAAGAGGCATAAAATCATTTATGGTTCTTAGACTCAGTTCAGGCATTGTAAAGGGTCATTAATTAATTATACTAACTTTAAATCATTTATTAAAAAGGTACCCCACCCCCCATTTATGGGCCCTATGCACGTAATGTGGGGATGGGTGCCTAAAATATGTGCACTGGATAAACTGATTGGGGATATGGAGATGTCATCATACCACATTCATGGCATTGATTTGGACTTGATGGAGGTCAAACAGTTTCTAATATTGGAGTTAGACCAAATGATTCAGAATTTACACCACTAGATAGGAAATTTTTTCAGTTTAATGCATTAATCCTTATAGATTAGTTTTTTTATGTCTTAATCCCTTATTATAATTTCTATGTACACCATGGGAGGGTCAAACTATGAATAATAGGGGGGGAATGTTATTATGGATGGTTCGTAACGGTTTCCCAATTGAAAATAATACTACACGACTAGTATTATGAAGATCAAACAATCTGTGTCATTCCAGTTTAGGGAATAAAAAAAGAAACAAGACTAGAGGATGTATATTTTGAAGGACAAGCAATGTAGTTTCACTTGGTGTGTATTCAGGTACATTTCTAGTTGAACCTTATTGGGGGAACATGGACATGTAGGGTACATAGCTATGCCTTGTGTGGTTGACACATCATGTGTGAGTACATATCTAGATAGGGACACATAACCAATCCATGCAAGGTACACGAGTAGGAATCCCAAGTTGGTTATACACAATGTACCTAACATACATGAAATGTGTACAGGTTTTATATTCCATTTTTATCAAGAATAAATTTGAATCAGGTTTTATCATAGAAAACATAATATTCTTCAGAATACAAGCCATGTGATTCTATTTTGGTTCCCTTTAATGGTGTTTGGGCGTTTTGTGTGTTGGAGAAAGAACACAAATTGTGAAAGGAACATTTTTTTGTTTTTCCTTGTTGATAATGATGGTCGAATCCTTTTGGTATATAGATTTTTTTTGGAGGATCTTTTGAACCATGAAAATTTATTAGGAGGACCACCTTCAGATTTGGATTAGAATCCCCTTGTGGGTTGACTTTCTTTTTTCTGGGTGTTCCATGGTGTTTTTTTGTAAGTTCCATGGATGGATAATGAATGGTTGGATTAAGAAGTATCTTCCGATAGATCATGGGTTTTCCAATGTATTGAGATCAGTTTCTCTAGGTTATTGTATTTGAGGTTTACATCTAATATTGAGGATCAGAGTGTTTGGTGTCTTGTGGACTGGTGGAAATCATAGGATAGAGGTTATGGATTATTTTTGTTGTGGTATATATTTGATTATAAGGGACTCTTGAGGATTCCATTATATACTAGTTTCTTGTTATGTGATAGTTGGTTGAGATAGTTTTCCATTGAGAATGCCTTTTTGGCTTGGGTTTTCATTCGGAATCATTGTTGGCATGTTTTTTAACGCTGATTGGTTGGAGGCCACTATAGAATGGTTTTGGATGTTTCTTGTAATATGTCTTAGCTGGAGTGTGTGGTTGTTTCCATGGTTTGGATGGTGATGCCTCTATTTGAGTGTAGTTTTGTGAATCCTGATTTATGACAATATCTATTTGTGGATTTATTGGGAATGTTATATGCCAAATTTAAAATATTCTCTTGAATTTTTGTGTTCTTACTTAGATTGTATAAGGGTCCTCCCTTGGGACCAGAGAAATGTTTGAGCTGGTGGGGATAAGAAATGATAGATGGGAGTATTGGATAAATGATCCACAAGTATGGTTCTTGATATCCATGATTTTTATTAATAGAAAGAGGCCTCATATCAGTACCTATTTTTGTTTATGGTTTGGGTGATATACTAATGTTCATGGAACATTGTTTGATATGGATTAATATAGAAGATGTGACCTCACATATATGTCATTTTATGCTAGGCTGATTCTTCGGGCATAGATAGTATACTATATAGGTTATCTTGTTGACTAAGGCTCTTAACAAAAATAGTATATTTGTAATTGATTTTCTAGGTAATAAAGGTATAAAAAATCATATGGATGGTGGAATGTGTAATGCCCCGAACCGAGAAGCCTGGATTTGGTGCATTATTTTAATACATTGGCATGATAGAATGAATCATGTCTTGAAGGACCGTTCAATTTAGCAGCCTTTGAAAAAGATAATATTCATCAATGTCACATTACAATTGAAATCATAAACTACAACCCAGATAGTCCATTGAGAAAACCATTATTCCCCTAGATTAACCCTATATATTAATCATAAAAAAATGTATTCGCATCATAGGAAAATAAAACATAAGTAATGAGTGAACTCAGATGCTTAGTAATGATAAATAATATTATAGAATCTGTCACAATTAATGATAAAAATTTATGGAAAGGTACAATACATTAAAAAATCCTTCTAGGAAATATATTTATCATAATATGAAAATAATAAATAAAATAATGCAATTTATAATCTTGCACAGTTATAAAAAAAACATTTCCATTAAAAATAACATTTTTATTTTGTTAGGAATACTACAAAATGTTTTAGCATCATAAAAGCCAAAAATAACTGCTCGTTCCTTATATGATAAAAAAATTCTATACTTTATTTTCCAAAATAGAAATAAAGTACATTGTTTAGAATGTGTTGGGTTGATTCTTTTAAATAAATTT
Source organism: Viscum album (assembly GCA_963277665.1). Taxonomy (NCBI): domain Eukaryota; kingdom Viridiplantae; phylum Streptophyta; class Magnoliopsida; order Santalales; family Viscaceae; genus Viscum; species Viscum album. The sequence continues at coordinate 71,884,680 of OY728126.1, read as the reverse complement.
TATAAAAATCCAAATATGGGAAAAAATGACTTTAATAAATTATAGATAAATAGTAAAAATATTTTCAAATTTATATCTATGAAACTTGTACGTTGATGATAAATATTCCCCATTAAATACATATGTATAAACAAACTCAGATAAATAAATGAAATTGTGAAATTAACCCTTTTCATTTGTCTGATACTTTTCGAAAGTGTCCTAAAAGCCTGTATAATGGTTTTTATCATATTATTAACTCATTCCAGAATAAAAATAATTTTTATTATATCATATATGATTTGTTTATGATTGTATAATACTTATTTATTAACAGTTCCAAGTTAATGTAGCATTATGGGTAATAACTGTTTTCTTTATTGCATGTGTTTTGAATTTGTATGCTTGATAATTTTAAATAGATCATGTTAAAAAAAATTATATATTATATATATTAATAATATAAAAATATATAATATATAGATATATGAAATGAAATACATTTTCCATAGAGATGGTTGGTCATATGTATGCATAATTGATGTTTCTATTTTCATATCATATTGACTGGATTTAAGTGAATGGAATGTATGTATATATATATATATATTATTACAGTATAATTACTATGTCATATATTTCATGCTTATTATTAATATATATTTTCTTAATAATCTGTGGATGGTGAATTTGGATGATGAATCTTATCGTATCATAGAGATGGTAAGTCGTACGTATGCACGAGTGATGGTATAATTTTCGATGATGGTTAAATGCTATAGAATTGAATGGAATATGAATTTTAAAGCAGTAATATCTTTTTATATTTATTATTTAATTCATTTATATTTATCAATATACCCTCCAAAATAATGTATTTATGAAAAAAAGTTTCAACTGTGACGTGTATATAGTAAGCAGTACGTACACACGCATTGTGATATTATTTTTCATTGGATGGGTAAAATGAGAAATATGGTTTTCCCCTGATCATAAACACAACATAATATATTGATGTTTTTGGAGATTTTATTTTACTAAGATTATAACTTAGGAAGAGGAATTAGAATAAAAAAAGAACATTCAAAGAAGGGATAAAATGATTACCTCTACTTCGGGTGTCTCCCATGGATTTGCACAAAAGGGCCCCATAATATGGTATTACACCAAATGATTGGCTTATAATGAAGTGGTAGATGACGATGGGATATTTGGGTCGGTTTTGTCCAAGAAAAAGGGTCTTGGAGTTGTGAATAAAAGTGAAGGATAAGTTACCTTTTATAGGATTGGTGAGAGGCACATTCGAAATGTCTTGAAGTATTAATTTCGAATAAATTGATTTTCAATTTAAAATTTCTCAAAAATTATTTATTTAGAGGATAAGATAAATATGGGACTAAATAATTTCAAAAAATTGGTTTAGACATGTTAATTTCTTAAATTTAACCTTATCATTTGGCTTCAACCCTTAATTAAATTTGTTAACTCTGACTATGCCTTCTTGTATTTTTAAAATACATGGATAATATTGTTATGATAAAATTCTATGAAAATATAAAATGGATAAATAATTACATTTTTAACACTATCTATGTAATTTTTCGTTATCTTATATTTTTTGACTATTATATCAGTTAAAAAAATTGTGTTTGTTTTAAAAATATGTTAATAAAAATTTTGAAACTATTTATTAATTGATTTTTATTAAAGTCATAACAACATGATTCCTTCAGAAAAATAATTAAATCATCCACAACATGTCAATTTACTCAGAAAAATTTGGGGATAACATTAAAAATCCCAAATAAAATTTATTTTAATAATTATAATATCATTTTTTCAATTATTCATTAATAATGTAATCACTATATCATCATTGTGTAATAAATAAATGTATTCATTTAATGTATAAAATAAAAAAAATAAAATGATGTAGTAAATATTTTTATATTTTTAAGAATCTTTATAGTCAAAGATATCATTTATATAATCCTAACTAAAATGGTTTTAGTTAGGATATGCATGTTTATGTTATATTTTCATTTCCTTTAAATTAAACATTAGAAAATGTCATTGACACACCCATGGGACACCATGGGGTCCTAAAATCGATGTAATGATTTCCACGTCCAGTCATATATCATCTAATAGGATTCAAACACATGTTAGGTTAATTCTATATTATTATAATATTATTTTTTACCCTTCTTTACCTGATTTACCCATTCACCATGGTAAATAGATATTATTAGAGAAGTTACTATTCAAAATGTGAAAAATTAAAAGGTACCTATTTCAAAAATTTGGGAATTATTATTTAATATATGGAATCAAAATTTATAAATTCAATACACTGAATCAGGAAAAATTAATTTAAAATTAATTCTGTTTGTCCAAACTAGAAAAAATGTTTTTAATGAGTAAAAACTATCAAAATATTGACATTTGTTTATGACCAATTTCATTGTAAAATTATTTCAAATGACCAAATTATATTAAACGATGAAAAATAATACAATTAAACATTAAAAACAATGAAAATTTCAATATAACTATGTGAATATTTTGTATGAAATGGAAGATCTGAGAAAAAATGCAGTATATTCACTATTAATTTAAATTTGAATGTTATGAGAAGAACCTGAAAAAATTATCCAAAATAAATATATAATATAAAATCTAAAGATTAATTTAATTTATTAATATTTAATATATAAATGTTTAAAATAGTTAATCTAAAATGGGTTCTCAATTAAAAGGTGGAAAATTTTAATTTTGTGAAAATAAATCTATTATCTAAAAATGAAATTTGTCATTATATTATGTCTATGAAACAAATTAGATTAATGTTAAAATTACATAGATAATATAAAATTTAACTCCCCATCCAAATATTCCTAGATTCGATGCATTATTTTTATAGACTGGCATAATTACAAGGAATGAAGTCCCGATAGACCGATCAGTTTACCAGTCTTGGGAAATATAATAAATACATGAATTTTACATTACAAACTAAGTCATAAAACTCAAATTACGAAATTACATTGATAACACAAGTATTCCCCATTCATAACCCTTCATAAGACTCATAATACAACTATTGGATTCTTGGGAAACCAAAACATTAGAAAGGGGTTAGCTCAAATGCTCAGTATGGGTAAATAATTTAGCGAAATCAATAAACATTTATGGAAAGATGTGTAATAAAAACTGCATTTTGAACACAAACATGAACATAATATTGAAATAATAAATTAATCATAATCATATAAACATAAACATGGATATTATACTCATTGAATAATCACTTGTAATAACTAATTTCATAATGAGGGAATACATAATGACAGACAATATAATTTTCACACCCTGACCTATGCGATTAATTTATTTAATTATTTCACTACCTTTAAATGTTTTAGCTAGGGTTCGAGGTGAGTCTCATACGATGTTTTCAATTTTTCAATAAAAAAGTATGCATTTTGGGTAAGACATCGTTTGACACATGGGGGGAGCGTGACGCTGCGCGGCTTCGCCCAAGGAACAGTGCGGACTTTTCGTTAATTTTATTATTATTTTAATGATATAAATTCATTTATTATCTTTATTTTATTATTTAGGTTATTATTATTATTATTATTATTGTTAAAGTTGTTTTATTATTATTATTATTGATATCATCATTATTATTATTGTTGATATTAATATTATTATAATTAATATAGTATAAATTTATTATTAATAATAATGATAAAATTATTATTCTTTTTGTTTTTTATTATCTTATTAATTTAATTTTTTTTACCTGATGTTTTTTTCCACTTCTCTTTTTTTTCTTTGTTTACACCTATTTGATGCGGTTGTCCCACTATTCATTTTTCCCTTATTCCCCCCCCCCCCCCATAGTAGTCTTCTTCTCCCTCATTGCATGCCTCTCTCTCTCCCTGCTGCAGTGCTGTAGCGGCCCCCTCCTACTTCACTATCCGGCACCCCTAGCCCCTACATCCTCCTTGCAGCGCCCCTCCACTACTGGTATCACCCCCCAGATCTCCCATGCTGCACAAATACCCCTCCAGCATCCGCCTCTTGATCTGGCGCACCTCTCCTCCTGCTCACTCACTGCCAGCACCCTGTTTTTGTTCGGTTCACCCGCGCCCTGCACCACGCTACGCCCATTTCCGAACACCGCCCCTATCTCATCCTATAATAACCTCCCTCCTCTGGATATCATTCTCCTTTGGTGGCTTCCTCCACTTCCGGCTTCACCCCCCCCCCCCCCCTTGCTGTATGCTGACTCACATCGGCACACCAGCTCTTGCAGCGACCTTCGGCATGCCCACCAGCCACAGATCCCCAGTGCCAGCAACCCGGTCCCCTGCACCCTGCTCTACCTCCGCCTGGCATCCCGCACAAGTAGCAGCAGGCTACAACACCTCCCTTTCGGGTGTCTATTCCTCCCTCGTGCTGTGTTTGCACCCTCTGGCGAACCCCTCTAGCTGAAGCCCTCATGCTATCCTCGCACACGAAGTGCTACAAGTCGCTCCCCAGTGCGCAGCCCCTCAACATGAGGTCTTGTTGCGCGCCCCTTTTTCCCAGCTAGTTGTTCCCCTCGCTATTAGGCTATTGCGAGCCGTCCAAGTCGCACCCCTCTAGAGCCAGCCAGGTCGCGCCCTCACGGATGCTTTTTTGGCCACTAAGATCATTGGCCTAACCTCCTCTAATCGGTGACCCCACTAGCCATCCCCTCTCCAGTCGACCAACACACACTACCTCTGACCTACGGTACTTCTTTCCAGCCGCTGTGTAGCTCCGACCAGTCGGTGCCCTCCAGTCGCGCGTCTTTGACCTGTCATGTGCCCTATGACCAACCACACTTCTTACGCCACATCCCTTCTTTATCTGGCCTGCAGTGTCACAATTCCACTATGATTCTACCGGGTAATTTTTTAATATGGGTTTTAAAAAAACCAAAATTAGGTAAAAGGGGTTAGGGTTCCGATATTTTCAAAACTGGGTCCAAGATGCGTGAACCCCGTTCACGCATCACTGACCCCAGGAAGATGCGTGAACGGGGTTTACGCATCTTAACCGCGCTGAAGGATGCGTGAACCGCGTTCACGCATCCTTCACTAAGTTAATGAAGGATGCGTGAACCCCGTTCACGCATCCTACAGTAACCGTTTTTTTAACGTTTTTATTTTTATTTTTATTTTTTGTTTTGTTTTGTTTTATATATATATATATATATATATATATATATACAAACAAAACATAAAATTCAGCAGAATTTATCTGCTATTTAATATCCAGCAGAACTGCCATTACAGCAGTCTGGATTCTGACAGAAACCATCACCCAGGACTCTCTTTTATAAGAGGGCTTGCCCAGGAAATCATACTGCATTTCCGATGTGGGATTCAGGTTCTCTTTTCCTGCATAGAACATTCTGCATTTCCGATGCGGGATTCTGTTTCAAGTACGTGACTTTGAAAGACTGTAAAATACAAACTATAGGACCAATATAAATGAAACTTAAAATATGGATTAAAAATATAATAAATAGTTGAAAATGAAAAGAATTTCGTAAAAAGGGTTGATGAATAATAATTTATAAGCTTTCAAAACCACCAACTTGAAACTTAAAAAAGTTTCAAGTACGTGACTTTGAAAGACTATAAAATAAAAACTATAAGACCAATATGAATGATACTTAAAACATGGATTAAACATACAAGAAATAGTTGAAAATAAAAACAATTTAATAAAAAGGGTTGATGAATAATAATTTATAAGCTTTCAAAACCACCAACTTGAAACTTAAAAATGTTTCAAGTATGTGTCTTTGAAAGATTATAAAATACAAACTATATGACCAATATGAATGAAACTTAATATACGGATTAAACATATAAGAAATAGTTGAAAATAAAAATAATTTCATAAAAAAATTTAATGAAAAATAATTTATAAGCTTTCAAAACCACCAACTTGAAACTTAAATACGTTTACGTGCCTTTGAAAGCCTATGAAATACAAACTATAAAACCAATATGAATGAAAATTAAAACATGGATTAAACATATAACAAATAGTTAATAATTAATTAGTTAATTAGTAATATAATTATTAATTAGTTAATAATTAATATAATTATTAATTATTAATTACTAATATACAATAATTAATTTGTTAATTAGTAATATAATTATATAATAGTTAATTAGTTAATTAGTAGTATAATTATTAATTGATAATTACTTAGTTAATTAGTAATATAAATCTTAATAGTAATTATTAATTATAATTATAATTATTAATTATTAATTATTAATTATATAATAATTAATTAGTTAATTAATAATATAATTATTAAATATAATTATTTATTATTTATTATATAATAATTAATTAGCTAATTAGTAATATATTTATTAATTATAATTATTTTTTATTTATCTATAATTATTAATTAGTTAATTTGTAATATAATTATTAATTATAAAATAAGTAATTGATTAATTAGTAATATAATTAGTGATTATAATTATTTATTATAATTATTAATTATTAATTATTAATTATTAATTATTAATTATATAATAATTAAGTAGCTAATTACCAATATAATGATTAACTATAAAAAATTAATTGGTTATTTAGTACTATAATTATTATATATTAATTAGTAATATAATTATTTATTATAATTAGTAATATAATTAGTAATTATAATTAGTAATATAATTATTAATTATAATTAGTAATTATTAATTATATAATAATTAATTATTTAATTACCAATATAATTATTAATTATTAAAAATTAATTATATATTAATTAATTAGTTAATTAGTAATATAATAATTAATTATACAATTAATAATTATAATAATAATTAAAAATTATATTACTAATTAACTAATTAATTATTATATAATTAATTATTAATAATTAATAACTAATAATTGTAATGAATATTTATAATTATTTATTATATTACTAATTTACTAATTAACTAATTAATTATTATGTAATTAATAATTATATGTTTAATCCGTATATTATGTTTCATTCATATTGGTCATATAGTTTGTATTTTATAATCTTTCAAAGACACGTACTTGAAACATTTTTAAGTTTCAAGTTGGTGGTTTTGAAAGCTTATAAATTATTATTCATCAACACTTTTTATGAAATTGTTTTTATTTTCAACTATTTCTTTTATGTTTAATCCATGTTTTAAGTTTCATTCCTATTGGTCTTATAGTTTTTATTTTATAGTCTTTCAAAGTCACGTACTTGAAACTTTTTTAAGTTTCAAGTTGGTGGTTTTGAAAGCTTATAAATTATTATTCATCAATCCTTTTTACGAAATTCTTTTCATTTTCAACTATTTATTATATGTTTAATCCATGTTTTATGTTTCATTTATATTGGTCGTATAGTTTTTATTTTACAGTCTTTCAAAGTCACGTACTTGAAACAGAATCCCGCATCGGAAATGCAGAATGTTCTGTGCAGGAAAAGAGAACCTGAATCCCATATCGGAAATGCAGTATGATTTCCTGGGCAAGCCCTCTTATAAAAGAGATCCCTGGGTGATGGTTTTTTTCAGAATCCAGACTACTGTAATGGCAGTTCTGCTGGATATTAAATAGCAGATAAATTCTGCTGAATTTTATGTTTTGTTTGTATATATATATATAAAACAAAACAAAACAAAAAATAAAAATAAAAATTTTAAAAAAAAAGTTACTGTAGGATGTGTGAACCCCGTTCACGCATCCTTCAGCGCGGTTAAGATGCGTGAACCCCGTTCACGCATCTTCCCGGGGTCAATGATGCGTGAACGGGGTTCACGCATCTTGGACCCAGTTTTAAAAATATCGGAACCCTAACCCCTATTACCTAATTTTGGTTTTTCTAAAACCCATATTAAAAAATTAGTCGATTCTACCCTTCATTGTACTGGCCACAGATCTCTTTTCGGCATCTGTGAACCATATTCTCAATTGGGTGCGTGAAGAATAACGCCACCGAAGGCATGCGGTTTGGGTACACCCCATTCTCCAGCTCTATGTTGCGGTAAATTTTACACTATTTATTAATTTGAATTATTTCACGATAGATTTTCTATGTTTTATAGATGCTTTTCATTATTGCAATGTATTGGCCAGGTTTTATGTGATGTTGCGATTGTCAGCAAGTTGCGCGTACTTTTGCGCAAGTGTACCACGTGCAGTACCATTGTAACCGAGCTATGAGTCAAGGAAGTTCCCCCAATTCACATTCCATAAAATTTATATTTTATTAATTACTTGATGTTTTTATTTGTTTTAATAAATGGGAAATGATATAAGATAATTAATTCTTAAATGATTATTTAGTTAAAAAAGTCATTTATTTTATACACAAAAATTGAAATATTTAATTGAAGAACGGACACTTTGTCATGAAAGGATGCATGTTTGGCCTTCAAACATAATTAAATGAATTTCAAATGTAGTTTTGATTAAAATTATAAATGATTTCTTCAAATGTGTGAATGAGAGTTTTGGGTTTTCTTGAGAAATTAGGTTTATCTTTAAAATTAGTGAATTCCCATTTGGTACTTTAATAAAAATAAATTATTTTTGGAAAAATCTCTTTGGGGTGACTCAGGAGTGATCCTTGGTGTACATTGATTGTGTGAGTTCTGTGTGATATATGTGCTACATGATTGATTTTACTCACTCGTCACTTTCCCTTTTATTATCCGTGTTGACATGGGAACATGGCAAAATGAGTGAATATTCTTAGAACGATTGCTTCACTAGTTTAGATTACACACTGGCTAGTGGCCACATAGTAGGAGATGACTGAGTTACTGATACTATGGGGATTAGTCCCGTCGGTTAGCCCATGAAGGGATATAACAAGTGTTAGGGTGTTATGACATCATCATGTTAGGGCATGCCTTCAAAATGAGTCAAATGTATAGCAAGTTCTAGTTTGTTCAAGAGCTCCTAGGTTTGACCCATGTTTCTTTTATTGTTTATTTGTATGTAGAGGATGATTGAGAGGTCATGTTCGGTTGCTGGCCCCTATTTTCCACTTTTTCCATTGCCCTTGGTGTTTTTTGTGGGTGATTTTTTATTAGGCTAATAAATGATGTTTGGATTCCTAAATTGTTTACGAAAATGGTTTTAAAATGAAATACACCTATTCCATTCAAACATTAAACTTTTTTTATAATTAAAATAGGAAATGTACTGATACTTGTTTTAGAAATGACTATGTGGGTGGAAACTAAAATTTTACATAATTTAGTTCAAACCTAAAATTGGTAAATTGTTTATTTAAAGGTAGTGTATTGGGAATATTTTTGTGGGCATTCTAACTGAGTATTTATACTCACACCTAGAGTTTTTCCCTATATTTTTTTTTATGCAGGTTTGGTTCGAGCTTGCTCGTAATGGGAGAGAGTTGGTAATGGACTGGTGAGCGACTCTCGGAGTCACAAGGAGTTTTGGTCGAGACCAGGTTAGTGATTCTTGTTGGTCTTTCTTTCTTTTTAGGGTCATTTATTTACATTGTGTTTTTCTACATTTCTGCTGCTTTATTTATTTTTATTGGGGAAATCATTCGCACTTGTCCTCTAATGTTTCCCTGGTGCTTGTCTCCAGACCAGGAAAATCGGGAATGCCTCTTGGGTTATGTCACGGATCGGGATGAGTGATCAGTTTAGGGTCAACCTGGGTTGGTTCATGACAAAATGGTATCCAAGTAGGTTGGCTCTTGAGCAGACCTTGTTTTTCAGATCACACATTGTTATTTGGGGTTGTTATGGTAGAAGGAGTAGGATTGTTGGGACTTGGGGCATATGGACGAGGAGGATGTCATCAAACCTTGCTCGTTCTGAACCTCAGATTACCATAGGTTGTTTGGGTTGTGGATGTCTTTTGATTTTTATGTTTGGTTTAGTATTGGGTAATGAAACGAGGGTTGGGCACGTGACTTATGTGAGCTCGTATGGTCAGGAAAGCCATGTGGAGACGAAGGATTTACCCTAGAATACTCTTACTGAAAGTTGTGTGACTGGCGTATGGCCGCCAACCATATGGATGAGTCACCCATCATCACTAGTTTCCTTAAGTGAATCGTTTGGGTTTTCCTTCTTTCTAGAAATCATTATGAAATGTGTTATTTTGTCATTTTAAATGATAATGACCATTTTTGACCCATCTTCTTGTCTTCTTATTCCTTAGGGTTCACCGCCATGATGGTTTGACAGATACCCAAGGTGCATATTCAGGTGGTTCATCCTTAGAAAATCCACCAGTTGATCATCCCAAGGACTACGTCCTCGAGTTTTAGAAGTTGAACCCTTCCCTCTTTTATGGGCCGGAAGATCCTCTTGGGGTAGAGGAGTGGTTATAATGATTTAGTGGAAGTTAAGTTTCATTGGGTTTCCAGAGTCGTTAAAGGTAAAGTTGGATACCTTTATGCTTGATGGTCCACGCTAGAAATGGTGGAAGTTAGTGTCTCAGAATAATCCTTGGAAAGACCTCACATGGGAGTTCTTCAAGCCTCCATTCATCCAAGAATACTTATTTGAAGTAACAAAGGCGAGGAAGAAGATGGAGTTGTGCGGTCTCTAGAAAGGTGCTAGATCAGTGTTGGAATTATTTCTTCGTTTCCTGTACATGGTTCCATATGAACTGGGGTATTTTGGAAATGATCTAGGGGAAGCTCGACATTTTGAGCTTGGATTATGTCCAGAAATGCAGTCGAAGGTGGGAGAGTTAAATGTGATCACTTCCCCTGATGTGGTGAGACAAGCATTCCATACCGAAGCTGAGTTAGTAGGAGGACTTGAGGTGGTGAATCATTTTCTAGCCTTGGGAATAAGTGTAGTAGATAGCGATAAGAAGATTGGGAATGACCTGATGCTGCAGGAACTGGTAGAGGAATCAAGATTTCTTTAGACCTTCAGTCATATTCCTTATAATGCAATGCGTTGATCTGTCACTAGTGTGTTAAGTGGGGGTACCAGAGGTTGATGTGCTCGAATGATCCAAAACAGTATAACACCTATGGATTTCAGGGTCACTTATAGCGATTATACCGAGTAGTTTCTAGGAAGCATGCTGAATACATACTTAGTTTGTTGAAGGTATCCTAAGCCTGTTAGCTATAGTAGGACGATTTTTGGCGATCGCTTTGGAGTTTTTCATTTTGTGGTGTTTCTTGGATGTAGTAGCTGTATCATGTACCATTTTCCGGTGTTTCTTTTCTTTCATTTTTAACAATGGTTCTTGTCGAACCCCATTGAAACCTATATTCTAATAGATGTTTGTTTGGTAAAATTATATTTCTTGTGTTGTGTTTGGGAATTTTTTTTGAAGCCTGAATGAAAGGCGTGAAATTCTTCATTCAACAGAGCTCCAGCCATAGGTCTTAGAGTGAAGCTAGCACGTAGTCATGTGAACCCCAATGGTGAATAAGGTCCTTGGTTTAACCCTGGTCTTTAGTGTGGTGTGGTTTGTGTTCATCTGATTTTGTGACCTCGTTAAGGTTACGATGACGATAGTTAGGATGCTCTTTTGTTGGGTCATTCCCTCCTCTACAGTTATGGTGGGGTTTTTTGGATCATGTGTGATTCTTTCAAAATTAAATAATCCCCTCAGTCCTTATAGTGGGGAGACATATCGTGGGTCTCTTAGAATTCAGTTTGGCTTGTTTCCTATAGTGGAGAGTCTATTCGGGCCTCCCTGTGCGAGTATCAGTGTTTTGTTATGGGTTTCATATTGATGGTTTTTAAAGTGCTTGTGTTTTGAGGATAAGTTTCATGTCATCGGAGTTTGGTGTTTGTTTGGATTGATCAACTAGAGGCGCTTAAACTATTTGTGGTGAGTGACACATAAGGAGTTTCTTCTAGGGTCTAGGTCTTGTTGTGGCTTCCCAGGAAAGAGAAGCATTATGCTGGGGAGAATTTTCACACCCCGACCTATGCAATTAATCTATTTAATTCTTTATCGACTTTTAAATGTTTTTTCTGGGGTTCGGGGAGAGTCTCAGATGGTGTTTTCGAGTTTTTGAAAAAAAAGTGTGTGATTTGGGTACGACGTCATTGGATGCACAGGCAAAGCGCGACGCCGCGCAGCTTCGCCTGTGCAACTTTGCAGCCTATTCATTAATTTTATTATTATTATAATTATAAAAAATAATTTATTATTTTTATTTTACTATTACAGTCATTATAATTTTTATTAATAGTAATAATAATAATATTATTATTATTATTATTATAGTTGTTTTGTTATTATTATTATTATTTCTATCATTATTATTATTGTTGTTGATAGTAATATTAATATTATTATTATAGATTAAATTTATTATTAATAATAACGATAATATTATTTTTATTTTTATATTTTTATTATTTTGTTACTTTCTTTTATTTTTATTTGCTTTTGGATTTTGTTTTTTCTTCTTCTATTTTTTTCTTTGATGCCACCACATCCACGTAGTTGTCCCCCTTTTCTTTTTAACATTCTTCCTCTCATTGTAGTCTTCTTCTCCCTCACTACATTCCTCTCTCTCTCCCTGTTGTAGCACCATAGCTGCCCCCCCCCCCCACCTGCTTCGCTGTCCAGTGCCCCCATCCCCTGCTTCCTCCTTGCAGTGCCCCTCCAATGTCATCGTCACCCCCAGATCTCCCAGGTTGCACCAGTCCTCCTCCAGCCTCTGCCTCTCGATCTGGCACCTCTATCCTCCTGCTTGCTCACTATCGGCACCTTGTTTCAGTCCATCTCACCCGCACATTATACTATGATGCACCCCTTATTGTAAACCGCACACATCTCTTCCTACAAGAACCTCTCCTCTCCAGATCTCCTTCTCTTTCAGTGGCTCCCTCCTCCTCCTGCTTCACCCCCTGCAGCTAGTCGACTCACCTCAGTGCACCAGCTCTTGCAGCTCCATCTAGCACACCCTCTAGCCATAGATCCATAGCGCCAACAACCCGGTTCCATGCACCCTGCTCTACCTCCGCCCATCCGCCCACACAACCAGCATCAGGCCGCCCAGCCTCCCTCTCGGGCGGCCATGCCTCCCCCTTGCTATGTTCGCACCCTCTGGAGAACCCCTCCTGCTGAAAATCTCTTATAGGTTTCGCATACAAGGCGTGACCAGCCGCTCCACAACGCATATCCCCTCAGTGCGACATCTTGTTAGGCACCCATTTTTTCCAGTTAGATGTGCCCCTCACCGTTGGGCCCCCAGGTTCCCGCCCAGTCATGCCCCTCACTTCCCAGCCCGACCGTGCCCGATCCGATGTTTTTTAAGCCACTACAATCATTGGTCGGACCTCCTCTGATTAGTGACCCCACTTTCCACCCCCTCTCCAGCTGACCAATGCGCACTACATCCGACCTGTGGGACTTCTTTCCAGCTGCAGCATAGTTCCGACCAGCTAGTGACCTCTAGTCGCGCACCTTCAACCTGTGGTGCACCCTCCGACTAGCCACGCTTCCTATGCCCCATCAATACTTTATTCGTCTAGCATAAGCACAACGCCCCGATGATTTTACCCTTCTTTGTATTAGCCATGGATCTCCTTTCAGTAGCTGCTCACCATATTCTCAATTGGGTGCATGAAGAACGCTGCCATCGAAGGCGAGTAGTTTGGGTACACCTCATTTTTCCTGCTCTATGTTGATGTGGATTTTACACTATTTATTCATTTGGATTATATCATGTTATCTTTTATGTGTTTTTGCTGCTTTGTGTTGTTTAAGAATATTATTGAGGTTTTCTGTCATGTTATGGTCATTAGAAAGTAGCACGTACTTGTGCCCAAGTGTGAGAGGTGCAGCTTCATTGTAACCGAGCTTCTAGTCAACGTAGGCCCCCCAATACACTTGCCTTTAAATTTAGATTCTTTTAATTTCATGTTGTTTTTATTAGTTTTAATAAATTGGAATGATATAAGATAATTAATTCATAAATGATTATTTCGTATAAAAAACGTTGTTTATTTTATACACAACCCTTCAAATATTTTATTGAATAACAAACACTGAATCATGAAAGAATGATTGTTTGTCCTTTAAACATAATTCATGGAATTTAAAATGTATATTTTGTTTAAATGATAAAGGAATTATTCTGAAGCGTGAATGAGTGTTTTCAGTTTTCTTGAGAAATGAGGTTTTTCTTTAAAATTGGTGAAGGCCCGTTATGCACTTTAATAAAAATAAATTTTTTTGGGAAAACACTCTTTGGGGTAACTCAGAGGTGATCTTTGGTGTACGTTGATTTCATGAGTTTTGTGTGATATCTGCGCTACTTGATTGACTATACTGACTCACCCCATTCCTTTTTTATGCGTGTTGACATGGGAACCTAGCATAGTGAGTGAATCTTCTGAGAACAATTGATGAACTAGTTTAGATTACACACTGGCTAATGGCCACATATCAGGGGAATATTGGGTCATTACTACTATAGGGATTGGGCCCCTCAGTTAGGCCATGAAGGGTTATACCGGGCAATAGGGCATTATAACATCATCGAGTCAAGGCATGACTTCAACAGGAGTCACATGTATAGTATGTTCTGGATTGTTCATGAGCTCCTAGGTTCGACCCATGGTTCATTTAGTGTTTATTTCTATATGGTAGATGATTGAGAGGCCGAATTTGGTTACTAGCCCCTGTGTTCCACTTTTTCCATTTCCCATTGTGTGTGTTGTGTTTGGTTTTTCATTAGTCTAATAAAAAATGTTTGGATTCCTAAATTGTTCTTTGAAAATGTTTTAAAATGAAATTCACATATTCATTTCAAAAATTAATTTTTTTTAAATTAAAAAAGGGCAATGTACTGATACATTTTTTACAAATGACTATGTGGGTGGAAAAAAATATTTTATATAATTTAGTTCAAACCTGAAATTGGTAAATTATTTATTTAATGGTACTGCATTGGGAATAGTTTTTTGGGCAAGCCTACAGAGTTTTTATACCCACACCAATGGTTTGTTCGTATTTTTAGTTTTTCTGCAGGTTTGGTTCGAGCTTGCTTTCCATGGGCGAGAATTGGTTGTGGACTAGTGAACGACTCTCGGAGTCATGAGGAGTTTTGGTCAAGACTAGGAAAATGTGTCTTGTTGGTCATTCTTTCTTTTGACGGTCCTTTATTTAATTTGATTTTACCTACTTTTCGACTGCTTTATATATTTTTATTGGGAAAAATCATTCCCACTTGTCTTATAATGAGGCCATGGCCCTTGTCGCCAGACTGGGGGGATCGGGAACACCTCTCGGGTCATGTCGTGGACTAGATTGGGTCATCAGTTTTGGGTCGACCCTGGTTGGTTCGTGACAATAACCACATAGTAAGGGACTCATACCAAGAATAAAAATAAATATTTTTACAAGGCATAGTCCCAAGACACTAATTTTCCTAATTAGACCTACCAATAAATTGAGGGGCTATAGAGGGCCACACTCATCACTTCCTAAGTCCAATGATTTCCTCATTTCAAATGGGTGAAACCAAAAATTAACATTCATATTAAAACTAAAATAATAAATGTCAAAAGATTAACCATAGACCATGAATGGTATAAAAATATAATATCTAGAATAAAACATATCATAAATCATTCAATATAATTTGGAATATTGTATTATAATTAATAAACCTCAATCCAATATAATATCAAATAACTGATGTTGACATTGTTGAAAATGATTAGTAAAACACTTTGAGTGAAATATCCCTTTTTAATGATATCATTTAAAAGTCAAACAATTTATAAAGGAAGTAATTTAAAGTATATTTTTGAATCCAAGTTTATTATACCATTTTAATCTTTTGAAAAATTAAAACATTAAAAAAATCTTGTCCACCTAAATAAATACTTAAAATCATTTTAAATTTTTTTATATTGATTAAAAATATTTTAAAAAAAATAAATCGTTAAAAAATTATAATGATGATCTAGTTAAAGAGTCCCTTTCTTAAAACCTTAAAATAAAACTTTATGAAATGTTAAATTGAAATATTGAAATAGATGATATATATGTCCTTGTAGATACTTATAGATAAACATACTCAGATAATAATGAGATTGAGGAAATAAACCTTACCTTATACATTCCTTTAGTCGAGTGTACATTTAACCTCCTATATAATGACCATATTATGTTGTTAAATTATTGCAGAACCATATTAATATTTATGATATCATATATTATTAATTTATTACTTCATAATACAAATTTAATAATAATTTTTATGTTAAAGTGACATTTCATGTAATAATAACTTTCATTATCGTGCGTGTTCTAACTTGTTATTCTCTATCACATCTCTTAGATCATGACATAAATAATTACCTAATATAAAAAATTATTTATATATTATATATATTTAGAATATTTATATATTTATAATAGATAGATATATGAAATGGAAACATCGTTCATGGAGACGGGATTCCAAAAGTACGCTTTCATATTGATTATGTTTTATAATCGTATAGCATGGAAGTAAGTAAAAGACATAAATTTATATACATAAATATATATTATTTTATTAGAAATTATATATAATATATCTCATACATAATGAATATATATATTTTAAAACAATCAATGGTGATCGTTGAAGATTAATCTCATCGTGTTGTGGAGATGTTAAGCCGTACGTACGCATGAGAGACAATATAATTCTATCGATGCTATAACGGTGTTTAATATTATGGTATATTTTATATATAGAATCATTACCATGTTATATTTATTATTTAAATTAATTATTCTAATTATTATACCCATCCAAATAATGTATCATTGAATAACAAACTATACCACAATGTGGAGAAGATAAGCCATACATACGCATATATGGTGTCTTTGTAATTTATAGCATGGATATAATAATGATTTTCTACCATATTTATAATAAAACCACAAAAGGTATAAGGTTAGGAAGTTATTATTTTATTATAGATAGAACATTAAAAGTTGAAGTGAAAGAAGAAGAAAATAACATGGAAAGAGGTGATGAAAAAATTACCTCTTCAACAGGAGTTTCCTTTTGATTTGAACAAAATGGATCTTTAGGGTGGATTTATGATCAGTTTAAGGACTCATTGATCAATTAATGGTAGTTAGGAGGATATTTGAGTAGGTTTTGGCCGAGCCAAATGGCTTTTGAGGTGTGAATATAACCTAATGGGAGGTTCCCATTTATAAGAGAGGTGAAGATCACTTTAGAAAAGATGGAAATATTAATTTACAATAAATTCATTTTCATTTTATAATATCTGAAAATTGATTTTTTTCAAGGATATGGTAGGGATGGGTCGAAATAATCTCAACTAATAGATTTTAGATAAGTTTATGTCACCATATTAACGTTATATTTTAGATTTATCTCGTGGTATAATAGTTTAATTTTTATCATGTCTTCTTGTATTTTTAGATTATATGGTTAATAAATATACAATAAAATTTCCATCGAACCTGAAGTGGATCACTAATGAAATATCTGTAATTATATACGTCCTTTGTCTGAGTATTATATTTTTATAAATATTAAATCATTTAATAAAATTATATTTGTTTTAAATACTCATTTATGTTAATTTTGACACTATTTAGAATTTGTTTTTTTGTTAAAGTAAAAAACAACATAATTAAATAGAAAAAAATACATTGAGTCAAACCTAACATGTCATATTATTCTTGAAAATTCGTCTATGGAATCAAAATCCACAATTAACAATTATTTCAATATTTATATAATATGTTATTTTAAGCATTCATTATTAAGGAAATTAATGGATCATCATTATGTGATACGTAAATTTAATTGTTACATTTCTAAAAATTATAAATAAAATTCCATGATATAGGAAATATTTTTAGATTCATAATGAATATTTATAGCCGAATTTATCTTAAGAAAATCGATTTATTATAAATATTATATTTAAAAAACTTTAATTTAAAACTTTTAATACTTCTATAAATAAAATATAATAAATGTCCAAATCTAATTAAAGTGGATAAAAAAGAATCATATTTTTTTCCTAAGGTTTATTTTTGTCAAAAAAAAATTTATCCAATAGAATTATGACATTTTTTATGGTAATTATAATATCGTTTTTACATTTAATTATCCTATTAAATTTTAGCCTTGATAAATAAAAATCAAAAGTTTCTCTTCACCAAAAATTATTTGATTCCCATTGAATCACATTTTACATAATGATGAAAACCATGTCTATCAGATTTTTTAAATTCAATTCACAAAAGTGGTAAAATTATGTTTTAAACATATTTGAAGATGTGCCTAGAAGGTCACTAAAAGATGTTAAAAAAAGTTAGATAAACTTTCATATGTCTAATATCATTACAAAATGACTCCATTGAATTAAATTGTAATAATATATGTATCGTGTATATATTACAAATATAAGAAAAAAATTAATTAGAAATAATTATTTAAATGAAAATGTCGATTTTTATCTGCCACACAGTCTTTTTATCTATTCATCAATAATTGAATGTTTTCAAAAAAATATCAAAAATTCCCCCAAACATTATTTAGATATTAAAAAGTCCATAATAATGTCTATTTAACCAAATTTAAGTATTTTAAACATAATTACCTTTGTCAAACCCAAAAATTGGGGTTTTAAAAAGTAAAAACTATCAAATGATTGACATGTGTTTTTATCCAATTTAGAAATCAAATTACTTAAAATGACCTAAATTATATAAAATTATAAAATATTTATCAAATTATATTTTAAAGCCAATCAAATTCATAATTTAGCACTATAAAATAATTCTTTTATCAAAGTTGTATTCAATTAGAATTTTGTAATTTTCACTATTCGTCAAAAAATGAATGTTTTCCGAAATGTAACTAAACATTATCCAAACTAATGTTTTCTGTCCCTATTCTAAATAAGTTTTTAATTTACTTAAATTTAAAATATATAAGTGTTAAATATTTTATTTAAGAGAGGTTTCCCATTAAAATATAGAAAAATGGTATTTTTTAAAAAATAATTATTTTATCTAAAAATTTAATTTCTCCTTATATTATGTCTATGAAACCTAAATTATGACTTTTAAAATTATTTAGGATTTATATAAGATTTTAAAAATGTGGCCAAAATTATTCATAATTACATTTTAAACGGCTAGTTTTATAAGTCATGATATGCTTGAACTTGGTGTTGCATGTAGAACATGATATTGAATTAATATTAAGAGATAACATACTATGAAATAATGAGGTGTTAAATTATTTTGTACTTAAATAAATTTTATCCTGACAACATGAAACTGTTCTTCAAAAATAAATGGTTGAAAATAGAAAATACCTTTTTAGAAAAACCATGTTAGAAAAAAGGTTACTTAAATTTAGTCTTAATTAGAGGTAAATGGAAATGAAAATCTCACCACCAAATTATGATTTTGAAAAAGAAAATATTGGTGTACATCTGAGACAACTAATTGGTGGTAAAATATAAATATTTATAAGGAGTGACAGTGGTCATAAATTTTAAAAATGAACAATAAATTGAAAATTGGGGGCCTCAAATCCATAAAGCTATGATGACATAAAAGATCACCGGTTCATCAAAAATAATGTATTAGTATAAAAAAATTTATTTTACTTTCATTTCCTTAATGTTTAAGAATTAATTTATTCATAGAATAACAAAAAATAATATATGACATGTAGAGTTCCATCCATTAACTAATTTCTAACTCAAACTCATATTTAACTCCTACAGATAATAGAACTCAAAAATATTCTATTCAACCATATTGTATAGGTTTTAAAAAAATGAATTTATATTTCATATTTCATACTATTTAAAAAACAACATTATACAAACCAGAACATCATATAGGCCAGTGACAGGTGATGCACCCATTTCCCCCTTCGGTTGTGGGTTCATGTCTCACAGTCATGCTTGATGCGACAGGTTGTCACCTATCCTCCAGGTAGTCCATTTTTATAAAAAAAAAATTAAGAAATTTCTTAACAATAAATAGTTTTATCCAATGTCCAACATAATCAGTTCCAACCATTTGACTTATCCAAAATTCATCATTCCAAACTCATTATCAAAAATTTATAAGGAAGGTCACATAACATACAATTGAATACCATCATTATGAATTCTCTTAAGTAATGGTAATAAAATTAATTATCAGAAAACCATATTGAATATCTTCATTCTTCCTTATTCCTTCAGTAAAACATAGAATACTTGATATGCTCCTTAAATCCATAAATGTTGTAGACATCAATAATGATGGAATAAACCCACCATTAATTAGTAACTAGGTTGTCAAAAATATCCAATATACATTATCCAACACAATTATCCCTAATTCCAAAAAACAATTACATAAACAACATGACTATTTTAATTTTTATCTTTCCGTAAACCATATATTTTCTAAATATATTAACTTTTTATTGAGTCACTTTTCCTAGTACCATACTCCCAAATCCACAATGAAATAGTACTACAAGGCAATCATTATTTATTTCCATAATGAATATTACCATTAAGTCGTTGATTTAATACTCAAATGACATAAATCTATTATAACAACATAAGAACAATATTCATTCCTCTTTAACTGCATTAGTATCACAACTTGATTATTTTTTAATAGAATCATTTTGGGTAAACTCTGGTTATTGGGACATTGATTCATGTATTGTCCCAACTCCTTGTAGATGAATCATTATATAATAATAAAAACTTTTTTCAAACCCTTTCAATCACAAACATGGTTTCATTAATATCCACACATATCATAAAATCCCATTACATTGGAGCACTTCCTAGGATGCTTCTTTCAACAGTTATCACATATGGGAAAAATGATTCTTTTCCTTCTTCCCTATATTTTTCTTTCACCCAACAATTATTATATTCTCATTCTTCTCTTCAATAACAAAAGACTTAGAAAATTTATTAATTAGTATACCAACACATGATATGATTTATTTATACAATGAGATTTTGTGGGAGACTATTTCCCATATAAAATTTTTATTAAGACCATAAAAGATATGTTTCATCTAAAACATTGGATGATGTGTATTTCTAGATTTCTTTTTCCTTCTACTTGGTGCCATGTCTAAATGTCAAAATACACTAGTTTAAATCATATCATAATTTATAATCCTATAACTAGAAAAATAATCAACATTAATTGAATGTTTTTCACACATCTTGTATCATATAACTTAAAATGGTTTCATTTCTAACATATTAACTCATAAATCCTTCATAATGGTTTTAAAATAAAAATTGTATTTTCTTAATCATATCCCCTAAGAGTGTCAAACCAGGTGAATAGTAAGGCCCTTTTTGAGTACTAGGATACACCGGGTCAAGCCCAAAACTCATTGTTTGAGTTTTCACTCGTAGGTACATCAATGTGTGAACCCCATACACTTATAGTATCCATACAGGTATGTATTTCATTGAAAACACACATAATATCTACATTACCAAATTTTTTTGGATGTTCTTCTATAAAAATCCTCAATGTATATCTTAGGGTAATGTTTTCTAATAAGATTTTTTCTAAAACAAGTTTCTATGGGTATTGATAAAATTTCTATAATCCCAACTGTAACACCCTGACTCTAGAAGCCTTGAGATAGTTCATTATTTAATTACACTGACATTATTACATGTAATCATGTCTCAAAGGATCTATCAGTTTAGTTGTCTTGGAAAATATATCATGTTCCTAAAAGTCTCATTACAAATTAAAACATAAAAAACCTAATTAAATCCTTTGAGAATTCCATTATTCCCTTAGATATACCTTGCATATCAATCTTAACACACAACATTGAATCATTGGAAAACAAAACATATGAAATGGCAGAGCTCAGATACTCAGTAGGGGTAGATTATTTAGTGGAAACTATAAACATTAAGGAATTATGTGTTGTAAAAACAATATCCTTTTAAACATAATGTTGAATATAATATTAAAAAAAGAAATCATACTACTTAATATAAATATTGATATGAATATTCGACTAGTAGAATAATAAAATGTAATAACGAATTTCATAATGAGTTAATTCATAATGCCAGACATCCTCACCATATAGTCAATGCTTGTGCGAAGACTACATATAAATAATTTTTCCAGGAATTGTGCCAAGATATTAATTTTTCTCATAAGACCTACTGAGGAATCAAGGTGCTATATAGTTCTGTACTCGTCACTTACAATGTAAAATTCATTCCACATATAAAAAGGTTGAAACAAACATAATCATTAGTATTAAAAATATCAAAAAATGTAACTAATTTATCATTAAACCATAAATGGTATAAAAATAGCACATACACAGTCAAAAATATCATAACACATTAAATACAATATGTAATATTGTATTATAATTAATCCAACTCAATCAATAATAATATCTACTAAACTATGTTGACATAATTAAAAATGATTAGTAAATCCCTTTGAGAGAAAAAACCATTTTTCCTAAAATCATTAAAAAGTCGTGCAATATATAAAGGATTTCATTTAAAATAGATTTTTGAATCAAAGTGTCCCATACCATATTTAATCTTCTCTATGTAATTAACCTTATAAAACAATCACGTCCACATAAATAATTCCTTAAAATCATTTTGAAAATATAGACATTAATTAAAATGATTTAGAAAAAATAAATTTTTGAAACCATTAAAAATGATGATGAAGTTAAATAGTCTCTTCCATAACAACATAATAGATTCATTTTTTAGAAAATTTAAGGAAACATGTACAGAGATGATAAATATTTCCCAGTCGATACTTACAAATAAAAAATCGTGGATAATAATGAGACTGAAGAAATATCTCTTACCTTGTACTTTTTTTGTCGGGGGTATATTCAACCTCATGTATAATAACCATAGAATGTTATTAAATTATTACAATATGATATTAATATTTATGATATCATATATGATTAATTTTGGACTTTATACTACCCATTAAATAATAATACCCATGAAAAAGTTACATTTCAGGTAATAACTTCCTTCTTTATCGTAGGTGTTTTAATTTGTTTTTCTTGATTGTATCACTTAGATAAAAATTTACGTACTTAGAGAATATATAAAATGATTTATATATTATATATATTCTTACTATAAATATTTATAATAGATAGATATATAAAATAGAAACACCATTCATGGAGATGGTAGTTCGTACGTACACATGAACATTGTTTCTATTTCCTTATCGTATATTCTGGAAGTACGAAAACAACATATATTTATCTACATAAATATATATTTTTACATTAGAAAAATTATTTCTTATATCTCATTCTTAATTAATATATATATATATTTATAAATATTCTTGAATGGTGATCCATGAAGATGAATCTCAACACACCATGGAGACAGTAAGCTAAACGTACGCACGAGTGACAATATCATTGTATAAATGGTATAAAATTGTTTAATTGGATGATATATTATAAATACAAAATCATAAACATGTTATATTCATTATTAAAATTAATTATACACATTATTATACCCATCCAAATAATGTAGTTCTGATTAACAAAATACACGATGATGTGGAGATGGTATGTTGTACATATGCCCATATGGTGACTTTATCATTCATAGGATGGATAGAATATTGAATACCATTTTACTATTTTTATATTAAAATATTATTATGTATATGGTACTACATTGTATATTTTAGTATGAAAATAACAAAGATAGTGGAAGTGGAATAAGAAAAGAACATTGAAAGAGGTGATGAAAAAATTACCACTTCTTTAGGTGCTTCCTTTTGATTTGAATGATAGGGCTTCATAGGATGGATTTTTTATCAATGTAAGGACACTAAAATGATTTTATAGTATTTTAGAGGAGATTTGAGAAGAATATTTTTTAGAAAAATGAATTTTGATGTGGGAATGTATGATGTGGGGATGTTCCCTTTTATAAAATAGGTGAGGGGTGTTTAGGAAAAGCATAAACTTTTAATTTATTATATAATAATTTTCGGTTAATAATAGATCAATGTAAATTTATATATAGTATAAGGTGGGTATGGGTCTAAATCCTCTCAACCAATAGGTTTTATACAAGTTTATATCCCCTTATTAACCTTATTTTTTAGATTTAACTCATAGTAAAATTGTTTAACATCAACCATGTCTTTTTGTATTTTAATGTTACATGGTTGATAAAATTACTATAAAATGACAAGAGAAGAAAAATTTGTTCATTAATGATAACTAAATACTCTTTTAAGTCCTTTGGAAGAATATTATATTTTTAGAAACATCATATCATTTAATAAATAGTAATTGTTTAAAAAACTCATTTGAGTCACTTATGACACTATTTAGTATTTGTTTTTTGTAATGCCATAAAAACATAATTAATTATAAAAATTACCTTGAATCAACCATAAAATGTAATATTTACCAATAAAGTTCATGTATGGCATAAAAAGTCTCAATATAAAATTATTTTGATATTTATAAAATCAATTATTTTAATCATTCATTTTTAAGGAAATGACTTCAGAATCATTTTGTCCCAAACAAATTTATTTATTAAATTTATAAAAATTTTAAATAATATATCATGATATATGAAATATTATTATCTTTTTAATTAATATTTATAGTCTAGTTTATCATATGTATAACTCTATATTAATAATAGGTTATTAAATAAAATTTTAATTTCACACTTTTAACACTTTATAAAAACATAATAAAGGTCCTAATCTAATTCAATAGGATAAAAAAGAATCTTATTTTTCTCCTAAGGTTGATTTTGGCCGAAATAATATTATCCAATAGAATTAAGACATGTGTTGAGTGAATATTATAATATATTTTTTACCTTTAATTACAATATTTATTTTATCCATTATAAATAAAAATAAAAATTATTATTCACCAAAATTATTTTCATCCCATTGAATACAATTTTACAAATTGATGAAAATTGTGTCTGTGGAATTTTTTAAATTCAATTAACAGATGTTCTAAAATTATGTTTTATGGAAATTTTCAAATGTTCCAAGAAGGTGGGTAAAAGACATTAAAAAAGATCAATAAATATTTTTTGCCTAATCGAATTATAAAATTATGAAAATGAATTAAATTGTAATAATATATGTTTCATGTATCTATGTTGAAATTAAAAAAAATTAATTAAATTATTATTTTAATGAAAAAGTTGGGTTTTATCTACAACTTAGTGTTTTTCACTATTCCGGAAAATTTGAATGTTTTAGGAAAAATACCGAATATTTAGAAAAAGATAATTTTGATATTAAAAATTTAAAAATAACTTCTATTTTACCATATTCAAAACATATATGCTTTATTATTTTATATGAAGTTATTTTCCATTTTCAAAACCAAAAAGCAAGTTTTTATGAAGAATAAACTACCAAATGATTGACATGTGTTTATGTCCAACTAAAATGTGAATTTTTATCAATGACCAACATTATATTAAATGATAAAAACTAAATCTACTTATACAATAAACCCACAAAAATAAATAATTTAACAAAATAAATTATTTTGATTAAAAAAAAATTCAATTAAAATTTATTATTTTTCACTATTCATCCAAATATGAATGTTATCAGAAAAGTACAAAAATGTTAACCAAACAAAATTTTTTTTCCACGCTTAAAAATAAAAATTTAATTTCATTAAATTTAATATACAAAAGTGTCAAATATTTTATTCAAAAATTATTTTCCATTAAATAGTGGAAACATCATTTTTTTAAAGTACATCATTTATCTGAAAAATTGAGTAATTCATTATATTATGTCAACAGAACAAAAAAATATGAATGATAATATTATATATATTTTATATAAAATTAAAAAATGTAGTTAATACTATTCATAAACACTTTTTATGGGCTATATTGATAGGTAGTGATGCGCTAGAACTCGATGTTGTGTTTAGCGCAATATTTTGAAATACTTTAAAGAGATAACATACAATAAAATCTTGGGGTGTTACATAAAATTCAAAATGTGGTCAATAAGATTCAAAACCACTTTTTAAAAGGATATTTTGATAGGTCACAGTTTTCTCAATCACGGTGATGTGTGTTGCACAATATATTAAATTATTAATAAAAGCATAACATGAATGATTGGAGTGTTAAATTATCCCATACTTTAATAAATTGTGTCCTCGTAATTTAATCTTTTAGTAAAAAAATATAGGATGGACATTTGAAAATATATTTATTTAAATCCCCCATTGAAAATTGATTAATGTGAAATTCATTCTAAAATAATTTAAGGGAAGTATGAAGATAATCATAGATAATATATTTTTCGATTCCATGTAAAAAAATATGGATATGGAAGAATAAAATGATCATGTTCTAATGAAATGTGACAAAGGACGTGAAAGGAAAAGTTTAATAACCATAAAGGTTTAAATCTATGATAATCCAAGGGGTCATTTGATTCATTATAATACAATTTACACTGATTTTTTTTATTTTATGATATTTTATCTAAAGTTGATGAATTATTCAACATAACTGACTATTAACTCATGAAAGAATACATAATTTACATGAAGAGTTTCATCTGTAAACAAATTCCTACCACAAACTCATATTTCACTTCAAAAGATAACAAATCTCAATATATATTTTATTTATCATAATTTTATATGTTTCCAAATATAGGTAAATTCCATTTAAATAAATTAAACAATGTTTTAATAACTAGGGACTTGTTATAGGCCAATGTTAATCTAGAAATACAAGTTACACTTTGATTTTGAGTTTGATTCCCACAACTTTGTCTGATGTTGTTGGTTGTTTCCTGACCTGTGGTTGGTTCTATTTCTCAAAATAAATTATTATAACATTCTATAAATAACATTAAAAAATATTTTAACCATAACCAATAATATACAAATTTCATCTTAATCCATTCAAACCTATAGAGTTATCCAGAATACTTCTGTCTAAACACTATCATAAATATCTCTAAATTTAAAAATCAATTGTCTCATTAGATTCCCCAAACAATGTATTGATTCTCTTATTGTCACATACAGACTATATGATTTCGTTATTCATATTAAAACTATAATTTAAAAAACTATTTTAGTACAATTTCTATATATCACATTCTTCTTATAAATAGAAAATTATTCTTAAACCTAAAAACACAAATATCGTTACTATTCCACTTTAACCATATTAACAAAAAATGCCTTACCATGATCTATTTTAATCTTATGATTTATATTTCCTCCTTTCATTAGACAATAAATAACATACTATCCCATTTAATTTCAACTATATAATTTCACATATTTTATATTTTCATTACAATCACAATCCTAGTGTCCTCTTTCTCTACATTTGTAACAAACTCTCTTTCCGTTCTAGAAAGTACTAGGGGTTTCTTCCTAGAATTATCACTTAAGAAAAAATCCTTTTTTCCATTATCCCCTTTATTTACCTCTTGATCCACCTTTCTCTTCCTCTTTGAATTTAAATTAATGTTGTATAACATATAATTTTTATTTTCAATCATGACAGAAGATGAGATAATATAATAGTTCGATGAGAAATATTGTGAATCTAGTACCCGTTAGAGGAATTGAATTGCTCCATAAAAGAATATATCAATATTAATTTTTGGACTTTGAATTTATTCTATATAATGCCCCTCTAAATTTGTGAATTTTTCCTCATACTTGGAAACATTCTCAACCTCCTTTTTCCTCGGACTCAAAAATTTCCTTACTAGATCATATTACTATTCACAATGAAAGTATTTATCTAAAACATTTCATTGAAATACCTTCATTCTATATTTTCTACTTCTTCATCATTCTAATGTATTGAATTAATGACACCATTTATCTGCATCTCTTGATAGAGGATAAATTGTCATGCCATCTTTCTCCTATTCGTTACATCCTAAATCAATAAATATTATCCCTAAGGAAATACTCCATTTCATCGCTGTAAAATATATTTGTATTCATATTCAATGGTGAAGGTTTATGTCTCATTAAGTGGTCAAATATTGATTCTCCGTGTTGTGAATCACAATGCTCCATATGGGTAAGGTTGTTACTCATAACCTATTTCAGTTGTCCCAGTATGGTTATAATCCTTTTCAGCACCAGTTACATCTCCATATCCTCTATAATTATCATTCACATGATGTAAATAACTATATGGATTATGTTCATTAAAATATTTTCCTTGTTTACACTATAATCCATTTCAAAACAATGGCATACACTGTATTATATTGTGAGTCATAATGCATAATTTAAAACAAGTACAATACATTACATAAATTGAAAAATTTATGCATATCTAATCCATAATGATAAATATGGTTCCTTTGAGAACATATTTACTCATAAACACTTTATTATGGTGTGTAAAGAAAATATAAATTATCCTAACGATATTACCCAGGAGTGTTAGACCAGGTGCACAGTATATCTCATTGGGATGTACTATGTTAACGTCAATCAACCACGGAATATAATGATGGTGTTATTAGTAGTAGTTAGATATGTACAAGAACCACCTCTACTCGTAGTATCCATACAATGAGGTATTTCATGGAATATCCATGTAATCCATACATTACCAAAATTCATGGGGGTTCTTCAATACTTATTCTAATAGTATATATTAGTGTTAAGATCCTTAATATATGTTTTCTAGTACTATTACCAAGGTTTTTTCTAAATATACATTGATATTAACTATAACTCCCTGATCCCAAATGCCCTGAGTATATACATTAATTTTTTACAATGACATGATACAAGAAATCATGTATAGATATATGGATTAGTTTAGTAGTATTAGAAAATAAATTACATTCATCATCCTTACATTACAATTCAAAACATAAACTATGACTTATTTAATACCTCGAGAATTCCATTATTACCAAATCATAAAACTACATATAAATCATCAAAAAATTATTGGCACTAAGGGAATATAAATCATTAGAAATTTGTGAGTTCAGATGCTTAATAAGGAAAAAAAATATTGCGGATGCTATCACAATTAAGCAGAAAATTATAAGGGAAGGAACAAAACAAAAAATCATTTTAAAACAATATCATTAGTATAATATAGAAATAATAAATAAAATAATTAAATTTTAACATTAACATGGTTTTTATACTAGTCTAATAATAAC